>CM059307.1:3510000-4192500 GCA_030340665.1 Neosalanx taihuensis
TGATGGTATTTCAACAGTAGTCATCTGTTGGTTTCTGAAGATGTGAAAAGAGGGCACCGCAGGGTGTCGTCCTCAGGTCAAGGAGGAGGACGTTTATCTCTGCTGCACCTCCGCCTCCCTCTGCAGCACCACCCCCCCCCCCCCCCCCCCTTCAACAGTACGCGTTCTGAAGGGCCCATTATCGCTGGCACAGTGGTTAGACGCTATCATAAATCAAGCTAAGAACGACGCCTTGAGTAAAATGTCAGCAAGCGCGTCCTCGCATGTAACATTAAACACGCCTATCGTTTAATTCCGGCTAAAACTTTGTGATGTATGACCCTTTAGCTACTGAGAGGTAGGATATTTGTAAGCAAGCTCAGTCAACAGACAAGGTAACTGAAGAGTGAAATAGAACAGGTAAAGGGAGACTTTTGATACTCTACACAGTACAAACACTAATACTGCAACAATGAAGAAGGACCTAGATAAGGATATTTCTTTGAGGGGGTTCAGGGAGAGCTTTGGGGTTCGCCTCAGTAGAAAACAGCTTGGCTGGAGTCTTCACGTTCTTTTTTTATCCTCTGCCAGCGTCAGAGGGAGACGTTTGAGCGTTCTAACGGCTTTTGGAGGAGCGCACATGTAAACAATTATCCAGCAGAACACACATGACGGAGAGAAATCAGAGAAGATTAACAGGAACTGAAGATCCAGTGTTCACATTAATTGACCCTCCTTCCCTCTAAGCACACACACACTCCCACGCACACACACACACACACACACACACACGCACACACACCCACACACACCCACACACACACACACACATAGGCACACATACATACACAAGTCTTTTAAGTCGGTCGAGACCCCCTTCAACTTTCCAGCCCAGAGGTTCTGGAAGGATCTGTCAAGCACCACAGCACTGAGACCTCCAACAAAAACAATAGGGATCAAAACAACGGCCGTTCCTTCATTCAAACAAGGATTGAATCAATCAAAAAGAAAAAGAGCCTGGCTCAATCTCCCAGTTAAAAATGTCACTGACAAAATATTGGCCCCTGTCATAACTCTCCAGTTAGAGGATGTAACGTGGCATTTTGGAAGGAAAGTCCCCAAAGTATTGTGAAGACGAATCCCACCGCTAACCTTTCACCCCGGCCATGATGAAGGGATCATGATGGAGGAGTTGACAGGCCAAGCTTCAAGTCCATCGACAAACCTGACCCTTAGATTTCGTGTACTAAACCCTTGATGGGTCTAAATGCAGATGTTCCCTAAAAATTCTTCTCACGTTCTCCTGTTTTCCGTCAACAGGACACGCTCCGTTCATGTCAAGCTCATTGGTTGGGGAGTTGGAACGTTCCAGATCAAAATAAAAAGCAGGATGAAAAAGGCCTTTTCATTTGTGTAGAAAGCGTAGGCGGTGGATATAAATAGTTCTGGTTTGGCAGCGGGGGGCCAGCCTGTGATACAGTGCCCAGCTAGGGCAGGGGGGAGGTGGGGAGGGATCTGCTGGATGTAGGGCCAGCGGAGGCCAGGTGTTATCAGCCCACTTCATCAAAGAGTCATTTTTCATCTGGGTGTGTGCGCTGGTGGGGGGTGTAATGGCAAGCCACACACACCTTCACTTCAACACGCAACCACAAACACACACACGGTCAAGCATACGTACAAAAGCAATCACACTGGAGAAAACACACACATTCGTTTCCAGGCAATTTTCCCTGTGGAAACAAAACTTGAAAGCCGGCCAACATAAGAGTCGTACAAATACACATTGTAGCATTGTACTTGTGCCAATGACCCTGTTGCTGCCAAATGCTCCTCAAATATTCAGTCAACGTTTAACAGTAAATCTGAGTGAAGGTTTCAGCCCCAGCTTGTCAAACACAGGTCATCATCCATCATATTGTCATATGTCCTGTGACAACTAGTGTGGCACTATGACACATGCTTGATTTCAGCCTATCGTAAAGCACAGCCTCAACTGGAACTGAGGAATATGTCCTGCTATTCATGGACAGGGACATGGACTGCAGGGATGAAAGGAGAGTGTGTGTGAGTGAGAGAGAGAGAGAGAGAGAGAGAGAGAGAGAGAGAGAGATAGACAGGGAACAACACCAGGTAGATAAACCACATGGCTGTGACCACAATAAGATGAAACATTCAATTAAATCAGTGGGCCATCTCGCCCCCCTCTCCTCCGGGCTTTACTTGGTTCTCCTTGGCAGGTGCTCTGGACAGACAGGTGACTGACAGCTCCATGTTCTGCAGGGTTTGTTCAAAGGCTTTTTCCACGGTACACACACACACACACATGGACACACAAACACGCATAAAAACACAAGCGCACAGACACAAACACACACACACATGCCTGGCCTGTCCTCCCTCCCTCCCCAGTGGGTTCTGGTGTGTTCCCATGACTAGCAGCAGACTCCCACATAGAGAAGGAGTTTTAAAGTGGAGCTGGTGAGAGGTGACACAAACAAGAGCAAGGTCACGTCCCTGTGCCCAAAACCACATCAACCTCTTTTAGACCTCAGCTTGATCTGCTGGCCCAGAGTAGAACCAGGACTTCCCACAGTGAGGACAACACAGAGGCCCACAGAGGCCCTCACACAGAAAAGACCCAAGAAGGAGGAACACCAGGGAGCCAATTCTTTTAAACCTCGACTGACCTGACACACACACACACACACACACACACACACACACACACAGACACACACACACACTTCCTCATGACTGACCGGCAGTTGACTTGAAATGAGGACACAAATTACATTCACATTGAGTCATTTAGCAGACTTACAGCAAGTACAGGGACATTCCCCCAGAGGCAAGTAGGGTGAAGTGCTTTGCCCAAGGACACAACAAAAGCTTCACCATTGTTCTAATGACAAGGTAGAGCTTGATTGCTCCAACGTTTGTGCAACGTTTTCACAGACGAGCAGCTGCCAACGGGTATAAGCAGGAACACAAGGGGAGGGTGAGTTAAGCATCTGTTGTGGTTTGGGCATGAGCGGCAAAGCAACTTAAAAAAAAAGAAAAAACGACAACCTTTTATAGAAACAAATAAAATCGACCGCACTAAGCATCGGGGTTAAAAAGCACACACATTTGAACAGACTGGGGTAAACAACATGTGCTTGCTGGCAGGGAGGGATCGAACCAACGCTGCAGATCTGTTTTAAATGACAGGACATTGCAGTGACTAATCCTGACAGAAGATTCCTACAGGAGGCTTCCGGAACATAATCAGATGAGCTACACTGTGATGTCTCCATCGTACGAGAACAGACAGGGGAGTCTCGACTCCCGAGGGTTCGGAGACAACGTGTCGTCCAGATGTCGAGAATCAAGTTCTCAACGCACGCTCGGCCGAACGCGAGCGGGAGTGTCCCGCCGTCTGTGGGTTCTGCATCATCTGAACGTGATCGTTTGTAGCTGATGACAGAGATGCCATTAAAGCAGCATTTGCTGCAACCCCAGGGTCACGCAGAGAAGACGACAGGCCTATCCATTACCTACACACGAAGACAGCCACCGGAGAATGCATTATTAATTCTAAGCATCCGCTATTATGTTCCCTGATCCTCTCTGGATCTCAACGGCACTTTACTATGTTATCGGCTCCTGTGAACATAAAGCTGATCGCTGTTCCTAAGAGTTACAACACATAGTAAAGGCAGAACCACTCGAAGTGAATCAGAAAACACACACACACACAGAGCACTCTCAGAGAAATGATAGCGGTGAATCTTCTAGGAAAAAATTCAGATGAAAACACAGACAAACATCTCTCAGAGTGAAACTGTCACCAGAATGTGTGTGAGAGTTTTTGGCTTGGCAGCGGAACAGGACAAGCCAGCGGATGGATGAAAGCTCAGCTGACACCCACAGCTCCCAGCCTCCTCGGCACGCTGCATTAGGGAACAACAGGCCAGCAGCGATCCTCTTCCTGGCTCAGACTTCCAAACTCCCATTCCTCTTCCCTCCTTTAAGAGGATAACACAGTCCAATCCCCTCCCGCAATGCACGATAGCGCTCAGCTACGCTATCCTATGATATGTTACACTGGGCTACGCTAGGCAACACAATCCCCTTCACATTGGCTGTGGTTATGGACAGTACTGTCCAGGCTCTGCCACGTTAGGGTATGTGGAGCTAAGCTAAGCTGTTCTTAGCTATACCGCTTAGCATTAGAGGAGAAGAAAGGTTTATTGGTGTTATAGCACACCGCACCAGGAAACACACACACACACACACATGCAGGAAGAGTCTGCTGAGGAAAGTCTTGCTCTGCATTTCTCCCATCCTGCTGTCTTTCATCCAACGACTGCCAAAAGTAGTAGTCAGCCATTCATTCACAGAAAAAGTCCATGGGAGCCCAGGGTGAATATGCCCACTGCCCACAGGAAGGCCCGGCAGACCAAACCAGTGCCTCATGCAGGAATCACAATCCAGAACCATCTTTCTGTGAGAACATGTTCTGTTCAGGTGTTGCAGGGTTGCAGGTGCAGTGATTTATCTGCTGGCTGTGTGCTTCTCCTAAAGGCCATGGCCACTGAGAGATGGCAGACTGTGTTCTGCTTCAGCTACGATGTCCAAACATTCACACACTCCGATCCTTCACAGATGTTTTGAGCCTGCCTCGAACACAGCATCCCTCCGTCTGTGTGCCAAGTCTGTCTATCGCTCTCTTTCTCCCGCTCTTTCACTCCTTTCCTCCCTCCACAGTTCCGGTGTATTAGAATGAAACATCTTTCGTCTGTCTACGTCTCTGTGTGAGTGTGTGTGTGTGGATAAACTGTATGCGAGTGTGTTGCATGTGTGAAAGCATGCACGCGTGCATCTTCACGTCCATCTTTTACAGCCCTGTGAACGGGATTCACATCCCGTGGAGACGGAGTGAGGTCATAAACGGGCTGAAATGGAAACAGAGAGCGAGGAACAGAGAGATGGACATCTTTATGGACGCCCAGCTTTCCCTGCTTCCTGCGGTCTCCCTCGGCAACATGTGGGAGACAGCCCCTTCCTCCATCTCCCCTCAAAGAGGGCTGGGTCAGAAGGGCTGGCTGTTGGACAACACAAGAGATCGTCACAGACCGACTGACGATGGCAGATTGAGTCAGCTTGGTTGCTGCTGTTATCTTGTCTAAACAGCACAAAGTGTATGTTTCATCCAGGGAGATCCTGTAACCTTTCTCCTGTCTGTCACTAGGACCTGGCCCAGATACACCGCATCCTGCAGCTGTGAGAGAGAGTGTGTGTGGGAGCGTTTTGTGTGTGTACGTGTCAGTGTACGTGGGTGTTGCGCCTATGTATGTTGTGGTGTTTATGAGTTCCTATATCTGTGTGTGTGTGTGTGTGTGTATGCGCACATGCAAAGCAGTACACAGCACTCAGGATGATTATCATCAACCATGCTGAGATGCAATCATTTCCTCCCCATGGCGATTATAACAGCTCTATCATCTACTAATTCTCCTTCATCGAGATGACAAAGTTGATGTGTTCCCATTCTTTCTGGACGCCCTGAGAGTGACAGCTATTGGGAACAGCAGGGGGTCTCCCACTCAACCCATTAGCTGAAGCCGACAGCAGCTGTTGACGACCATCTATTCAGATGACGGGGGGTTCAAGTGACCCATGCATACTCTAGCACACTAAAAACCAGAGACCAGTCCAGAACTGTTACTCTCATGTGAACGCCAAACAGTGCTCTGTTGAAACTGCCGTTGGAATTATAGACCGAATGACAACCAGCGGCAGGAACCAAAGCATCAGAGAGGGGAAATCTCCCAGCTCCTGTCCAGCCTCGCCTCATAATCGGGGCATTGAGCTGCGGACTGTACCTGCTTTGTTTCCCACCTCCCTCCCACCACTAATGACCCCAAACCTCAGCACCACCGGACGATGAATAATTCAATCATTTAATAACTGCCACAGTACTTGCTGGGCCCTGGGCTAATAGGAATTCTTCTGGTCGGTAATTATTTCCTAGAAGTTAAGAAAAGTTCACACATGAACTTCTCTCCTGTTCCTTTATTTATGGAGACCACCTGAGTTGGGGGAGCGGAGGGCGTATGAGGGGCCAAGACCACCGGCTAGAAGGGTTGGGGTGACATTTCCTCTACCCAACCACAGACGTGTGTGTGTGTGTGTGTGTGTCCCAGTTGATATGGGAGGAATACATGCCTGCCTCCTGACTGAGCAGGGACCATTCATCACTCCCCAGTGGGGTAGAAGCCAGAGCGGCTGCCCTCTCCTTCATTCTCCTTCTCTTATTCTTTCTCTCTCTCGCTCCCTGTCTCACTCCAGTCTGTCCTGTTAGCATGCTTCTAGTTTCTTCCTGAGGCTGTCAGGGTGAGTGTTCCTGCATTGAGACAGACAAGCCTACATGGACGCTGACTTCCTTCAAAGTTCATGTTTACTGGATGGGGGCTGTGACTCTCTGGGAGGGGGGCTGTGACTCTCTGGGAGGGGGGCTGTGACTCTCGGGGAGGGGGGCTGTGACTCTCTGGGAGGGGGGCTGTGACTCTCTGGGAGGGGGGCTGTGGGCTCTCTGACTGGGTTGAGCAACTCCAGGGCCATCTGCATTCATCCAGCATCAAAACAAATACAAGCACGCGCACACACACTCACACAGACACCCACAACAAACACAGGCACAAAAACACAGGTGCAAACAACATTGGGAAGTGTGACTGATTGGAGTCTCTCCTGGCCTGGGGTCTCTCTCCTCTACACCTGCAGAAGCCCCTGGTTGTTGAGCACAGCTCTGCTTGTGTGGTCAGCTTCCTGCTCTCTCTGCACCCTGCATGCCGGGCCCCCGAGGGCCCCGGGAGGGGGGGGCTTGTTGTTTCTGCTCTCCCTGTCAGTCCCTGTTCTGAGTTCCTGCTCTGTTTGGACTTGGCTTGTTCCGGTCTTAATAAAGAACTTCCAGGAAAACATCAACAATGGTCTGCAGAATAGGCCCGATTAGACAAACTGTTTTTTAACTGCTTATGCAACTGTGGTGGAGGAGTAGGTCACTGAGGATACAGAGTGTTTTTCCACCAAAAGACCAAAATATGTGAATAATAGTGTGTTGGTCAACCCCAGTGTGTAGCTGAAATGACGTCTTCCCCACAGGATGCGTGTCGGGTGCCTCAGAGGAGATTTTGCAGTCAGAACACAGGTACCATAGCTCCTTCATCAAGGTAAACAGTCGTGTGTGTCTGAGCGAGGTATCAGCTCCAGCATGCTTTAACATGACAGCAATCCCTTAGCCTTCAGCTGCAAGCGCAGCCTTGCAGCGCAATTAAGCATGTCAAGATCAGCCACCAAAGGGAGATCGAAGATTAGGCAAACCAACAGCGGAGGGATGTGTGGTGTGTGTGTGAGGGTGTGTGTGCGTGTGTGTGAGGTGGGGGAGCGGGGGGGGGGGGGGGGGGGGTGGGGTCAAACCATCAATCCATTACTTTTATCTCTGAAAGTCAAAACAGACTTTCAGTAATGGGAGTCAGGAAGCCCAAAGCCACTGGAATCCAGTGGAAGTGGATGGAGTGGTTTGGAAACTCATGACTCCTTGTATGTAATTCATTTTGCAATACCTCTCCTCTCATGCCTGTGGACAAAGAGGGGTGATGAGCTGAAAGTGGATCAGCGTCGCAGGAAGACGCTGAGGAACACACTGATGTCATTTCCCCTGTTGATACCGTATATGAGCCCCGTTTTACCTCACACCAGTAATTATGGGGGTGATGTCACTCGGATCGATCAGTAAGGAGACGGTCATGATGATTCCTCTCTCCTGCGTTGTCAGACGATCTATGTGATATCAGGGGATCAGATGGTGAAGTCATCCAAAAATAAACTGAATCTTAAGGCGTGTACACTAAACAAATACAAGCTAGCCTGAATCTAAATGTACTGTGGTGGGAAGGTGGGCTATGAGTAGGCTGTAAATGGTATTTGTAAACACAAACCGCCATCTTGGATCACCTGCTCAGAGGACTCAAACACAAAGCCCAGACAATCAATTCCCCCCTTTTCACTGATGGCTTAGTCTTTGACCTTGCTTTCCAGGACACAGAGTGTTAAATTTCACCCTGCTAATGCCACCAAAACAAACTTAACCTCAGTGAGTGTGTGTGTGTCTGTCTGTGTCAGTCTCTGCGAGTGTGTGTGTCTGTCTGTCTGTGTCAGTCTCTGCGAGTGTGGGTGTGTGTGTGTGTGTGTGTGTGTGTGTGTGTGTGTGTGTGTGTGTGTGTGAGTGTGTCTGGAGAAGACCAAGAGTCACACAGTGTAATGGACTCCGGGCCCCCATGTCAGGCAGGAGGAGGTGACACATGAGCCGATAGGAGGCCCTCTAAGACCCAGCCTTCCATCCAGCACACAGCTGGAAAGAATAGGCAATACTGATAAAAATAAACGCAAATATAGTCACATACACACACTCCCATTCTGCTATTTTACATTCCTTCATGAGCTAGTTGTTGCTTGAGTCAAATCCTGTGGCGAGCAACAGATGGTGCGTGCTACCTGAGTATCAATGACTACTCTGACAAACACAACCTCACTAATATCCAGACACACACATGCTGTAACCACTCACATATACTGTATCCAGACACACTCATACACACACACAAACACACTGATACCCAGACATAACCACACACGCACAAATGCACAGAATCACAACACGCACCACACACATTCAAACCGACACAGACTACATACACACACGTTCACACACGTCCACACGCATACCTACACACAGGGCAGGGTGATGTCAGGGGACTGCACGCATGCCTGTTCATTCATACTGAGAGCTTTGAGCCTTCCCAGCACCTCAGCAGAGAGAGAGAGCAATCATAGGCCCAGTCACGCTACAAAGAAGAGTGATGAGTGATGTTCTGCCTCCTGACCAATGTGGTTTGAATCAGAGCTGAGGGCACCCTGGCTGTGTTATCACACACACATGAGGCACCCCAGACTTTTATACCCCTGCTCTCCTGGAGAAACGGCTCTAGTAAAACAGACCTTGGGCCATCTGCCCAGCCTGGTCCATCTGGCTGGTCTCATTCACAAAAAAAATAAAATGGGACTTCTGAAGTTCTCTGTTGAATATGAAGACCTCAAAGTGCAGAGCCAAAACCACTTCAGCAATCAAGCAGGCCGACGTTCTCAGAACACCAGAGAAGAGCGTCTGCTGCAATCACTGGCAGATTTATGTGTTTCAGGAGGAACCCCAACAGAGGCGGACAAGCCGACACTGGGAACAACGCATACCCACTTCCTGTTTGTAGAAAACCTCCATTGTGACTCAGGGAGCCGCTTGCCCTCCTCTGCCGTGACCGAGGACAGCCCTGGAAGCTTCACATCCTCGTGCCAGACAGCTAAATTACAAGATGGCCAAGGGGTTTGGGGTTTGCAAGGACAGAGAGCAGAAGAACCTGGCATCTACTTCCTGTAGGCAACAGAGCTGAATCCTGGTTGGCTACAGTAGCATTCCCATACAGTCAGAGAAAGTATGTTTCAAATCCACAGACTCGTGTAGACTCGTGTTATCTCTAGATTACTCAGAAAAGTTGAGCAGTAAAGTACAGTCATTGAACCAACTCAAGACCCTTTCTGTGTCACGACATACAGTTGTGTCTGACTCATGCTTCCTGTGTGAGCATCTGTCTGAGTCAGCTGAGCTTCTCTCGTATCATCTGAACTGGAATCCACAGCTCTCACCTGTAGATGGCTGCAGCTGCTCGCTGGTAGAGCACTTGACTGCAGATGAAGAGGTGTCACCCAGCCCTGCCCAGCGGAACCAGGAGAGAGACTGGACACTAGCAGTAGTCAGTGTAACCCTGGTAACCCCTGTGGCATTGCCTGACCAGCCAAACAACTGTCCACTATCTACACCCCCCTCTTGTGGCCACCAGACGCAGGTTGAACAGCAGAGGCTGGGCAGGGCAGTCACACAGGATGGCATACATGGTGCCATGAACACCCACCAGGCTATAGGTCAACATGGATGGATCCCCCAGTTTAGGGGCTGGGTCAGGTTGGGTGAGGAGCTGTGGAGGGGGTGATGGTGCTACATGGGAGGAGTCAAATGCTGCCAGAAATGCCTCAGCTAAGGGAGGGTAGAAGGAAGCGAGAGAGGAGGACAGGAGCGGAGAGGAACGGCGGTGAGGAGACGTGTCAAAGTAAGGTTGAGGCAAGAAGGAGCAGGGGGAGGGAGGGCCGGAGTCTGAAGGGCTGCTCTACCTCACTCAACATCAGGCATGTTCTGAAGCATTACCCAAGAGGCCACTCTCACTCTCTCCACCACTGCAATCCAGCAGCAACGCTTCATTCACCACCGCTACGGAAGCGTTTCAGAGCATTTGTCAACATCAGAACGGGAATAATCCAGGATCATCCAGATTAAAATACAGCAGCTCACCTGATAGTGAAAGACACTGTAAAGTTCAACTGAAATCCCACCATCACCACATATCTGGAGAGGGACCATGGATGTTTTGACGCCAATAAAAAAAGAGACAACACTTCCTGAAGGGATTTGTGTCTTTCCACCGTGGATCAGTGCTTCTTAAACCGTCCACGTTCAGTGAAGCATGACAGTGTAATGGAGGACGTATTGACCTGCATCCAGAATGAATAGGTGTGTTAATGCTGGTGGGTAAACACCACTGATGAGGTTTACATTCGACTCCATTATGGCACGCCTCACTAAAATCATGTCAATTCAATCCCATCAGAGCTAATGTACAAGGTCTATTAATCCCAATCTGGCTTTCTCTCTCCCTCTCTCTCCCCACTCCCTCTTTCTCACTCTCTCCCTCTCCCTCTTTTTCTCATTAATGATAATCCAATTAACTATGGCATGAACTAAACATGCAAAACCAAAGACTAATTAAATTTGATCGAAACAAACATGCGTTTGATAGTGGCGGTGTCATTTTCATGGCAGTCACTTCCAGTTCATACTGAGCTCGTAAATCCCACAGGGTTCGCTGCTACTGCCTGTATGAGCTCATCTACAAACATCAACGTTAATACAGTCTAATAAAGAGCAGTGTGACTGGACTGGAGAGGGTTAGAAGACCACAACTATGAACCACTCGACACCTTAAACCTCGTCTGACTCACCAACAGCTGGGGTGAAAACACACACAAACACATCCCATCCGCTGTGTTTCTGAGTCACCTGGATGCTAATAAACATGTTTTAATGCTACTATGGCTGTCACAACAGGCCGGAAACCATGGTTAATGCTACACCTCACCTCAGCTAATTCTATGTGTTTAACCCAACAATGACAGAATAACCTTCCTCCTGGCTCTGAAAGTTTATAATTAACATGAACTCAAACAGGAGAGAATTAGAAAACGAGCGCCGAGGACCCAAATCCAAGGTCCAGAGATTGATGGTGTCCTAGTCTGGCATGTTTTAGGGCTGATGAGATTTACAACAACATAATTTAAGGTTGAACTCAAAGGCACGGCACAGTCAAGCAGACTGTATTTCCTCAAACCGCAGGCATGAGGCTTCAGTACATTAAAAAAAGGTTGCCGGATAAGGTTTTGCCACAGCCAGGAAGATTTGTGTGAGGTGAACTTCAGGTCCCCTCTTTTTAAACTGGGAGAAACTCAGGAGCTGGAGTCAAGGAAGAGTGAAGTGTGTGTTTGTGTGTGTTTGTGTATGGTGTGTGTGTGTGTGTCGAGGACAGACATCTTCTTTACTGTGAACAAAGACTCTTTCAGCAGCTTGCGTGAGCAGACATGTGAGGTCATAAATGAACAGGTAGAATGAGCACAGGAAGGAGGCATGCGAATACTCAACAGGGGGAAGGAGGGAACGAGAGAAGAGACGGGTCCTGTTTGCCTTTCGGCCCACGGCTGTCATCTCCCAACAACAGACGCGGGGCCTGCACAAACAGGAGGTACTCCTCCAGGGTCCGCCATGTGGTCCTGTTGAGCACAACTCTCAGGTAATTATAACACATGAACAACACATGAGCAAGTGTAAAGGTATGAGGATGGTACCCTGTCCATGTACGTATGACTGGAGCTGCAAGCCCACAAATAACAAGCTCTGTCTACCCAGAACCAGACATCTGAATCCACAACAGACAGTGATTCAGGCTCTCTCTCTCTTTTACATTTCCCAGGAGTACCTGTCGGTATTCCTAGAAGAGCGTCTGCTTCCCAGATTGCGGCGGGTGTCGGAGGGATTTTTCCGACAGATTGTTTTCTGCCGGGATGTCTCTCCGAGGTCCAGCAGCCGAGACAACAGGGCATGGTCAGTCTGCTTCCAGTTGATCCTCTTCCAGACCTGGACCTGGCCACGATAAACAATGAGGAGGCCGGAGACAGCTTCTGGAAGGTTCTGTGTTCCCTCCCGGACTCACCAGACTCTGCGGTCAGGGATCCGGCCCCTTCGCTTCACTTCATCATACAGCAGAGTCTCTTAAGCTTGGCTAAATGAGACTTATCACTCTGAACCACAAGATAAGGACACACGGTCGAAACAAGGCAGATGTCTGCCAATGGATGAGTATGAATCGGGGGTGGGGGGGGGGGGGGGGGGGAGTTCATATCACAAAGCAAATGTGCGTGAAAAATGCATGGGAACATCACTGGTAATTGGTTTGAGGACTGCATGCTCAAACAGCATACAATCTGAGCAAAGTTCAAACAGAGATTATTAAAGCCCTTCCAAACCTCTTTGAACCACAGAGGCACCATGCTGGGCTCAGTTCTAACTACTGAAGGAAAAGACAGAGAGTATTCACTGTGGACAGTCACACATAAGAAAGCATTCATTTTAAAACGAGAGAGAAGAGAATAATATATGACCAAGAGAGGCGGGAAAGCAGAGATTGAGAGGGTGAAAGGGGGAGGTAGAACAGGTCAGTTGAAAAGATGAAAAAGAGAGACAGTTCTACAGCCCTAGACAATGAGAGACAGCGGGGCTGCACATGTGCTGAGGTCTGGCTGAGTGTTTCTGGGCCCCTTAGGTGGCCCCTGCTCGGGGTGTGGAGGGGCTCCTGTACCCTGGGGGACCCCCTGGGAGAGTCAGGGCTGACAGTCACGAGACAGACGCTGTGGTCTGGGGAAGGAACAGCAGAGGAGGACAAGAGACAGAAAGAGGGAGAGAAAATAAACTACTGGCCTTTCAGGTAGATGTTTGAACCTCAAGTTCCCCTAGTTTGCAGCGTGGACATGCACACACACACACACACACACACACACACACACACTCTTTTTACTGAATAATACCACAGGAGGGTAACAAAGTAACAAAGTGAAAACGGAAGCTCTAGTGAAACCAGTTGAACCTTTGGACTACTTTCTGCCATGACGTCCCAGAATGCAGTGTTGCGTTGCGGTGGGAAGGCGTTCCAAAGGTCGGAAAGTGAAACTGGATCCCACTCTGGACTCACAACTCTTAACGAGGTGTGAGAGTGATCAGCTGTCCACCAATGAAAGCACTTCACCACCAGCCACATCTGATCATCACCCAACACAAACCACAGAGGCCGAGAGACCAATCTCTGTCCTGGACCACACTGCCATGAAATGAGGACATTTCTCTTTCTGTCACAGGACACAGTAACTGAGACCTTGGCAGTGTTTCAGAGTAACTGCTCTCATCTCTCTTCAACAACTCTGTTTAAGAGTTAGCAGAAGTGGCCTGGACTACGAACACCACTATTTAATTCACATGCTGTATATCACAACTACAATTATTATATTTTTGTATTATTATTTATGATTTACTTTTCAACTCTGTAAAACTTCTCACCTCTTTTTTCTGGGGTGTAATAAGACAAAGAAGTTACATCAACACTATTAAGTTCCTGATCATCAAATTTGAACATACCGTATCTTGGCATATGTAGTTATTTTTCATCGACGTACATAAACTATTTTTGAATGAGCTGCTGAAGGACTTTAATGGGTACACATATTCTGAATAGTGAATGCCTTATCGGTATTCGAACCAGAGGAACTTTTTAACAAGCAGACAGTGAGGAAATAAAGGTTCTATCATCCCCCTGATGGCTGGCAGCAGGAGCCAACTAAAATCAATGGCAGTTTATTTGGAAACTCACTGTCAAAATAATTAACTTCCCCACACTGATTTAGGTACTAGCACACATAACACAACTCCCCAAAAATAAAGTTGTCCCTTTACATTTCTTTCCCAATTTCTCATTTTGCTAAATGCTCTCCTAAGCCACAATGTTTTATGAACTTTACCTCATGGTTCCTGTCTCTCTCTCTGAACTCTGTCCATCTCTCTGCTCCTATCCCTCACCTGTGTTTTTGACGAAGTGCTAGTGCGTGCCCTGGCCTTTTAGAAACCCCAGCCTCTGCTTCCTACAGAGCACGCCCAATTGACCCGGGGATAATCAGGGGAAGTGAGTCCGGATGCCAAAAGTAAGGCTCGACTGCACTTGTTAAACAAACTCACTTGAGTCTTGACTATTAGAGCCTTTCATTAGCCTCAATAGTCAAGAATTTGAAGGAAATCTGGCAGCCCACATGAAAATAAAGGAAAATCTGTTGACAGACAGAAAGGGCACTTTTTTCTGGTATTTGTGTGTGCTGCACTGTAGGGTTTGACTTGCAGGACCTGATGTGTAGTACCCTAACCCACCAAGAGATGGCACTGTTCTGTCTGGGAAGGGGAGACGAGGAAGGGGAGGCAGGCAGACTGACAGTGGGTTGGCAGCCTTGCTTGCACACTGCAGGGAGCTGTACTGGAGCCAGCCTTGGAGGACGATCACAGGCTCTAAATACCAGCAGCTAATGTAGTACAGTAATATTTGGGAGGAGAAGCTCACTTCCCTTAGGACATGCCTTCTCCCTTTCCCCCCCCATCTCTCGTTCGCTTTCCATCTCTCTTTTTTTTCTTCAAATATATTTCTCTTCCTCCTTCCACTAATTCTCTCACTGTTCTCTTTATTAATAACTCTGTCTCTCATCTTTTTCCTAATATTACACTTTATTCATTCAGAGGATGATTTTATCCAAAGTGACATACAATTGGTGCAAGTAGAAAATCCCAACAGAAAATCAGCTTCTCTCTCTTTGCCCCCCCCCCCCCCCCCAACACACACCTCAAAAGAAAATAAAAATAATTTAAAGTCAACCAACGTGACTGGATGAGTCAGCTGGCGTGCACTCCAAGTTTTTTGTCGTTATTTACTCTCCTGATTGACTGACCCATTTTGTTTGCAGAGCTGAATCAATCCTGTGTTCCCTCTGAGCACACCACAGTCATGCAGATATGTGCTGTAGCCAGCACACTTCAGAGACAGGCCCGTTTGTCAAGGTTGCCAGGAGACGGAGGGATGCAGAAGAGGAGAGTGGAGTGTGTGTGGGGGGGGGGGGGGGGGTGGGGGGGGGACAAGGCAAGAATGAGAGGAAAAGTAAATAGGTGACCAGGCAGCAAGAGTGGAAGATAGAGGAGGAGGAGGAAGAGGAGGGAGAGGCAGATGTGGAGAGCCAGTGAAAAGGTCATGTACTTGTTCAGCAATTCTGGTAAACACAGATGGGGTGGCCTGGATCCTCTTCCTGTTTTCCCCTCCTTCCCCACTCCTCTCTTCCCCCTCTTCACTCCTCCATCCATTCTCTTCTTTCTCCCTCTCTTTCTCTCTGCCCCTGTTCCCAGCTGTTGGGTTAGCCTCCACTCCAGCCCACAGACACCAACTAGAGAACAAGGCACAGCACTGCAATGTTGACGTATCGTTCATTTATTGATTATTCCATTAGCCTAATGTGAATGTGGATCCAGACTCTACAGATCTGCCTCAGACAGCAGGGAGGCAGAGCTGAAATCAGAGAGACCACTGGGTAAAGGCAGCCATGCTTATCTGCCCATTAGCTTCGCTTACAACATTCTTTAACCCCCCACGCGGCACGGCTAATGGCTGGTCTGAGACATGTGATTGGGCATAACTGCACCCACCCCCACCCCCAAACACACGCCCCCTCCCTGGTGGAGACCACTGTGTCACCCCTAACTACCCCCTAGGGGTCAGATCATACATCACTCAACAGTGTTTAAACACACCCTGGCTACACACACAGGCCCATGTGTATGTATCCACATGCAGACACACACACACACACACACACACACACACAGACAGAACAGACTCCTTGTTATGTTGGCAGGTAAAAGGGAGGTGTTAAAGTGTCATGTAGTTTGTTAACCCTACAAGTTCAGTCTGTGTAATTGAACTGTCTGGCTATGACTCATGTTGCTAATAAGGTGTTTAAACTACAGGTGCAGAGCATTCTGGGTAAAGGGGTTGTAAGTCAGTTGACCTTTGGAATATAGCATTTACCGCTGACTATCACACACAGTCATACAACATACATTTACACTGACAGAAAGCAACCTATGGTGCTACGCTCAAACTACACACAACCATCCCAAGGTTTTGTCTCAAAGCGAGTTCAAAGGTCATTGTACCTCAGCCAGGTCATAGGTCATTCTGCCAGTATCTGTTCAGGGCTGTGTGTTTGCCTTTGCACGTGTGTGTGTTTGTCTTATTGCATGTTTTTGCGTTATAGGCTAATAAAGAGGTGTTTTTCAAGGGTGAGGAGGCATGATGGTGAATCTGTTGGTCATGTGCAGCTCTGCTCTGCCACCATTAAGAACACATTAGAAAGACGGATGTTGCAGAGAGCCTAATAAACGGTTCAGCAGAAAGAAACAGGCAGCCATATTTCACAAGCTCTCATTAACAAGTCTGCTGTTCTGGGAGGGTGAATTACACAAAGTAAATCCACTCTGAGGTTTTTCGAACAGACACCAAACCACCAAACCCCCCCCCCCCCCCCCCCCCCCCCCCCCCCCACCCACCCACCCAACCCCACTGTTTTCACCCCAGTCAATCCTCAACAAGCAGGCCATTGTATTAACTCCATCATTTGACATGCTTGGTCGCCCTACTCCCCACCCCCAAATGCTTGGCCTTGCTCATGGGTTTTTCTGTTATTCCACTCACACAATTACACAAGTAAGACATAACAGACTCACACTTAACTTGTCAAGCTCACCAGGCTATCGCTGCTTCTGAAACGAGGAAATCGAAAATTGCTAAAACTGTAATTTGATGACAAGGCGACAGTAAGCTTCTGGTCTATGAGCGGGAGGAGAAATACAGTATGTGTAATTTATAGCTTCGGCCCTGCAATGGAAAAACCTCAAACAGCACTCCAATTAAGCTATTTTCCCTGGTTTTTGCAGGGCTGGTGATTATTGGGGGCGAGGAGGTGCTGAGAGGTTGGGCTGGGAGGCCCAGACTGTCTAGAGAAGGCCCAGATTGCTTCCTCTCTACTCTCAACCTTGTGCCGGTCGAGGTATCGCGTTACGCGCAAAGCGATACCTCCCTTCCTCTATCCTTTATTGGGAGCTTCTGTTTTCATCTGTTTGTTTGTGTTATGAGGTGTGGTGAGCGTGTGCTCTCACTGCCTGTCGCCCCCCCCCCTCCCCTCCCCTCCCCCCACTGCCACGTGCTGCCATTCCCCCGGGGAGAGTGGCGACAGACCGACACCCCATTTGACGCCTGGGGCATCAGCTGGTGGCCTGGGGTCCGAGGAGTGTCCTGGTCACCTGGTAACAGCAGGACCCTGAGAGAGGGACCAGGATACCTCAGGGCTGTCAGGACAGTCTGGATCAGCAATAATCATCCATCCATAGTGGGTCATATCATTACTGTACAGATATGTGTTCTAACATGTACAAATCAAAGCAGGATAGCTTTTCTCCAGTGCTGTTTTGTTTCCTGTGGTGCAGAACTCTGAGCCATCCTGGTCTAACTACCATCCCTACCACTCCACCAACACTGCTATTATTAGCAGCCTGAGATCCCCAGGCACAGCATCACGGAGATCTGCCAAAACACGGCCAGGACTCCCTCGGAACAGCTGACAGAAGACTGAAGAGAAGCGGAGGGAGAGGAGGGGTGGGATGAGGAAGAGTGCAGCTTGAGGAAACAGAATGGATCCTGAGTCAGGGAGAGGAAGGGCTGAATTTAACTGTTCTTTTTCAGCAGTTTGTAAGGGACTTATTCAACTGAGCACCAGAGACTTACATTGGCTCAGACATACAGTACAAGCACACACACGCATACACACACGCATACACACACGCATACACACACACACACACACACACACACACACACACACACACACACAAACTACCTCTCCTCCAATAACAACCTATTAATGGTAAACTAATACTCTATACCTACTCTTAGTAAAATAGTGTATGGAAACACAGATTTGGCAAATACTCTTTGTTTTCCTGGGATATTTTCTCAACGGCAGTGAGACCCAGTGTTTGGCAGTGTATACAGGATGTTCTGGGAGTTTCCATGAGAGTGGATAGGGATTCAGAACCAAGTGCCTGATGGTGGGGTGGAGGGCTACAGGTAGGACACCTCAAATCACAACCAGACAGATCAACCCACTGGAGAACTATTAAAGACTTCATGAAATTCAACCCAGCCATGATTTAGATCCACAGGGAGAAATCTTTCAGTTAGTCTGGAATCCCCAGTCCTGCTGTATGATGGCTTTCCTCTCAGATCCTAGAGACATTAACCATAATCATATATCTAACCTGGAGACGCAGGTCTTCAAAACCCTGGCTGTGTCTGAGACCCCCGGCTGGTGTCATCACCTCAGACAGGTGATCTGAGCCCTGACTGAGGAAACTCTAACGTACCCACTGGAGACGCAGCATCAGTTCTACCTGCGGAGGAAGTGGAGGAGTTCAGCAGGTCGACCCAAACAGAGAGACTCCATTATCTGAAGGTTTTTTTTTTTCTCTCTCGGGCGACTTGGAAAATAAGTTGAGACTGACTGATGGCTTTACACAGCGGTTCCTGGTAATAAGGTCAGAGAATGGGGTTCGAGGGCCACAGAGTGGGAACAGACCCCTGGTCCCCTGTTCATGATTTATCCCCTCTGCTTTCTGCTCAGCTATTAGGGGTAAAATAATATTATCATATTGTTTTATTAAACACCATGTGGGATTATTTATAGCAGGATCCCTAGACGGTCCTAGCCGAACCTGCAGTGGTTTGCAGCAGTCGCCTGTGAGTGAAAAGACCTATTGAAGCTCCATAAGGAGACTGAGGGATGAAATAGGGAGCTGTCACACACACACACAGACAAGACGCATTAACACACACAAACACTCGCACATTCACAGCCAAAATGATTTCAGACGGCGCAAATGTTTGTGGTACTGTTCGTGTTCAACTCCCCTGAAAATGGCAGCGTATAGAAATACTCTGTGTATGTGCGCGCCTGTGTGTGTGTTTGTGTGTGTGAGTGTCGTGTGTGTGTGTGTAAAGCTGTGCTCACAGAAGTCAGACAGAAATATTGCCACTGGACTGTGCGGTGGTTTGCTTGTGTAAACGCTACCTCTCAAGCCCTGTTTTCATTAGTGGGTGCCAATGGGATTGAGCGCTTTCTTAAGCCTAAACCATGCGTCTCACCATAAATCACACACTTACATCCAACCCTAACCCTAAATCCACACACACACACACACACACATGGACCTGGAGATGGATTGTCTACTGGGTCACACAAACACCCATGTCATCCGAGCAGGTTCCGACCTGAGCATTTTACATCAACTGACTTATCCATTTCAACAGACTTTGAAGATTGTGTGAAACAGCTTCTGTGTCTGTTGCTTCTCTACTTTGACCAGACGCTCACACATGCCGCCATCCTCTGAATGCGTGTGTCAGCCAGTAAACAGTACCATGTTTTAATGAGGCGGTGCTTACATCCAACCTTAGCTAGCATCAAGCTCACGCATGTGTGGGTGATGGTCCATGTTTTCTACTGACTAGATCAAAGCTGCTGGGCTGGTCATCTCAGGTTTGTTGGTATTCATCCTGTTACTCATTACACACATCAAACAGAATAGATATTTTAAAAAGCAGAGAGAAAGGGGAAGATAGGACAGAGAGGGGTTAGAGAAAGAGAAGGGGGAGGAGAAACAGAAAGAGGAGCGAGAGAGAGAAGAAGATGACGTGTAAACAGAGAATGAGGAATGAGAAGTAGGGGAGTTGAGAGGAAATGATAGACTGACTACCATCCTGTCTCTCTGTCGGAGAGAGATAGTTCCATTTTTCTTCCTCTCTCTCTCTAGCTCTCTTGCTCTGTCTCTCCTCTAGCAGCGTATGGATCTCTGCCAGGGTGAATCGGTTTTAATCATTCATAGGAAAATGAGCGTGGCAGCAATTAGCCCTCTCTGAATCATTCATGGGACGCACTGCAGGACAAGCTTCCTGCCATTGCAGCCAGTTTAAACATATTAAATGTGTATACATGGTGTGTGCTTTGTGTGTGTGTGTGTGTGTGTGTGTGTGAGAGAGAGAGAGAGAGAGAGAGAGAGAGAGAGAGAGCGGATAGGCAGGGTAGTGTGCTCTAAATTATCAAATGAATGTCTACCGCAGTAATAAAAGCTGCCAGACAAACGTAGATGGAGAACAGGACAGCTGTATGAGGGCAGAGGCTCATCTGGAAGTGCTGGCCTGTGGGTATTCTGCACGGTGACTCCCTGTATGCTCGCTATCACAGGGCCAGATCCGGATCTCCATACCCCCACACACACACACACACACACACACACACACACACACACACACACACACACACACACACACACACACACACACACACACACACACACACACACACACACACACACACACACACCACACACACACACACACACACACAAACACCTGCACGTGCATCAAACTGACAGGCCCAAAACAGCTGTCACACACACTCACACGGACCTCCTTATCTATGAGCAAAGCTGAGCCCAAGGAGCGGTTTCCACAAAGCCCCCGTCAGCCTGGTATAAACCCCCATCGTTTCACTCGTTGCTTGTTAACTTGTTGTGTCCAGTCATGCCACAATATCTAGAAGACGTTTCACATTCCTGGTTTAGCCACGTGAGCAGGCTTTCTAAGGAGACAAGCTCACTTATTAGATTAGTGATGTTTCAGAGCAAATCACTTCCTGTTAGAAGAGGAAATCCTCTGGGCATCTTTGCAAGCCTGGCTTATAGAATCACCTTCAATCAATGTCCACTCCACCCTGGAAGTTAGGAGACGAAACCCTAGACAGTAGACTGACTTGACTTTGACTTGACACACAGATGAGATCTCCATACACACACACACACACACATACAGTAGGTGGATATTCACACAGTATGCAGGCACAATTATGACCCCCCCTTACACACACACACACACACACACACACACACACACACACACACACACACACACACACACACACACACACACACACACACACACTTTGAGGTAAAGCAGATCAGAGCAGACAGCCCAGCTGATGGAGTGTCCCAGTAATCCTATGGCTTGAGGAGGAACGACCGCTTATGGATTTTCTTATGAAAGTGACAAGGTAATTAACGACCGGGGCGAGACTTCATTCACCGAGCCTCGCTTAACCTTGATCGCATCTCCGCCACTAATGAACTGCACACCGAGAGGGAAGTTTTCCTCGGCTGATTGGGATGCGGGCCAAGCCTCCCTGTTTAGCTTCTCCTGGTTCCCACTGAGCGTCACAGAGAACAGATGGAGAACAGAAGCAAATGAGATTTAGTAGGTAGAAATAGTCCTGAGATGAATGAGAGAGAGAGATAGAGAGTAAGAGAGAGGGAGAGAGAGAGAGAGGGAGAAAGAGAAACACAGAGAGAGAGAGAGCGTAAGACAGAGAAACAGAGAGACGGAAAGAGAATCACGAGATGTGTTCATTGATTTTTTTGGGGGGGGAGGTGGATAGAGGAGGGGGGGGGGGTCACACTGGGGTCAGTCTGATTCCCCCCTGGCATGAGAGTGAGCTACGGTGGAGCAGGAGGCCAACAGCACCGGCCCCCAGGGGCCACCAACCCACTTACAACTGGCACAGCTAGGAACCTGCCTGGCCCTACAGCTCCATCACTACACAGCTGCCACCTGTGGAAACATCTCAGAGATCCCTTCAAACAGAGAAAAACACGAGAGACGGGCGGAATAGGGAAACTTGGTATCTTCGACTGTGGACTGTGTGTTGTGAGGGACATTGACAGATCATCTCATCTCTGGAGTGTAGCAGTGGAGCTCCTTCATTCTTCACTCTTCACTCTCACAGACTCATGCCCTGGGATCTGTGGTGACCAACCACCACAACTGCTTCTCATTTCGTACGGTCTGTTCCCAACAAGTACTTTACATTACGCAAGTCTACCTGGTGGTCAAGTCTACAGAGGCTTTGCTTTTTGTGCAACTAGAGGAACAAGCCCTTTGGTTAGCCAATGATGACTGCAATTATGACCTGTTATCGCTAGTAAATGATTCGTTTCAGACTTTGTGGTCTGGTGGACGGCAAGGACAACAGAACAGACAGCTAATCCATCAACCAGGGTCTTTAACAAGGCTAGGAGGCCAGGAGGGCAAGTTCAGTCAGGTTCACTCATGTGATCCAACACAGAAGGGGAAGAAAGGTGCAGAAATGTCTTGAAGCACCGCCTCATCTGTCTCCCCATTGGGATCCGTCACAGACGCACCACAACTCAGCTCAAACGGATTCTCCCTGACCTTGTTCATACGACTTCGTAAATTATCCGCACCTTTGATCAGACGCATCAGATCCACACACCGATGCCTGCCCAGGTAATAGCCTCTATATATCACCTGCTATCGTATCACTGCAGCCCCACAGGACACACATGCCTGCACTCACACACACACATACTCACACACACCCCCACACACACACACACGCTACCCTTTCTGCAAGGTCACCTACCTGCAGCACCCCCATGTGAACGCACACCAGCCTTACAGTACATATCAGTTAGAATATGAATTGCATCACCATGAATAATAGAACAGAGGTTGTTGGCCAAGCTCCCATATCCTGTCCTCTGGTGCTCTGACTGAGCTCATTTCCTCCTGTGATCCTGGGGAGACCTACGGTCTGCGGGGTGATCTGAGAGCCGTACAGGGGGTCTCACCAATCACCAGCGAGGACTGCTAGAGTGCAGGACCTAATGTCATGCAATGTTTTGAATAGATAGGATAGATGCTTTTATCTAAAGAGACATCCAGTACAAAGAAGGGGGGGGGGGATAAAGCTCAAGTTTGGACCAGCTGAATGTCACATGACCATCACTGCTCTGAAACTCTGAGCTGCTGTGTGGTTTTCCCTCCAGGCTCTCTGGAGGGTGTGGAAGGATCCCAGAAGCAGCATCTGGCTTTTAATGCACCCACAAGAGAGGGTGAGATACATAGAGTGAGTGAGTGTGTTTGAGGGGGGGTTCAGGCAGCAGGTGAGGGATGTTTCATGGATACGAAGCATATTGTTCCCTAACCCTGAGGCTAATTCGATTGCACCAGCCCTGGAGGATGTGTTATTACGTTTCTGTTCTCCCCCCCCTTCAGAGGGAAGGCCCGTTCCTGCCCTGGAGACAGGACGAGGACACACACACATTCCCCTCCGTCTACAGTCACATTCTGTGTCTCTTTCTTTCTGTCTCCCTCTCCTCTCCTCCTCAAGACAGAAGTCTGTGGACGTGGAGGAACAGAATGGCACCTAAAGTTCAGCAGCCACACAGGCAGAAGGAAGCCTGGGGTCGGCCGGAGACCCGAGCAGCAGATGCTCTTTCCTGAACTGAACGACATCTATGGCAGACAGCTGGATGCACAGGGTGATGTTGATAGACTCACGCACACTGTCTGTGGAAATCCCAGCTACAAATCCCGACAGCGTAATCCCTTTTCAGTGCAGCACAGCTGACACCTTTGTGAAATGCACTTAACATGTAATCCCTTGTATAAACCATAGGATGTATTAGTCAGAGCTTTTAAAGCGGATGTGAGAAAGTGCCTACATGCGTTTCTATGGGCTACCTGTTGAATAATTCAGTAGCTGTGCCGCTGTAGAATATCCACTCAGATGGCGTTTTGTGGGTTACAGAAGCTCGCTTCTCTCCTTGTCTAGAAAATCACATTTCTCGTCAGTGTTCAACACGGTCTTTCTCGCGTAGAGCGGCGAGGAGGTGTTGATTGCTTTCGCGAAGGTTTGTGTTTCGAAATCTGCTCCATTTTCACCTGTCTCATTCGATCCAGTCTGACATTGGTTGCCTCTGAGCGCTGCTTAACACACGCTCGGATGAAGGGTGGAAAAAAAGGGATGCCAACGTGTGCTGCTGCGATAAAGAAACGATAAACGGATCTATACAAACTACTGGAGGTTCTCCCGCTCGAAATGCGTAACAGATTAGCCCGGGCTCAGGGCTGGTACCAGACAGAAAGGATCTCTGAGTAACAGTTGGCAGGAAGCCCCTTTATTTATCAGTGTCTGCAACACATTCTCACCTACCATGCGGCCCCTCCCTGGCCAGGGGCCCAGGGTTCCTCCCTTAGAGCTTTGGAGACCGTGGAGAGGAGGGCCCATCACGCTCCAGTCTACCTGGCTCGGGGCCACCTGGATTAATGAAATCCATGCCAGTTTGGCAGGTGTGGGTATAATGAGGGTCCCCAGTTGACGTCTGCTTCCGTTCTGAAACAATAGCAAGAGTGGGGGGGGGGTGGGTGGGGGGTATCTGCACGCTGGGAGCCAGAGAGGCCCCAGCTGAGGGGGGCCTGGAGGATGAGGGGCAGCAGGAGAGATGCAGGCTGGGATCTGAGGTGACCACAGCTGCCTCCATACTGCAACACCACACACCCTGATACTAATTCAAAACTGATAACCAACTTCCAAGTGGGATTTCCTTGAGGCTGAGGACGGGCAGAGGTGAGGCTCTCTGGGTTCTGCAGGACTGTCGGAGACCACCTCATCTAATCCCTTCTGAAAGGGATTTCCACGCCTGTCAGACAGGGAGGATTTTTGGGGCCCTACATAATCTGCCCTCCCCCCCACCCCCACCCCCATGTCAGTTCTGATGCTTCGTCCTCTCTGTCTGAGCTGTGTTCCTCTCTGGGTTATGTAATCCTGATGTTTTATGTTTAGCCTCAGCCACAAGAGAATTACAGTTTAGACTCAACCTTCTCCAAGACTGTCAAACATTTGTGCAGGAAAATTTCTCAGACTTGTTATTGTTTTAAAAACTCAACATTTGCCATGGCTGCCATTGTTACAGTTAATACAGAGAAACACATTTGATTATCATTAATCATTTACAGATAACTCAGATTACTGGAAGCTAAAACTTTGTTCTCATCAGAGGGATCTGATGCAGACAGTAATTAATTGGCAGTGGTTGGCTGCCAACTCGTAGGGACAGAAATTATACCAACATTATATATTTCTCCAATTAATTCCATCGTGCTGCTAATAAGCGGTAGATAATGAATTAATGAATAATTCCATGGTGCATCGTAATCACATGCTTGTTAGGAAATCATTAATGACACCAGTGCCTTCTGGTACAAAACAGTCAGGCTTTAAGAGCAACTTCCCCCAATCAGAAAAATAAATAAATAATAATCCTAGTGTCACTGATTAAGCACAGAAACTAAAAGTCTCATTAATGATTCAGCTCGTTTATGAGGATCTGAAACAACTCATTTCCTGACTCTGTGAATTGTTTATCCTCACCTCAAGCAGTCCTGGACGAGGCCGGAAACTGAGGTGCTTGTACACATATTTACAGGATCTTCAAAGAGTGATGAGTCTGCATCTGTATGTTGCAGCTAGTCCGGGCCCCAGCCAGCCCTCCCCTCCACCCCCTCCACCCCCCAACCCTCCCCTGCAGTCCCCCACCCCTCAACACCACCCCACCCCGCCGGGTTTGTTAAACTGCTGCTTGGCTGGGTATTGATTTGCAATGAGCCCACCGAGAGCTTACGATCGTGTGAGGAAATGCAGGCCATAATGTATGTTGGGAAGTCAATGAGGCCATGTATGACTCAACACTGCGTGTGATGGAGATGAGTGTTTTCTGCGTGTGCACAACTCATGTGTGTGTAATCCATAAGTACATTTTAGAATGGTATGTATTCCGGCCCACTGGCGGACTATTCTCTTTCCCTTGAGAGTGTGTGTGTGTGGGTGTGTGTGTGTGTGCTAGGTGTGCATATCTTGGCTTCTCCGCTCCACCAAGCACCTCACTTCCTGTGAGTCTGCAGGACTGAAGAGCCAGCTGGCTGCTGCTGGATCAGAACATGGGAATATTCCCGGAGCGTATCTGCACCACTTCCATCCTCCTCCCACCCTTCTGGCCCAGACTCCCATACTGTGGCGGTGGGTGGCACAGTCTGAGAGTCCCCAAGATGAACAGCCGGAAACTTTTCTTTCCCTCCCTCCCTCCCTCCCTCCCTCCCTCCCCATAGCAAGATGGGTAGCAGATACATTCATATTTAATCCCCAGTTAGTCATGCTGCAAATTGACTGGAAAGGGAGAGAGTGAAATTAGGAAAGTGAATTGACATTATTACACTGCCTTCAAAAGGCATATTGCGTCTGGGGGACTGTTTCATTGGGGAGGCGACCACATAGATAAAGATTAAAAACAACTGCAGGACAATTATGAGAATTTATAGAAAAGTTCAGGGAAACTAAATGAATGGATCGAAAAATGACACAGATGCATTTACCGGAAATACAAGGAGAAGCCATTACTGATCTCTGATTCTAAAGTTTTGGGAATCAGGAACAAGGTCTTCATGCAGTTCAGTATGAATCATAGGAGAGAAACAGGCCAAGTCTTTTTGTAAACAGGCCTTGTTCCTTTTGAAAACAATTGGTGCCCTTGCTGTACAGCATGAACTAACAAAGCAAACCCATGCAGTTTTCAATGGAGCACTCAAACTCCAAACTCCCCTTTCAAACTGATGTGAAGTGGCATTTCAGATCAATCCTCGGGATGGGCCGCAGCACAGAGACAAACTTGCATGAGCCAGGAAAACAGTGGGGTGCCCAGCCCAGCCATCTGAGCAGCAGCCAATGAGAGAGCCGGAAGAACAAGGAATAAGACCCAAATCCCCTCTCGTTATGCAAATAGGATGAGAGCTACATGGCCAATAATTGGCTCGTCATCGTGACTGCAAACCGCAGGAACACATGGGTCAAGGCCGGGGCAACGTCCCCAAACAACCATGAAACAACGATTTCTTCTCAGACATCAATGTGGTGGTCAGACATTCAGACTGACATAGTCAACTTGAAGTGTGCACGCACACACGCATCCGCACACACACCCACAGACCAGGACTGGACGGGATGATACTTGCAAACCCAGCAGGAGATCCGAAAGACATCTTATATAACATCCTCCTCAGCAGCGGTTCAGAGGAGGAAGCAGGAAGGGGGGCAGGGGGCGCAGGGGGTCTGTGTGAAACCAAGTTCAGGAAGTTAAGCAGGGTGCAGCCGAGAGCGCTGGGGGGGGGGGGTGGGGGTGGGGGGAGTGGGGGGTGGGGGGGGTTGGGGGGGAGGAAGAACACCGGGGTAAACAATCACAACATCGTCAAGGTGACACCTGATCCCTCAGAGGGTTCCTTGCACGCTGTTCTCCAGAACTCGTTTTTTCCTTGCTCCCTCTCTTATCTCTCTCCTCCCTCTCTCCTTTCTTCCTCACGGACTCCCTCTTTCTCCTCCCCTCTTATTTCTCTCCTTCTTCCCTCTCTCCTCTTTCCCTTAGTTGTTCCCTCTGTTTTTTCTTCCGTCCCTCTCCTCCTCTCTTCCACATGCTGACCGACTGCTGACTGCATTTAAAATAACAGAGGCAGAAAGAAAAATGAAGAGTGAACGACATCCTTTACGAAGGCAGGATGGTGTGAAAACATCAGCTAACCCTAACATTGACTTATTGGTTGTGAATGTCATTCTCATTAATAGTTGTATTTATCTAGAATTAAATGAGCTCATGCCATTGTGTTTTCTTCCCTGAAGCCTCCCATCGATGATAGAATAATGACAGGGTCTACAATCAGCTATGCCATCATTGCATTCCACTGAAATGCTGTTCCATGTTATTTCCAATAGATGCACTGCAGTGAGACTTGTACAGACAGAAAAATAGAGTAGAGGTTACCACAGCAACATTTGCAGACAAGTACAGACGTGCTAAGGGTAATGATGGGTAAGCTTGGAATAAAATAAAAAAACTACCAAAATAGACCTTGCTTGTGTAGATGCAGATCTAAGTCATGTTGGGAAGAGAGCAGGTGTGTGTAAGAGGGAGCGCTAACAAGTATGAAAGAGTCAAACTCACCTCAAGGAAAGTTCCCCTCCTCTGAAAGTGTCAGAAGAAAGTTTGTAACCGTGTTCAGTCTCTCTTGTACATTTCTCCGCATGAGCCAAAGTAGGTATCAGAACTTTGAGTGACATATGGTTGTGTTAATATGACAAGCAGTGCTCTTAAGTTCTTATCATGCTGCACATCCAAGTTTTAAATTAAAATCTGTGAGGCAAATTCCACATTTGTTTGGACAGACGGATCTCTCTGCATACAGGAGACAGATGCTGAGATATTCTATCCCTATTTCACACCGTATTGAACATGTGGAGGGTCATTCTCTGCTATGGACACAGAGGGTTTTTACCCAGGACACTGCCAGAGGTCTTATCAGTATGGATACATTAAAACCGAATTTCATGGGAGTTGAAGTCTTAGCTGCAGACTCACAGGAGAGTCAGATGAAGCATTGTGGGAAAGGAAGTGTGACAACTCGTTTAATACAGAGACAACACAGTGTAGAAGCTGTATCGCAACAGGACTCTGAAACGTATCTAAGCAAAGATTGAATTTATTCATTGGTTTTAAGACAAACGCTGCTGTGTGGAAGTGAAAAGGCAGAGGGAAACTGTGGAACTGACTGACTGACTGACACTTGCGTAAAAGTTACATAGGGGATACAAGTGATATCAGGCTGTGTTTCACCCGATAGAATGTGTATAATGTGTCCCTGGAGGATGAGAGAAAGGAAAGAGCAGGAGAGGTACATGTGTGGGATGAAGATGAAGGATTAGGATTCATTCACAGATGTTTGTCTGATGCGTGGTGTGATGTACGAGTCGTTCCTATGTACTCTTTCACTCTCTCTCTCTCTTTCTAGCTACTGAAGGACTGCTACACTGTGTTGATATGAGCACGTTGCTATGTGGAGGCCCAGACACATCCTCTTTTCAGCTGCTGTCTGCTAAACCAGGGTGACACAGTTCACAACTGCAGGTGTGAGTTAATTGGACAGTCAGTCAGGAAGCCGACTGCTATGCTTGGTCTGAAGGTAGAGGACATATGTGAGGCAGAAAAGCCTGTTTTTCTGCGCAGTACACACACACACACGCACACACACACACATTGATTTATAAATTGCATATTTGCCACAAGGATCACACAATAACCGAGTGATAATGGTGCATTTGTCAATGGAAAAAAATATGTGTTCTGAACGATCACTCAATACAGGGAGGATGAAGGGAGCGCCGATTTAAGCCAAAACGAACTATCATGGGAACTTCCAGAGATGAAAAGAGTAACAGATCGATGTGTGTTCTGCCTGGAAGCTGAGCTCAGAGACACACTTCCAACTGTCTAGAATCAACACCAACAACTGCATCTTTAGAACTAAAGCTAAATCTTCAAATGATCCATAAGGTCAAACCTGGATGATCAGACATATAGCATTATACAGCGGTGGGGGGTTGTAACCCCACAATGCCCTTTGGGTAAACACAGGTTCTGGTTTATAACAGTGCTTCCTGTAATAGCAGTGTGGTCATGGATAATTGCGTCAGTCAATGATGCGCTCGCTTGTTGTTAGGCTCATGAAGCAGCAAGTTCTACACGGGTGATAAAATCATTTTATACTTTTAATGGTGCAGCAAATGAATCTTTTCTGAAAACACAGCTCATTATCCCCTGGCCTTCCTCTCCCAGGGGATAACCAGTTACCTGAACAGTGTAACCCACATAACAGTGAGTTCATGCTAGTGTTCTGTTAAACTAATGATGGTGACAGTCAGGATTCTGTTAAAGGCATAACCTCCTGTACTTTCTTTAATATGACATGCTTTCACAGATCCACCATGGCCATTTAAGAATGGAAATCCACCCACTTCCATCAAAGAAAATATCAAAGACATCCAACTATTTCCTGAATGTCTCTCGTTGCCTAGTTCCACCTATGGAAATATCTAAGTGAAGCCTTTGTTTCTGTAATACCAATCAAGAACTCTCTCTCTCCCTCTCTCTCTCTCTCTCTCTCTCTCTCTTTCTCTTTCTCTGGTATCTACATACATCTTTCCTGTTATTGGCTTGGGTTGAATTCAAAGAAAAATGACACAAGACCACAGCTGTTTTCCATAGAGCTACAGCTCTATTAGCTGTCATTTCCATTTTAAAGACGGCTTCCCCATTCCTTAAACAGCAGCTTTATAATGGAAACCAGCCTATCTCCTGTCACTGCACGCATACTTGACTATTCCTCACTTGTTAGCCAGAATCACTATGTGGACATCAGGGGAGCAACGAGAGAGCCTGAATAAAGTGACTCTGAGACAAGGGAAGAGAGAGGCAGAGAGAGGCAGAGAGAGAGAGAGAGAGAGGCAGAGAGAGAGAGAGACAAAGTGACAGAGACACAGAGGGAGTGAGCGAAGCGAAGGAACTCCTCGTCACATAATGAATCACTGTTAAAGTGCGTTTGTTTTGGTTTCTTAAACAGTCCTCAAGACTTATGCTCAGCCCCCTGCAATTCCCTCTGCACCTTGGTAATGAAGAGGGGCTACCCCGGTGACCTCTCCAACGCACTCAGTCACACTCTCATTATTAAACTCTTCCTTCCCGTCTTGACAGTGTAATGCCGGCTTGGTTTTCTTCAAAAGCTTTGCCCCTCTCTTTTTTTTTTTTACTTCCATTAAAGCAGCAAGCAATTACTGCCAGATGTTGAGAAGAACTGTCTGAGGTCCCATTTGCGCCTGATTGGAGCAAAAAGGCGTTCTCAGCCAACTGGCAGTAAGCTTCAAAAACAGGAAGGAAGTTTTTTATATTTTCTGAGAGAAATTCTACTGTAGCTTTACAGTAGTGATGCGCAGCTGTGAAACCCACAAAGACGTCTATGAGCAGACTGGATAATCAGAGTCCAACCATCTGTTGTGTGACGAAGCCGATAGGGAAATGTCTGGTTTGTTCGCTGTTTGCTTGATTGTGCTTGTCGTGACCCCATCCTCTCTCAAGATCAGTTGAACCTCCAGGAAATATGGATGAACTTTTTTACTTAACAAGTGTTAAGTTGTTTTAGTATATATTTTTGTTTAGTCCTAATGCAAAAGGGTGATAGGAGGCCAGATCAAACCATTCTAAGAATAGAAACTGAGAGAGTAACAAGAGACTGAGAATGTGTAAATTATCACACTCAATTAACACATCCAATTTGAGCTCTCTATTGTCCCTGGGGAGAAAGTCAATGACATTCAAAATGGCAGCTTTTTGTCAGGCACATAGACAGGGTCTTCTTTAGTGTGATGAATCAGACAACACTCCTACACAGGGGTGATTATGTCACCATTCCATTGCACCTGATTGGTGGGCCTCCATGGATCATTACAGCTTTCACTCTTTCCCTGTGCTTCTGATTGGCCTTCGACTGACTACCCCTCTCTTCCTGACTCTCTCCCCCTTGATTTAGCACCAGCCATTACCCCGTATGTGTCAAAATCTAACCAGCACGGGGCGAGACAAGACGGCGTCTGGGATCACTGCTGATAGGAGCACAAAGCTTCCTGATGGAAGTCGTCAAGGCAAGACTTTAACTTCGCTTCGGCCAACCAGAGCCTTGATTGCACTCAGACTCCCTCAGAGTCTTGAAAACACATTTAACCTGTAGGTTAACCTGCTTTTTCAGTTTCACAAGTTCAATTTAGATGCCGATTTTGGTCCTGGAGCACTGCAGAGTGAGAAACTGAAACATGTCAACTCTTGACCTCAAATGTGATGCTTGATTATGAAGAACAGGGATCAGAGAAGCAGGGCCAGAGAAGAGAGCGCTGTCCTGTTCCAGTCTGTACACCCTCACATTTCCACACTGCACATCGCTTGGCTCTCTAAAGAAGGAACCGCTGCCACCTCAGCCCAAAACCCTGGCCTCTGTCATCTGCTATTCATGTTGTGGAAGAAATGCTTATTATGTGGCTATGTCGTTGTTTGTCATGACCATGAGGGCTCTTCCCATGGCTTTTTATAATGACAGACTGACCACAGGAACCGCTTGGCAAGGAAAAACACTTTTTCTGCATTTTCTTTCCCGCTGTTGTCGTGCCATTTGATCACAGTTTCTCGCTGTGAAGAAACAAAACTGCACTCTTCACAAAACTCTTGAGCTTTCTCCATTTCCTACCCACTCTGCCTCTCCTCTGCACTGCTTGCTATCCCACTCAGTCACAGGTCAACCTGCCCTCTTCATCTTCCTCCTCTTCTGTTCCCAGAACTGTGTACACTGCTGCAACAGCTTAGTGATACCAACAACAACAGCTTACACCCACAAACACACCCACAACAAACGTACCCACACACACAAGATAGCCCCCCACCACACACACACACAGGACACAGATGTTGCTACACAAACTCATAACAGTTGTGTTTCAGTGGTCCGGTCACTGGGTGGCAGATGAGCGTCAGGGTGACTCAGGCAGAGATCAAAGGCACAGCCCTTTCACCAGTGACCTTGTCACTTCCACTCTATCAAAAGACCATAAATGTCATCTATGTTTCCATCCCCTTGGTGCAAAACATCAAAAGGCCTCAACACAACCTGCAGGTAAAAGGCCCTCTGTTCAAGGTCTTCTGAGGTTAAAATGAAGGACAACATGTGTCAAAGCACAGGGTATCTTTGAGGGGGTTACCGCATTCGAACAACATGGACCAAGGAAGGAGTTCAAATCTATCATAGGTGTCGTCCATGGAGGCGATGGTCCCACCTGTTGAGACTTTAAACATCAGATCAGCTTCTCTCCGTCTCAGGTGGGAGGGAAACGCATCGTTTCCGAGGAACGCTCACAAGATAAGATCTGATTAGATGAAGGCACTTCAGCCTAGCTTGTGTTTTCCTAACGTGATAGGACAGCACAATCACCACAGCGTGCTACTTCATCAACTAAAACTGGCCATGCGTTCTCCCAAGTCATATCAATTCCACAAGGTTGGTTGGCTTACAAAAGATCTGCATTTAAGCGGCAAGCGTGAGCCTGTGCCACAGAGTTGACTCAGCACTGGTGTGACCCAGCTCCCATATGTGAGCCCACCAGCCTCCTCCTCTGACGCACGCTAAGAGCCCAGCTGTTCTGATCCTCGTGTCATGTGCTGTTAGAAGGGCAGGGGGCAGTCATGCTTACCGAGTGCTGTAGCAGGTGAATACAGGCAGGTGAAGTGTCTAGCAGACCCAGACCCTGAGATCATCTGTTTGGATCCAGGCTAGATTGAGTGTTGACTTTCAGCATGTCATCTCACAGTTAGCATGTTTTACAACACACGTGCACACAGACACACACACACAAGCAAAACCACCCACTTCTGCTTCCTCCCACACAGGCCTAAACTAAACATACTGTAATTTACATGCAAAGTCAAACCTGCAAAGTCAAACATTCACGCTCACAAACTTTACAGGGAACATAATACTCTAATACACACATTATGAACAGCTTGCCGGTGCATTAGTGAAGAGTTTAGTGGAGTTTCCAAATAGCTCTCATGGGACGCACACTCACATGCCAACATAAGCACCTGCTCCATTACATATGCACAGGTCCCATATGCTTCACGCAAGTGTGTCATAATACATAGGAACATCATGCTCATTCATTCACTATCTGCAGCACCATATGTACACATGAATTTTATATGAATCCTGAGAATCCTGCAGTTCTGCTGTACCTGGCAACTGTTTCGAAATTCTCCCAATTACACTTCTACTGAAAAGAAATAGTTCAAGAAGAACAAGTAGTGCTTGACTGGGCTGTTCTGATCGCTCTACAACTCCGTTACCCATCATGCTGTAGTACAGCCTGGGCCGTCTGCTGGGATAGCCTGGTCTCTCGGTCTCCTGTTTGATTACCATTTATATTGCCTGCTGTATTGGGCTCCAAAATAGCATCTTTCTTTTTTTTCTACAGCATGCCAACTTGCCATGCCGCCAATGCTACTCAAATAATGGGCTTCTATTTGAACACCGAACACACCCCTGTCCTTTTACAGCCTAACCATATTTCACATGTCTGCCTCAACACACACAAACACACACACACACACACACACACACACAACCCATTCTTAAGACAGGGTCCCAAAGAAGGTTTATGGTACACACCCAGACGTTGCATTCAGACAGGGTCATCCGTTTGCATCTCCCCTCCTATTGTAAGCACACTGATGGCTCTGTGATTTAAGAGCCAGACCTGATGGGTAGAGAGTGGCTTTGTCTCAGCTGCCGGGGCGATCAATGGGGATGTCCTGTTAACAGGAGGAAGCACTCTGCTAACAGGGAGGGACCCAGTGGCACGATGGTGGTGCCATGATGCCCTAGGGGGGACCAGGTACCAGCTGACTTTCTCTCCCTTACCCCATCCCACTTTCTCCATCTCCGTCTTTCTCTCACGCATTACCCTAAACACAGTTCTCCAGAGCAAGTTTGTGTCAAAACAGATCTAGGTTCAGCAGGAAGTGGACTCCCTGACAGGAAGTGACGTCCCAAACGAGGGGTTAAGCAGCGCTCAGGAACGTCCCGGGGCCGAGTGACCCCCATAATGGAGGCTGTCGGCTTGTTTGACAGGGATGGGAGATGAACACCGTGCGTCCCACTGCCCCTCGCCCCCCCCTCGCCCCCTCCTCGCCCCCCTCTCCTCCACCTGTCCTCCCCGCTCTGCATGCACGGCGGTGACGGGCGCTTCAAGATGACTGACGGGCCCCAGTCCATCGCTATCTCGGACTCGTCTGGCGTCGGGAATCACCAGCATGTTAGTTCTGTGTCACTTCCCACAGGGATCGAGGTAATTGAGAGCAGGTGTGTGCACTGTGACGGGGAAGGGGGGGGGAGGGGGGGGGGGCGTCTGGTGTGAGCTTCAGTCCTCCACCCCCAGCACCACGCTCCAGTACCACCCAACCTGCACCAATTTGTAAACCCTAATAGGGTTTGAGGAGGGAGGGGGGCACCATGTTGAATTGAGTGGGCTTCTGTTTTACATTTTCATTTTCATTCAGCTGCAGAGACCCAGAACATTCTCTGTGACTCTACACAATATCTCTTTCTTCATCCCGAACCCAGGTGACTGCATGGAGCCAGTATGGCATTCATTTTCAAATCAAGAACTGGCTGTGGATTTGTATGCCTCGGCAACACTGTGGCCATTTCATTCTGCATAAAGCCCTTTCAGTTTATTACACACTGCTGTTTACCATTCTCTTCTCCTAGGCAGTCTGTTGGGAACATGGGGACACAGCACACAATGCTGCCTGTATTAGAAACATCTCACAATAGTCCCACATCATTTTAATAGAAAAAAATATTGGAAATTTGGATGAATTCTGTGCTACAGAAGGAAAATAGCACATTGCATCCACATTTTTTTTTGGGGGGGGGGGTGAGGGAGAATTAAGTACATCACGAAAGACTGACAAGCTTCTGAGGGTGATGCTTGGTGAATGAAATAACCTTTTTGATATAGATGATATTTCTGCACTGTGCCTGATAAAACATTGTTCCATGGCACTAGCATGATCAAGGTAGACTGTAAGCTTATTTTAGGACATGGAAAAACAATTTTGTCCATAATATTGCATGTAGTATGTATTTAGACCTTGTATAGAAAGTATTTGAGTATTTAGGTCAATGATAAAATCCAACTGTTGTTTTGTATGTCATCCTTTCAGTTTCATTGATTATAGAACAGAACCCATGATAACACCAAAGAGAGATGCTAACCAATTACATTCAACATCCCCAGGCCTACTGTACTGCAGTACAGTTGGAACTGGTCCCAGTAAAGATGAAACCTAATTTATCCCCAATACTATAGATGCTATGGAACCCACTCACTCACCAACAGAAGCAGAGGCATAATACCCAACATCTGTGTTCCAGTGTGTGTGCAGTGTAAATTATAAATACGACATGTGTTACGTTTTCTCACCAACCAACTGCCACTGCCTCCACACTCCTGTCATTAGTATGCAGATAGGATTTTGACAGATTCCTAGACCACAGAATAACACCATCTAAATTATTCAGCCCTCATTTCCCAGCCCTGGGCGCTCTCAGAGCTCAACAACCACAAGCACATTGTCCACAGGAGGGTGGGATGGGAGGTTCTGACAGGGTGGTGAGAGTATGATCGCTCTCCTCTCTGGTAAAGACATTACAGACAACACCATGTGTTACACAGGGTTAAAGAATTACGTCTTCATGTTGAAGTGAAAGCCAGAGTGTGTGTGGTGGTGGTGGTGGGGGGGGGGGGGGGGGGGGGGGGCGTGGAACACTAAGCAGCGCAGGAGTCAGGGTGCATGACAGCAGCACAGATACAGGTCCCTGGTGATTGGTCAGAGCCACAGCAGCAGCCAATCAGCTGGTGTAATCTCCACATAGGTCAGGTGAGCGGAGTGTAATCAGAATCTGACATGGCATGAGAGGTGGATAACAATCAGCAGATTTGCAGCTTTCCAGGAAAGAAAGAGAGGTGTGTCTGGCTGTGTGTCTGTTTGTGTGTACATATGTGTGTGTGACTAACTGCGAGAGAGACAGTGAGAGAGAAAGAGAGAGAGAGAGAGAGAGAGAGAGAGAGAGAGAGAGAGAGAGAGAGAGAGAGAGAGAGGCATAAGATGAACAATAAGTAAGACTGAGTGCTGATAGCATCTTTCTTCACTTGATAGCCTGCTTTGATGGATCAGTTGTGAGTAAAGACAATCTTCACTCTGACCCTGATAGGTGTGTGCCAAGCCTCCACTTGGCACAGTCCCCCTTTGAACTCAAAGCAAGTACAGAGGAACTCAGTCAACTTCCAGTACAGCTCCAAAATGAACTAGATACAGCTGCCAACCCCACTTAAAGGTCTAACCTTAGATCAGGGATGGTTCTGAACTGTTTATCCTGGCTTGGCAGAGAAGTTCGAGAATAAAGAATGCTAACAAACACGTCCAAGTCGTGGACAACTCCTTTTGAGTCTCTGCAGTCATGTGACATGCTCTTCTTCCATGGCATTGGCATCCAGACAGGCAGCCTCAGGGAGCACTACTGATATGGTCTTCTGGGTGTCCATAAATCGCCCATGACAAGTAATGTCATGAAGTAAAAACCGGTAATGTTCACATCCCAATACATCTGGAGGCATGAAAAAGGATGGTTGTTTCAGAGAGGGAGAGGGAGGTGGGAGGAGGAGAGAAAGAGAAGGGGGAGGGAGGGAGGAGGAAGACAGAGAGAGGAGTGGAGAGAGAAAGACGGCAGAGTGCAACACAGAAATGGCATTTTGTCAATGGAGCATCTAAACAGTTCGTAGCATGGTGGTCTAGAACATTCGACTTGAAAATCTACGTTTTCCTGGCTTGAGGCAAAATATGATATATTCCGGCATGTTCCACCAAACCACAAACCAAAACAGTTTTAGTTTTCCCCTCTCATGAATATTGAACACCACCCTTTTCCCATTGGCTTTTATCGGACTTTCTGGCTTGAGAAGAATCCAGTCACAAGAACTCTTCTGTGTTGTTGGCAGCAGGGGAAGTTGAAAGCTCTAGAGACCAATCTGATCAATACTGGAAGGAGTGCAAACAACCTTAAAGTGGTTTCTCTCAGCATATATTTTTATTTGTGAAAAAAACACTGTTCATATCAGTGGCCTTCAGCGCACAAAAGATTACGTAACCTCACCTAAGAAAGATCAAAGCTGACATTGACGAAGGGGCTTTTAAATCCAGGACAACTACGACAGGAATATATAGAGTTTTTACTCTGCTCTAACGAATGGTCTGGTGAAAGCCTCAATGTTCATGAAGGCCATCAGTGTGTGCGCTAACGTCACCAATATTGCGAAGGAAATTCAAGAGGAAACACACAAAGAGAAGCATCCATCCGACCCTTCTGCATGCACTCCTAGTCCATCTAAAGTGCACACATGATCGCTTCGCTCAGACCACAGGACCTAAAAGGAGGAGGATAATAATAAAGTGCCATCTTCCTTTATGAGATCTAGATAGCTCTGCAAACATCAGATCTGATGGATGAATGCCTGTCTGGCCGCTGTGCTCAGACGGGAGCAGGCTGGGCCGAGAGGGTTGTTACCCTTATCTGCAGCGCTTCGTTAGTGGGAACCAGGTCACAATGGGGAGATGGTGGATAAGGGAAGGAAATATGTAATATGGAGAGAGGAGGGAAAGAGAGTCAGTCCAATTTAGGCCCTGGACACGGGCCTGTGCTCCTGAAACATGAGGGAGCCACCACAGCGGGATTTCACTGACCGATAACGAACACTTCCAGACTCAGCCAGTGCAAACAGCATGTCTGGAGTCCAGCTGACACATCCTGATTATACTGAAGACAAGCACGGCCCAGCACTGTTAAGCTACAGGAGCCATGCAGCTCAAAAACAGAACACAGATCCACAGTAGAGAGGGAGACCGATAGTACACATGATATGGAAACGAGGAAATATTTGTCTTTTCTTTTGAAAATCTTCCTGCAATTCCCAGAGTATTTAACATAAAAGGCTGGAGCGTAAACAGGGAGTAAATATGAAATCCCAATAGGCCTTGGAAGCCTCTGCCCGGCCAGATATCAGACAGAAGGAGATAAAAGACTGCAGGGGCTGAGGGGGGTACAGGCACCCTACCTGTTTCTCTGGCTTCAGAAACAGCTATTAAGAGATTTATAGCACAAATCACCCTCAGGGACCGAACCACAAACAACAACTGCAGTGTACAATAGTGCATTTGTAAATACAGCAGAGTCGGATTCGCTACTCTATCAAACAACTGATAAAAACTGTATGTTTTTTTGTTTAAAGCCATGTCTTTGAATGCCAGAATGTAACAGAAGCAGGCTCTTTCAGAGCAGCGTAGGAAAACGTTCTTCTTACCTTCTTCTGGTCCTCCAGCTTTTGACTAGTCGTCTTCTTGCCATGCTTGCTCGCCTCCGCCGGTACATCCATCCCTGCTCCCAAACAGGAAGTAACTCCAGGTAAAAACAGGACTAATAAGCCAATGAAGAAGTCAAACCGGGTTGAGAGAGAGAGGTTAAGGGGAGTGGGGGAGGGGGGGTGGGTGGGGCTACAGCTGGCCGGTGAAAATCCGTGTCCGGTTCTCACCTTCACCCGGCCACACGAGATCCATGGAGTTGCAAGATGGCGATCGGTGGGATTAAAAAAGCTCTCTGGGGATGGGGGAACATGGGAGGGGGGTGGTGCACCTCCCAGGGAGGAGCAGTAGGGAGGGGGGGCTACCCAGAAGAGCTCATCACTATGGCCACAGCAGCAAGACTGACATCCTCAAAAAGTCCAACAGGAAGGATTCTAGGACCCAGGTCAGCACTTTCCACCCAGACAGATAATCCTTTTGCTGTGTCTTCCCCTCCAGTAACCATCCAGCTTCCAGCTCTTCACATCTGTAAAAACATCAAGACAATGCATCAGCCCAAAACAAACCCAAAAAATGCTCATTTTTGCATCACAATTAGAAGTCAGTGGATCCACACAGCTCTCCCTCTCCTAAAGTCCTAAACCCCTAAGGTGCAGTGTGCATGGATGAGTTATCTGCATATCAAAGACATAGTGTTGTTGTGCCGTATGAATGAATGGAGATGTGTGTCGTAGACATGTTGTTTGTTCTTTTGTCTGCAATTGTTGTCTCGTTTTCTCATTTCTCGTGTTTCCACCAAACAAGCATGGTAGGGGGGATTGTGTTACCCTGAGTGTGGGGAGGTAGTGTGTTGGGGGGGAGACCAAGAGAGGAGAGTGATAACCACAGAAGAAATGGCTGGCCCCTGTGTGGACTCCTTGGAAGGATTCAAAATCGTAATTTGTGGAAAACGTTTCACAATGGATGGTGGACATAGAGTCCGAACTTTGAGTCCGGAATAAAGTATTCATTCATTCATTCATTCATAGAGCTCTAAGACTGGAGAGAGAACCCAGCAGAACTAATATTGCCACTAAATGCAAGTCAACTAAATGCATTTCCCCCAAACAATAAACGTGCTGAGGCAAAGTGGTTCTACGGAATATCATAGCTCCAACAACCAGTGACAGCATGCGGCTCTCTTCAGCTTCATGCATATTTTATGAGCGCTAATTTCAACGCTTCTCTTGAATATTACAGCAGAAACATTCTGACCCGGTGGGAACAATGTGGCACACTTTCCATTACCCTGCTGTGGGACCGGGTTCTCAGTTCTGTCAGGAAGTGACAAGACAGCTTGTGATCCAAGCAAGACAGGTCAAAGGTTATTAATCACCCGGGTGTCACATCAACAATGCCCAGCTCAGCGCTCACCTTGATCAACGAGGCAAGGAAAAAAGGTTCGGAAATGATTCTTCCCAGACGGCATGCAAATATGTGCAAAGTGTCAAAATAATTGGATGAAGAAAGTAACACAACAGTGAAGCTGGTTAGTGTCGACGGGGGTGAGTTTGACTGCACTTGACAGCTGCGTTGAGAAGGGGGAAGGGGGGAGCCATCATTATCTTTTCAAAGTATTCAGTATACTGGAGAAGCATCATAACAGTAGAATGATACCCAGAGCCTGGGGGAGCATGACAAACATCTTTGAGATGGCCAGAGGGTTTCATACAGCCCCTCTCTGCTCTGACAGAAACACTTAAATGTGCAATTGCCATGCACTTCTCAGGTCTGACAATGGAAGCACATAACAAGCCATGTCATTAGCCTGATAGTGACCGAGCTATTAACAAATCACTGGCTCTTTAAAAGCATTTCTACAAGCCTCTTAACTGCTCTGGAATTTCAGAACTCGCTTCAGTGTTAGCCTTTTGCAGAGGCAAAAAAGATGACCTATTGGTAAAATTGAATGTGTGACATGGGTGTTTTAAGTGTGTGTGTGGGGGGGGTGAAAGCACAAAATAATGGTTACAAAAACAGGTTTTTAATCTAACTGGGATATTTCAAATATACAACTCGACACTCCCTAAACGGTGTTGTTGAGCAGAATACAAATCTGTCGACCTTGCTTTTGTAGTCTAATGATGTTAAGGCACATTTACATATTCATGAGGGAAGGATGAATGCTGTTTAATCACAGTCCGGTCCTCAGCCATCCTTCACACTTTAAATGTTGACAACAAGTTGATATCTTACTCTGCTGGTGCCCTTTCATGACACTTGGTATTCAATGTGTGAGCGTAAGTCTCCAAATGGTCAATAAAGTTTGATTCATGCGGTCCAGGCTGTGACTACACACGGCTGGTTTCATTTGAGGCGATGTAAATGACCACGGTAGATCAGGCCTGATTTCCTCTGGGACACACATCTCTGGGAGAGCGCAGGAACGCAACCTTACTTATGCACACAAAGGTCAAAGGGCACCAATAAAAAAAATCCTCTGTCACATGAATGCACTTTAATACTCCTGACAGTCATCCATAACTAAGTCTATCCATAGCAAATTTATGTATTCCAAAACAAATAAAAAAAGAATATATACTGTTTATGGAATAAAAAAGATTGTGTTAAAGAAATCGTTTTATGTGCATGTATGAATCAGGGTGTGTGTGTGCTGGCTGGGGAGAGGGTGTGTGTAGGCTGAGGAGTGGTGAAGTGTGAATGATTGTAAATTAAATTCAGCCTGAGACCGGGAGGCTGCTGGGTTTTATTTGCGCTCGGTGGAGCTAGGCAGGTGTCTGTCAGAGGATTATAAAACGCCGCTGCAACATCAAGCTAACGTATAATCAACGTATAATCACTGGCCAAGACTATCCTTCCATACTGTTTGCTGCTCTCATGGAGACAAAAGACAAGTTTAATTTCATGAACAATAAAATGGATTTTTATGGCTGACAGGAAAGCAATCTATTCCTGCCACCTGTATAATGGGTGGAAATACGAAGCTGACGCTTAGAAAGAGCCAGAAAAGAATACCTTGTAAAAAGAATGACATCATAAAGAAAGTGGGAGGAGCCTAGAGGCATAGCCTGGATGACCGTGAGCAGAATCCCATAATTATCTGCTTTCAGAATTGGATTAGAAAAGCATTGAAACCTAACGTCACACAGGTAATGTTACAAGGATTTTCAGGCATTGAAGAATCTACTCAAATCATTTCAGGTACCCTATGTTATTGGAAGAATTAATCCTTTCGATAGATAACCCACCCAGTTGTTCCTTTGTGGTTGTAAACTTGAAAAATAATAATGTTACCTAGGCCTGTAACCACTTTAACTGAAGTCACATGCTCTACCACAGTATTAGACCCACAGAGGTCTCAGTCCTGGGGAGTTAGGCTTTGTGAAGGCAGCAGGATGATAGGACAGCGGGCGTGGTAGCTCTGCAGCAGCACAGACAGGAGAACATGCTGGAACACCGCTGCTCTGCTTAACATCCAACTGAAGATCACCTCCTCACTGCACTCGACTGGACTGAACCCACTCAGGTTTCTGCTGGAGCAACTTCAGACCAGTGATCCAAAAGGTGCCTGTGGTGCTGGCCGAAGCATGTGAGGTGATCACACCTGGGCCCTCTCAGCCGCACACTGCTCGGGTTCTGAGCATTCAAAGCAGGCAGGCCATCCCTCACTCACACTGCAGACGGAGGACAAGACATGATGGAGGGAAGGAACGACTCAGAGAGAAATCGAGAAATAGAGAGACAGGAAGAAAATTACAGAAATTTAGGAGAGAACAAATTTGATCAAAGAGAGAGATATAGAGTTGGCACCACACACTGAGACATCTTGAAGAGCGAACAGACTTCCAGGGGTGTAAAGCGACAGAGCTGCAGAACATAAAAGAAAGAGACGGCAATTAATCATGATGGGATGGCCTTTGCAGCTCTGCGCTTCATGCAGTATGAACAAAGACACACACAAAAAAAAACGGAAAGCTGGTCAAACAACAAGCACACATCCTTGGCAGTTTTCCTTGACAGTCTGCCTAGCTTGAAGATCGCCCATTGTGGGGGGACCGGGTTAGAGGATGGTGTTCAGCTGGGTGAGTCGTCGTTTAGCACTGGGCTTGAGCAAAGCACGCAATAAGCTCTGGCGTGAAAATGACCCTGGCTTCTCTGTTGTCACGGTAACTGGAGGGGGGGGATGCCGAATAAAGGGTGTGCACGTTTGAGCGTGCGCTCGCTGAAGGTTGCAGGTATCTAAAGTAATTATCACGGTGAAACATACTGTCTGATCTCTGATTAGTGAATAGCAAGACACATTCAGCCAATCTACGGTCTACAGTCTTCAGCTGTCTTTGTTCTAAATCTCTACCTCCGCTCCTCCTCTCTCTCTCTTTCCCATTCTGAGGAGGGAGCAGACGGCTGTTTACCAACAGTTCCGCCAACACCACCATGGTCCACACCCCCCCCTCCCCCCTGCCTCCCCCACACCCTCTCGTTCTGTGTCTACGCTGAGCCACATCCAGCGGTTCTCTCTGGTGTTTTGCTTCTCTCTTCCTCCAGACTCCCCTGGCGGAGCTGAGGCAACATGTCGGGCCAGAATCTCTCCCCATCCTTCCTTCTTTCATCCTTCCTTCATTCTCCCTCCATCCACTCTCCATTCATCTCGATAGAAGCCCAATTACTGGCGAATTACCGCCCAGATTACATTAATGCTCTTTCTGCCAGCCAACCCTATTCTCCAACCCTGGCACTGGTGTATGAGGAGAGAGCGTAATCTTGTGATATTGTGTTGGGATTACCATCAAATCTCATTATGGGTGGGTTGGCTTGGGGGGGAATACAGTGTTAGCTATCTAAAGCACAGCAGAGCAGGGAACAAGATACTGGATGGTGGCCGTGAAATCTCAATTTTCCGAGTGTGAGTGAGTAACACGCTGGGTGGGGGATGGCTGCCTGTCTGCGTCTGGCGTGCTAGTTCACTCTTCAGGCTCTGTGGTGTTCGTCTGGAGCCGTGAGGGCCAGACTGGGGCTGCCAGCAGGGGTGAGAGGTCAGGGGAGAAAACAACACAGCTGTGCTTTACGAGACGGTCCTGCTGGGTCCACAAGCCATATCCACACCTGCCCTCTACCCTCCCTCTACTCTCCCTTCTCCCCCTATACTCTCTCCTGCACCCCAACCTCCCCGACAACTTACCACTTACTTACACCCACCCTCCTTTTACTCACTCTCCCCCTTACCCCTTACTTATCCCCCCCACTCACTCTCTCCTCCCCCTCCTCATCCGCTCCTTTCTCTCCTCCCCTCCCCCGGCTAGTCTACCACACCCCAGGCTGCTACCTCAATCCTGTTGCCGTTTCTGCTCGGCACGTTCAGGCGACATAAAACACCCTTTTATTACAAAGATATACACGTGCGTAATTGCCACAGTGATATACGGCGTCCTCTGAACGCAGCTCAATTTCTGTCCATTAAAGATGCCACCACTCCGCTATGGCTGTCTATGAAGCGCCTCGCCTTGTTAAATACAACAGATTCTCCAGCTCGATAACATTGGGCCAAATCTCATTTCAACACGTACACTCCCCCCCCTCCCCCTCCGCCCCGCCCAGGTCCCTGGAGAGTCTCTGTCAACGTACGGCTTAAAGAGTGCAACAGCCTGTGACCAGCGAACTCGCCACACGGCAAACATACATTCAGTACGCACATATGGTTCGCACACACTTGAAGGACACACACATAGCACACACACAGTCACAGTAGTAGAGAGACAATACACATGTACAGTGCGCACACAGTCTACACACATGTGCAGTACCAGTACACACAGCACATGCAAGTAGTGTACGAGCACATACTCCAGATTGCTAATCACATCCCATACATACCCTCAAGCATGCATTCACACACCGAGTCTCACACGCACACCTACACACACAGGCACATCTCTCATCCTAAGCCAATCCTCCTCCTCCCCCCTCCCCCCCCCCCCCCCCCCCCCCCGCCCTGGTGTTGTGAGGTTATTGAGCCCAGGGAGTCTCACTGAATCACCCAGAGAGCCAGAGGAATGAGAGATAACAGCACTGCCATGTTACACACATTGATTGCAGAATCCATCATCTTTCTTATGCAGCGCAGGGAGGAGGCCTGGGCCAGCCGAGCACAGCCAAACAGGGAGGGAACGACACCACCACCTGAGAGAGGCAATGGCAGGGAAAATGACTACCACACAGAGCAATCAAACCCTGATAAGAGCGCCAGGGCTGCTTTCACAGTGCAGCGGTGACGATGATGGAATTACACGGGAGAAGCTTAATGGTGACGTTCCAGTACCTGGCTGGTGGAGCGGAAGGTTCAAGTGTTTCCAGACCAGCTACTGAAGCAATCTCAGGAATGTTAAAGCATGGTTATGTATGAATAACAGAACAAAGACTCTATATAAAGACACTTAATGTAATCTAGAAATTCTGGGGGTTTTCTTTCTTCTTTTTTTGTAGTTAATTTGTTCCTGTGGGGCTGTAGAGTTTTTCCCTGGTACTGTGTCTCAGTGGAGAGAGTTAGGATGGATCTGGGTGAGCTGAAAGGAGCCACAAGTTGGAAAGCCGAGTCTGGTTCCTGGAGGCGATGACTACGAAACATCCATGAAGACTAGATGAGTTTGATTACAAGTGATTATGAAGATGGCGTTTGTAATTAGGCCAAATGAAGAGAAGAAGCCACTTGAGCTACACAAACCTAGTTAGTGTTCATCTGGTCTGTTCCCCACAGACTGTGTGACTCATTAGAAGAGTTACACTGAGAACACACTGATAGACACCACAGGCTCTGGGGGTTAATATGTGTGTGTGTGTGGCATGTAAGATCAGAACATCCAGCTCTCTGACCAGACCAATCAATCCCAGATCCTTTGATCCCCTGACCCCTCTTGTGGAGTCCAGAGAGAAAAACCAAGCCTGGCAGCAATCTGTGATCCACTGCTCTGGTCTAGGGCAAAGGAGCGCTTATCTAGGGATGGGGGATGGAGGAGGAGTGGAGCAGAGCCTTCAACCTTCCTCTATTCCATTACCCAGCCTGTGATGTAGTGCTTCACACACACACACACACACACACACACACACACACACACACACACACACACAGAAGGGCACCCTCACTCCTCCCTTCAGTCCTAGCCTCTACCCCTCCTCCCTTCTCACACACACCCCCACCACCATCAACTCCCTCCATCACTCACTCACTCAGCACCCATCCCAGCAGCCTCTTCAGCTGGGCCTGTCAAGCAGCACAAACGCTGTCAGCTGCACAGAACTTCCAGGTCTGAGAGTGAAGACAACCGCATTTAAGAGACCCAAACCCCTCTGATCACAGCAGGGTTTCACCTATGAAAGGTAGCTGCTGGCCTAGGAGGCGAGAGGGAGACACGTGTCTGGGTAGTGAAGACAAAGGAGCGTACCTGGAGGAGGCAGGAGGCAGGAGGAGAAGAGGAGGAGAGGAGGAGACGGACTAATCGTTTATTGGCATTAACTGTAGTACTATTTATACTGTAGTATAATTTTTTTATGAACATAAAATAATAGAATGAAATATAATTTGTTCCGTTCAGAAAATGTAGTAATGAATCGTATAGTACACAGACTGTTAAACTCAATTTTCTCTGTCAAGTGGCTTAAACTATTGCTACTGTAAACTATTAAAATTGTCCATCAACAAGTCATGATTACTGACTGCAACAAGGGCACAAAAAAAGTGCCCCCTAAAAGCATCACTTACCTCCTAAACTCCCACAATCCCAATCAGCCAAATGAATGCACTTTCAACCGACATGCAGCCAACCATAACCAAACTCAATCCACTTACATCCAGCCTTGACAAAAGTGGTCAGATCTTCCTCCCCTATCTCCACCACCAGCTCTGCCTACAGCAGGTGTCCACAAACAGCCAGCCGTGAGCGGCGACGGGTTCTCCCGGAAAATCCAATTTTGCCTTGTTAATCCAAGTGGCCCTCTCTTCCTGCTGTCACCCTGGGCAGCAGATCCACCTGGTGCTGGGGTGGACGGCCGGAGGGTACGTAGGGATGGGCGGGGGTGTGGAGGGGGGGGAGGGGGGGGCTGACTTACATCACAGGAGAAGAGCCTGTAGTGTGTGCACCCGAATGCTCTCTCAGTGAGAGAATCCACCCAGAGCACAGGCAGAGGGGAGGGGAGAAGGGAGGAGAGAGGGGAGGAGAGGAGACTGGTGAACAGGGGGTGTGGATCCTCCAACGCTACACACACACGCACACTCCCACCCCCCGCCCTGGAACAGAGATTGCATTGCACTGATGAAATTTTAATGGTTCTTTTAGGAAGAATAATGAACAGGCTGGTCTCTGGAGGGAGGAGGATCGCTACACACACACACACACACACACACACACACACACACACACACACACACACACTTCTGTGGACACACATGCATACCGCTACAGTACATGTACATGCCAACACAGGCACACTCCCAACACCCTCCCAACTCTGCGGGCGGACGCGCGCGCGTGCGTGCACACACACACACACGTGCAGGCGTACACACCGCAACATCAAACACTCCAGCTGACAGATTCCCCCCTATAAGGAGGAGGGGAGAACAGGCTGAGACCATCCCCATCATCACACACTCTCCTGGCGCACAAACTGACTCCCTCTGTCTTCTCCTTTCACACACACACACACACACACACACACACAGGCATTCCCATTCTCTGTCTCCCTGTCTATCCCTCACATTCGTTTCAGTCCCAAATCCACACACACACACACACAGAGAGACGCGCTGTGGAACAAAGAGAGGAAGCAGCGTGTGGATTCACCAGCAGCACCATGATGGGGTGGAGCAGCACTGCCTCAGATGGAACCTGCCTCTGCCTCCACACGCGCACGCTAACAAAGACAAGAGGGGAGAAGGAGAGCTGCCTCGACAGCCATCCACACACATTCGCTCTCGGCCACGTTGATTGGCCAATATTTCACTCTAAACGGGGGGGGGGGGGGGGGGGGGAGGTGATTTACTATGTACATACATTAGGCCAGGATACCTCTGGCTGAGCCTTAGACTGGGATCCTGCTCTATGCTGGCTGAAGCTTAACTTTCATTCCAGTTGACAGGGTTGCGATAACAGGTCCTGGAACGCAGGAGATCGTAACGTTTTATTCAGACAGCAGCACTCTAACAGCAGGTTATCCAAGGTTCTGAATGGAGAAGCCAAGGAGGATGGAATTGCATATAAAAATAGAAATATCTGTAAGGACTAACGACTAAAATAGACTTTTAAATGATTTCTGTACACTATAGATTAAACCTGTAATCATGTGTTTGAAAACAGCAAGTCAAACACTGTCCAAATTAAACACTGTCTTAGAAAGATGAAAACCCTTGATTCAATTCAAAATGCCGTTCTTCTCCACAGTTCTACTGAGAAAGGAAAGGTGTTCTACCACTAATGACAGACTAGTCGTCCACCAAAATCCATTACCAGGGAGGCTGTGTCTGTTCGCAGCTGAGCACTAATGGAAAAGGAACATCTTAATTTAAATCTCTGCTTAAGCAAACAATCCCTCTGCCTCCCTTTCACCAATCACACTTCCCTTAGAGGGACCTATTTGTTTCAAAGGTCTTACATTTGCACTCGCAAATACACTCCGAGGCTTGGAAGTCCTCTGGCGGGTTTTTCTCAAGACGAAAAACAGTTAAGCCAAGACTGTGAAAACGCCACAGAAGCCATCCAGTTCTGTCTGGCCCTGCGTCCATGTCTGCTGATCATGTGACTGAGGCAGACAAAGAGACATCTTGAAAATCACTTGAGGATGGAGCAGGGGCTTGGTGGGAACGTTCAGCACATGCCTGATGAGAAGGCAGCTTTCAACGCATCAGACGAAAACAAAAACACAGCGTCAGGTGAAAGTCTGGAGAAGTAAATGGATTATTATATTACACCTGGACCCCAGGCATGAGTCACTGCACAATATTAGTCATTTCTTCCAGTCTTTGGATCGGCATCTTTGATTGGCAGGTGGAAGGTCCGATCCAATTAGCAGGATTCACTGGAAAAGACCTTTCCTTCTATAGCCAATGGGGCATTCAGTCCTTCCTGGTTCAGCGTCAACGACTTGTGGAGCCGTTTGCGGTGGCCACATAACTGGATCGTTGGAGGAATGCTGTGTGCGTTTAAAGATAAGGACTTCAATAAGCTGAGAGGGAAATATGTGAGGACCTTTCTGGAAGGGTATTAATAGCATTAGCAGCCTCCATCCTTGGCCAGGTGCAGTGGGGGTTATATGAGCGCATTTACGATGCATCGTTTGGACTGGGTGCAGCGCTTAACAAATGTGAGGTACTTTTATATGTGTAAGGTCTCGGGCGGGCCTCCAGAAAGGCAGTCTTAAACTGGCTGCATGCTGGCCCAGTATGAGGCTGCTGCATGCTGGCCCTGTAGAGATGCAGTGGGGGATACTGCACTGGAAAAGGAGGGTTTGGTGATGGCAAGTGGCCTGGTATCATCCATGAAGTCCTTCTCTTTTGGCAGGGAGAGGGCATGAGGGTGGGACGGTAATTTAAGGTGATTTACAGCAGCTTCCTAGATAAACAGAGTATACTGGCTGGAAAACAGCAAGTTCTAGCCTGTCCTTAGTGCCTGACATTAGGAGGGACTCAAATGGGCGCTGGGGGATCGATTCCACCCACCTCGTATTACTTGGTTGAGGGTGATATAACATTTCCGCAATTAAATAGATATATAGTGTTTGGGGTTTGTTGTGTGTGTGTATGCGTGTCTGTGTGAGTGTGCCCGTAACAATGTAAAGGTCACAATCTCAGTCTTCGGTTACGACATCCTAATTCAACTAAATTTATGCTAGGTGACTAAAACACTCAACCTTTGTGTGGCACTGCAACCAGGGTTCCCTGTGTTAATGTGTGAATGAAAGCGTCCTCCGGGGGCCCAGAGGGCCTCACTCAGGCCTGGGCCCTCAGGGGACGCTGGAGAGGAGACTGAAACACTGACTGGCTCAGCTCCGTTGGGGATCTCAACACATAAGGAACGGATCGAATGGGTCTATAGTACAACTGTCCACTCTCTCACACGCACACACACACAATACACCTTGAAGCATCAATGTAAAAGTCGGTGTGGTAACCAAGTCCTAGAGTGTTCAGGGTGTTGGTCCTTTGTAATGGAGTGACTGAGAGAAAGCGGGCCGGATGAATGGGAGACAGCTGGAGAAAGCAGGGAAGAAGGGAGAAAGTCACTCACAAGTACAATTCCCCTCACGTGCCTCTTTTGTCCCCTGCAGGTCCCTCTCTCTGCAGACCTATCATTGTCACATAACCCTTTTGACATTGGTGAACACCGCAGACTGGGTCAGGGGTGCGGGATCGAATTAGCGTCATGAACACGATGGATTACACATCTGCACCGACGCCAAAGGCCTGTCAGGGCCACGCCAGGGGTTAACACATTCGCTCGGCGCACGTTTACGCCTCTGCACAGCTAGCTAAGTGAATATTCCACTGATGGAAAGGATTTCAGGAGAGGGGGGGGGGGGGTGGGGAGTTACCTCAGCACTGGAACACTCATGATGGAGTCATTAAAGCTGCAATGTCATAACCAGGAAAAAACCTGCATGATACTCAACCCTGAATAGGAAAGCATGTTGGTCTAGTGGGGGGAAGAAACCTGAGGTCTGTCTCCTCATGTCTGTCTTCATTTTGTTCTTATGCAGTCAGTAAATACGCTAACACTGTCTGCTTATACACATATGGAAATCTGTTGGCTCCACAAGCAATTTTGAAATGGGATATGGGCAGGGGTGGGGCAGTGCTGCATTGTTAGTCATTACTGCCGGTGTAAAACATTCAAAAATATGCTATATTATGAGGCAGATTATGTTCTCCTGTTAGTTAATGGGAAGGAAAATAGGAAATTGGCAAAGCGGTAAACGTTTTTACGCTCAACTGGTAATGAAAACTAGGAGGGCTTGCATGTGCATTTGAGCTGAGCGGCTCACGGTGCGAAAACAGGCAATTTCCTGTAGACTCCAATCATCAATGCTACTAAGAACGATGAGTTTAACGGATGGGAAGTTAATGCCTTGGTAATTATCGTTCAAACCTGCTGGAATTCATGGCACCTAAATGTTGACAAACAATTACAAAAACCTAAATCCAAGTGACAAATGAAGCAGTGCACTCTTGTTGTCCATAGCTCTTCCCTGGAGTCACAGAGAAAGAAAAAAAAACAACAAACAAGGAACACTAATGAACGCAACATCAAAAAGACTAGCTGCATTATTAATCAATCAAGCTGCTACTTAAGTACATTCCTGTAAACAAAGGGGTCGATAAGCCTCTCTCTGAACAAATCAAGTTTATTTAATGGTTCTGTTGAACAAACATCACTATTAAGCTTTTAATTGCTAATTGCTATCTGATAAATATAACGATATCAGAGACATTAGACTGCACATGCCGACACTCAACCTTTGCCTGAGACGCCAAACCTGAAGAGCTTAAAGAACAAAAGGAAAAACCCTTCTGTACAACAGGGGTGTCAAATCTAATTTACTCTACGGACTGAGGGGTTCAATTTGATCAAAACCCTTTTTTTCCTGAACCCACAGGATAGTACTTGATGGCGTCTACTACGCCTATTGGAATCAGGTTCTGCACAACCGGTCTCTTCCCGCAAAGCACGCGGTCAGTCAATTACGACTAACATGCTTTTGACTTCAAGCCCCACACTGATCCAATTCACTTTAGATCTGAGGACTATCTCCATCTTCACTGTGGGGAGCCTCTTGTCCTGATAGTTTAGCTGCATCTCGAGCTGTCACTCAAAACCCCCTCCACCAATCAATAATGAAAAGGCTCGGGTGTGTATGGATGTTAAGCAACAAGGCTCCATCCTCCAGGGGTGGAGAGGTTTGTCTCGGGCCGCTGGAGAGAGGGTTCCCCTGGGTCATCTTAACGAAGGGGGAAGGGCCCCGGGACGGTGGAAATAATTAGCTGGTGAGAACTTGAATACGGCCCGCCTGGATGTCAACAAAGAGGGCATATTTTGATGGGTTTCATGGAGCCCTTCCCCCACAGCGAAGAGTGGAGGGCCAGAGAGGGAGGGAGGGATAGGGAGTGGGTGCATGGAACTAGAGAGCGAGAGAGAGATCAATATTCCACTGTTGAATACAGTCTTCCCACCAGGGACCATCCATAAGCTGCCCAAAATACCTAAACATGAAGCATTACAATCCTCTGTTCTACCTACTCCATCCCAAGGCTGCCTTAGACCTAGTTAACATTAGACAGCTAACAATAACATCTGACTGAATTAAAAGCAGGGAAGAGGTACTTCAACAGACAATGTTGAAATATGTACGAGACAAAATAATCATTTAAGCAACCAAATGATTATATCTGAAATAATTGGGAGTTTCCCAAGATTCTGCATACAGTACATTATTGATATCACTGAGACCAGCAAGGCAAGGGGAACATCTCACACAGAATAACACTTACATATACTGTCTGCCAGCACCACAAATGAGCAGCCCTGGGCAGTTTTGGCACAAATTAAATTCCAATAAGGGCTGAATTCACTTTAAAAGGCGAGCTAATTAAATTGTCATGCATGGTCACATATCTTCAATTACATGCAACAGCCACGGAAATGAGGAAAACCAACATTCACACCATTTGTATGCTGCTGGAAGGGTATTTTAAAATGTAGCAAAAGGGATGAGTGACATGCATATGAATGGATTGAAGTATGGACAGATAAACAAACCTAAAAAAAGTATAATTTCATTTTCACTGTGATGCTTCTGGCAACAATCTCTACCGTGGCTGTTGATGTTGTCCGCTGTTGTTGCAAGTTGCCTTCAAGCTAACCCCAACCAATGACGCGCCCCTAAATCAAATTCTGTGGAAATTTCCACAGCTTGTTTCGCTTTCATTCAAAAGCAAGAGATCAAATTTACTTTAACCCTTGGAAGTACAAGGAATCTTGGAGTGCAGACGAGAAAAAAATAAGAAGGAAAAAAAACGTTTGAAGATTTGAACCAATGACATTCAAAGGTGATGCGTGTTCACTTGTTGGCAGCCAGGACTGAAATTGAATTATGGTTGCAAAGCTACAGGCGTGCACAGGAGCTCTGATGGGAGTAGGGGGTAGAGGAGAGGGGGAGAGGGAGGAGTAGCGGGAGACGTCATTATCTGAGGGGCTAGGAGGACAGGCAGCACATCACAAGCAGCAGCTCACACTACAGACAGACACACACATGATGGACACATAGAAATGTGGAGACATTTTCAAAAAAGGAGAGATGGAGAATAAGATGGAGAGAATAGAAGATAGAGAAGGGAGGTAGAAAACATCAGAATGAAGTCAAAGTGCAGAGTGGTAAAAACAAGAGAGAGAAAAACGGAGAGACTGAGGGGAAATGACCCAACAAACACACAAGTTCTGAATTCAGAAATCAACTCAGCTTATCCATCACCCCAAAAACAAACATGACAACTGTTCAGAGCCCCTTTTTACATGATACACTTCCTGAGACAACACAACAGGTGTGCACAGTCCCCCCAGCAGCCACATGATCAGGGAGGTGGCATCCATCATGAGGCCTGACATAGGTCCCTGAGCTTCTCCAACAACCACCTGCCTCACTCTTCCCTCACTGCAGACTCTAATGATGCACTTGCCGTTTTGGCGGAGTGAAAACACTAATAGCCTAATCTGTTTTACACAGAGAGACACCGCATTTCTGGACAGATAATAATGAGGAAAGATGGGATTTCTGTCATATCTAATCTACCATACTGTAGTTGTATCTCTGTTTCTCTGCACTGTTAGGAAACTCGTTCTTAGTATGACTTTGTTCCAATATAGTCAGTGTTTATGGTTAATAGAGCTGGTTTGTGGGTTATCTGGGTGCTGTGCGAGGCCTGAATAATGACCCAGTGCACTGGTGGTTGTCAAGGAGGCTGTGGGGGAGCGCAGGTGTGAGTTAATGAGGCCCAGTCAAGGGGGAGAGGGCTGAGGCCCACACTGATAGGGCACAGACAGAGCTGGTCTACCTGCTCACCACCCAGGGCATAATTACAGCAGTAGGCCTGAGATAAACCATTACCACAGCGTGTGTTTGTGTTTGTGTGCATGTGTGTGTGTTTTGGGTCAGAGCTGCAAGGTGTGGAAATGAGTTTCTAGGTCATTTTATCTGCATAGAGGATTCGTAGATCACCTCACAGCATCTGCATAAGGAATCCCAGATCACATGGATGTCCAGAGAGGAGAACCATCCAGAAATAGTGCTGTCTTTTATTTACACAACTCTTTCAAATCAAGCTGAGGTGTTTGTCCTGGAGCTGAAGGAACCGATCAAGATGACAAAACAACGGCAAATAACAAAATCAATGGCTGACGATAAGCTGCAAAGCAAGTCAGACATCTGAAGATGATTCCTTTATTAAAGCCAATAACAGAGTTCTAGTATAATAAAAGCCATCCTTAGAGCGGCAATAAAACAGGGAAGGTATGCACTAAAAAAATAATAAAATAAAACGTGATACACTACATATAAGTTTTCTTGTGTTCTGGGGGATTCTGTCCAGCCAGCGTCAGACTGACCATGTGAATAACAGGTTCAGTCATGTCTCCACTCAGCCACAACATGGAGTCCGACAGCTGGGATGATCTCAGAGTCCCCACAGTCCATATGACTGCAGTGTTCCATACACACAGAGAGAGAGAGGGGGGCGGTACAGTACCACAGAGCTGGCTTCAAGATCATCCTGCTTGGAGCTGATGGAACCTGTTACACTGTTCTGGAGCAAGTGAGATGCTGTTGTTGTACTGCAGTGTTCTGTTCTGTTTACAGTGCCTGGTAGCTAAGAGTTGGTTAGTGTTGGCTGGTAAATACAGAGAGTTCCTTGATGCTGACCACCAAAATACTGGAGAATTAAGTATTTACATGTCCTTTACTCTTTTGCTGTTATACTCTATATATGAACTGTTTCTATATGGATTTTGATAAAGGGATCAAAGACTCAAAACACATGGCAAAAAACAAAGATCTTTGAATCTTAACTCAGCTGCCATCAGTGGAAGCTCTCTGAGAGGCCTCATCTCAGAAGGAACAGCTCCACTGAATCTCCACCAAGCCACGAGTGACAAATCGACCATGAGAGGTTTGAAAGGGAAAGGTTTGAAAAGGGGCGACCGGAGCGAGCCGTTAGTAAAGCTTGCATGTGGGACGGTGTTTCCATGTGAACCTGGTAACATTGGATCATGTCTAGACAGGAGCAGCCAGTGCAGGTGTGGGAACAGGCGAATTATGAGGGCACCCTGGGAGAGGGAAGGGTGCTATCATGCTGACTGATTGTTGTGATTTCATATGCATTAGGAGGCAGGGAAGAGGCCTCATTCATCAGACCATCTTTCTTTCCTCCTCTCTCTACATCTCACACATGTAGAGAAACACACACAGACAGTTTCAGCACAGACTCTTCCTGAACCTGAATAAGACCCCAAAACAGGACCTACCAAATTTTTCCTCTCCACATGTGTTCACTTTATTTGCAGTCCCCCTCCCAAAACAACAAAAGCCTAACAGGTGTGTAATGTTCCACTATGGAACCAGCAGTGGAACGTACATGTCACCCTGTCGTGTTTTGATATTTCCCCCCCAGCTCTCAAAGCCTCCTTTAAAAATAAAACAAAGACATTGCATGTCGAGCGCCTTGTGAATATTTATGACAGTTGTTTCCCTTTGCTTGAGTATTCAGACTATCATGCCCCCCCTGAGTGGAGGGAGGAGGGAGAGGTGTAGCACATGATTGGCTGGGTTGAAACATGACATCATGGTTAAAAATAGTGGCATGCCGTCATGCTGTGGAAGACTCGAGGGGAGCGGGGGGCTGTGGGGTGGGGTGGGGGGGACAGAGGGTGTGTCTCCATTCTGGATGAAGGCTCTTCTGATCCTAGTCACGAGCGCTACCTCCCAGATAAACAACGCGACAAGAGTGGAGGAATGGATGTTGGGAAGGAGAGGAGAGGCAAGAGAGAGAGAGAGAAAGAGAGAGAGACATAGACTGTCTTGACATGTCTTCCAAGGATCCAAGGATGTGCTCAGCTGGGCAAATGAGGCCATGTGTTTACTTCATATTGAAATACATAACATTGTTATTAAAATGTGGATATAGTTCACATCAATCCATAAAACCTGTACTTGTACGGTGAGCACTCAGGACACCATTCCACTCACTTGACATTAGAACTACTGTTCTAGAACTATTACACCGAGGATCATTACACCGAGAGTTGACGTGACAACGAAACGCCTGGCCGTGACAACGGGAACAGCCGTGATGTGAAACTGAAATTCCAGGGAAAGCTTGAGGTTTGGTCGACTACACTCCGTTAACGGGGTTCCATATTCTAGAACCATCTGACGATGTGCTTGAGGTCCTGCTAACTCTGCAGGTAGTAATTGTCTTGCTTTACCATGCCTGTTTTGATTAGGTTAGCAGATTTGACAGCAGAGGGGCTAGCATCGGAGCAAATCTGAGGCCTCAACTGTGGCATAGGGCCCCCGTCTTCTCATTATCTCCCCCACTAATGTTCCAATTACATTCCTCTACTCCTATTAACAGGAGTCAAATTATGGCGTTGACCTTTGGTTGAGGAATTAAACTCTGCCATTAAGGGGTCTGTTCCATAATTCAAAACCACACCATTGAACCCCATCACGCTCTCTCTCTTTTCTCCTCGCCCTTTCTCTGACACCCCTTCTCTCCCTACCCCTCTGTTGTGCTGGATTCCTTTTGTTGCCTCCCCCCCCCTCTCTTTCTGTTGTCCAGACTTCCCTCCACCCCTCCCCCTCCCTCCCTCTATTTCTGTTGCTCACCTATCTTTATTCCCACTTTCATATCCCCCCTCCCTCCCTCCCTCCCTCCCTCCCTCCCTCCCTCCCTCCCTCCCTCCCTCCCTCCCTCCCTCCCTCCCTCCCTCCCTCGTCATTGACATGTATGAGACCCAGAGCCGCTCCCTGTGATGAAAGGAGGAGCGCTGGATCACAGAGAGACCAGGGACCTGAGCTCTCCTTGAGTAGAACCCATGGACATCACTCAGGTGCTTCACCTCGGCTCCACACTCCGCCACAGCGCTTAACTGGCACCACAGCATTTCTGAGGTCCGACGGTAACGAGAATGAACATTAACATTTCTGCTGACGGGCGCGCTCTCCCCCAGCGCTGGTGTGCGTGGGGAAGCGGAGGAGGGGCGGGAAGCACAGGCGCAGCGTAATGTGGTGTAAGAGTCTCCATTACACACACAATGTCCCCTGACAGCCTAATGGCTAGGGGCCTCTGTGGTAGCACTCTGTGCCAAGCGCTTCAGTAATGGGCACACTGTTAAGGGTGGCAGCCACGTCTGGAATGGACACTTGGGTGTGGGTGAGAGGGGGGTGAGGGGTCTGTGTGTGTGGGGGGGGTTCAGCGTGTGTGAGGAGGGGGTGAGCGAAGGGTGAGGCTCCCAGGACATTCTGCACCCTCCTCCATAAAAAATGGATGAACCCACCCGAGAAGTGTTACACTAATTGGATCCCCTGTGATCGCATTTGAAAATTCCAACCGGCTCCAGAGTTTTGCCGAAATGCATCGTGGGTAAAATCATCCAGGCAGGCGTCCTGGTGAGTTGTCGGATAAATGGAGGGAAAGGAGAAATGCAGAAAAAGGAAGAAACAGATCTATTGTATGTGAGGGTGCGCGCCTTTATGCTCCATCACTCTGTTTTGGGGGGGCTGTCAGAAAACCTTTTTTCAACCATCTCAAACCTTCCCTTAATCATCTGAGAAGCTTGTACTCTAATGATTGGTCCAAACAAAAAAATATTAATTCTGACCGAAAGCTGTGTGAGAGTACACGTGTGTCATTCTACATTCCACTGGAATGGTTTCCCTCACAAAAGAGGGGGAAAGAATCGACCTGCTCCACCTAGCAATGTCGTTTAATTACTGGGACAGACAAGGGCGTAAATCATTACTGAGCTCAGAGAGCAGGCCAGGCTGGTCGGTGACAAACACCACTGACCATAATTGGCTTCAAATGAACTCATAAATGGACATTAACATTCTAGGGTGCAGCATACAGATGCATCAAATGCGTGTCTCGCCGAAGGGCCCGGAAGAGAGTCTTAGAGCCTCTGCGATCGTTTCTGCCGTGTGATGCAGACAATTACTGAGCAAAGTCAATCAAAACCAACGCAACAAAACTGCCTTTCTGTGTTCTCCATGGCAACCCGATGAAGATCCATGATGCATTAAGCCATTATGAGGCGGACGAAAGCAGGCTTCCTGTAAATGACTCTGAAGTCAAAACACAATCATGTTTTATTAAATAATGATCTGTGAATTGAATAGCCTTCCATTGTACAACGAATCAACATCCATCATTTAGAAGGGCAAAACCGGTCATTTGGATTTTCCTGTAAATGTTCAAATGTCGTTTCTTAACTCTCTGCTCAGTCTTTCTTTCTTCACTCTCTGCTCATTAGGCACAAACACATGAGACGAGCCACTGAACTGAGACAGCTCCTACAGAACTACAAAGAGGGGAACACCTCACTTCAAATGCAGAAAGCCGCTCCGCTGGGATAAAGGCTCTTCTGCCCCAAATGACGTCCCCAGGAACCGGGAACCGGAGGCGAGAGAAGGGGTGGGAGGGAGGGGTGCAGGGAGGGAGGGAGGGGTGCAGGGAGGGAGGGAGGGAGGTCTCCCTTGCATTTCTGCTGATGGGGCAAACATTATTTCTGGGGTGAATCCCATGGATTTTCCACAGCACGCTGGCCAGCAGAGCTGAGGGGAGAGTGGAGGTCGTCTGCTGCACTGCTCAGCTCGCTCGTCCTTGAGAGGAGGGACTGAGGCAGGATGACAGCTTGCAGAGTGCCTCGCCCTCCTCTATACTGCTGTGTAAGATCCCTCTATCAACCTCTCCCACCAGCCCAGCCTCCTCAACAACACCCCAGCCAACCCCCCACCAGCACACCCACCTCTACAGTACAGAGCCCCCACCTCCTCCACCCTCACCACCCCCACTCCGGCCATCGGGGCTTGGATCTTGGCTGAAGGGCAGCTGTTGTGCATGGACCCAGAGTGTCCTTGTATAATGTGCAGACAGACCGATGGATTATTAAACAGGTGTCTGCCAGACAAGCATGCCTATGTTGACAGGAAAGGATGGTGAGAGTCATTGGTATTGAAGAGCATGCGCTGGTGATGGCTGCGTGAGTGCACACACTCAGATGAAAGGCACAGAGACAAATGGCTGTAGGTTCGATTCAGCAGTGCATGAGTACATACCTGACACCATGTATAATACTTGTTCCACATGTTTACAGCTACAGACACACTGTTCAAAAAAGCAGTTTAATCCCATTCAAACCCACTAGAAGTCAGACGTCCCTACAGCCCTAATATAAATGAATGATTTTGATTCAGATCCTATAATTGTATTGTTGCAGCGGAAACATTACAAAACCATTTGCACGCAAGGTTTATTAAACCAGACTATAATTCAATACTAGACCAGACGATATGAAAAACATTTTTAAGCCTTCAACGACTCGAAAACCTGTTGTCTTAGCTTTTACTGATCATTGTCTCTGTCCACTCATCCATTCAGCCAAGTTAAACATTTCACTGGCTGTTCAGACTTCATTCCACATCTCCTTCTGTCTTGTCTTCTGTCACCATTAGGATTTGTTAACTGGTCGTGATAGAGGGAGATCGATAGCCAGTAGAGCGCAGTGAGGGGCAACAGGCTGGTCTTAGTATCTTAGTGTCTGTCCAAAAGACATCATAGATACTTAACTGACAGATTACCCAGAAACCATTTCATCAATGACAGGAACTGTGGACGGAAACCGATGATCACAGATGATTCCTAAATATTTGCACTTAGAGAGTTCCAAATCTGAGACCATCTAAGAACACTGGTACCCAGAGAAACTGCAAACAGAACATCAGAGGCTCAAATCAGATAGTCGACTGGATGGATTTAGGATTAATAATAATTTCATAATAAAACAGATTAGATTAACCCCCCCCCCCCAAAAGGGTCGCATAATAATTGTGAGGGAGTCATGATGATGGCCTCATCTAAAGTGACAGATCCTTTCTTCTCAAACCTGTGAGCTGGCCCGCACGCTCCCCCCGCCCTGCCGTCCTCATCACCCACACTCCATAATCGGATTCATCTTCCCAGAGTCATGGCTGGGTACTGCTCCGTTCCATCTCTATGACACCAGCCTCCACGACACAGGATAGGCACTAGGACCCAGGGTGCAGGCACGCTCCGCTTTATAGGGTGTGACTCCCAGCCTCCAGCTGTTTGAGCCAGGTTATGACAGCATACAGGTACCAGCTCAACACCTGCTAGGGGAAACATGCCGACACCTTTCAAGATGTTTCGGTCCATGGAAGGGGAACGTTAAATTCAGGACTGCAAAAAGTGAGGCACAGTCATTAAGACCATGGAAAGGGTGAGTACAATATGGCACAACATTAACATGATTGGTCCCTGTGATTTCTTCAAACACTGGTTTTCAAGTCAGCATCACTTTCATTTACTGCCAGTGTTCAGTACAGTGTGGAGTGTGTTCTAAACCTCCATTTATGTGACTCAGTCCTGAATCAAAGCAGACATGGTCCATTGAACAGAGACAAGAGATAGCATAACTCAGCCGACGTCTGTGAAATAGCCTGATTTATCTATACTTCATCTAAAGACTTTAGCTGCTCCACACAGGGGACACAAACACCTCAGCTCAGAAGGAAATGTCATATCTGAAAACATGCAAAATATATTTAGTATAATATATATACAAGTATAGAATTTATTTAGTATTTATGAGCAGCTACGTGGAACACCAGCACACCAACTCACACAAACACACACACACACACACACACACACACACACACACACCCTCACACATTAGAGAATATAGATAGACAGTAACTTTGTTTTATGTCCTCGCCCATAACATGTTCTGTCTCTTTTTACCATCTCAGGCACAGAATACACACAAATAAATGTATTTCAATGAATCATGGTGTCATGCTGCACAAGGGGGAGTTAGCAAGGTATCAGAGCTCCGCCCTGCCACCCAGCCGCCCGGCTCCACCCCAAGCGTGCCCCACCCCACCCCACCCCAAGCCTGCCCCACCCCTCCACCTACCGCAGCGCCCGTGGATCAGGAGAGGCGAAGCTGAGCACTGCTTCCTACAGTACCACCCTGCTCTACACAGGAGAGTCATTTAGAGACGATTAGCTGCCTTGTGCAATTATGTAGCCAAGGTCAGAACTACTGTGAGGGGAAGGACTACAACACCAGGGGGGAAGAGAGAGAGAGAGAGAGCAGCAGAGGAAGGAAGAGAGAATCTGTGAGAGGAGAGCAGTGGAGAGCGAGTGCGATCGAGACAGTGGGAGAGGGTGATGTACTGTTGCAAGACAGGGTGAGATGAAGTACACTGAGTGTGAGAGCGAGTTATACAAGTGTGTGACCAGAGGGGATGAGAGAGATCCAGAAATAAAGAGGGAGAGGTTGCAGAGAGAGAAAGCGACAGAGAGGTGGACAAAAAGAAGGATGAAAGAAATGGAGAAACAGTCAGAGAGGGAGAGAAAGAGGGAGAGACGGAGAGGGAGAAAAAGAGGTAGCAAGAGAGAGAGAGAGAGAGAGAGGTAATCTGCTAGGAGTGAAGATGCAGTCTTTAACACTCCAGCACCCCCTCCCCCTTCACTCTGACTAACACACTCCCACTGCAATCTGTTGACTTTCAGCGTGATCTCTCACAACTCACCACTGTGAAGGTGGAAGTCATTTCCTACACACCCTGGGCTCCAGTCAGCTGGCTTTATGCTCTCAGTATTAATATCTGATCAATTAAATTTCTGTATCCGACCAGATCAAGTCGCAATACGAGAGATATGATCAAATGTAAACCTTTATGTAAACTGTAAACATAAGCTTTGGCAAAAACATAGTATTTCATAAAGTATTTCTCATCGCTGTGAGATTTACATTTACATTTATTCATTCAGCAGATGCTTTTATCCAAAGCGACTACCAAGAGAGATCTTTACAAAACAGCATCGGTCACTGGTCATAGCAAAGTGATAGACCCCAAACATAGCAGGCCTACAGGCCTATGAAACATACATCTTAAAAAAACAATAAGTGCCCAGGGAAGAGCCATAAGAGCATTCAGCCGAACAAGCTACAATTTCAACACACCTGGTTGTCCATCATTATTGTGGTGGGAACTACAGTATCCAGAATGAACAGCATCATTACAGACCGCGTTATCTGCACACATATCACGTTTGTTGTTGTTTTATTTCCTCTTAATTGGTGATTACGGCAAAGAGAGACAATCTGGTGAACAAATACCTTCAAGCATCTACGATCAACCTTTGAACTTGGCACAGCAAAGCAATCCCATAGGAAATCAATAGCAGCTTAGAAGCTCATCTGATGAGCATGCAAATGTCGTCTTCCTCACTCGTGAGCTAATCCTGGAGTCCAGACAGGGGAGAGACGGCATCCATGCTGCTCTACTGACCCAGTGAGCTGGACCAGGAGAAACACCTTCACAGGCAGGCCAGCGGCTCCCTGGAAGAAGAGGTATGTCATATTTCACAGGCAGTGAGACCAGTGAGTCGAGCTGAGGAGAGGTCACCAGAACTGGGGGAGAACCTACATGTTCTTGTCTGTTAGAGGAAACCATGTCATGGGAAGAGGTTACAGGTTCAAATCCCCCTGGTGCCACCTTGGACAAAAAAACATCTAAACAAATTAATTATAATTGTTGCACAGATGAACGTTGTTGTGTCCCAGTCCTACCAAACCCTTTCATCTCCCAGCAATACCACCACGCTCCAGTGGCGTGCCAGCCCCATCAGAAGGCATCCACCATTCCAGCTGACCTCTGTTGTCGTAAGGGCCCTCTGGGGTCTGCTGTGAGTCAACACGCTGGTGCCAGCAGCAGCACAGATGGTGCGCCCGCGCCACGCAAGCAAGACGAGGAGATCCCATCCAAGATGGAGTCATGAGGCATGTAATGACAAGGATGTTGTCAGGCGAACAACGATAACGCTGAAATCCTCCTGCAACGATCGTCCCTGTTTAATCACTCCTCTGCCTCAGGATGTGCGAGGGAGATAACGGAAGAGAAAGGAAGAGAGAGTGAGTCAATTAAGGAGTAGGTGGTGGGTTGGTGTGTGTGTCTCTGTGAAGTTGGAGTTCAACATGCCAGTTATGTATTCAGTACTCTCCACTACCGGCATCACCGAGAATTCGGTGTCCTTGTGCAGGCGTGTGACCTCACACATCTCTCCAACTCGTCTTCTCAGACAGCGAATCACAGCGTACCATCTCCTGTTGTGTTATCCTCTCCGTGGCCCTCCCAAAACAGCCCCTCGATTCAAGACTCTCGGCCCCTCTGCAAGTACCGAAGTGCGACGTGTCCTTATCCACAGACGAGGAAGAGATGAGCGCTTTGTTCCTCTCTGTGGTGCATAGTGTCTCCACAGCCTGAGGGAGTGTCTGGGAGAAGCAGCGCTGAGAGAGAGAGAGAGAGAGAGAGAGAGAGAGAGAGAGAGAGAGAGAGAGAGAGACAGAGACAGAGACAGAGACAGAGACAGAGATGTGCAGCTGTGTATTTTTAGGCTAAGCTCCGGATCGGGATTGTGAAGTGAAATGCCATTGATTCTGTAATCAGAGTCTTGACTAAAAAGATGGCTAAACCTGTCGAGCTGGCTGGACTAACTGGATGGAATAAATCCATTTTGTGGAGCGAGGTTTGGCCAGAAGAAAGCGTTTGTAAAAAAAAAAAAAAATGCAGATCTTAGTACAGGCCTGTATGCTAAAAGAGAACCACTCCAACTCTGTCATCAGTATGGAAGTGAGGTGAGTGTTTAAAGTGACAGCAGTCTCATTTGGTTGAATGTTAAGGGCTGCTTTCACAGTGAGCATGCTGTGAAATGAGAGCAAACACCACAGAGATGTCGAGGTTTCATGTGGAACAGTTTCATGTGCAAATAGGCATGAGGGGTTCCTGAGGTGGAGACTATCTGGGGCAGGGCTGAGTGGTGCTTTGCCTGATGATGGGTCCCTGTTTGGGATGACAGGAGAACACGCGTCCCTGGCCATGTCTGGGTGGCTCCCCACCCCAGGGAGAAACAGTGACAGCTGAGGGGGTGAAGCTGAGGCTCTGGGAGACGCAAGGACAGGGAAGGAGAGAGGGACAGAGAGAGGGAGAGAGAGAAAATGGTAGGCATGAGGGAGCTACTGAAGAATATCATGAGGGGAGGCAGATGGGGGGAATAGATAAAGACTGGGAGAGAGAGAGAGCGAGGATGAGTGAGAGACAAAGTGAAAGACAGAGAGAGGGAAAAACAGAGAGGGGGTAGAAAGAGAGAGAGACAGAGAGAAAAAAAAGAGAGGATGAGAGAAGAGAGGCGACAGCTGAAGCTCTCCAGCTTGTGTCCGGAGGAACCAGACGGGTCCAGTTTGGAAGCGAGCCAAAAGGAAGCGGGCGATAATGAGACAGTTCCATCACCGCCATCCAAAACTCTGACTCTCTGACCAACTGCCACAGCTCTCTGACCAACTGCCAGACCCACACTGACTGACCAGGGGAGCGAGGGATGATGAGAGAGACACCAGAGTGCAGGTGCTGTAGGGAGAGGGAGGTGAGGAATAGTCTGACAAAGAGTGAGAGAGAAATGGGGGGGAAAGGTGGAAGATAGGGAATGGAGGACAGAGATAAAAAGAGCATCTGATAGCGTGAAGACAAGTAATGAACAGAGTTGACACAAGGGAATGGAGGAATGTGAAGTGAGGCAGTGAGAGATAAGGGGGAGATTGAGGGACAGGTTGGTCCAGACACGTGCGTGAGGAGCCCAGAGCATGAACCACCTCAGCACAGTAGCAGCTCCCAGCACATGGGGGGGGGGGGGGGGGGGGGCATTACCCAGGTGCTCCAGGACCAATCCAACTACCTGCTCCACGCTCACTGCACTCATCAAGCACAGTCCTCACTGTATGGGGGGTGTGAGGACGGAAAAGATGCTGATGCTGTAGAGGATGATGAGGAGGATGACAGGGATGATGAAGATACCAAGTGACTACAAAAGTCACGAGAGGGATATTTTGACAGTAAGATGAACAGAAAGAGGATGACGAAGAGAGAGGGATGAAGAGGAAAAGGATGGCTGACATCATGGTCTCTTGTTAGGGTGATTAGGGGCTTTTTGTGTGAGACCGAGTGGGAGAGGAGGGGGGCTAGTCTACTGGCTAGCCGGTGTGGTCACACTTCATGAGGACGAGAGAGCGACTTCAACCTTCTCCATGCCCGCTAACACACACACACACACTTCATAGTCACAGGGTGATCTCACCTCTCATCACACATAGTCACACACACACTGGTGGAGGATGACTTCACTATCTCCTCTGGATCTCTTACTCTCTTTCTCTCACACACGTACATGTTAGCTTAGCTCCCTTATCTGCTGCAGTCTAGCTTACAGATGGACAAGGTCTTCCTTTTGGTCTCTCTCTCTGCCTCTTTCACACCCTCAGACACGCATAAACACCCTCTCCAAACATCTTGATATAAACATAAATATATTGTTGTGGTGGTTACACTGAGAGTACCAATCGAGCATGTAAGGAAGGCTGGGCACAGCACAGGGAATGGGCACCTCTGTTGCCCATGGTAACAACGAGCAGAAGCCACTGGGCACTTACTAAGCATGCAAAGTGGCAATAGAAGTGATCCATTTAAAAACGACAGTAAACAGGGCCATGGAGAAGGAAATGAGTACGCAGTCATGTTCCTAATAGAATGATGGAATACAAGGATTGCGATGAAACGTGGGTATTGTAGTTCTCTCACACAGTTGTAGTTTCCAGCTGCAGCTTCACAGTTCCCACCAAAGCAGTGCCAAAGGTCAAAGAACACCTATAAAAGGATTTTTCCAGACCAAATTAAATAGAGGAGATGAAGCTAAAAAAGAAAATGGACACACAGAACATAGTGCCCTACATCCAGACATGTTACACATCATCCAGCTCACTGTTAGAGATGAAGAAATTAGAAAGGTCATTCAATGCTGCAATTACTCAGGAGACAGACAGCCTAACCTGATATCAATCATAAACACTACATTACATTATAGCATATTGATGAATTGTAAATGTCATTCCATGCTACTCTCAACAGTGTGTTTATTGGCATCAATACTGTATAAAATTAGTCCAGAGTGAAACTGACAGAAGGAAAAAAACTGAGCAGTGAATTAACTACTTTACATAAATGTCAAACAAATGTGACCCAGCCATATACACTGACAGTTAGCTCCAATGATACTGTGCTGCATGCCTTGCCATTTACAAGTTACATGTATTCAAGTCCTGGCTTATTTTAGTACCAAATAACAGCATGTCTTAGCTTCAACAGAAGCCTCTTGAAGAGGGGTGAGGGTGTCTGGGGAGATGGGGGGATGGGGGGAGGGGAGGAGGAAGTGGAGGAACTCCCTTCAGGATACAACCCAATAAAAGGAAGAATGAAAGGGTAGAGAATAAAGAGTGATATGGGAGCAGAGGCAGGGTCTCTGGAGCCTGAGGTCCCAGTGTGGTCTGGGTTCACACACTTCCTCCTCCAGAGTACAGAGCAGCGCTTCCTCTCCCTGGTCCCCCTCGCCTCGCCACCTCCCTCCCAGACACGGCCCCGTCTATCAACTGGTGTGTTCCGGGTCATGTCTCGCTGTCTCGCTGGCGCTTCTCAACTCGTTGTCAACCTTTCTCCCCAACGTCCAATTAGATCAACACAAAAGGACTGGAGAAATGCAAGGGGAGAGCAGAGGAAGACACACACACACACACACTGTGTATCACACACAGAGAGACACACACACACTCATATCACACGCAAATACTGTGCCACACATAAGGACACACGCAAACACATACTGTACGTCAAGTACTCAGCGACACACATACCGCACATCTCAGAAAGACAACTTTGAGAAATCGACTCTAGACGCACTTCACCCTATTCACACTTACACAAGCACACAGCATGCTCCATATGCTACCCTTGTGCCTGCAAGTTGTGTGTTAAGCCTGTAGACTCCTACAGATGATGAGCTGTGCGTTCACATCAACAGGCGGGTCAGAGACATCATCAGCGCTGCTTCATGAGGGAGCTTCCTGCTCACAGGCAGAGACAATTAAAGGCGACCTATGAACCCAGCAGCGGTTAATACACCTCACTGCTGTCACTCAGGCTGGCAGAGACTCAGCACCAGGCCTGGTGTTACTTCTGGAACGTGTATCGCTAACAAAGCATCGCTAACACCTGCACCTTCAAAGCAGACGTACTGCTAGCATTATTTAGCTCTTCAGCGGCGCGAGGTAGAATCAGCCCCAGGCATTAGCACCGAGCCTTGTGCAGAGTGTACTACGCTTCGTCTGTGCTAACTGTTCCAACGCCATGCTCTTCATTCACAATTTATATTCAGAATACCCCTCTGCATATCTATCTCTGTTGTTCAAGTTATCCTTTCCATTGTCCAAGAGGTTCATGAATATAACATGCACTAGATCCCCTCCTTTCAAATGTAGCAAGGTCCAGCTTCAGTCAATAACAAAAGACCTTCATAATACCCTCCGTAGAGCAACATCCCACCGCATCACATCAGGGTGTGTACATTCTTCTCCTGACGTTCCACAAACATGTTTATTCTTTAACGTTCCTTCAGGACTTGACAACTAAAGAAGCTGGGTTCTTGAAAGGATGTGTGTGTGTGCGTGTGTGTGTGCCGTGCGGTGCATTATTCGGGTTTACAAACACAAAGGAAGTGCCATTGGATATCTATCAAAATGTTTCAGATCAGCAGAATATAGAGTACTCTGACAGTAACTCGACAAAGGGGTATACTGTTTGGAGAGTCAATACCGTGAAACAACACATGCATGACAAATACACACATGAACAACGCACAAACATACGCACACACATACGCGCACACAGCCTGCATTGATTTATGAGTTTGCATTGAATTACTTTCAAATGGTAACCAAAGGTGTTGGCATTTGTCAATAAATCAAGCTTTGCTGTGCGGGATTCTCATTTCAGTCTTCCCAGGAATCTCAATTTTATCTTTACAGCATGTGTGTAATGATAAGCAACAGATGGTCAGCATGAAAACATGCTGGTGTATTTAAACAAAGCCACTAGACACACGTTATAAATTCAAGTAGACGTTCCCACTTCTAATAAACATGATCTTTTATCAAAAACAACAGCCTTGGCTATCAAACCAATGAACTCAAGCCTGGATTACAGCCATCCACATCCAATGTAAACAGCGTGTATAAATCGCAGGAAGTATTACATCTCAGCTTCCTCCCTTGGTCTTTTGTTCCCCGAGCATCTGAGGCGGGAACACAGAGGAACTCTGGGAACTTTCCTCCCAGAGCACCTCAAGGAAAATAAGAAGGGCGACAACCTGTTTTAGACGTGCGAGCGTTAGCATGCTCAGCACACACACACACAACCAAATAGCTTATATTCTTTAGATAAATATTGATATGCTATTTCTGTTGTATTGAGTATTGACAGCATGACACCTAGAGAAGAAATAGAAAACAAGGACATTTTTCGAGTCTCTCTGTCTCTCTCTCTCTCTGCACGGTTGGTCTTGATCAGACAGGGTTATGTGCTGCAACAGGATCCCTCTGACAGCTTCTCCCTCTCTCTTCTCTACCACATGTTTGGCTCAGGCTTCGAAATCACTCACTTTCACTTAAACACAAAAAAAGTGCGTGTGTGTGTGTGTGTTTTGGGGGAAACGTGACGATTCTATTCTTTGTTTAGTTTTTCAGTCAACCAAAACCGATATCGTAGAGGATAAAGGAAGTGTGCCAGAGATGATGTCAGTGATTCCAGGATGTCCGTTTGGAAACAACCAATTAGAAGTTCAATGCCCATCATCACTTTCCCCTTGAAAGGTGCTGCGGACAGATACTGTTGAGGAGGGGTCTGGGAGGTCAAGAGGGGATTGGCCATGATCAGACCTAAACAACAAAAAACGTGAAGTGGTTTGTGATTCCTGTGCACAATGAATGAAAAAAATTAAAATAACTGAGATTGTGGAGAAGAAAAAAAAGAAGCCATTTTGATGAACACATTGCTGATTGAGACCTTCTTTTTGACATCCCCTGGAGTGCTGTTGATGATGTGCTCAGATGAGAGGGGACTGGTTCCCAATTGATAGCCCAGACTGACCTACTTCAAACAGCACGAGGCACCAGAGCTGCCCTACTGCCGTTTACTGCACTCACCTCCCAGAAAAACAATGCAGCATAAACAGCCATATGAGCCCAGATCCCTGGATCCAGGTTTATAAAAAGCACTGAAGGATGGAGGCTCATAACAGGTACATGATAAATGACTCCTCACTTAGAGAGAGCATCGCCGCTCGTCTCAACAGGAAGTGAAATGCCACGGAAAACAAACACAAGGACGACAGTCGGACAGAGATGATGAATGGACACAGTGGAGACTCCTCTCTGCTGTCCAGGTGAACTGAAAGATTTCCTAGGCAACGTGTTGGAAAACACAGAGGAATGAGGAGAAAAGTACAGTGTTTTGACCTGTGAGGCACAGTTCACTAGACTTGATGCACATCCAGGTGGAACACAACAGTGGCCCAGATACCCGCCAGCCATTGATTTCTACCTTCGAGCTCTTCCATTAGCTTGTCTTTGTTGGCCCACTTACATTACTTACATTTCCATCCAACCCTTGCAGTCGAAGCCCCAAAGGTCCATGACTGTCAATGGGAATTCCAGCCAGCTAATTAGTTTCGGGCCTCGCTAGTTACAAGTTATCATTCCTTTTGTCCGCTTGGATCAGCATTGCTGAGGAGGAGTCCCATCTGGATTCGTGGGATTTTATTCACAGAGCGACCAGCATTCCCTCTGGCCTGTGGTCAGACAATGGACCAATCAGTGGTGCTGTTTCGACAGAAACCAAAGCTAATTAGCTGCCTCGTAGAGGATAGAACAGAGCGCTTTACAAGACACTTTGATCCCACAATGCAGGCTGCTTCCAGATGTCTTCTGCACTTCATCACATCCAGTTTGAGGCTAAACTCTCCCATTCTAATGTACGTTTACCTGATCAAAGTGCCAGTATTACCTTGTGTACTAAAGACACTACCATGCTACCTCCCTATTAGGACGTGTCCCTGGTGACACCTCCAGTGTGGTTCTAATAATGGGCTGGCTGCCAGGTTAACCCTGCCCAGTAATGTTCCACTGTAACTACAGCCTGGGACAGAGAGTGGAGGTGGCTTCCTGCCCTCAGGCACAATGTGACTCGTTAGTGACCCCCAACCACACCCTCCTCCACCTGATGGGGCACTGAAGACCCCCGTGCAATCAGCAAAGCAGTTTGGGAATCCCAGGGCAGAACTCCCTGTCTGCCAACCTACCCACCCTGTCTGACTGTCTGACTGTCTGTCTGTCTGTCTGTCTGTCTGTCTGTGGCACGATAGCCCAGACCTCAGAAGAAAGGGACATACTATATACCCTCCTCTAAGAAGACCACCTGAAGTGTACTATCAAATACTGCTGCTATTCAAAGTAGCGAGAAACATGGATCTAATTAGAGCTAGCCAGAAATCCTTGTTCAAATAATGTTATTTCCCAGCGGTTCATCGCATGGAAATTGATTTTTGACGGTGGAGAGCAATGAACTTCCTATTGTCCAATCAAGAGTGGTCTCACAAGCGCACTGTTTGGATGAGGGGAGGGGGGCGGGGGGGTCACAGTACCCCTGCTGAGACCTAGACACTAATATACAGTGCATAACAACAAGCAGAGCAGGGTCTATCGATCTACTCCACATAACGAGGTCAGCCCATCTGAATAATACTCCAAGTCAGTCTAACTTGCAGAGCCAGTTTGTTTCTAGACTCAAGGAAGCGCACGGCAGAACATCGCAAGCTGGAGTCATTAGCTCTTCTTTCATCGACCCTAAGTCCCAGCACCGCCCTCTCCATTCCTCCCCACTGTGTTAGCTTCCCCTGGAGGTCGCCTCAGGACCCTCTTTCCCCTCATGAGACAAAGCAACAAGCCAACCAAAACACAATTCAACCATGACCCTGACTCTTTCATACATGTCCTGCAGCATGTGAGCAATTATCTTTACGAACAATTATCCCAGCGCTGGCGGAGAGAGGAAAATAAGGATTATTCAAATGAGAGGAAATGTGTTGGCCCATAAGACTAATAAACACAAGCGTCAGTAATTGGGTTAGACACACCAGTCAGTGCTATGTGGGTTAAACAATGTAATAATTAGTGTTGTGGTTAAACTGCTTGGTAGCATCTTTGCTGGTTAGTCAGTGAACTGAAACACATTAATGCAGTATACAGCATTAATCCTCAGCTGAGTCACAATCCTGACTGAGTTTTTTCGAGGTGCCGTTGACGCCGTCAGAGACTTTGAAACCAGCCCCCGACACGAGTGTCAAAACAGCACGCCGTCAGGCGGGCAGGAAATCAGCGGGCGACGCGGCGACGAACACGAGCGCTGCGAGTCCGGTGGGTGTCTGACGAGACAAGAAATTGTGTTTCGCTTCGAGAGACGTCCTCCTATCGGATCGGCACACGGGAAGAGAGGAGGAGGGGGTGGTGGTGGCGGGAACGGACAAAGATGGATGCACATGCCGTCAAACAGATCCATTTACAGCGCGCCTCATGCAATATGGAACAGGTAATCATCTCTGTGGCTGTTTCCCAACGTGCCTCCCTGGCTGGTGGTTGAAAAAGAGCATTATATGTACATTAGCTGCTGGGCAGAGAGAGAGAGTGTTGAGAGCACAAGGTCATTGAATGTGGTCTGTGGACATGGAGACTCTACAGTGTTCCTCAGACTGCTAATGGGATGACTGTATATAATCCAACTTGCCATACTTTGTTAATGTAATGTTAAAAACCTCCAGGGGTGTAGGATCATCCTACTCTAGGTCCATTTAAAATCCAGCATGCTTACATTTTCAAAAACACTGAGAGAAAATGTGTAATTCATTTCAAATCCCTGTACAAAAGGCCCATGTTGTAAATCTTCCTGAACCGAATTGAATCCCAGCAAAATCTGAACCATTACGACAGAAAATCCCCTCACATACGAGGTGGAAACTGCATCCAACGTGTCACATAAGGGGCGATCACACTAACACATCCAGCTTCTTATAGAAGGAAGACAACATCATTGGAGCCGTTTCTCCGAGCTGCAGTCCTTCTCACCTGCTCTAATCCCCCTCTCTCACCGCCCCCCCTCCAGTGGTAACCCCCCCCCCCCCCATGTCCCTCTGCTGTGGAAGGATTATTGCCTCTTCTCCTTTAAGATAACCATCCACATCGCGAGGCAGACTCCACGGCAACACACACCAAGCAATATCCCAGCAGGCAGCTGGGAGTGAGCGGGGAGCTCATTGCACCTGCTTCCTCTCCTCTTTCATCTTATCTACCCTCAGAACCCCCCGTACATGGATGAACCAGCCCTCCCCACCGCCATGTCAGCCACCCACCCAACCCACTCCCCACCATGCCAGACCCCATAATCGTCCACCCTTCATCCAGGCCACATAGCCTCAGAGGGGGGCTGTCATGCCCTGTCTTTGTCCGACTCAACTATGCTGACAGGGGGGATTTCAACCCCCCCCCCCCCACACCCCCCCAACACACACACACACATACACACGCACACCTCCCACTGTGAGTGTGTGTCTACCCACTCTACTCAGTGGCCAGTGTTATACTGGTGAGCGGTAATCCTCTTTAAGGTGGGAGGTATAGTGCAGAGGACCCTCCATTAGAGGACTCCAGGTGGAGCAGATATGGTGAGCGTGAGCTCCCCCACTGACCCACATCCCCCCCCCCCCACACACACACACACACACACACACACACACAAGCTGACGAGGACCAATTCTTCGTTTTAAGCTGTGGGGTTTAGGAGCAAAACAACTTCACCCAATCAGATGGCCTCATCTTCCTCTCCTCTTTAACACAACATTTGCGAGCATGTTGGCAACATGCTTGTGTTACATCCCAGGGGACACTCCTTAGCCTCCCCTCTCTCCCTGTCCTTCGCTCTCCCTGTCCTTCTCTCTCCCTCTCTCTCTCCCTCTCTCTTCTCTGTTTGTCTCTCTCTCTGTATCTTCACTGCCCTGACCTTCCACTGTCTGGTGGAGAGGGGAGGGGGGTGGGGTGTTATACGAGTCTCAGAGCGCTCATAAAAAGGCAGACTTATGGCATCTATGTCTTGGAGATGCAGCAACTCCTCGCTGACAGAGGGGGTGGAGGGAGGGGGGTGTATCGATCCAGGGAGGTGAGGAAACCGAGGTGGGGGGAGCTATTTTCAAGCTCCAAAGAGGGGATGAAGGTTGAAGCTCTGTCCAGTCAGATGGAAAACTTAACCGGACACAAGGCAGAAGAGAGGGATTGAGTTGGAACAGAGGAAAGCCAAACGGTCATTAAGTCGTGTATGAAGCTCCTTTTTTTGTAGCACAGTTCCTGGTAAGGACACATGATGACCCAATCAGGGCACTGATCCGGATTCTTAGCTTGCACGTAGGCCAGGAAAACTACGGAAGAATGTATGGGTGATATATCATCGTTAGGTCACAGGCAGATGGCCTATATTTGTAGGCCATCTGCCCCCCCCACCCCCCCCCCCTCCACACCCCCCACCACAACCCTCATAAAACAACAAGAGATGGGAGAATAAATGTAGCCCAAGGAGATCAATGCTCTCAGGGGTCACAAATGACATTTCTGGGCTCATCCTCCTCGGTCAATCGTGTTTAACTGTCACACGGGAGGTGGGGGAAGGCGTTGGGGTGCGAAGATCTGCATCGCTCTCCAGATCGCTCTCGTCGATACAGACAGGGTGCACTGACTCAATGGGTGAGTGGAGGGGAGGGGGGCGGGGTGACGAACGAGAACCGAAACCATCATCCAGTACGCCCACAAATAACGCCAAGTCGTCATCAGTCACCTCCGAGTATTCGTAACAAATCTAAAGCTGATGATTTCCTTTCTAGCATAACGAGGCAGACAGCATGGGGGGGGGGGGGGGGGGGGGGGGGGGAGAGGTTAAACTACAGTAATGAGAGAGGGGTCGTTTTGCCTGAAATCTCATCTCCTCAGAATTCCCCTGTATGTGGCACCTATGTTGTCTACAGCTCTCTCTTTTCACCACAGGGTTCCCACATAATCTCCCCATAACAGATGGCCCACACAGGAAGGATTGTAGTTAACAGTCTATTTAGCAGACTTTATATCCCCCTCTGTTGTTTTCATTACTGCTCCTCATTTATATGGCGGTAGTGTGCAGATAGTTACCACAGGAAAAGCTGCTGGGAAATGAACCACAGTGGTTATGACCCTCAGTGTGGTCGGGTTTGGGCGTCATCGCTGCCCCCTGTGACTTCACTGGCAGCGACGGAGATGTTTCATCTGGAAGATGGGAGGAACTGGATGACCTGGTGTCCCACGCTGGCACCATGCCAGTCTTCCACACAGTTAACGGAGAGAGACGGCAGGCAACAGTAGGTCAGTGATCCAATCACCATGGCTCACACGGACTATAGCTCCGTGAATTGATTTCCTGGGTCCTATTGAATGGCTGTGCTGAATCGTGAAAATGTCTCGTGTGACGGTATTCTCCTCCATCACAAAGAGGCTTCTTTCTGTTTTGTGGGTTCTCTTGAAAGGTTTCGGGTCCACACCTTTCTGGTTGATATCCTTGTTGATACTAACCGTGAAAATCGGTTTGAAATGTTTTAATAATGACTTCATTTGAGTCCTCGGTGGATACTTAATCAAGTCTCATCTCAGATAGTACATTTATTTCCCCCCCAAGGCTCACATTGTTATCACAGAATCTTTAATCTGGGATTACGCTCCAGCGTGAAGCAAGAGAAGAGAAGAGACATTACAGGACCTTATCTTGGAATGGCTTTTTAAAGTACTCCAGTTTCCATCTGTTTCCTATTGCACAGTAGCTGCCACAACACTCAACACAGAACAATTGATCTGAAAATCCTGAAAAAAAAAACACAAATTCACCCTTTGTGCATTAAAATAGGAAATTTTAATGAGCTCCTCTGAAAAAAACATACAGGCTACGGACGGTGTATCTGAGGTCTCCTCTCCTCTGCATTGATGATGTATATCATTTGTACATTCTGTAGGAGGCAAGCAGTATCTCATCTCCTCTCACATGTTCAATTGATAACCTTTGACCCCACGACTGGTGGATTCACGCTGGTTCGGTAATGAGCATCCAAACTGCATGAAGCGAGCCATGTGTGGGGGTCAGAGTTCACAGGATCAAGCAGCAGAGACTAACCGCACACTTTCAAGAATGGCTCATTTGGAATCCAGCCTCTGGGAGGATCCAGCTGTAAATCTCTAACTCGATCGCAAAAAAAATTTAAGATATTAAGACGAAGCTCAAACCACAAGGACGGCCATCCCCCCCCCCCCCCCCCCCCCCCCCCGTTCAGCGCATTTCACTGGCAGATGTTTGAGTAAGTGACACTGACACAGCGATGTAAACACACCCACTTGTATTCCTCTCAGTGCCAGATGACATAAGAATCAGACTCCAGTTCAAAGGGCCTCTGATTAAAGGGTCCCCAAAAGGCCTCGTTTCTGCAATTGTATCACATGAAGAGATGAACCATCACAAAAGCAAGCCAGATGACTGAATGGCTTTCGGTTTCAACACACGGACGAGTGCACACAATCATATCAGCACGGACCCTTAGAGGGTCATGAGTGACACATATACAACGTGACAAGGAGAGACACGGCCACCGTCTGAGCTGGTTATTCCAGCGGGCTAGAAAGCCTGTCCCATGACCAGAACACCAGGTCCTGCTGTGTGGGCTGTTCCCCACTGTGCTGAGATCTAAACAGGGATGTGAGAAGCTGGCCTCCGTGTCTGGGAAGAGGGACAGAGGGGAGAGGATGGAGAGCGTCCCTTCCAACGCTCGCTTCTTCAGCTTTTGATGAGGTTCGTTTGTGCTTTCCTAACTTCTTTTTCCCTCGGATCTTCGGACACCCCCACTTGAGAGCCAGCTAATACACACACCACACACACACACACACACACCACACACACACACTTGCTCCTCCCTGTCCGGTCCTGATGGCCTCTGCGGTCATTCGTCTCCTGTGACGCCTCTGGCAGTAATGCGGCCATCCGTCAGGGCTGCCGTGTCACAACATAAATCACCGCGGCAACGCTCGCTGAGCCGGAGATGCTGCACGCCCGCCATGCGTGGAGAGAGAAAGAGCCTGCCGGATAGACCGCAAGCCTGTAACCATGGTGATAGCAGTCCCCCCCCCCCAGACCCTCCTTTCCTTCTCCAAAACAGCCATCCTGAGAGTGAAATACGAACCCAGGGAGGAGAGCAGGAATCTCAAGCCTCCAGTTCAACACAGCCATCCTGAAGCCTCCAGTTCAACACAGCCATCCTGAAGCCTCCAGTTCAACACAGCCATCCTGAAGCCTCCAGTTCAACACAGCCATCCTGAAGCCTCCAGTTCAACACAGCCATCCTGAAGCCTCCAGTTCAACACAGCCATCCTGAAGCCTCCAGTTCAACACAGCCATCCTGAAGCCTCCAGTTCAACACAGCCATCCTGAAGCCTCCAGTTCAACACAGCCATCCTGAAGCCTCCAGTTCAACACAGCCATCCTGAAGCCTCCAGTTCAACACAGCCATCCTGAAGCCTCCAGTTCAACACAGCCATCCTGAAGCCTCCAGTTCAATTGAAATAGATTTTTCTGGCAAAGTATTTATCACTTCAGATCAGCTGCAAATTGGGGGAAGTCGCAGTCTGTGTCTCTGCTGATTCTTCCAAGCCTTCTCTATGACTAATTATCATAACTGTCATATGTGGCAGGCCCTTCAATTCTACAGTTATGACTGTGAAGCTCTCCATAGAAGTAATTACCCTGCCCAAATTCTGTTCCGATTGCCCTCCCCTGTCCTTTCAGCACCGACCTTTAACTAATTCCCGTCAGGCATTGTCCAAATCCTGCAGTAAGTTGAAAAGGTCTTACCCAATTTCTTGCCTGACATTTATTTACGCAAGACATCGCCGTAGCAATTGGCTCGGCTGGGGCTGGCAATAATAAAGGGCGAAACCATTTCAAAGCGGATTTTTATTAGCTTCGGTATCGGTGAATCTGCTCAGAGATGGCATCAGTCGTCACACATCAATGTATGGAAAGAGCAGCAGGATCAGAGGGGATTTTCGGCCATCTTTAACAAACACAGACTGCCCTGGGAGCACCCTGTGCTTTTTAAATGAAGGACAAACCCCTTGCTTTTGGGTAGGAAATTGTGACTCAAAGCGCTCAGTCGCTTTGCCGTGTCTCCAGCTTACTGCAAATGCTTGACTGGCTTGTTTTAACAACGATCTCTCGATCTCCGCGACCACCTGATCTGCTGCATCCACCCCGTCTGGAAAGCAAAGCTGGCTTCTAAAACTCAGACATTTATCTTTCTCCCTTCTTTTACCGAAACCAAAGTGACTGCATATGCCCAGTCCCACAGAACAGAACAGTGGATGTATGTCATTCTAAAGACACGTCCCCAGTCAGAGCCATGGGCTCTGGGACACGATATGTTAGCTCTGCAAATAGGAAATCCCAGAGACTGGAGGCATGTCTTAGTCTTTTGTGCCAGCCATCTGCCATCCTCTGCCTCTCTGTCTGTGTATCTGTGACAACCCATTGTCTGCCTATCCAAATCGTGTCTTTCCATGTGTTCCAACAGGCCTGACAGTCTACATGCCTGTCTCTCCGTCTGTCTGTCTGTCTGTCTGCTGAGGCGGGGAGTAGAACATGCCACGATGAATGATTCTCCCTCCTCACTCCTGGCCCCCACCCCTCCCCCAAGCCTAAGGCCGATTGTCACACTCTGAGGCACTGGCTAACCAAATCTCTGGCTGTTCACCAACTACCACCACTGCCCTCCCTCACCCCCCACCCCCCTTCACCCACCACCCACCCCCCAGACACACACATGACCTCCACAAGCCTTTTCATTGGCCTGGCAGTCTTGTTGGTCGCTGAGCTTGCGGGGCTGGCTCTGCTGGATGGATACCAGGCAGAGACCACATGGACCTCATGTATCTGTCTGGTGGCTCCAGTCACCCGGAGACATGCAGTCTGTTTCTGTGGAGGAACAAGCTTGGAGGATGATGGATCGATTCCAGCCACCTTATCTAGAAAACGGATACAAATGGAAGGATGGAGGCTACCAGAGGTTTTAGTGCTGTTATTTTTAACATCAGGAGTAAAGCTACCTGATCCTAAAGAGCATTGCTACTGGCCCTAGAGAAGGAGAATGGATGATATGAGAAGATAAGGATACAAATGTACAATCATGTTACCCAATGTAACCAAAGATACAGGCAACTGGCTGAATGTCATCAGAGGCAAGCAACAAGGCCCACAGTAAAATCATCTCATGGATCTCATGTCAGTGTGTCTGGAAGCCATGCTGCATTCCAAGCTACACAGAGGCTCTGTCTCAGTAAAGAGCCTTTCCTGGGTCTGGGCATCCATTAAGGCTCTCTGTGGGGTTCTACATTACTAATATATGTAGTCAAATGCCCACAAAGGACTTCATGTCCTTGGACAAACCATCTTTAAATGGGTTTAACTGCTAAAGCGGTGAACATGCTAGAGCCAGTTTGCCATGGCATGCTTGAAGCCCCCACAGCATACTGGCTTGGCTAGCATGTTGAGATTTGGTTTGGTACAGGTTTTGCCCAGCAGGACGCCAAGGGAACACGCCTCCACTGACATGGCTGACATTTTTTGGCTTCAAAGCCACAGCGTGCCGCAGAAAATTGGCGCTGAATAGCCCTGACGAGTAGAATTCAGCCATGAGCCGAAGAGATGGAGAGCGAGAGAGAGAGAGAGAGAGAGAGAGAGAGAGAGAGAGAGAGAGAGAGAGAGAGAGAGAGATGGAGTGAGAGCCTCAGAACAGAACTGTCTTTTTACAGTGCTGAGAAACGCAACAATGGTAATTAGGTGAACCATCTCACAAGGAGATGCTCTTGAGTACCCATTGAGAGTGGGTGGATTACTCCTATTGGAGACAGTGGGGGATGTGTGGTGGTGGAGGTGTGATGCTGGACAGTCTCTTCTACAGCTCTCTATCTCTCTCTGTACAAGCATACTGAATGAATACTTTTTAAATGATTTAATTACATTAGTACATTTCTAAAGATTAACTCATCTCATGAAATGAAACACTTGTCATGTATTTGTATATATGTATATATATGTATGTATTTGTATTTAGCATTTTTTATTTATTTTTTTTGTCAAATTGAACATGCGTTTTTATAGTATGTAAGTTAATTATAGTCATATAGTCAATGAGCTACACTGAAATTAATCCAATCAGAAACTTCCTTTGTACTCGGAAATCTGGTTTAATGCAATTATAGAGCATTAACTCTCGCTGAAGGAGCCTGGGACACAATAGCATTACAGAGCGAGACCCATTCACCCCTGATCCCCTGACACATGGGAGGCACAACGTACATGACCAAAGCCACGGCTGCTTCAGGCTTTGATGTCATCCTCCACGTTAAGTCCCAGTCTCACGATGGCACCTTAGTATGGAGCTGCACTCTCCAAAAAAACACATTTCAGAGTGCCTCTATTCTGCTGTCCAGGCAGCCTGCAGTGAGATAAGCACTCCTTTCTGGTGTTCGCTACGGCCTCCACCTACCTGGAAGTGTATACATAGAGGCATGTGCCTGACCCGCAACAAATAACACCATCTCATCTGCCGAGCTATCCAGAAGACTGACTACAAAGAAGATGAGGTCATCCTGTGTGGATTACTCACTGCAAGTAGTTACATCACTCGGCAAACCAACAGAGTGAACGTCTTAGCTTCCCTTCAGGGTACGAAGCACTTTGCTCTCACACACACACACACACACACACACACACACACACACACACACACACACACACACACACACACACACACACACACACACCACACACACACACACACACACACACACACACACACACACACACACACACACACACACACACACACACACACACACACACACACACCCACACCTCACACTCTCATTACACTTTAATGAGGATACAAGCAGGGACTAAATCCTGAGTCTCAGCCAGCTCTTGAAAGAAATATCTTAATATCCAAACGTTCTTCTCCATCACTGTTCCCCAACCAGCGATGTCAAGGGCAACCATTTACATGTTTTTTTTGTTTTTTGTTTTTTTTGGGGGGGGGAGTTAAGTGTATAACAGCACATTGGGAGAAGATGGAAGGCAGGGAGGGAAGAAGATGATAACCCCCTGCCTGGTGGCCATTCCTCTGCTGACATCGCTTATTCCTTGTGTCAACAGCCTTCTATTAATGAGTTGCAAACGAGGCCTCCTGGCAAGATTTATCATCAAAGACGCTATAGTTCTTCAGGGAAACAAGAAAAATTGTAACCAAAAGAATATGCTCTCAGTGCTTTTCCACTGGAACTGTGTCATTGAATTTCCGTTAAACAATATTCCGTGATGTGGAAAGAAATTATGCTCAAGCTAGGTATCTGTCTTTCTTTGCATATGTGATTGTGTGTCTCACAAACTGACACCACATAACTAGAGAAATCTTAGTTAAAAAATGTATATGATTTTTGGCATACTGTGTTACAAAGTGATCAGTGACCGATGCTCTTCTGTCAAGCTTTCTCCTGGAAGTAGCTTTGGATAAGCTAAATGAATAAATCAGCTAAATGAATAAATGTAAATGTAGCATGAAAAGCCTCTTTTTTGAGGCCTTCTACCACAGCTGTGTTCCCATGTCTGGCTCCAGCCCTTGAGGGAGTCACTCAAAGCCAGCCAGCTTAAGATGTGCTCAGGCTAACACTGACCTGAATGTGCTCAGACCCCAAACTGACACTCTGATCCTGGAGCTGCAGGCAGGGGCATGTGGCAAGGCAGCCCTGGCCACCCGCCACCCTTTCCAGCTCTGAACGAGCGGGAGGCGAACCGATGACGGGACGGAAACAGGAACAAATTGCGCTGGTCTCTTCCTAGTTCTATGGCGGGCGTGTCCCTGAGCTTGTCCAAACAACACGTCTGCCTTGTAAATACTGTAGGAAGCTGGCTGATGGGCACCTTGTGGCCACCATTACAAACAGCCTATCACAGATGGGAACTTCCATTCTGCCAACAATCACTGTGGCCGGGCAAATATGGTAGTTGAATCTGAGGTCGGGACAAATTGGCTTGGCCGGTGTTCACCACCAGATGATGCAAGAAAGAGCAAGTGAAGGAAAATGAGAGCGAGTGTAGGAGGGAAGAGAGAAGAGCCAGGACCTTACTAGAAGGTTTATTAGCCATCTCTGCCATTCATCGATGGACTAACTGGGCACCGGAAAACAGGAAGTGTCGATCCTTTCAGGATTTGTCACAGAGGAGGCTGGTCTTCTGGCAGAGATTTACAAATGCTGTTAAAGGAGATGATAATGTTCCTCTTTAAAATAAACGATCTGCCTAAACAGATCTCCTTTTATATACATCAGTGTTGCTTTAGAGTCTGGCTGACACTGCCAAAGACAACAGGAATATGATGACAGCTGTTGGCACTATCTCATTACAGGGTCACAGAGATTCAAACAGCCAAACGAAGCTGACGCACTGATATCCCTGATTTGTAGAGACTCTTTTCCAACCAGGACCACTTCTGCACCGAAGCAAGGCACAGGTGAAACACTTTTGGGAGTTGTGCTGCTTCAAATACACATTAGCACAGACACATCCACACAGCTGATCCAGACAGATGTGGGGCCCCTCTGTCGAGGGCCAATGGGACACGACGGCCATGTTTGGCGGATGATGAACAACGTATGGGATAAACCAGTGAGCGAACACACTCCCCTAGGGCAGCACCTGTGTGTGTGTATGTGTGTGTGTGTGTGTGTGTGTGTGTGTCTGTGTCTGTGCCTACGCATGAACAGCGAAGTCTGCCTTAGGTGAGTCTACTCTTCAAAGAAGCAGCCGTCAATAAAGGATGCACCCCACAACATCAACAGCAGAGCGCCTCAACTACGGCTGGAAACAGAGCCCCCCCACCCCACCCCCCCCCACCCCGACTCAAGACAGCTTAGAAGGTCAGAGGTCACAACCCCTATCCACAGGAAGCTTGTTACGGGGGCTGGGAGGACTCCCACAACCTACAGCCAGCGCTGTTTGATTAGCCGTTCCTTCCCTACCACAGAAACCCTCCTTCTCTAGAACCTCCCCCCCCCACTTTTTCCACAATAATCTGATCTGAGCACCCGGGGTGTGCGCATAAATCAACACCTTCTCATGAATATCGTAGCCATCCTGGTGAGAGCATGCAAATGACTTTCATTACTTTCCGCAGAGCTGGGAGAGGCGAGAGGGAGTGGGTAGGAGATGGGGATTCTAGAGTGTCCTAGTTGATGTTTTCTGGGCATGCCAGAGGGGCCGATTTGGAGGTCTCCTTGCTGTGAGGACCATTTTCAGTGTTTGGGGGAGTCTAAGGGATGATAAGGGGGTGTACGGCACAGTGCTATCCCACTAGAACCACACCATGGTAGCCATAGCTACTCAGTTAGTACATTTCAGCCACAGAACATAGTAATTACAGCGACCTAAATGGCGTTAATAGCGGAATTCCTGTAATTCTGTCCTTTATCCAATCCATCCAATAAATGAGGGGGGCCTCGAGGTCCAGTTTTTCACTGTTAAATCACAGAGAATATCAGTGTGCTGAGAGACCATGAGGCGGCCGGCCTACAGGGTAGTCTAGTGCGTGTTAGTTTTGGTCCCGATGGTGGAAGGTCGGCTGACACAGAAGGAAAAAATCAGACCAGAATCTAAATTGTTGCATGTGGTGACAAATATACTGTAATGGAAAGGATCTCGCTAAACTATCCATTCCTGCTTTTTTACGAGATAAAGAGGGAGGGGCCATCCTATGAGAAAGAAAGAGAGAGAGAAGTAGATATTCAGAGAAATGGAGCAACATAGGAGGTCTATATCAATGTTTTTTAACTCAGCTGGCATTTAAAAGCCTCAAAGAGCCGAATCCTGACCGCTCCTTCTAATACGCTGGCATGTGCCCACTTGGCACCAGCTCCATCTACCCCTCAGCCTCCCCCTCTCTTTTCATCTCACTCTCTCGCTCCCTGTGTGGAGTCTCCCGTCATGGCAGTCTCTAATGTGGCCATTTACAGGCATGATCTGGGCATGATCATATAGGAGAACTTCCAAGCTTCTACCACACAGCGAACCCTCAGGGTTTGGAAATCCAGCGCACAACAGCCTGATTAGCCCTTGTTAGAGGTCATTATTAAATTAATCAATCCAACCACTTTCCGGGGGAAAAAGCCCAGGGTGGCTTTTACAAATTCCGACCAAAGTGTGTGTGTGTGTGTGTGTGTGTGTGTGTGTGTGGGGGGGGGGGGGGACGTGTCTCTCAGCATTGACTAAGATGTCGAACATGCAATCACAGAAGGGCATCTCAATCTCAGTCTCACAGCAACATTTCCATAGGTTCCCCATCAGGTAAGTATGTGTACACCTCTAGGATAAGGCCTGGCTCTTAAAGAGGCCTGGGTTGTAACCTGGAATTGGCTTTTTACTACATGTGTGCCCCTCTCTGTCACTTCCTTTCCTATAACACTTCCCTACCAATGAAATGAGTCCAATAAATAAAGACGGATACATAAAAAAACAGTCTTGGTTCTATATGTATGTCAAAAACATATCCTTCAACAGCAGACATTTACAGCAGACTTGTTAAAACTACAGCACATACAGAGAAGGTCTAGGTGCCCACAGAGAAGAACCAACAAGCATTGATCTTAACAAACTACAGGTACGTTTTCGGTGAGTCATATTAAGAAGCATCTCCTCATACGTTATGTTGTTTGAATGTACCAGTGATTGCAACAGGTTGACAAGACAGTTTCATCAAGGTGATAATCAGGAGATGTAACAAGTCTGCCTCTGTAAATACAGTCTGCTGTCTTCAGAGAAACAGGGCGCATGTCTGTCACTTCCAGCCCTAATGCCAAGGCAGGCTAATTACACTCTGTATCTGTAACTCACTGAGTGTATCCTGATTAGACCAGTGTTTGAAGAAATGCCATTTCATCAGAATAGGGGTTAGGAGTGAGCAACAGTGATATTTGCATTTGTGTATGTGAGTGTGTGTGTGTGTGTGTGTGTGTGTGTGGGTGTGTGGGTGTGTGTGTGTGTGTATGGGGGGCAGTAGCTATTCATAACTGATTGAACTGAATGAAAACATGCAGACTTTCAAACTGCTAATGGGTATCTGAACATAAAACTTATGAAAGCATCGATGAATTCTTAGTTTGATGCCCCTGTTCTAGAAGCTGAATGTGGTTTAACCTTCAAACGGTACCCTATAAAGATCTAAAACAAGCTTTAAGTGTTACCAAAGACAATACCCAGGACACTGTTGGACCACATAACTGCTTTTAGAGGCAGCTTTACTCAAATTGAGCCGTTTCCCATAACCCTGTTTCCCTTGGGTAACAGTCTACATTTCAGTCTAGGATGTGTTTTATAATAATGCTGTTATTTGAAAATATAGTATTTAATATGTGCTTATGTCCATCCCACATTAACTAAAGAACTGAAACTTTATATGTCTAGATATACAGTATGGGTAAAGCAGATCAATGATCTTCCATTGAGTGGATCAAGCCTGTAACTCAATATGCACAAACCCTAGATTAGTCAGAGTAGTAAAAAAAAATCTTTCAACATGACAGAGGTAACACTCCCCATTCACACCCATTCTCCTCCTCCCTCCTCCGCTTTCCTCCCTCCTCCGCTTTCCTCCCTCCTCCTACTCCTCCTCCTCCTCTACACAAAGGGTCTAACCCACACTCCTCCATCTCCACTCCATGATGAACTCACTGATCCTATGCTGATTGTTGTAAGAGAAGAAAAGTGGTTGTTTTCTCTTTGTGTCAGCAACATTCCCTGGCCAGAACCATGGCCAATTCTCTAAACACACACACACACACAAATACAACACTCGTACACACACACACACACACACACACAATACCACTTAAACAAGCACAACTGACCACAATCAAGTGCAGTTCTCAAAACTACTTCAGCAAAGCAAAAGGAGGACTTAATTCAATTTTAAGACAAAACACACACATACACAAAGCACTGGTCTGAAAGGGAATAGATTATGGTTGTGTAAGGTCTCAACACTCTTGAAGAGAAGGGAGAAGGAGTACGGAAAGGCCACTTGGTTAATGAAATGGATTCACAAGCCTGTTTAACACCACCGACCCCGAGTTCAAGGTCTAACTGAAGATTTGGCTCTAATTGAAATGAGATTGTGGAAGCTCCTGGAGGATGAGTTAAGGGAACTTGATCAAACATTGAGGGGGTGTCTGATAGTGGGGTGAGGGGGTGGAGGGTTCTGGTGCTAAGATGGGGTTTTCTTCCTCCCCCCAATTCCTCGTAGGTGTGTGTGTGTGTGTGTGTGTGTGTGTGTGTGTGTGTGTGTGTGTGTGTGTGTGTGTGTGTGTGTGTGTGTGTGTGTGTGTGTGCGTAAGTGTGCTTTTGCACAGGGTTTCACTCGCTGTAAACTCTCATAAATGATACCAGCTTTGTGATACTCTCCCACCCCCTACTGAAGATCCATCCTTCTCATTGGTGTGGCAGAGTCTACCCAGCATGCAGCTGGCTTCTCCATGAGTCCTCGGACACATTGTGCCTACTTCAGCACTTGTTTGTACACACAAGTTCATTCGGCACCTCTGGCATTTAGTATCCAAGAGCTTCGACCCTCAGACTTCCTCTCACAACAGAACAGGAATGAGAAGGGCAGGATGTGACCTACCTTGCTTTAATTTTGGTTTATCACCCGTCCTCTCATTTTCAACCTCATCTTTGCGTTGACAGAGACAAACAGTCCTGGTGTAAATAAGCACAAATAGCAGTTAAGATTTAAACCTCTCCACACCCTTTCCCTTCCCTCTTTTCCCAACGACATAAATATGCAGATTGCCCCGTCATACGGCGTGGCGATTTACGGGAGTCGCGCGTGAGCCTGGCGTTCCGTATTATTACATTAGTGCCAGTCAGGTCTTTATACCTTGTTCAAAAAGCCCATTTGGTACCGTGGGCCATTATTCATCTTCTCACCGATCTATTCCTCGGAAGCCGTCAGTGGTCAGAGGCATCCGAGCTGTGGTAGTTCGCATGCCATTAGCCAGCGGTTCTCCATAAAGGCACTTTTATGTAAATTAGTTTGAAAAACACGCCCTGGCTTCCTCTGTGGATTGGAGGCCAGGGGAGAGAAAACAGGACGATAACTCACACATCAACAAGACGCCCGACGGAGGTGGGTGTCGACACTAACGGCTGCCAACTGTGACAAATAAGCTTCTGTTTCTGCTTCACTGTTCAGTCATTAGTCCTTCATAGCAATTGTCCCATCCCTACTGACAGTAAGTCACCAAAAGCTAGGATGCTGTTGCATTGAAGATGACACTTATATGGGGGTTTGACAGTGTGATCATGTGCAGCCATTTAGCACACACTTTGAGCCAAAGCGTTGTGCAGGGGAGATTTTACCATGAGATATTATAGTTGGATCCTCTTCCACTGAGCTGAACCAAGCTCTCCTCTCGTCTGCCCATTCTGTTGTTGGCCACAGTCACAGACGACTGTGAGACACTATCTATCATGACAACGTATTTGACCAGCATGTGAGGGTGTTCAGTGGCAGGGCACTCACTGGCTTCCTCGCTCGCTGGTGACAAATCTGCTCCTCACATCCTCGCTAAGCGTCTCTCACCTCTTATTCTCTGTACCGAGCACTCTCTCTCTCTCTCTCTCTCTCTCTCTCTCTCTCTCTCTCTCTCTCTCTCTCTCTCTCTCTGTCTCTCTCTCTCTCTGTCTCTCTCTCTCTCTCTGTCTCTCTCTCTCTCTCTCTCTGCTTTTCTCCCTCTGTTGCTCTCTTACGCGCTCTCTCGCTATCTTTCTCACTGTCTTGCTGTTTGTCTCTCAGTTCAGTTTCTCTCTCTTTCTCCCTCTCTGTTCTCTTCTTTTTTCACACACAGTCCAACTTTACCAGTCTCTGTAGGCCCCTGATAGAAACCTTCCCGGAGCTGGACGGGGCTAATGCACTGGAACTGAGGATGGACTCCTTCCAGGTGATCATCAAAGAGGGGCAATCAATCAAAGCATTTCCCCCCTGTAATGACAATGGAGCTAATTGATGCTGAAAAGAGTGAGTGCCCCTCTCTTCCTGTCAGTGTCGTAAACCCTGTCTGCGTGGGACCAACGGGACGCGTCTGATGATACGGCTTTTCACGGAAACACAGCCTCATGACACAACGTAAGAGCGCACAAGGACAGCACAGAGAACACACTCCTGCTTTACACAGAGAAAGAGCAGACACAAGGTGGAGAGAGAAAGAGAGACTAAAGGGGAAGAGAAAGGTAAAAGGAGAGAGGGTAAACTGAAAGAGCATGAGAGAGAGACAGAGAGAGAGAGAGAGGGAGAGAGAGAGAGAGAGTGCAAGAGGGAGAGGTAGAGGGAGAGAGAGAAATAAGGAGACTGATAAAGACAGGAGGGGAGAGAGATGAATGGTATTCCAGTGTTCTGTCTATTTGTCCTATCTTATCAGATTTTTGTAGCACTAAGCTATGGTGCTAACCCTCACATTGCAAAGCATCACCTTGCTTTGTACATAAGCAGTAACCCCTGCTAGGACAATATGACGAGGAGGGTCAAATGTTCGGACAGCGGTCAGCCAAATAGCCAGGGCTGGATGAAATAAGGGGTTAGCCCTTCAAGGTTCAGTGCTCTTCCAGTCTGATTAGTCTACTCTACCAACCTCAATCAGCAGCCCCTCCCCTGCAACACACTACAGTGCCAAGAAACAGCCCTCACTTTCCCTTCTCCTATCCAGAAGACTGGGGAAGGAGTCCTCCTTCTTACCTTACTTAGAATGACACACAACCATCTTGTTGACTGTGAAAATAAAAAATAAAAATAACAAAAGGCATCTTGTTGCACTGTAAACCAAAATTTGCCATTTTGGTAGTGAAGAGGTTTGTAATGGGTTAATACTGTGATGATCTGGTCCCCAGGGAGAAAGAGAACACACGCACCAGGCAAGCCCTGCACTTGTTACACATGTGTAATCTGTCTTTTGTTTATGCGTGTAATTGAATTAAGATGATTAAGCAAGCCTATTCCTGTATATTCTGGGGACATAATGTTAGCTTCAGCTCGAACAAATAAGATCATAAAAAAGCGCGTTTTCTTGAAGCCCGTGAAATCATGAGGGCTTAAAAAACCGTGCATAGGAAATGTGATCCGGAGTGTGTAATTTGGAGGAAATTTGCATTTGGGCGGATGTTATCTCTTCCAAACTGAGCCTCTGTGGCAGGGTATGGGCTCGCCCCCCGGCGGAGAGAAAATCAATGCAAACACCGGTGATCATGCATGATTTAATATGTCCGAACCGTAGCGATAACATGCAAGACTACAACTAACACCAACATCACTCAAGTGGGATGCATTCATGTCCAGGAGCCCATCAGACTTATCCTAAGGATCCATACACCAAGGCTTGCTTTGTTTTTTTTCTAGATTAACGGACAGAACTATATTGTTGCTCTGCAATCATTAGAATTCAAATGAACCTTGTTTTACTTCTCCGGTAGTTTATTTTGTCCTTAAATTGACGCATAAAGCAATTCATGTTCTTCCTCACCTGCCTCACATGATTAACGCAACTAATGCTCCCACTGAAATAGACAGCATTATATTGGTTTGAGCAAAAACAAAACGAAATCAGCCCAGTTTATAAACCGTGTGGGATGTCGTATATAAAAAACAATTGGATTAGACAGATTTGCATGTGCTCTCCAAGCAGCCGACTCTGGCTGCAGGCTGGGATGTGTGCAGGTGCCGTTCACATCATAGACATTATAAAGGTTCACCAGCCTCATGTTCCCACTCTGCTTTCCCCCAAAGAAAACCACCAACAACGCCTTAGTGGAGGTAAGTGAGAAGAGATAGAAGATCTTACCTGCTATCAGCTCTGAAGGTGGAGAGGGTCTTCTACACCCCCTTTAAGAAATAAAAAACGCTTTATGAATAGACCCGGTGAATCACCAGACGGGTGTGTTTTTTCTCTCCAGGCAGATAGAAGCTGGATAAGGGGCTGATGGTGGGTTGTCACTCCTCCTGGTACCTGAAAGGATCAGAGCTCCTCACTAACTGGTCTAGAACCGCGCATCTCTGTGTGCATCGTTGAAACTTGCAGCTGCCAAACCAGCCACCTGGTGGCGCTGCAGCCCTCCACTAAATCATTTGGCTTGGACGTTAAACCGACAGATTTATTAGACATGAATCCAATGAAGAGCTTAAAACAGAATAGAATAGTATAGCTTTTGAAGGAAAAATGCACTGGCCTATTTGCATTGATTGCATTACTTTGCATTACATTTTTAGGTAGCATGAACAATTTAAAGACACCGTTTTGGTTTTGTTGAGAGCAATTCTTGGCTGTTATTTTGCATAAGGCAAAATATGTAACCCAGGTAAGGAGCTGTGTTGTCCTGTAGTGGATACACACAGGACACCGCACAATGTCAGATATAATGCATTAGTTAATAAGTTTAACTTAGTTTAATCAAAAACTCCCCTCGGGAGGTGTTCCAGGCATGTCCCACCGGGAGGCGGCCCCGGGGAAGACCTAGGACACGCTGGAGGGACTACGTCTCTCGGCTGGCCTGGGAACGCCTCGGGATCCCCCCGGAGGAGCTGGAGGAGGTGTGTGCGGTGAGGAAAGTCTGGGCCTCCCTGCTCAGACTGCTACCCCCGCGACCCGGCCCCGGATAAGCGGAAGATAATGGATGGATGGATAGTTTAATCAAGCTCTGGCATAGGCTACTAAGTGAGAACTGGACCATTTTGAGGTCGTCCTTTAATTAACTCAGTAATTCATTCTTGCTTGTGTGTTGCTAAGTATCCATGGAAACAGCTCTGACAGATATGAGAGTTTGTTTGGTTTCCAAAGCATTTATAGAGACTTCACTTAAAGGTGAAGATCTATCACATCCAACATCCAAGCCAAAACATCCATCCTCCCATTTTCATTCCTGTAAGCATATGTCTCTCTCTCTCTCTCTCTCTCTCTCTCTCTCTCTCTCTCTCTCTCTCTCTCTCTCTCTCTCTCTCTCTCTCTCTCTCTCTCTCTCTCTCTCTCTCTCTCTCTCTCTCTCTCTCTCTCTCTCTCTCTCTCTCTCTCTCTCTCTCTCTCTCTCTCTCTCTCTCTCTCTCTCCTCTCCTCTCTCTCTCTCTCTCTCTCTCTCTCTCTCTCTCTCTCTCTCTCTCTCTCTCTCTCTCTCTCTCTCTCTCTCTCTCCTCTCTCTCTCTCTCTCTCTCTCTCTCTCTCTCTCTCTCTCTCTCTCTCTCTCTCTCTCTCTCTCTCTCTCTCTCTCTCTCTCTCTCTCTCTCTCTCTCTCTCTCTCTCTCTCTCTCTCTCTCTCTCTCTCTCTCTCTCTCTCCTCTCTCTCTCTCTCTCTCTCTCTCTCTCTCTCTCCTCTCTCTCTCTCTCTCTCTCTCTCTCTGCACTCATAGACAGCACTGATGCAGTTTTTTCAGTGTGTGCATTGATATTGTCAGTATCATGTTGGATTCCCAGGTCTCTCCAGTAGTGGACACAATGTGGACTTGCATACAGGATATACAAATATGCCAGAGGAATCCTCATAAAACAATTGATATAACAATGTAAACACAATATGCAGTTGTTTGTCTTGATCCTTGACACTGGTCTGGGCATTAACAGCGTGGTCTCTTTGTGACACAGCATCCCTCCTGCTCTATATTGAGATCACACATGATAAACACAATTATGTTTTAGGTAAACTTCATCAGCATCCCTTAATTAAAATTGATCAGTGCAAACACACACTCCCTTACTCCAGTGCCTTTGTGCCATCGCCATAGCAGTTTACAGAGACGGGCAACGAGCTAGCAAAAAAAAAAAAAAAGGAGCTGCTAATTATTTTTTCCCTCAAACATCAATGATGGGGCTAATTCAGGGGTGACAATAGGTGTGCACATTCTGTGGCAGTAATTATTATGTTCCCATCTAGGGCATGTGTTATTTCAATGCGTGGAAACGCAATTGATGCCTGGCAACTGTCCCTGTCATCTCCACCAGATGACTGCTGTGGCATCCAATCATTAAAGGCTGGGTTTTTCAATCAGCCAATGAACAGATTTTGCTGAGTTATTAATATTCCTATATAGCTTTTTTAACATGTTTCCTTCCCAATTTGACATTTTGCTCATAGGGAATGGAAACAGGTACTTTTACTCAAAGAAAAATATGAATTTGGTGTAGGATTACATGTAACCAGGTATTAAATGATTAAATAGCCGGATAAGCGGAAGAAAATGGATGGATGGATGTATTAAATGTAGGATTACATTTTAACAAATACAGTATAGATCACTGTTGATAGTATTCCAGTCAGCAACTGTCTCTCTGGGACTGATTTTCAATCCTGTTGCAGGAGAGTCTACCTTCAGGTGCAGTCCTCTAAGCGTTCTATTTCACTCCTCTATCTCTGTTCCAGGAGTCATTCCCCAAGGTTATCATGCCTTCCTCTGCTATGGTTGACCACACTCTGTTCATTCAACATTATAATGGAAACTCTATCAGACAAGAGGGGTGGGATTCAGATCACTTTTCAATATGTCTGCATTACCAATCAGCCCATTGACTCCAATTACACCCTCGAGGCACTAATTGTCAAGCTCATTATGTTTGGTCTCCAGCATCTTTGCTCCTCTGTGACATTCACTCAAGGTAATGCAGTCAGCCTGCTGTTCGCCTGCCCCAATGCATTCTGGGATTGGGCCAGACTTGAGTAAGTAAACAGTCAGTGGAACCCAAATGATATCCTTTTAGTACTGTTGAACTGGTGTAAGGGGTTCTTTAACCTTTTCTGGATTTGATTAACACACTAGAAACACCTTTAACTGTATCTGAACAGTTGTGATGTTGATTTGTCTTTCTCATTCGAGTGGACACATTTGAACAGGGACTAAAAACAGGGAAAAGCTGTGTGTGTTCTGAGTACAGTTAAGTTGAAGCCTCTGCCATAATCCTGCTTATATCTCCTCAAGAGGGTTCCCTGGGATGGATATAGAAATGAGAGCTTGCTTGCCGAGCTAGGCTCTGGTGAGATGTGGATTGGAGTACGGCACATTAGTTTGTTACTCCAGCTGTGAGCCATTCACAGCTTCTGCATCATTAAAGGGACAGCTACACCACATGGCAGCTCAACAACCCACACTGAAGGTCACATTCATACACAACAACCCCTTTTAATGAGAAGGGGCAGATAAACTGCCTGAAATTCGATTGGATTTCTGTTCAGGTTGAAACCTTATTCCACAGCCTAGTTCAAGCTTTTACTTTATTTTCACAACAACCTGTGGGACTATCAACTTATGTCAGCCAGTTGATCCATGCTCCATGCTCAACCTCATCCTTCTCTGTTGCTATAGCAGCAGAAGTCAATAACACAAAACATGATCACATTCGACCTTGTAACTGAAACTTCCAGGATCAGCTTTTTCAGCAACCCATGGTCTACATGGTCTAGATGCTCACAATACCACCATGGTGCGGTAGACTGAGACAGCCCGTCCAGACAGGGTCACCTGTGGGACCTCACCTACGCCTCTTTACTTCCCAGCAAGCTATCCATCAGCCTTCTGGTATACCGGACTGCCACGCTTCGCTGGGGTGCTCTAATGATCTACCTTCTGGAGTTCCAGTCACTCTGTCAGATCTCCTCTGCAGCAGTGCATTGATTTAGTTCAACTCAATATCTCCCGTGGGTTTCTCCAGCAGACTGTCTACCTTCCTAACTGGTGCTGACCCACTGGTACGTTCTGAGGTAATCACTACCACCTTCCAGACCTGCGCTGGAAACCTGGGTCCAATTCCCAACTCCTGAGTTCTCTGAAACGTTTGAAGCTCTTCGTGAAAAGGCTCTTCTGGGCGGAGGAGGAGATACATCATCCATGTACGCCTTTCATATTAAACATGGACACACGTTGACCATTACAATACCCGTACAACGTGATACGCTGAGTAATGTTTCTGAATGTTTGCTTGATAATCTCATCTAGTCATCTGGACTTGAAACAACCACTTCAACATGGACAACATAAATTGTAATTTTCAATAATAAATACATGCTTTCATTGCGAAGAGCCTGTATCACATTGCTCAAGGTTCATAAACAACACAAAGACGGACATCAGCAAAGCATTTATAGCCCTTCAGGTCCAGAGTATCTTATTCTTGAAGCATGGGTCATCTGACATCATCACACAAAATGTCCATGTTCACATGAATTATCCACGTGAAGGCCCAGCAGGTTTTGTGCATCCACATACTTGGGGTACCAACGGTGTAAGAATTACTTTGGCATCAGTGTGAATCTGCTTCCTGAATCCTAGATTCACTTCCTGATTCCTTCCTTTTAGCTTCTCTTCAGTGGAAGAAAGTCGATTCCTGCCGACATTTAAATGTCATCATAATTCAGTATTATATCACGTCGGCCTTGTACATGAATCTAAGTGTGCATGTCTGTCTCTGTGTGTTTTTGTGTGTGTGTGTGAGAGAGAGAGAGAGAGAGAGAGAGAGAGAGAGAGAGAGAGAGAGAGAGAGAGAGAGAGAGAGAGAGAGAGAGTGGCACCTAGTTGGTTGTATTGCTATTTAATCCTGTGTGTGGGCTGTGCTCACTGGAGAGACTGCATGCAGCACTCCAGCACCCCCTCGTTTGGCAGCCTAAAGCTGGGGCATCAAGAAGACATCAGTCTACCAGACCTCCCCCCACCCCACACACACACAAACACACACAAACACACACACAGAAACATGCACACACTCACATGTATTCGAACACACACACATAGTTCACCATATTAACAGTTTGTGCTGTGGGAACAACTAGGGCACAACCATCCATTAGTCATTGGGCCTTAATAGCAGATTCATTGCAGACCCTTTTATAGCTCTGTATATTAGTCAGGAGGTTCAGCAGACACAATGTGGATCACCTGCTTCTCCTATATCTTCTGGGCTAAACTACCCTGCGCTGATATGAAGAGACTCAAACTGTGAACTGTGCGTGTGCATAGAACGAGGTAGATGTATGAATTAGAAGAGACCACCCGAGGGAGAGACTGTGGGTGGAGGCTCCACTGATATCACAGAGAGACCCAGAGGTCTGCTTCTGCTTGTGATTCATAGCCCGCCCCGCCCAAGAGCGTAGAGTCTTCCGTCAAGGCCACACCAAGACGCCTGGGTCCTTGAGGCTCCTCTGAAGCTGTGGAACAAGCTCCAGGTGCTGGGCTGTCTGCCCAGCTTCCTTGCCCCAGGAGAAGAAGCCCCTCAGATGGCCTGACTGGCTGAGAATAGCTGGTGACTCTTTTTCTATCCATGGCCATATGTGGAGGTTACAGTATGTCCATCAGAGGGCCCATAATACAACAAATAGTGCAAATAGAAAGTGGGAGTTTTCTTTGCATCAAAAACAACGTTGGCCAGAACTAACCACTAAGCAGAGTATCAGTGCGTTCTCTCCCAGCGTGAGTCAGTGAAGGTACTATTGTGTTTAAGCGGCCCAGGGAGGAAGGAGTACTAATCTTTGTTATAGCTCCTAATCACAGTACCCAGCCCTCCTCTCCTCCCAGCATTATCTTTTAATGGTCTCTAGTCCCCTTGCTCTCCATCCTCTCTCTCTTTATCTGCCCTCCCCCCGCTGTAGATTAATCACAGTGTTGCAGTGTGTGTCATGCCTGTCCAGCGCAGGTACAGAATGCAGAGTACCCAGAGAAGGGTGATCTGAATGCACTGATCCCATGTAAATGAGAGGATGTGTTTTTTTTGGTGCCAGCTGGCCTGTTTCTCCTTCGCTCAAGGAGACCGTGAGGGAGCGGAACGAGAGGAGGTTATCAAGTTGTGGTGGACATCCTCGTAGCTCTTTGCGAGCAGTGATAGTAGAACAGATGTGAGTCAGAAAGTGAGAGGGCAAGAGAAAGATACATCTTAGAGAGAGATAAATGAGCCGCTCCTCCCTTCTGCTGAAAGTTTCTCTATTCTGATCGGAGTTTATCGCTGTTGGATTTCATTGCAAGCCAAACCCTTCCAATCTTCCCATCTATTTCCCCTCTCTAAGGGATTTGAAGCGCTGCTGTTTCCATCCCCCTTCTCATCTTCCCTGAGCTCCAGATCGGCACAGCCAGGAGGGGCGTTGATAGAGGCTTCCCTTCCCCAGGACACACCTTCACCTCACAGCTCATCTCTTTCGCCTCAGGATCTCAGCTGGTCTCACCACCAGTCTCTACCCTGGCTGTATTTGACGTCCTTTCCTACACGGCTGTCAAGCTTGCAGTGATGTAATGATGGAGGATAGCGCTGACTCATGGTTGGGGCAGGGAGGGCTTTACTCATCATGGAGGATCGAGCTGACTCATGTTTGGGGAGGGGAGGTCTGGTGGTTCCAGCAGCTATGGAGGAGAGCTGATGAGACAGAAGGCTGACATGCAGTGTTGACATTGTCCAGGCTCTGCTGGAAAAGCCTAAAAAACAGACACGGGGAAAGTTTATCCGTGATGGGTTCATTTGACGACCTTTAAAATATTTCCCAGGGCAGTATTCGGACTGCTGTGTTTATCCTAAAAAAAAGAGTGAATTTGGGTAGGAAAATAATTGGAGAAGGCTGGAAATGATGAGGTCATGTTCTCTCTGCAAAACACTTTAAGAATAGATAACTAGCACACTGCCTGAGGGCTTTTCAACATGTAAATGTGCACAGATCCAGATCAATGTCAACATGACAAGACCTACTTATCCGACATCATCGATTCATAAAGGGTTTAGGCCATGTCAAATGTTTTTCCCAGTGTGGGGTGTCCAGCACTCAGACCCAGGGCCTGAGAGTCAGGTCTTCCCTCCCATGTCACCACTTTGACCACGAAGCACTGCGCCACAAGCCCTGCCTTCAGTTTCAAGCACACGCTGTACATGCAGACGGAGGAAGAGAGAGCCACCTAGTGGTCAACATAAACAACACGTTTAACTGCAGTGCTCCCATCTCCTCCACCTTTCACACTCCCCCCTGTGCCAAGCATCATTCTGAAAACCGTGCTCTTGTACACAGTATAAACATTACTGAAGCTGGAAGAATGAAACCATCTTGTGATAGAAGAGATCAAGGGGAATCTCTGTAGTGGAAGATGATACATGATTGTATTGCTCATGCTGTCTCTGTGTGGCGATAGAGATAGAGTTTCACAACATAATATTATGTTTTCAGAAAACGTATGATGATCCATGTTGGTATTATCTTAGTACAAAAGATAGCAGATAGGGAATACCAAATGCTTTATGAGATCCAGTAGGCTAAATCATATCAGTGCATTTAGGATTCCTGATTAATAGTTTCTGAGTTAAACCAACAGCCAACTCTGTGAAACTCTAATCCACCAGTTAACAGAAATGTTCTTTCTACACCCTCACATGCAAGAAACAGGAGAGGGAAACCTCTGCCAATCCAGCTGTTAACTTGGTGGGTCTGAAGCCTTCATTTGGCACAACCGATTTCCAATTCAACACATCAAAAGTGAGGTCACAGTTTTTTAATTAACCTCCTCATCATACAGACCTGCACCCGAACAGCAGGACACTCATCTGCATGCAAACACGCTCACGTTTATTGGATGATGTGAGGTGAGGCTAGGGTCATTTGCCATGGCTGAAGGATCATGAGGTTTGCCTGCATATGGTCATGCGAGCACGAATACTGGTCTAATACTGTGTCATCTACCAAATAGCTATGAAACGAAAGGAAGGGGAAGTCAAAGAACAAGCGACATCGGAGACAGAGTGAGAGATGGAGACAAGCAGACACACCAAGAGTGAGAGCGAAAGAAAGACAGGAAGAGACAGAGAGAACAAGCGACAGGGAGAGACAGAGAGAATGGAGAGGGGGAGATGCAGAGGGTGCTCGAAGTATTTGAAATTCAGTCCAGAAACTCTGTCGCTGGGTAAATCAGTCGTGAAATTGAAGCCTGCTTTTCTGAAACTGTACATGAAGACCCTTCTACGCTGCTATAGCTCAGAGGCAAAAAGTCCTACCTCAAACAACCATTACTCCAGCTCTAATACATTACAAACACAAATCTTAAACAACAAAAGACACCAAATGGACCCAGTAGTAAATGGAACGTGATGTTTTCTTCTTGTTTTAGATTTAGCATGCGCTTGACAAAATCACAAAATGCATCCAATCCTTGGTATACCTGCGTAAACATAATGCATGGGTGAAAAATAACGGTCTACTGAAAGAGAAGAAATTGTTGACAGGAAAACAGTACACATTATGGTAAACACAGAAAATGGCTAACATTGTGTCAGCTGAGAAGGTTACCGGTGCATTATCTGAAATGGCCCCTGCTTGTGGTCACAGCCAAGTCAGTGTTGTGGTGGTAATAACTGTTCATACTGGTGGTGAAAGAGATTAAATTACCCAGGCTCAGCCACCGAAAACACAGCCTGTTTCATGGAGGTTCCTACTAAAACGGCTGAATGGCAGTCCTGAAACACAGTCATCATCCAAGACATCTTTTCTCTGTATACTCGTAAACTATCCTTTGGTACTTGCCTTCCTGTTCACGTTCCACTTCCTCGACACATTTCCTTTCAGCTTTATTACAGTTTCCATTTTCTCCATGAAACCCAATGAAAGAATTCTCCGTGAGCAAATTCGTGTAAACAACACTGATACTTCCGATGAAAACAATCCAGTTTCAGACAGGAAGGTTCTCTGCCTGGGTTCTGATTCCACACATCCTTCCATTCATCTCAGTCATCACAGACCAGCATGAAATCCAAGCATGTTATTTGGATCAGAGGATGGGAACCTGAGCGCTGGGTGCTCAGTTCTGCTGGATGAGACCATCCACCTCCAGTAAAACAAGCTGGCTCTCTACCCCCTTACTGAACTCCATCACACAGCCCAGGATATGTACATCACAGCATAACTGCCTGACCTCATGGGCTCAAGCTCTGCAAATAGTCCTCTCCCCATTAAGGACCCACCATGAGTCAGTGTTTGGTCAAACTCCCATCAACTCAGATGTTGATGGCCTGTTCTGAGGGTGGAGGCTCGTGGATAGAACTCATTTGGGAGATTTCATCAATTTAGCTGGTAGGGGAAGACCATACTGTCAGGGCCCGATCAATACTATTTGATCATAAATGCAATTGAGGGGGGGGGGTGTACTGCTGGAATCAAACACTCACTTTATTCATCTTTTAAAGCCCTGAGCCAAATGAGATAAATATCCATAATTTATTGTCTGTTTGTTTTGAAGGAAACAGAAAGAGGGGTGAAAGAGAATATGACGCATAGGTGGTGGAGGAAGCCAGGTGTCTTATGTAAGCTTGCTAATATAAACTGGGAAATGATCCCAGCATCAGCGCCTGTGATTAAAGACCCATCCCCCTCCCTCTTCTACCCAGCCCTCCCCTTCCTCCTTTACTCAGTGACTGCGGTCTGTGCACCATCTGTCTAGAGACTGGCCACAGCTACACCTGAGGATTGCCTTTAGTGTCCAAATAACACTGACTGCCAAGGAGGATGTCTACGTACACAGGTTTCTATTAAAGAATTAGCTCACAGATGGTTATTCCTGTTAGGTTTGAAATTGAACAAATTGAAATGTGCTAGTGAACACTCCGGATCTGAATAACTCATCCAGGTTGATTCCCTGATTTAGCTGTGATGGGGGGGGGGGATCCTTCACATTCTCCCATGAGTCCATAAGATGCCAGCTCACTAATCAGCCGTTTGACTTATTCAACACACTGTACATTAGATAAACCTTTATTTGTCCTCCAGGGGTGGAAATTGCAGTTCGCAACAGCAGCAGGGTAAAGTACAGCACACAGAGTTGCAGGGTAATATAACAATAACATGCACGGTCCATTGTTGCTGTTCACTTCAGAAAACACCTACCCACCTGCGTCCCATCTGATTAAAGGAGCTGACCTCTTGTGTCTGTGTGGAAATCTGCATTTGGAAAGTTTTGGGGTATCTTTCCCCCTCACTGCTACATAACTGTATTGACCTATAACCTACATAAGATAGCTTCTACTTATATCCACACCCTGTTGCCTCTCTACGGTCCGGCCCGCGAACATTGTGCCAAACCAATCAGCTGTTCAGGTCAGAGCCAAACACAAACCCCAGCTGAGTCCCTGTCAACCTGTGTGGTGTCAGCACAGGGCCACAGGGGCACGTCTCAACATGTCCCTGAGAACAACATGGCCCTGTCAAGCTGGGGTGGGTTTAAGCTGGCTCGGCCTCAACTCTCAAGACAATAGACAGCCCGCCAGTTCCCTCTGACTGAGTGATTCAGGGGCCATGCTCAAGGCAAAGACTTGGCGGGCTAACTCTCACTTGATGAAGTCAAGGTATGCCTCATAGACACAGATGAGCTTGTTTGTTTCCAGGACAAGCTCTTACACTTTTTTTGTTTTCCAGCTTACATTTGCAAAAGACTGATGGTACTTAAAATGTGCAGCCAAACAAAGATGATTAGGAATGACTGTATGCCATACATTTCTGCAGACCTATTGTGAATATCAGGACGCTAAATAAAGTGTACAGGGACTTCAAGCATTATGCTAATGCTGAGACTCTAATTCTGAAATGTCTCTTTTAATCAGCACTGACATGGTTCTAGTTAAAGCCACTGGGCTTTTAGCAAAGTTGGCTGACCATGTTAATGTGGAGAGAGGCGTTCAATACGGATAGTTTATTGCGAATTACTCTAATGGGATTTGAGTCAGTCTACTCCCCCCCTTCCAGGATGCTTCTCTGAGTTGCTCTAATGAATGTAAACATTTATGAATGACAGTCAAAGAGCTTTTTTTGAGAAAAATAGGACCTACTACATCCAGGTTCATGAGGCAAGCCACATCAGCACAACATTTGTGTGCAGTATGTGAACACGACACAGTGCCTTGTCACATCTCTGTCTCAGTCTCATGACTGAAGTACAGTCAAACTAGACTACAGCATTTTGGCTAATATTCATAGGCTAAAGATAGAGGAAGTGGTTCACTCAACCAATACCAGTTGGCCAATGTGGTTATGGTCCGCCCCTTGAGGGACAGCGTGTGTGTTTCCAACATCCTGTCTCAGACAGCAGCCTCCACTGCGGCCCTCATGGATGGTTGCACCATCTGTGTTGCTAAGGAAACCCCCAAAAATACACAGTTGTCACCTGAAGGTCACAAAAGGGGACATAGGTGGCCTTCTGTCAGTTTAACTACATGGTATTCGTGTTTGAGTTATCAGGACACAACATCCACCTGATCCAAAGTTGTCTTAATATTGGGAGTAAAGACAGACACATATACACAACTACTGATTGAACTACACAAACTAACTTCTGTTGCTGTGCTCTGAAACAATACCACAACAACATTACTATTGTCTCCAGCATTGTATACTCTAATTGACAGTGGCATGGAGTGGGTATCTGGTAGTGCTGAGATGTTAGGTCAGACTGTTCCTATTGGATCAGGGCCTCATCAGTATGCAAACTGATGTTCGCATTTCATTAGTGCTACACAATGCATTTTGTGTTGGTTAAGGATTTTTTGGCTCACAGCCCATGAACTGTCACACACACACACACACACACACACACACACACACACACACACACACACACACACACACACACACACACACACACACACACACACACACACACACACACACACACACACACACACACACACACACACACACACACACACACACACACCACATTTGTAATATAACATACACTTGCAGTTTACAGTATGTATACTTTGTCTTCTACATAATCTGTAGTATCTCAGTGTGTTAATCTTAGTTTCTTATTTTGATGGAAACATGGACAACAAAAGTTCAGATATGAGGTCATACTATTATTATTTATTGACTATGGGAATGTTTTGTAGAAACCTGATTAATACTATAATTTGAAAATACTCAGTATATTGATTTAAGGACTGCCACTTTTGCCATTACCGTCTGTTAATTTCAACAGTATTGATATAAGGTAATTCGACATTGTTTGAATATGAATCAGTTCAACATTTGGCGGTATATTTATTGGGTTGTGTGACTGTGGGCCAGCCCAGCTCTCAGCCCAGGGTGAACTCCCCCAAGGCGGGACTCGCCTGGCAATCCCACTTTTCGCGGGGTGTAACAGGTAGTATAAGCGCCAGTCCTCTGACTCCATCTGTTACCAGAGCCACACAAGCTCATTAGATGGAACCACAGAGAGTCTTCAACGCCCAACAAAAGCCCATGTGATTAGCGACACTGATGCTGGTGGCTTTAAGGTGCTCATTACAGCATTCAAACATTTCCCGGGGACAGTTGACATCTTTTCCCCCAGCTCAGAAGCAGGCAGGCCGGGGAGCAGCGGCGCCGAGAGCCCCGCCAACATCACTCAGTGGGCGTGTCCGTTCCCCGTGGCGATTGGCTGAAAACAAATCTGTTTCCCCGTGGCGATTGGCTGAAAAAAAAATGACGCCGCAAAATGCGTAGATGCTGATTGGTCGGTGTCAGTCCCGTCCCAGAGAGCGCCAGAAAACAAGCTTTAGCGGGTGATCCTGCATGCAGACCCGGGGATCCTGATCAGTGTGCAGTTCCAGCACTAGCGGCTGCTCTAAAGTGTCAGTAGGGAGGGATATTTGACGACTGCCCGCTTAATTTAGAGAGGGAAATTAGCTAGTCGGCTAGCTATGTTGATTTAACGAAATATATTCACGACACGACAATAGAGGCTCTAAGGTTGGAAGGACATTTGGGGATTTGAACATCAAACTGAACACCAGTAAGGGTGAGTAATCACTTATTACAATGTTCTTAGTTTTTTTTTCTTCTACTGTAGCTCTTCAATAGTCATTATTGAGTATCTAATTAGCTGGTAAAATTATCATTCTAATACAGCAGATGAACTGAGTAGCTGCTGGCCATATCCAGTTTTAAAAGGTACCGAGTTTGACCATACATGGGTAGAAGAGGCATCTTCATCCAGAGATCTGACCAGTTCAGATGTTAAGTAAAGATATTTCTCGGTTCTGTGGCTGATCACAGTATGTTTCAGACTACAGCTCATTTGTAAATCCCACAGTATTGCAACATTTTTAGCTGGTTTGTGTGTAAAGTAGCTCAGCAGCACGCTAACCCACTTGCTAGGGGGCCAAAAGTTATTTGCGCCAAAATCGTCAGTCCACCCACTGATCTTCAGACTTGAATGATCTGATCTTAAATGGTCTGGCTTGCTAGTAAACACAATGTAATTACATTATATTATGCTTGTAGGATAATAGAGAGTACAATTGATGCAACGAGGACTTTTCTTTTTTTTTTGCAGATGGAAGTTGAATGTCTAAGTTTGAAAGACCTCATAAGTCCAAAGCATGTTAAAGTCGACCAGGAAAGAACAGATGAACATGAGCACAAGGTAAATCCACTGTGTATCCATAACCTAGTAACAGAATCCACTGACATCATCAGATAATAAATCCAAACTATCCATCAAGTTAATTAACACTTTGGGGAGTTAATGCCACATTTATAAGGCCTACCTTAATGCATATTTACCCTAAATCTTTTTGAAATGCACGGTTCATACTGTATGTCTTCTTAGGAGAACATATGTGTGGAGAGGAGACGAAACACTCCCCTGAAGAGTGAGCCTGCGGCAGCCATGGTGCTTTACGGCCGGAGGGCTCCCATCCCCGACCTGGTCCACATCACGCCCATAAAGCACCACGCCCACCCGGCCCCGGAGCCCTGGACACCCACGGCTAACCTCAAGATGCTAATCAGTGCCGCAAGCCCGGACATTCGGGACCGGGAGATGAAGAAGACCCTCTTCAGGCCCATAGAGAACGAGAGGGACCAGATGGCCGAGCCCCAGGTGGAAGAGATGGAAGGGGAAGCAGAGGAGGCATGTCAGGTAGCCACAGACCCCCTCACTGGACCCTCAAACTGACCAAGTTTAGCCCTTACAGAGTTAGAGCTGAGTAGGGTTGGAGATAGCTGTTCTGAGGTTATACATCCTTGCATACCATGGATGCTTACATGTGGTTATACACATGTATTATATTACTGGTTAGACAAGATTGTTCCCCTGCTTCTGAAATCGAATAATGCCTCAAATCCATGACATGCACTGGGGTGAGCATTGTTAGGATCTCCTTCAGTAGCGTTATATAGTGGACTCACCCCGCCTGTCCGGGCTCCTCCCTGTGTGCTCAGTGTGACGTGGTGGAGGACGAGGCAGAGGAGGATGGAGACAGGAAGCCCAGCCGCAAGCAGAAGAGCCTGGGTCTGCTGTGCCAGAAGTTCCTGGCCCTCTACCCCGACTACCCAGCATCCTCCGAGGAAATCAACATCTCCCTGGACGAGGTGGCCACCAGCCTGGGTAAGAGGGCAGGACAGGGGCCGCTTCTCCTGGCTCCAGGACTCTCACTTTCCCAAATTCTCTGGGGATGGCTATAGCTCAGTAGTAGAGCGGTTGGCTGTATATTAAGAGGTTGCAGGTTCATATCCCCCCTGAGCAGCAGCTGGAGGTGAACAGGACCTGACTCTGCATCCCCCTGGCCTGTCCCTTGTTTCAACAGGAGTGGAACGCAGGCGTATCTACGACATTGTGAACGTGTTGGAGTCGCTGCTGATTGTGGGCCGCATGGCTAAGAACTGGTACGTGTGGAACGGGCGCCAGCGTCTGGCCTCCACCCTGGCCGAGCTGCAGGCGCTGGGCAGGAAGCAGAAGTACCACCTCCAGATGGAACAGACCAGGGAGAGCAGCGCCACCACACTGGCCCCTGAGGACAGGGGCAGCGCTGACTTTGGCTATGGTGAGAGAGGTGCATGAGAGGGGGAGGAAGGTGTTGTGACTTGAAGAGACTGAGACTGAGACTGTGTCTGGGCTAGGAGAATGTTTGCATACATCGTTCCTCTATGTCTTTCGGGACAGGATTCGTGTTGATCTCACTCTACCTGACGTGTGGGGAAGTAAAAAGCCAAATGCACTCAGGGTGAGCGTCTGCATTGCTGGCTAATACATCACTAAGCTCCATTGCTGTTATTAACAGTTCAACTTTAGTGTTTGTATGCAGGTACTTAGTTAATATGTGCCTTAGTCCCCAAGCCCCCCCGCCCTCCATCTCCCTTAGGAGACTTGTTATTGATCTGTACCTGGGCAGGGGCCCAACGTCGATAGCCACACCTCAGCGCAAATATTCTTAGTGATGTTAAACATGACCAGGCGAGAGAGAGAGAGGTCCATTTTCTGACCTTGCTATGGCTACAAGGAATGCTTTCATTTACTTGGGCTTAAAGGCTGATGGGGGGGGGGGGGGGGAACGGTTTCCTGACTACAAGTAGTTGAATTAACGCAGGGTTCTAATAGGCTGGATCATTAGTGTTCACTCCTGCCTGCCTTGCTGCGTGGAGTCATTAAAATGACGACGGCTAAAAGCAGCCCTGCTGACTCCCCTGTGCACTGCCCCGCGTCAATGAACCGCCTGGTTAAGTGTAATTGACAATCAGTTTTTGTTTCTGTCAGGGGAGAATGGGTCGGCCTCACACCAGAGAGAGCCAAGAGCCTCTTTTTCTGCTGAGGTGATTACATTACGAAGCCTTTATAGACTGTGGCTGGGTCTGTGCTAGCAGTTAGCCAGTAGTTAGATTGAGTCCAAAGCTACTCTTCCCTTTAATAGTAGCTGCAATAGTCATGTATTCGTTTAACAGACCCTTTCATCCAAAGCAAGATACAGCGAGGGGGATTTGAAAGATCTGTGACCGCTGTAGCTGCAGTCTAATACCCTTCCTCTGAGCTCTCCCCATCTCTGACACAGGGTCTTAGTGGGTTAGCCCCAGCTAAGCACTAGCTAGGTGTGCCCCCTCCCTCCCTGTCAGAAGCAGGGTTGCTCCCCAGCTGCTGGGCCTGACTGTCCCCCTGCACCCTCAGTCAGACAGGCTGCCCAATCAGGACAGGATCTGACCTCCAGGAGAGCCTGTTTGACCAACCATACCTGTACTTCCTGAAGGAAGGAACACAGGGACTGGGGCTGCTCTGGGGAAACATGGAGAGAGACCAAAGCGACATAACTGGCCTGAAGTTTCAGTTGATCATTATATATACGACTGAGATTAAAACTTGGAATGTAATGGTAACATGAGTTGTGTGTTTTTTAGCCACTGCCAACAAGAGGAAGGACAAATCTCTCCGCATCATGAGTCAGAAGTTTGTGATGCTCTTCCTGGTGTCCAGCACACAGACGGTCACCCTGGACGTGGCAGCCAAGATCCTGATCGAGGAGAGCCAGGACACTGCCAGCCACAGCAAGTACAAGAGTAAGAGCAGGCCTCACACTAGGAAGGACTTGGGTCCACCTTACATTTTCGATTTTTCTGGTACTGTTTTAACTCTGGTGAAAATCTAGTATTTCATTGCCATTAACTAACATTCAAATGACTCTAAGCTTATGATGTGAGATGAGTGACTGTTGAACTGTGCGACCCTCAGCCAAGGTGCGGCGCTTGTACGACATTGCCAACGTGCTGACCAGCCTGGACCTGATAAAGAAAGTTCACGTGAGGGAGGAGAGGGGGAGGAAACCAGCCTTCAAGTGGATCGGACCCACAGACTTCCAGCCTAGCCATGGTGAGATGCTTGGCTCGTCCCCCAAAGGGGCCTGCCATGGACCATGTCCAGTCGAATGCTCTAACCACTAAGCTGGATCTAGTAGCCCTACTTTATACTGCAGGCATCAGCTCTACTGAGCTGATCCACTAAGCTCTCTATGCAGGATGGAGCATGAGCACATCTCCCCCCTCTTTGTTGACCGGCTCTGACCTCTGACCCCCTCCAGGTGACTCTGAGGTCATGGCGGGTGTTTCTCTGCCGGCGGCTCATACAGACACACGGCCGGCGCCACCGCAGGGGGTCCGGCAGCCCAAGATGACGCGCCACGCCTCCTTCAACGTCACGTCCACCTCCTCGTCCACCCGGCGCCGGGTCAACTCCGCCCCCAGCAGCCCGCGTAGGGAGGGTGCAGGTAACCACAGTCTGGCCACGCCCACCACAGCATGGATCAGTGTTTGGTGCCGTCCTTCCTCACCTGTCCCCCTCTGACCCTGCCAGGCCTCCTGTCCCAGCCCGTGGATTATTCCAGAAAGAGTGCGAGCAGCAGCGCTGTGTGTCGCCTGCAGTTTGGAAACACGGCTGAGTGAGTGAGCCTTCATGAACACACTGACGACCACAACTCCAGTCTGGACCCAGGGAAAGAGAGGGCAGTGGAGTGTGTTGTTGGGAGGGGAGGCAGCTAGCATACTTACAGGGTACAACACTGGTAATCAGAGATGTCTGTTTGCTGTAGCTTGGGATATAGTAAATGAAAAACTAGAAGCCATAGCCAATCTGTTCCATCAAATGAGCCTGATATCTAAAGAACTGGGTTTTAATGTTTTAATGCTGAAACGTACCCATCCTAATGAGTCAGCAGAACATCCCAACCAGGAAGTGATGCGTACACAGGTCCAGCCCCCCAGGCTCCAGACGAGGCTTTTAATAGGCTCCCTGAGGCTCTCTGAACCCCACACTAACTGAAAAATCACTTGACCAACTTCTACAGTCACTGAATCCAGAGTCTCATTTCTTAGCATCTAACTTTACATTTTCTCCTCCGAGTTGTGTGTGTTGGCACCGGAGCCAAGTGTTCAGCTAGGGATTCTGTGGGAGCTGAAGAGAGGATTTTCCAAGGCTGATGGTTTATGGTGTTGCTACTATAGAAGCTGGGCTCTGCCGTGTCTGCAGTGGTGGGGCCACTCTGGGGGCCAAGCCACAGGAGAGTGAGGGCCAAATGTGCCGAGGGGGTTGAGGAGGGGTGGAGGGAGAAAGAGAGGAGTGGAGGAGGGAGGGAGGCCACTTACAAAATGCAGAGAGGGAACGTTCAACTTAACTGAAATCTGGTCTTGATGAACATACGCTGTAGATAGGTACTATGCTGCTGTGTGCATCCTTCCCTTATAAGAGAGAGAGTAAGATCTCTGATGTCTCTTTCTTCTCTCTCTCAGCCCTCAGACCACCACAGGGCAGAGGACCCCCAGCCCCCTGCTCCACTCCCCCCCGCTGGCCCCCCTAGCTGTCCCCCTCCATCCGGAGGGCCCCTTTGGCCCGCTGCCGCCCACCGCCTCCCTCCCTCCACACCACCGCCTGGCCTACCTGGCCAGCCTCTCCCAGCCCTCCGTGGTCATGCTGTACGGGGGCCCCGCCCCGCAGGATGCCCGCCCCAGGATCTCAGAGGGTCAGAGGTCACCGCAGAGCCTCCTGGGGAAGAGGCAGAGGGAGGAGGAGGAGGAGGGGTCGGCAAAGAAAGACAAGGTGGAGTCAAGCCGGTCGGAGGATTGTGAGGAGGTGGGTTTGCATAAGGGGCCGGTGTGTTGGACCAGCTGAGGCGTAGCTGTGTGTGTGTGTGAGCTGGGGCAGGGCCTGTCAGCTGTGGGGAGCAGCCATGGTGACCAGACAACAACACAGCTGCCGGGGGGGGGGGGGCTGTTTGTCTCTGCTCCCAGCGCTGGGCCTGGTTTCCAAGGTGACCGGGGGCATTGTGTGCGTGGTCAGTCACAAGCTCGCTCAGAGCGATGCTTCCCAGATCTGTTGTTATTCAGCAGCAGTGACTCATGCCTGCTGCAGACTGGCAGTGTCTCTGCCAGGAACACAGCCAGCCTGGCACCAGCACACAGCCACTCAGCCAATCACACAGACGAGAAATGGACCTGTGTTAACTTTGTCCTCTGAGGAACTTCCTGCACTAGGCTACAGCTTCTGAAGAACAGTGTGTGTGTGTGTGTGTGTGTGTGTGTGTTTATGTGTTCAATTTTCATCCATGATTTTTAGCAGTTCATTACATGTGAAGGTGAAAGTCGTAACTCGGGCAACGGATCCATTTATGTTTCGTGATAAATATGTTTCTGTCCCGCTAGACTGGAGTGATGTTATGGATCAGATTATGAAACAGATTTATTGATTTATAGGAAATGTTGTTTTTCTACCAAAGGGCAGTGTTATGATATCATTTACTAGCCATCCTTCAATTTAATTTAGTCTCGAAGTTTGGGTAAATCCTGTTAATGGTTCCCGAAAGCAGACCGTTAAATTAAATTATGAAGTGCCGCATGCTTAAGTAGAAGGAATTTCACTTGTAATTAAACTAGATGGCAATATCAATTTTGATGATGTATAGGATATGTTTAATTCCAAAACCAACCCTCTCTAACATTTATTAAAAGAGACTACAGTACTACTACCAGTACTGCTGAAGGTCAAGTTGGTTATAAAACTTCAGAATCCTTTCAAGTAAAGTTTTGAAATCCAGGTTGAACCCAAGCTGAGAGTGTTAGACCTTGAACTGAGAAGGCTGTGTTTAGAAATGACTCTGGATTCAATCACAGCAAGGCAATCTCACACCTGACCCTCTGTGGGAGAGCAAGACTGGACCTGGCTGGTTACAACAGGATTTGATTCCCCTCTCCCTCCATCAGAGCCTCCATCCTCCCAGCCTGTCCTAACATGTGTCTACCCTGTGTTTGGACCCTGTTTCAGAGGAGAGAGGGGGGCCAGGAGGGTGGAGGCTCCCCGCTGACCAGCTCCAGACCCCCATCCAGACAGCCTGCTGATCCCAGAGACGTGCCTTCCTCCTGGGCACCCAGAGACGGGGAGGGGGGCCAGCACAGCCCCAGCGAGCTGGGCCAGCCCTCACACTACCTCTATGTACCCCACTCTGCAGGTACGTCCACACCTGCGGAATCAATCAAGTAATATATGGAGGATAGAGGACATGTTGGACAGCTGTCTGATTACTCCTGTTCTGTCATCCACCAGGTCTCAACTTCCTGTTGTCCTCTGGCCAGCCCCCCAGCAGCCTGGCTCTGCCCCCTGGCAGTATTCCCACCATGGCCTATCTCCTGGTGCCCTCCACCCTCCCACACTACCCTGTCATGGCCAGCAGCCTCCAGGCCACCACCGCTGACGGCCACTCCAGCCCCAACTTCAACGTGCCGGCCATGGTGTCCCCAGCCCACTTCATGGTTGGTGCTGGACATTATGCTGTGCCTGGAGCACCAGAGTCTGGAGGGACAGTGCCTGCTCCTGCCAGCCCAGAGCGGAGAAGGGGGCACGGGCCGACACCAGCACATCCTCACTCCCCTCTGGAGAGCAGGAAGGCTGTTAGCATGCCCCTGACAGAACCCCTGGTAAGATCCACACACATGCATATTAACACAAACACACGACTCGTTCGGCCTCAAAATGCCAAAACCAAAACTGATGACAGCCAAAAGTGTTCATCATCCCAGCAGAATATCTTCATGCCGGCTCAGCAGTTGTTGTCTACCACCTTTCCTCCTGTCCCATTAGCAAGCCTGAAATGAAAACAGCTATTTCCCTGCTCTGTAGGGGTATTTTATCTTGAGATCATTAAAAGGCAATTACAAGTCCTGGTATGTCATCCTAACATAGCTCCTGTGACGTCTCCATGCCTCTGAGAATACTTCTCACTCTCCCTAGACCTGGGGGGGAGGAAGGCCTTATTAATAACAGGGGGAGCCAAGGTGTACATCACAATGAGGCACAGATCAGAGGTGTCCACAAGCCCCTTCTATGTTCCTTCCATCTCCTTCCAGCTCTTCAAACATCATTAGACTTGGTCTAGAAGTCTTTAAACCTGGGTCTACATAATCTGCGTCTTCTCATAAGGGCTTTTCTGTTTTTGCATCCAGACTTTAGTTCCTTGTGTGAAACTGATCCTGCGTTGGAAAATGTGTGGTATTTTGTAAGCCTGGTATTTAGGGGATTGTGGGATGGCAGGGGGTGGTGTTAAATAGGGTCTAACTGATACCTGGCTGTCACTGGTGATTATTGTTGTAGGGGGAGAATACAGAGCAGATGTAGTGCAGATCCAGCTCTGTGGTTAACCCTCTCCCCTCCCCCTCCTTCAGACCCCTCAGACTCCCAAGGAGGCTGTCGCCAGAGGATCCTTCTTCCAGACGCCGGGGACCTTGGGAAATGTAGTCATGGCCCCCGTCAACCGCCGAAGAGCCTCCGCTCAGAGGAGGCTAGACATCGGCCACCAACCGGCCAATTAGAGGCCCTGGGAGGTGCCTGCAAAGGGAAGACTCGCCTGCCTCTGAGCTTCAGGGTCATGGTGCACCCTGTCCACATGGTGGGGTCAGAACTAAGCCTGCTCCTGACTGCTGCTAAGGGAATCAGGCAAGCTGCAGGACACACCATCAAAGAAGGGACACTTCTAATGCCTCTTGGTTCGAAAAACCACTGGTGCTTTATTCATTCTGGTATGTGAATGCTGGTCTGTACGGTGGCTGTTTAAAGTGCCTGACTGTTGGACTATCTGAATGCTGTCTGAAGACTCAGCCTGTGTGCTGGCGCCCTCCTGTGGTGGGAGGCTTCTGAGTTAAACTTGATTTAGTATTTTCTGCCTTAGCTCCCACACCCCCCCAAACACATAATTGAGCTACCTAATTCCATGAAACGTATGATGTCTCAACGCTATTTATAAATTAGTTAATATATATATGTATCACAGCTGTAATGCAAATCATTACGATGTGAGTTCTTTTTAGCACTAAGTATTTAAAGAATGTACATCTGATTGGAGAGCAGTGTCTCTACGTCCCCTTCAGGAATACAAAACCTGTCATGAAACATTTCATGAGGAGCTGAATGTCCCTCTTGTCACATGTCATACATGGTTGTGATTTAGGCATTATTCTAACTTCACTAAATGACCAAACACCTGTACTCTTCTATAGTAGCACTCACTGACGGTTAGCTACGAAGGCTGATAAACAGGTTCACTTTAAGAGCAAAATGCAGGTATGAAAACCGTTTAATGTGACGAAGACCAAATGTTGCCATGCTTTTGTCTGACCGCTGTGCGTGAACTTAAACAAGGACAGAGAAAAACGTGAAAAGGACTTCACAAGTTTACCTCCATACTTGAATGACTTGGTGTGTCCCATTCACTGTGAGGGAACCAAGGGAACGATCAGTACTGTAAATGCATGAGACTGAACATGCACATTGAGGATAGTTGTGCTACATCAACTGGTGCCAATCATCCACCTGAAATGTGGATCTGTAGTTACAAACGTCTTTTTTTACCATTAATTTTGTATATTGTATTCAAGTATTTGTCATAATCATTACTTTCATTGAAATGCAGGATGTTAATTAAATGGTGCTTTCTGTCTTTTTTTTAATAATAATTACAAGGCTAGTTACAATAGTTAAATGTATGCTTCTCAACAAGAACAAAAAAAGTAACTTTTCTGATATTACAATACTTGAACTGTGATTAACTGGGATAACTAGCTGCAGTACCGTATATGTTACAGGGCCAAAAACTGTGTTCTGTATGCATCTGAAACTTTTGTAATTAAAATAAATACCTAATTGTATTTCATTTAGTTTTAATCTGTCCACAAATATATGAATACCACCTGCACTGACATAGTTTAGACCACTAGAGGGCAGAACATTATCCTGGAATTGGACACCAGAACGCTTTTTACTCACAATCCCAGGAGAGCAAATTACAGAAAAGGAAGCGTGCTACTAAAGCACTTCCTGTCAGGACCTCTGTCTACCAGGTCTTTTATATCCTGTGTAATAAACCTGGCATGACTTGCTGCCAATACAATGTTGTTTGGTCATTTGCATTCATGACATCGTAAACTGCAGATGGACAAATTGACATGGCTGGACCTTCAATCTGGCCCTCATTACAGCCAAAGACAGCCGGTTAATTAAAATATGTCCCTCCCCTACAGCACTGGCCCAATTACAACAATGGATGACTGGAACAGTCAAATTCTAAACACAGCAGCTCCATTCTCCAGGAATCTAATACGTCTTCCCGCTACCAGGCCCCAGTAAAGGACATACGCCATCAACAACATAAGCCAACTCTGACGTCTTTTTCTTGGAGGACTGGAGATCTTTCTAGCTGTGGTGATGAAACATTTTTCAAAACTGCATGAACAAGCTGTGATGAATATGCAGCTTTTCCACTGAAGCATTCACTAATGCAGGTTTTGGGGTCTCAATCTTAGGTTTCCAGTTTCAGGGCTTTTTGACCATACAAGGATGTCACATGAGGCCATGTTACCTGACCCATCTGTTTTTTATCCATTTAAATACGTTTTTTTCCTCTTCTCCTGTTCCTTCTCCAGAAATTCTTTCTGAATGACATTTCTTACTATGAGAATTCTATCTCTAACCTACTGGCTGTGGGCTGACAGGACCATGCCAGCCGTTAAGAGTCTTGGTTTGTGCCGGTGTAACTTCATCTCTCTGGTGATCCTAACGGTGCAGATATTATCTTATGAAAATGCTTCATGTTTGTGTTGTGCGTCATTGCCCAAGGCCTGCTCAAATACTATCTAAATACAGCCATAGATAAGTAGGTCAGCTGACAGACCCTGAGCTGGAAGCCAGATTTGACTGTGCAGGTCCTGTATGTTACAAGTCAGACCAGTGAATAGTTCTGAAGCACTGGATGATTCACTATAAAAATCTGTTATTATGACACTTGAACTGTAGTCATTAAACATCTATCCAGTAAGACGCTGCTTAAAGCCTCGCATAATCCTAAGAGATGCAGGTGAGTGGTGTGATCTAGCCTCAAATTCATGAAAATTTGAAAAAGCAGACACCTCCACAGTAACTCTGCTGCGAGGTGTCAAAATCATTCCAACTTCATAAGTTATCTGCGGAATAAAATGTGTATGAAGTAAGCACAAGTTATGAATGAGCTTTTAGCATGCAGTGTACTAAATGGAACATAATCACAGCTTTCTGTTTATACTGAAGTCTTTAATTTGCCATCTATCAAGCCTCCACCCCCTCAGAGATATTTATCTGAGTTCCACCCTCCATTAAATAGTCCAGCTCAACCCTGTCGCTACACTCCCTGTGTGTTGCCATGCGTTACGCTGTGGGTCACCACCAGCCAAGTCCCTGCTTGTGCTTTGCCATGGCAACGGTCTTGTGTGCAGATATGTCCCTGTGGGGTTATATCATGAACTGGATCATGTTGGAAAGGCTGACCTTGACGTTTGGTTGAGAGAGAGAGAGAGAGAGAGAGAGAGAGAGAGACGGGGGGGAGGGAGAGAGAGAAACCTTTAGTAAACTATGTCATTCTCTAATGATATTTTACCTTTCAAATACAGTGTTTAAAATGTGTAATCCATTTATCAAACACCCACACAGTGGCAATTTGACTGAGCAAACCTTGACAGGCGGCCCTTCAAATCTAATCTCCAAAACAGTATTCAGACAGCACACTGAACCCTGTGGACACACATCCTTACTGTTTGTTTCCCCCCCATCCTCTGACCATCCAAAGTCTCAGCCTTTCGCCTTCTAGCTGAGAACATTCACTTGTCCAACTGTTTCCATCCTGACAGGCAGGACCAGACAAACATCCTCAGGGTGTCATTCTGCTGACGTGGCACGCTTCAGCCCTCACACTATCTTCACTGACCTCTAACACTGTGAGGTGACACCATGAGCCAGACCCAGAGAGGTCAATATTTAAACTGAATGACTAAACACCCAAACAGTCTCTCTAACTTCCTCCTGTCTCTGACCTCTCAGAACATGACAGTTTGAGTGAGACAGTTCAGTTCAGGCCTTTGTCACACATGATCCAGAGCAGAGGGAAGGTACACCACAGTACTGTATGTAGCAGGAGGCTTACTATAAGGAACCTTTCACCTACTAAATACATGCAAGTCATTTAGCAGACGTCTTTATCCAACATATTGCACTGTACACCTCCTGCTAATATGCCAAACATATGGGGCTCAGAAAGAGATCAGAGAACTGGGTGCGTGTGTGCAAGGCATTTATCATCACTGAGCAAAATTATGTAATGAATGTCCCATCCCTGACTCAAGTTAAAGGCATCGTTTTTGACTTTTAAATAAATAAATGATGACCCAATCACAGACATTACCATTTATCGAGGACATTAGTTTAGACATGCTTTGCTCACTGTATTATTTAGTTTTGAGTATCAGTCAGTACCATTGAACTAACAAGTAAAAATAAGTAAAGAAATAGGCAGAACATTTATAGTGGCCTTAATACACAGACAGTTGACATTATCTGTTAAGAGGAATGAGGGGAGTAGTCTGCAAAGGGTTGGTTTATATTTAATTGGTGTTCAGGAATGTGTAACTACTACCAGTATCTAAGATATCTGCTGACACTGCTTTATCTAGAGACTATTCCTCTGGCCAGAGCTTGTGTTAGTCTGACTTCCATCAAGGGTGGAGAAGACCCAGCTCACATGTAGCTGAACAAGAAGATCAGAAAGGCTACACACGTTTGAAATTGGACTTTAAGAGTGTGCTTTGAAATCTCATAGTTCAGAAATGAAAGAGTAAAAGAAGGTAGAATATGGACAGCTGGATGGTACATCTAGAACCACACTTATGTTAATAGTAGTGCAGGGTGTTGTAGAATGGTTGACATTTCAAAAGACACTGATGACAAAAAGCACAGTAACTTAAAAAGAAATATCCTTGTAATTACTGAACTCCACCTCTGACAAAAAACCACTCCCTCTGACTGAAGCAGCTAAATGATGACTTGCTGTACTCAGTCTGCCTATTGCTGAGAGTAAACTGAGTCCTCAAGCCAACATACGGATTTCACCATTGGAACAAACAAGGAATTTTATTACGGTGGTACTCTAACGGATTTGTAAAGGTATAGATTCAGATGTGTTTTCTTGTGCAAACTATTGTTACTCGAACCTGTTAGATGCATGTCACAAAAGTTAGTAGTCTCTAATTTCTTTCAATATATCGCTGTCATTTTATGTAATTTCACATCATCTAAGGATGTGCGGGTGCTAAAATGATTTCGATTTGTAAAAATTTCTGTAACTCAAATGTAAATTTGGGCTTACCAGCATGGTGAATTTAGAGTCGATTTGCGGTTTTCTTTTTTTTTTACGACACACCTGCGTTACTTGAGCAGTAATTACCTGGTGACGTATTCACACCTTTCTCAGGCCTCATTAGAATACATCCTGGCTATGCTGATCAACATGCTTTAACTTTAACAGGTGCCATACATGTTGCATAGCCCATTCAACAACGCTGAAGACAATATTTCAGCTCAGCATTTACTATAGTCTGCAAATCCCATATAATATTTAACATTATCTTAACCATAACTGCAATGATTAGAAATGAATTAACCTTGGTAGTAAAACATTGTTGGGTGTGGGTCTTAGGGAACTGGGCACAGCTCTGGGAATGTAGACATGATGAGGCCCTAGAAGGCTAACCACTGATCATCTCTCATGTTGAGGCTTGCCATACAGTCTGTTCTAACTCTGGGAGATGTGGTCAGCTCTACTAGGTGCCATCATCTCACTTGATTAATAACTTGTTCTAAACTTGCGGTTCCGTTAGGCTATTGGAAATTGAAGAAAAAAAATGAGGTGTTTTTCTTCTGTGGGTGACATCATGTCTTGTCTGTGCTTTTCTTGGTCTATAGAGAGAGACTTGCTTTTTAATTCAAAGTTTTATGAGTCTCCTTTAACATGTTTGAAGTAGACTGTCAACAGCAAACAAATGGCAGACTCCACCACCAATGATGGTACGAATGCGATCAGTCTTCAAGTCTAGTCTTCAGTTTGGCCACCCCAGTATTTATACTCTGTTTGAAGACCATTGGAATTCAAATCCCATAAGATTTAAAAACAAGACATTGTTCTATGACATTGTAAAACCATTGTGAAGTGTTTCATAGATTCCTGCCTTGTTGCTGTGGTCCGATTTAAACCCCATAACCTAGATGCTTTGGTCTGTGTGTGCTTCCTGCTGCACCACTGTGCATTGTTTATTTTTTGACTGTATCTTATAGGTCCAGGAAGGTGCGTCACAGCTGTGTTGACTCAGACAGACAGGAAGGACTGAACCTTTCATTTCCACCCCCAATGGAGACCCATGTTTTGTCCTAACCCCCTAAATACTGGTTCTACTTGTGTTAAATGTGTTTTTTTTTGCAGCACCATAACGACAATGCCCAACTGGGGAGGTGGAAACAAGTGTGGCGCCTGCCAGGGCACCGTGTACCATGCTGAGGAGGTGCAGTGTGATGGAAAGAGCTTCCACAAATGCTGCTTCCTGTGCAGTTGAGTAGAACCTTGTGTTTGGATCATTTCATCAATATGTTTACATCCTCAAAGATCTTCTGTGACGGACTGTCCGAATACTACACTCCGGGGTTCTAGAACGTTCTAGTCTTTTGAAGGGGTAGGATGAGGAGAGTAACCATCTCAAAATGGATGCGCGGGAGAGTCTAGTCCAAATAGACGTCGTACCTACCAATGGGTCAAACCCAGTTCACTGTACGATCATAAAACTTATCCTAGGCATCATGCCAACCATAGCACATGAATACTTGCACTGATGTATTTGCTTATCTCATTCTACTGGTCACTCTGTGCACAGTTCTGCCTGCCATGAGGTCGGTGTGTGAACGCTCTGATCTTAAACTTCATTAAAATGTCGGTAAAGATGTTTTGATCGAAAGACCTTGACTGGAGAACCCACCATGCACATGCTTTGAGTTAGTTGGAGTTGCTTTCCAATGGTCAAACAAGGAGACTGAGACAAAAACAGGTTTCTTTTTCTGAGGTCCCTACAAATGCTGCTTTGTTCGGAGACGACAGAGAAAAGCTAACGAGCAGAGAAAGTGTTTGTGTTTCTGTCCCCATGTTCCTTTTGTTCTCTTCAGCATGAGAACCACATTGTTTCTAGGTGTTATTGATCACTTTAGCTAGGTTAGAAAGGCTGTAGATTTGAACCTGCGTCTTGTTTTGGTTCTCAGAGCAGGCAGATGAGTTTGTGAGTCATTGCAAGTCAGTAGCTTTGGAGTCAGCCCAACAATTTACCCTGGTTTCTAATTGGATTTAACAAGATAAATCTGGAAAAAAGTCCCAGAACTCTAGACAAACAGGCACTGTTTTCTTCCGGGATATCAAATGAGTGTCAACTCGTCCTGGAACGAGGAGCAACATATCCTGTTTGGAGACTAAGTTCACAATTGAGGAATTAGCGACCAGGTCTGGAAGCCAACAGTGTACACAAACCCACAATGCAGCGTCTGTTCCTAGGGGAAGACAAGGCCATTGTGATTCATTGATTGCTGTCCTCTTTGTTTCACAGTGGTGTGCAGAAAGGGACTGGACAGCACCACGCTGGCCATCCATGACACCGAGATCTACTGCAAGTCCTGCTACGGCAAGAAGTACGGGCCCAAAGGCTACGGCTACGGCCAGGGTGCCGGGACACTCAACATGGACCGAGGAGAGAGGCTGGGAATCAAACCAGAAGAGTAAGTCTGCTCACTGTGTCTGAGCCAGAGGCACGTGTCTGGACTTGTGGCAGTCTATGGGGTTTCTATGGGATCAAATCAGGCCTCTTGATTCATTTTGCATTTCCTAAATGGATGACTGATGGATTAATACAGTCGACTTTGTAGAGATCAAACCCATCATATTCCATTACACCCTCAAGGCACAGCTATGAGGCCTGGGAATGGACCCTGATTAGGTACTCACACTGTGCTCATCAAGCTTCCTGTTGTTTCAGAGTAAAAGTGACCAGTAACTTCATCCCCATGATGACTAGCCCATGCACACACACCCATACACATACTACTCCCAGACTATACACACACACACAAGACTGTTCACCCATTTGCAGAGTGCATAGCCTTGTGTCAGGTGATTGTTATGAAAGGCTCTATTATGTAACTCATAGCTCCTGGGCAACCCTGCTGACCCTCATCTCTCCCCTGCTGTCCCCCAGGACACAAAGACCTCCATTCAGGGGCCATTCCCCTTGGTTAGGCTCCACTCTATGGCTGGCTGGGCCCCAGTGCTTGTAGCTTCCCCACCTCTGTGTCAACTAAGTAAGAGGGGAGAGAGGTGAGGGCTGAGGCCTCTCTCCTGTCTGGAGCTTCAAACTTATTACATCTGTGTCATTTTCTTTGCTATTGTTGCCGTTCGTTCATCCAGGACCCAGACCCACAGGCCCTCCACCAACATTAACCCCTCGAAATTCGCCCAGAAGTTTGGCGGCTCTGAGAAGTGTGCACGCTGTGGGGATTCTGTTTATGCAGCGGAGAAGGTCGTAGGGGCAGGCAAGGTGAGTCAGAGTCCCAGCATCTGAGACCTAGAACAGGGGAGTGGAGAAGGGACTGCAGGATCCAAAAGAGTAACCCCCACCCCAACAATTGAGACCGGGTGGCTGTATCATACAGTACTGAGGAAAATTGGACAGATCCCCATTCTCATATTAATTAAAGAAATTCCATTATTCTCGCCAAAGGGTTTTCATAAAGTCTGGATTTGAGTGATGCTTTTTAAGCAGCTGGCTATAAAATGTGCTTTGGGAATGTAAGCAGAAGCAGTGAAACACACACACACACTAACATAGGCAGAGACCCTATGGGTCTAAAGCAGCTTATTGTCTGACTTCAAGCAGGCATGTATATAAGTGGTGTATTCATTACGGAAGCATACATAGCCCTATAACTCCAGAGTACAATGTGTAATGTCCTCACTTATGTATGATACTGTTAAAGAAGGAACATCCCTATCCTATACCTTTGCAGCCGTGGCACAAAAACTGTTTCCGCTGTGCCAAGTGTGGGAAGAGCCTGGAGTCCACCACTCAGACAGAGAAAGACGGCGAGATCTACTGCAAAGGTGACGGTCCGACACTCCCAGCATGCCCCCTGATCCTGGACACCAGCACTGTGGGAGGAACTGGACTAACATGACATTGTTTCAGCCCAAACACACAGATTATTATGACGTGATCATATCAAGATAATGGTTGTACCAGCTGTTACGTAATCCGTCTCTTCAAAACAAAACTCGACACCACACCAGTGCACTATTACAATGGAGGGGCTAATGAGTGTTTGTCAGTTTCAAAGGACTCCAGACTGGTTAAGCCTGTTTAGAATCAAAGACAGTGAACCTGAACAAGGCTTGTCCTGTTTTGCCCAGGTCCCGTTAGGTTGGGATTTTGTTACAGTTCTTGAATCAACTTGAATGTATTTTGTCCATGTTATAGTGTCGCTTCAAAAACTTCCTAAACAAAAGATATCACCCACATGATGGTGTTGGAATGTTCCAGCAAAACAAGAGATTTAAAGCTACAGACACAGGCTGGAGATGGGTAGATGTACTGTATCCATGTCCAAAGATGTTGACTTGATTTGAAGATTTATGGAGATTAACAGTCTTAATGAGCATTAACATTCTTTCAACCTATGTGACAACACATCAGGTGCTTCACATATGGTCTGTACAGTCGACACATAAGACTGTTTTTCACCACGAAAACTTGGTCTGATGAGTAAAACCTGGCAGTACATATCTTTATCCAAACACCTCACCAAGCACAGCATGCCAGTCAGAGCTTGGACAGTTCTTAGTTTGATCCCCTCACAAAGGGTCAAACATCTAGCATTGCCGTTTACTACTCCAACAAGATCAACACGTTATCCTTCAAAAGGTCTGAGTTCCAACAGAGCAGCATGCTGATCAACCTGACATATTGAATTGTTTACTGAACATTGTTTGTTGTTTTTCTGTGCTTCTCCAGCATGCTATGCCAAGAACTTTGGACCCAAAGGATTTGGTTATGGCCAAGGGGCAGGGGCTTTGGTCCATGCCCAGTGATGACGACTGCTTCAACAGGATCCAGGCTAAGACTACAATGCTTTTGTGTCATTCAGTCTAACGTGAAAATCGGAGTATTCATGCCTTTGTTTTTTCTTGTGTGCATGGGATGTGGGCACCAATAAAAAACAGAATATTTACAGTCCCATTTACAGACATCTTTGCCAATTACACAATACACATTACAAATGTATTTCTGAATGTCTCAATATGGTAACAATGGGGAAAAACTAAAATAACAATCCTACTCCTAATCATTTAACCAAATTTCAAACACGAGAAGCCGCAAATGAATATTCTCACATTTGACTGTGTTTTTTTTATTAAAGCCATTAAAATTGATCCATGCCCAATATGTTTACATTTGAAGCGGAGTTACGGTGAGGTCCTGTAGGAGGTGGAGAGGCACTGGAGATGATCATGTGCTTTCAATATGGCGGGACAGCAGGGGGTATAAACCAGACTGGAGCAGACAGAAGCAGTATAGACCTGCCTCTGAAACAGCTCGTTAAGCAGGTTTGATGGGAGATGCTTTTCTGAAGCATGGAGAGTTAACCTGGGCCTACATGACTATATTGATGAGCTTGGTCCTGATGACTGGTTAATGACTGGTTACCCTGCTCCTTCTACCCAGTCAGAGGGGAGGGGGAAGTTAGACAGAGCCTCTAGCAGATGATGCAGATGAATGCTCACAAGCTAGGAGACCTCTTGAACCACTCAAACTATATTGCCTGATGAGACAACACCTAATGATTCATCTTTAGGATAAACAAGATCTGTGTTTGTCCTTAATTCTATGGTGCCTTTGCCTTTACAATTTGTACATCCAGTGGTATAACAACCCCAGCAATATGACTTAGAAAAACCCCTCTCGTTTGACTATGATTCACCAGCATGGAACATTCAAATATATTACACTTCAGCAGTTGGCCAGATCCTTCAGATCTTGCAAACCTGGAGACCAAGGACTTGCACTAAAAGATATACACACACCGGATAAAAAAAATAATAACAGAACGCAGAAAGTACTTGCAAATACTGAACATTCACTATATACAGACACATGGCTCTCTGGGCTTCTGGGATGGCGACAGGTGATCATCGTTATGGCAACAGCCCATTGTCCAAGCATCACACATGCACTGGAGTTTTTAACTGCAAGGGGATAAAATGCCTATAGACAGCAGTGTCGGACATCACTAAAAGCTACAGTCATACACTTGGATTATATTGGGTTTATCTCCTTTTGGTTGAATGAACTCAACGTTTTTTCCCCGTTTTTTTTTTCTTCTTTTCTTCGGGAGCTGCTTCAACTAACACTGACCCCCAAAAAAACAAACAAAAAAACAAAGCCACTCACAAAAAAAAAGAACAAAAAGTCTAGATCATTTATGTACAGATGCACATTCTTTACATATCAGTCTGTCTTGTTGCACAGCTGAGTTCACTGGAGGATGAATCTCCTAAGCAAAGAGATGACAAAACAGAGGAGGGTCTGGAGGGGGGAGGAGGGGAGGGGGGGCAAAACCTCATTGGACTGGACCCTCATCTCTCTGTAAACATGGAAGAGTTTGTTGGAGGGTTTACCTTGTCAGTAACAGCGAGAGCAGAAACCAATAAATCAGTGCATTGTAATAGGCAGACACACAAGTGGGTGTGCGTGTGAGGGGGGGGGGGGATACACATCTAGACTTCAGAAGTCAAACGAGTACACGTGGAATGAACCTTTCTTGTAAACTTCCGCTCCATCAAAGCCACATATGAAAGGGCCTATTGTTTCTCTGCTTCAAATGGATTGTTCTAGAACCTATTAATATTACTATCTTATTACTACTCTTATATTAATAAATATATTTGTATGCAAGTGTGACTGTGTAGAGTATTATTCATAGGGCACCATGTCAAACCACCTCGAATTCTGACCTACTGTTCTCTTGATATAAAACACACAACATAAACAGCATTACTGTGAAATAAACACCAGGACAAGTTCATTAAGTTCATCTATAAATAGCTTAAAAATAAATATGCTGCATCACATTATTTATAGGATATCGCTCCTATCTGCACCTTTTCTTAAACCTTGAATGTGACCAATCAGACAAGAGCCCACTCTACAACAGGTGCCATCTTCTGACCTGCTGACCAGTCTGTGCTAGGAGTGTCTATCGATGTTGGCAATTCTAGGCTATCCTGGAGTAACCTGAAACAAAGGCTTGAATGAAGGTGCTTAACCAAAACGTTGAAAGAAATCCGGTGTTAGAACCTGACTTCCACATGCAAGCCTTTCCTTCATCACCCCTGGCAACCACCATTTTTAAAAGGAACAGCAGAGTTGGGGAACTAAAGAACGGGAAAGACGAAGAAAACACAAAATGGGAGGACAAAAAAATCATGATAAAAATAATTACGTATCAAATAAAAAGCAGAACCGCATAAGAACACTGAGAAGGGAAAACAACCATTCTGCTGTTAACATACTGCACGTGTTGCAGCAGTCATGACTCCAGCACGGCTGTAAGAAAAAAAAAGATCCCTTTTAATATTTTTGAAGACCTCATTCTCCACCCTCCGTCTCTCTCCCTGCGTCTGGCAGTGGTGCACTGTTCAGTGGGAGAGGAGACGAGGGGGAGCGTCTGCAGAGAAGGCCCATGTGTCCTGGAGATGGAAAGGTGAGACTTCATCGAGGGGAACAGCAGTGGGTCGTGGGCCAGTGGTGGTGGTAGGGAGGGGGGCGGGGTAGTATCGATGTAGTGTTGCCCCCTAACAGCATGCTAGTCCAGGCTGAGATTCAGTCAGATCAGTGAGGGAGAGATGGTCCAAAGACAAGCGCTCCCGGAGACAGCACCCCCCCCGCCTGATATTAACTGTGGTTGGGGGAGGGGTGGGGGGGGGGGGCGCTCTTCCTCTAAGAACACGGCTGCTCCCGCAGTACTTCTCCCTCCTCCTTCTCCTTCCTCCTTTACACCAGCTGGTACCCCGAGCCGGTGGTCTGGTCGTACTCTATTGTATACTGTGTGGTCCAGTCTATCGCCACAGGCCGGAGCAGACCGCAGCAGCGGATCTCAAAGAAGTCTATGAGGTTCCGTATACACCCATGACTGGAGAGTTAAGAGAGAATATGGGGGAGAAGACGATGTAGGAATTGAGTTAGGAATTCAGCTGCACCTTCATTCCTAGTGTCTGTTACAGAATGTTGCATTGGTAGCTGAGCTAACAAACACACCAGGAAGCCTCATTGTGTTCACTACTCATCTTTAGCACTCAGGTATATTACTAGCCGGATGGGACTCACTTGAAGGGGCTCTCGATGGACGTGGCTGTTACTTTAAAGTGCTTGTATCTCCTGGCATTCATCCTTTCGTTGGTGGTGATTCCCAGACCAGCAATCTGCAAAGGAGCACGCACACACACAATGTCACTTAGCAATGCCATGAAGAACAGGACACGGTCTGTAGTCCAAGACAAATACAGCTGGCAAACCACTCTCTGCTCAGCAAGCACAATGTTCAGCCTGGCCAAGGTCAGTATTGACAATTTGTTAAACGAAAAACAGTTTGAAATGACTTGATGAATAAACAAGAGTAACACAAAAACATCTGTCTGTCCCTCCGTCTCCTTCCACCTCTTGCTGTCACGCTCCCTCACTCTCACCTGGTACAGCTGGCACATGATGAGTACAGCGACCCACATGAAGTGGAAGACACTGTTGATGAACATCCAGAACAACCAGGGGGAGCAGGAGGCGATCTGGCTCAGGTACAACCACAGGCCGTCCTTAGCGTAGCTGGTGGCACAGTGGATCCTCCAGTCTGGAGGAGAGAGGTCAGAGGGTCAGAGGTGAGGTCAAGAGGACAGGTGGTGGGGTGTTTGCATCCCCAGGGGGGTGTGGCGGGGGGGTGTTCCACTCACAGCAGGTGCAGCCGTACATCATCCAGCAGATCATGCAGAGCAGGAAGAACAGGTATCCCATGAAGTAGCGGTGGTTTCCACTTCCTGCACATGGAAAGATGATGACGTGTCATCGATCAATAACGTGTTGATTAAGCAAACTTTTTTTTGTATCCAAGGTGACTTAGAAGGAGGAGACCTGAACCTGCACACAGTGACTGGGATAAAGTGCAGCTGTGTCCTTTAAAACTAGGAGAGCGTGCATGTGTTGTGTTGCTACTGAGGAGTGGGAGACATATGGCTTCCCCCGGTATTCCCCTCCTCACACACACCTGGCTAAACAGGACAGAGCCCCCTTAGGGAGCTCAGGCAGGCAGGCCAGTCTGTGACATTGTGTCTTAACATCTGTCCCTTCCTGTTCAACTGGCTTAGAAGAGCCAGCACACAGGTCACAGGACACTTCACTCCTCAGTCTCCCCTCTTCCTTCCCAAAACCATCCAGTCCCCCTCCACATTAGTCTACAATCTCCTCCACTTTCTCTCCCCAACCTAGTCCCCCCCCCGCCTCCCCCCGCCTCCCAGAACACAGGCTACAGGTCTAGATATCAGCCTCCCTCCAGATGTTTGTTTGAAGGCTGCAGGTGCTGCCTCCCAGATAACAGAGCTGGCCAGCGTGTGCACACCAGGAGAGAGCAGCCAATCAGCTCTGCAGCTCCTCTGCTGGTCTCTCTACCCAGAAGCCAGAACAGCTCATTAACTCTCATGGAGGGCCTCTTTCAATAACACCATGCACCGCTACTTAAGGGAGGAGGGGAGGGACTCGAGATGAATAAAAAAAGAAATGTTCTAGTTTTGAGAGCTCAAAATGAGCTGCCAGCTGAGGGGAAGGTGTTGTTCTACAGTTCCTATTTGTAGGCTAGGGTGTGTGCTTGTTGCTTTACCGACACAGTTTCCCACCCAAGGGCAGTGGTGGTCAAACTTGGCAATGCAGCGGTTACACACGGCACAGTGCTTGGATCTTATAGGCTTCCGTATCTGGTGGTAGTGGGGGAGGGAAACAAGACAACATGGAAGTGAAACTCAGTTCATCCAATTCACCATCACAAAAACTCAAGCACATATGAGACTTTCAAAGTACAACTTCTTTTATAAAGATATTTGTCTTTACCAAACAAGTACTGCAGAATATGCTGAGATCCAGGCTGCCTGTTTCTGCCAATTCAACTATAGTCTGGAAGAGAGAGCGACAAAACGAGAGACAGAGAGAGAAATAAAAGAAGGTACAAGAAGAAATTATCATACATGAGACTTCATGAGACAAGTTAAATGATCCCTGCTGTTAAGGCAAAAATAAGTTTGAATGGAACCAGATTAGCCCCATGTTGCATCGTGGGAAATGCAAGTATTCTACAGCCAGAACTCCATATGTGGAGGAGGCTTACCTCTTGAGAGGACTAGAGGTTAGCTGGAAATCCTCTGTCCCCAGAGCAGGGCACAGGGACGTGGATGTGTTTCAGGGCTTGGAGCCCTCAGTGCTGGCCTACCTCCAGCAGCAGACTGGGCTCTGCTGGGTCTATACTTAGCCCTGTCATCCATCACATGACAGGGGAGCTGTGAGCAGCACAGGTCCTGATTTGCTCCATCAGTGTGTGCTAATGAGGGACACTCAAACATGCTGGGGGGGGGGGGGGGGGGGGGGGGGGGGGTTGTCTGAGGGTCAATGGGGCAGGCAGGATGATGGTGGGCGGAGCCGGAAGTGATGTGTTTACCTTCTTCTTCTGCTCCTCTGAGGCTTTGATGATGCCGGGGTCGGACTTCCAGGATTTGCCGAAGTTGTAGAACAGAGCCACGCTGTTGAGGAGGAAGGGCAGGTGCACGGTGGCGAAAGGAAGATGTGTCACGAGGTCAAGGAAGATGTAGGATCAGTCCTGAAAAACGTCTGACTCCCTTAAAACAAGGGATTCTCTGATCCTAGCACCTGAGTTCAGCTGGGTTCAGGATGAGCATAAGCTCAAACCCACTTGTAACAACTCTTAAGAGAAACTCTTTTCTCCCACAGTCCTGCTGTAAATACAGGCTCCTCTGACAACTCCCACCCACGACCCCATCTAACATCCACTTCAGGTCTGAGCAGGACAGTCAGACTCCACTGCCTCCAGCCTCTCTGAAGACTCTCCAATACATGAAATAAGGAGGTGTGAACTGCTGCTCTCTCAGTTCACCTGCTGGCTCATGTTTGACTGACGTCAGTTCACGCTTCCCACGAAAAACCAGAAATGAGTTGTGAGCCTTGGGAACTAAAGATACGGTACACAACAATAGGAAGACTGAACATGCCCATACATGCAAACACAAAGCACATACACACAGACACAGCTGGTTTCAGTCAAGGCAGCCCTGCTCTCTGTACTCTAGACTTGTCTCAGTAAATGTAAAGGATATCATTCCAGAACCAGTAGAACCAGGTGATGTACATCCAGAACTTGGTGGCCAGGTAGATCCCCAGAGGAAGAGCACTGTGCATGGAGTGGTCAAAGAACGACCTTCAGGAGGAAGAGGAGGAGGAGGAGGAGGGGAGAACAGGATGGACACAGAGAGGGGGGCAGGAGTGAACATTTATATTAAATCGTTTTCCCACACATTAGTGTTTCTGTGACACTTCCAGGAAACGACCTACAGCATGGCTCGCTCACATGTCCACAATCTCATTAAACAACAGTGATTTATCATCAAGCCTACATTGCCACAGAGATAGAAGGCTAAGCATGTGTGTGAATGCCAGCGTGGCCAAAGCAGACCCACCGCTGGGCTGCTGGATCCAAGCTGCCAGTTCACCACCAGTTACAGCAGGAGCAGATGGTGGAGCTAATGGACTGCAGTAGGGGACACTGGGTGTGTCTATGGTTGAGTGTGTGTGTGTGTGTATGTGTGTGTGTATGTGTGTGTGTGTGTAGGAGGAAGTGTGTGAAGCACACCATATATGCAGTACGTGTGTGTGTGTGTGTGTGTGTGACCGTGCATGCGTGTCCAGGGCACGTACTTGGAGAGGAACTGCACAGAGACCCACACTCCTGCGTACATGAGGCTCTTGGCCAGCCAGGAGTCGATATCCAGGTCAGCGATGAAGCCCACCAGCCAGATGACCAGGAAAGGGGTCCCCAGCATCACCTTCTGTCTGAACTCCTGCACACACACGCACACACACCATGCCAACAACACACCAACAACTTAGAGGCGATCCAAAAATAGGTTGACATTTTGCACTGACTGAGTTTAATACATGGTTAACAAGCTGCTATGAAGCAAAAATCCAATAATAACGCCAAAATATATCTATATTCTACAATGGCAGTGTACTGAGCAGTGTTTTAACTGAGCGGGACCAATCTTATTTTGAAGCATCTACCATAGCTACAGACATGTACCTTGATCACCTAAAATTGTCCAGCGTTTGAGTGAAAAGACAACATGGTGAGAGACAGACAAACATATACAAACAGCAGATGATAGTGTGAGGTGGAGCGTGGCTGTTCTGTCAGCAGATGCTCCCCCCCCTCCCCTCATGCCTGAACACTGCAGGGGCCCCAGGGAGGTGTTGGTGGACAGAGGGGCCACCTGATCAGAGCTTTATCAACCAGGATCCAGACAGTAAAGGAAGCCCAGAGATAAACACCACCTCCCTCACACAGAAACACCACTCCCAGTCCAGCTAGATTGGGGGTTCACTCGCTTCTCGTCAACAAGAAAGCAGCAATTTCCTCTCAAGGTGTTTTTCCTCAGAGTGGTCGAGGCTCCGCTGGGGCTAGAGGGCCCTTCAGACACAGACGAGGACATTGTTCCCTAGATAATTGCGTTTCCTTTTTAACCTGAACCTAGACCAAAAGAGTATTATTTTGTGACTTTACAGAGTCTGGATAACTGGGGGAGACATCCAACACAGATGTCTCAGATGGACAGTGAATGTGAATGCGTCTGGTTCTTCCACGCGTGTTGAATAGTTCCACAGCTTCGAAGTAGTATAGCCTTGAGCGCGGCTGTAAAACCTTGCTCATATCTCACAAAACTGCTGCCTCCTTTTATAAGGGATCTTTATTTGTGTGTGTGAGGACTGTGTGTGTGTTACCTTGTCCATCTTGAGTCTCTTCAGGTAGGACGGGCTGTCGTAGCCCTTGGCCTGCCGAGCCTCCTGCAGGTGATTGATCATCCAGACGTTCTTCCTCTGCTTGGCCAGGTCCAGTGGCGTTTCTCCCTGGCAACAACACCTCATATGAGCATGTGTATGCACACACACACAGACACGCACACACGCACATGGCCAGGCTGACCAAAATGCACACCTTGATGTTCTGAGCATCCACGTTGGAGTTGGCGTCCAGCAGCAGGCTGATAACAGTGGTGTTTCCTGCCAGTACGGCCCAGTGCAGAGCTGTGTTCTTGTGGTACTTGTCCCCCAGGTTGACCGACACGTTGAAGGTCAGGAGGAGCCTGGTGGGGTCCACACTGGGGGGAGGGATTCACATTTACATGTATTCATTTAGCAGACGCTTTTATCTAAAGCCACTTCCAAGAGAGAGCTGTACAAAAGAGCATGGGTCACTGATCATAACAAGATGTCATGACTGCAGGTAACATTGTGGGCAGCCAGAAAATGAAGCACGCATTGTGAAAAACGAATCAGGGCCAAAGGGAAGAACCATAACAGCCTGCAGTTAGACAAGTTACAATTAAACAACATGAACCTCAAAAGTGCAAGAGTGTACCTGTAGAAAAGCAGGCAACTGATATATTTCACAGCAGGGATAGAGGTGGGAATACATGCGTCGGTTCAGCAAAAAGTATAGGTTAACATCCACCTGCTACTATCCAACCCTGCCCTGAACAGCTCTTCCCTGCACAATATAACCCACAAGGGTTTATTACACACTATAAGCTGCAGGATGAACATTAATGGACACAGACTTCTCGGTCAGATCCAGTGCTGACTGTCCTGATTTAGATCCAGTCAGCAGAATCCACTTTCTGCACGTGAGACAGGATCCTGATGCTGCAGTACAACACTGTGTGTGTGTCTGTGTGTGTGTGTGTGAGGGAAGCTGTGTTTAACCATCCTATCAGGAAACAGGTGTTTACCTGGTTACTAAACCTTACAACTAAACACACACACACCTGTGTGTCCTGTAAGCTGCCCACATCAGAGGAGTCATGCCGTTCTGATCCATCATGTCCACATCCTGCCAGAGACAGAAAGAGGGAGGAAGAAAGAGTGCGAGACAAAGAGAGGAAAAAAGAATTAAAAGAGTGTTTCTGGAACCAGGAGGAAGAACGTGACCGTGTTCCTAAACAGCTGTGTAACCCAGGCCACACCGCCCCCTGGTGGTCAGAGGAGGCCTTGGCCGTACCTGGCCCTTGGCGATGAGGTACGCCACAATGGAGGTGTGTCCGAACTGGGCGGCCAGGTGGACGCAGCTGCAGCCCTCGCCGTCGATCAGCGAGGGGTCGGAGCCGTACTTCAACAGGTGCACCACCATGGATAGGTGGCCCTGCCTGGACACACACACACACAGAACACACACCTGATGCTGACGTGTGTGTGTGTGTGTGTGTGTGTGACTGACTGAGCACTAGTCATGCTGTGTATACACATACAATCAACCTTTACACACATTATCCCTCAATCAACGCATGTCGCTTCATTAAAAGGCTCTTTCACAGTCTGTCACAGTGAGCGGTGGAGTCCCCAAGTTCCTCAGTAATACATGGAGATCTGTTTGACTGAGGTAACTGATGGATGACATCACAGGGAAACAACTCTCCCAAAACAGCTAAGCTGATATTGGATCACCGCGCCCCTCAGGAGACACAGGGAACATTCTGACCATCAACCACATAAACCACAACCCAACGCATCCATCTTGATATACCAGATGAAGCGCTCTCCCTCCAGTCCTAAAGGTCACCAGCAGGTGAGGAGATCTGACAGAGGCAGCTCCAGGGGACTGGAACCGAGCAGGTGCGGTACCCTCCTGTCAGAAGCATCAATAATGCAGAGGAGCTCTCTGAGGGGGGTGGAGGAGCTCTCTGAGGGGGGTGGGAGAGCTCTCTGAGGGGGGTGGAGGCAGCTGTGTGGGGCTGGCAGGACAGAGACACGCTCTACCCTGGTCCTGTAACGATGCAAGACTGCCTAAAACTATGTTGGTGTTGCTTCCTTCCCTCCCTCCCCCCCCTCCCCCTCCCTCCCTCAATGAAAACATTAAATCTCTTGAGGAACATTTTGTAGAAAGCTGAAAACCTGGGCTCAGTTCAAGCTGTATAATAAGATTTAAAGACTCCCACCCCCACCCTCCCTTGACTATGTTCCTGGCTGCCTACAGATTTGTAGAGCAGTTCTCTAAACACAGGGAGGATCCTGTGGAGATCTTCTCCCCCAGACCCAGGAGAGCCCTGCGGAGCATCTTCTGGGTACAGCTCAACAGTAGAACACTTCCACTACATCAAGAGGTCACAGGTTCAAATCCTCCTTCCTCTCTGCATGTCGCTTAGATTGACAGCACCTTTTCAACACATTATCAACCCTTCTGGGGTGTGCGTGAGTGCGTGAGTGCGTGTGTGTGTGTGTGTGTGGGAGCCTGACCTGGTTGCCCAGTGCAGCGGTGTAGAGTTCAGATCCCCTCCAAGCTGGTCCACTATCGCCCCCTTCGATATGTAATACCTGAGGAAAGACAGTCACGCACACACAAACAGCATTGAAGAGGGCATTGTGAGGCTTCTCAAGGTTAATCATTATTAAACAATCTTTTAAAGGCCACCGATCAAGAGGTGTCGTCCTTCTCTGCCGACATCATGCTTGGAGAATATGTTCCTCATTTAGTCAGTGGGACGAGGGCTGGGAGGGGGACATGTTTGGGGAATATTCGCAAAGCTCTGACGATTATACCAAAGATAATAAGGAACAGAAGATGGGTAAACGTGTACAGGCTTGCCGCCCGCCATCCCTCCCTCCGGAGGGAGCATTGGGGGTAATTTCCACCCCTGCTGACTGGGACTGGAGTAAATGACTGCATCTCTCCATCGCCCCAGGAGGACAGGCCCCAGCAGAGGGGCTCATCTCTAGAGAGCTGGCTGGAGCCCTGGTCTGGGCAGAGGCCCAGTCTACCTGGAGCTGCAGCAGAGCTCTACTCTACTGAAACTCATCCATCATGCATGTGACTGTACAACGGCAAGGGGAGGTCAATGGTCAAGAGCAGGTACTGTCCTTGGCAAAGCACAGTGTGTTAGAAGAGGGATGTGTGTGATTGTGTGAATGAGAGCGAGCGAGAGTGTGTGAGAGAGAGGTGTGCTCATGTGAGTGACAGAAAGAGACACAGAGAGGGACAGAGGAGTAGAGGGAGGAAGAAAAAAAAAAAGAGCGAGAAAAAAAGCAAAGGAAGCCCTTACTTGACGAGGTCTATTCTATTGTTGATGGCTGCCCAGTGCAGGAGTGTGACGTTCTCTTTGTCGGGCTGTCGCACATCGTAGCCCGCCTCCACCAGCTCCCTGCAGCGCTCGAAGATGCCATACCTGCACAGCCAACACAGCACTGCTCACAAACCCACAGGCACCTTCCAAACCAACCACGACCCCCCTGGACTCCCCAGTCTGAGCACTCACTGTGTGGCTTTGACGATATCCCAGGTGCTGTAGTCATCCACGTGACTCTTGCGGCCCACGGTCTCAGTGTAGCCATGGTTGTAGTGACTCTGGGGCTTGATTTCCTGGGAGAGGGAGACAGAGGAGGGGAAACAGGGGATTAGAAACTCTACTAGGGTCCCACTGGGCTATCATAGGCCTCATAGGAATGGAGGGTCGGACCTATAGCAGCACGGCCTGCTTTCTCACGTTGCTATCTGGTCTAGATCAGTGAGGAAGGCTACTGATGGGTGACAACATACTAATGCTTTCCTAGAAAACCGTGGGAGATTTGTTTACTGAAGGCAATGCCAGTCAGCTACAGATGATCAAACCAAGCCTATTTCCAAGCCTTTCTAAGCACACCAATCATGCAATTCAATATGATCATATATAACACTTTGAGGATTTTCATACCAGGGTGGGTTGGTTACAGATGGTGATTGTGATGGACAATTTTTAAACAGAGCAAATGGACTAGGACATAGTTAGTAGAGAGAGTAGGAAATATGGACTCCATGTAATATGAGAGATAATCTACTGCTATGATGATGTCACTGGGGCCTGTATAAAGCTGGAGGGAGGAAGACCAGAGGATGAGGAGAGACTGGACGATGGAGGGGGGGGGGGGGTCGCGAGGGTGGATTAGGGGAAAGGGAACGAAGGGGTGGGAGAAAGGGAGCTTGGCAGAAAGAGAGAGACGGAGAGATAGAGAAGGCTGGCAAACATCCAGTGACAACGCAGGGCCTTAGTCTGCAGGGATCCTCCAAGCTAGGACCAGGGTCATGTCTTCAGCTGTGGTTAGACACTCACAGGGTAAATGCAGAGGCTCGCGGGTGAGCAGTATTTTCAAAATACCACTTTGTGGAATGGAAAAGAAGCGTTTCAACAGAAAGCAACCCTTACAACAGACATGTTTATTTGCAATTTGCTGTTATGAGTGGTAGGTAACCGTGTTTGAAAAATGAGGACGAACAGGTTCACATAACCCCTTCGGATGTTCCACTAACAGAAAACTCAGCCTGTGATCCGATGATCTCAAAGATTGAGGATGTTTACAATCAAAACACCCTCAAAGAAAAAAAGGAACTGTCAAAACTGGAGCGGCTGAAGTTTCGTCCATTTTGTCTCTGTTGCACAGGAGCAAATGGAAAAGCATGACGGACACACAGGGACCACACAACATGGGCGCCATGTCTGTGGGCCGACCCAGCGAGAGCTGCTAGCCGCTAACCGATCCATGTAAGCCTGCCTCAAATGTAGACAGCGGGCTTTGAAACTCTAGAGTTTCTCCAGAGAGAGAACAGGTCTGGGAGGGATGCTCAAGGATGTGCAGTTGGCTGTTTGAGTATAAACAGTTCAAGTCCCATTCAGCCTTGCAGCATCCCTCCAGCCTCCCCCTCCCCCTCCTGCTCCTACAGAGCAGAGTGAAATGCTGAGCCAGCACTGCTTCCATCCTGACAGCCAGCTCCAGCAGAGCTGCACACCTGGGGTGCTCTGCTCAGGCCTGGAGGGCAGCGCAATGTTGACTACATACACACACACCAAACATCCAGAAGACCAGGCTTGGTTCTGATGTCCAGATGTTGTATCTGCAGCCTCCTGGTGAAATGCTTGGGAGGGGGGGATATGGGAACGGAGGTTTTTGTGTCCGTCTAGGTGGAATGCAGAATGATTTGTGACATTTCATTTTCACCTGCATCGCAATAGGCGAGAGTGTATTGGATTGGATGTGTCAATGGAGGAGAGCTTCCATTTGGCTGCAGCATATATACAGAAAAACTAATAAATCAGGCTTTTTGCCAGAGCCACCAGATCGCTTCTTTCCACAATGACGCCACGTATGACTCCTTGATGGTGGGCATGAACCAGGTCATTAGTGGGCTGATAATTATTTTCTACTCCTGGAGATTTGATTCACACCAAGACAGCCTTTTTCAAATGGCATTCAGGGCCAGTTCCCTCATCTATATTTAGAAACGGTGGAAAAAGCAGGAAGAAATATTCTCAGGTCCTTTAACAGCGAAAGGAGAACCCTTTCAACTCTGAAGCCCATTCATTATGACTTGACCTCTGGAGACAGCAATTAGCCCCAAGGTCAAAAGAATCTCTTTTACTGCCTCTTATTACATGCTGTTGTTGTTAATTGTGACTGCAGGCCACAGAGATGCTAATTGCAGTCAGAGCTTTTTTGGGGGTCCTTCTAATGGGATGTCTGGTATTTTGTAATCCACTCAAACCTGGGCAGAACAGGCAGGCTGCAGGGAAGACAGGCTTGGACAACATCTGCCTTCTCTTAGGGCCCTGAAGGACACATCATCTGCTTGGAGAGCTGCTGATCCATGTAAGCAATAGGACATATGGCCTGCTCTCCCCAGGGAATCATGTCATGTGACCCTTAGAAAAACAGGCACATTTGACTGGTTGTCTTATAAATGAGTATAATGTCAACACCCATAGGGAGTAATTATACTGTGAAATTGCCAAGGTCCAAAATGCAACATTTTGTTGGTTACAACACATATCTATTTGTAAGTTTATCCTTACTTCATGGCAAAGACACAGGCTGACAGGCAGGCAGGCAGCCTCGAGCATAGGCTGGTCTGGTTCTGGTCACTTTTTAAATGCACCTTATTTCCATACAGGTAGAATGCGACTCCCTTATCAAGTTGTTTCAGTTTTTGCAACTACACTGCTGTGACTGGCTGGTTGGCTGGACTATTCAAAGTCAATAAAGATTCTGTAGCAGGTTAGGTCAGTACCAATCTAACATGCATACCATCTCAAATGAGGGCCATTCTGTGAAACTAACCCAATAGCCAAGCTCAAATTGGAGTTAATGACAGAAGTGTTTGGAGAATCTGCCTCGCAAGCGAATGAAGAATAGAAACCGTGGTTCTCCACACAGACCTCAGCTCCTGCCTGCATGTTTGCTCCTCAGCTTTGGAGTAAGCTTCTGCAATTATCCTAAAACAATGCATTTGCATTTTCAAATCAGGTCAGGAGTCTAGTTCTTTTTTCTCCACTTTGAGAAAACAACAAATGACTAGAGAAGTTCCCATAAAGGAACTTTCATAAGTTACATGTTCAAGGGGGCTTTTGGAGAGACGAGCACAGCACATTACATTAACTTGCATTTAAATCCAACTTCCATAGGTGTCTGACTGTTCACCATACAGAGGGCTTCATTGCTACAGGATAGACACCCTACATTTTCCCTTTCACATCAAATCATGGGCTACCGTAAATTAAAATGAAGATGGATCTTTAAATGATCCATCCATTTAAAACCTTGATGAAAACTGTGAGCTGTACTGGTCGACAAGGGCAGGGAGGGCCTAGTCACCCCTTCAGACATGCAGCTGGTGAGGGTAGGCCATCCCTGTGACTCACCAGCCATACGACCAGCCCGGAAACTGAACACCAGCATGAACAGAGGAGCATTTCAACCACCGGGTCACATTTAAGCTCCATCTGAAGAATGACAATGGGGACAATGGGGACCCTCCTCCTGTTACTATAGTGTGTGCTAAACCATCCATGGCTCCTGACCACGCTTAGCTTCTGTGTCTTAGTAACACCTGATAAGCAAGAGGCTAAACATTTACATTACATTTATTCACTTAGCAGACACTTTTATCCAAAGCGGGTTATCCTAAACGGGTAAACCCTGAGGACCTGGCCCCTGCCTCCCACTGTTGCATCAACCAGAAGGAATCATCAAAATTGCACAATAGTTCCCGTGTCCCTTTTCGAACTGGAGGTAGAAACCTGCATGGTGTTGACTTCAAACGATGAGTTATAGGCTTGTCCATCAGTATAAATCAAGGTAAATTACTTCCTCCTTCCAACGACAATAAGGCACTGAGATTGCAGCAATTCACTCAGTCAAGGGTGATTTATTAAAGACCCGACAGCTCTATCTGATGCCTCAGGACGACTCAGATAATCACTAGGACTAACGTCTTTCTGTGGAAACCTGTGCAGACCCTTGTGTGTACAGAGCAGTTTGTGTCCTTGCACTAGTTGACTTAATAAAATGGGAAGTAAACCATTAACAATTTACAATGGGTGGTTCCTCTGAAATGTCTCTTACCCAAGAGAGGATTCAGCATACTGTAAGAATCACACAATATCGCAGAAACTAGGAGGGAATAACTCCCAGGTATTGATCTGAAACTGGGTACGTTTGGCTGCTCACATTACAGGTAGTCTTTGAACATTATAAATACAACGTAGCTATGGAAGTTAATCACAGGGCCTCTTGCATAACCTGGATCATAGCTAGGTAATCACTCCAGGCAACGACCCAGCAACATTTCAAAAAGATGTTGTTTGATTAAGCATCATACTTCTCCCATATTTTGCAAATAAGGTTTAATTGACCATTTTCCATTTTTTTGGTGGAAGATGGGGCATGGGAAGGCTCAGACTAGCCTGTGCTGGCCTCTTGGACTGGGAACAATCCAAGCCATGATGTTTACAGTGCGTCACGTTGCATTTCAAATGGCGAATTGATAACACGAAGAGAACCTAGATTGTTAAACTTAAAGTGTGCGTCATGCATTGCAATAAAATACCATGACTTATCTCACTGTTAAAAAAGACTGAACAGATCTCACCAGATCAACTAAGGCCAGTTTGACAGCTAGAGCAGCAGAGAGCTACCTCCGTCTGCTCCCTGCCATCAGCAGCAGCAGCATTAACTAAGCCTGCATCAGTGAAAACGTGTGCCTTCTTTTAAGTGACACCATTAATTAACAGGCCATAATACACATTTTAAGGCACTCTTGCTTTGGTAGTTTGCAACCGACGTCAAAAACCTTCATCTTAGCCCATTTAGCTTGTTAGCAGCTAGCAGGCTGTTTTACGCAGCAGGAGCTAATCATCGCGAGCTACATTTGCAGCCTCTCGCGCCGCCCGCCTCGCGCAGCATCTGGGTTCTCCAAATGCACGAGGGATTTCTCATCAGCAGTAACTTCAACTAGAACAATCTGCATCGTTCCACATAACACACGGAGGTCGAGCATCCCTACCTCTGGATGGAGAATAGGGACACAGCCAGCTTCTTTCTCATATTCATCCATAACGTCAGCCATCTTGGTGGTCAGTCTCACCAAGGCATTGTGGGTAATGTGGAAACAAACAAGAGGAGAGCTCGCGCTGTCAAAAGGATGCCCGGAGCTGCTCGTGCGATTTTTATGCTGCTGTACTGTTGCATGACGTCATCGTGTCACATCAGTTTGATGTGCAGAGATGTAACTTTGCGAAAGTATATCTTCTTCTAGCATGTATTCGTTTATTGGTTTATTATACTGTTTCCTATTTTATATAGACCACTCTTGGACAAACGAGAGCGATATATGGGATGGATAATAAATGATTTGTCAAGATTCAATCACCAGCAATATCATTGCACGCACAGGAATAACCTGTTCAAGCCTTTACAAATGGGAAGTCATACAAAAGATCATGGAGCTGTATTAGGTTGTTTCTGTCACTAGATGTCACACTTAACCCGTCCTGATCTCATTTGCGACCAACAATCCTATTTATTTTATAATGATGATATGTTATATTAGTACACGCTTCATACTGATGAGAGCAGTTAATTTACTATTTGACTTAATTCATTAGTTTCAGTAACACATTAGCCTCGGCCGAATAAGCCGAATCCATTCGAACTAAAAAATCGAACGCTGATCAATCGAACGCCCACACAGACGTTCCAATCGATAACCGATTGAAGATGCGCAGGAAGACACGAAAGGAGGAGTGCAAGTGAGACAATCTCCAGTTTATTAGTACGTAACTACAGATCTAGTTTAAATTGCTTGAGAAAAGACAGCAATATTCTGAGGAATACACAGTAAGCAACATATTTGGCTGCATTCCTGGGGGATGAAAACGAACTTTAGGTGAGCTGCTGCTGTGGATGTGGTGGCTAGTTCGCTAGCCAGCTAACTGACCGTTGCTGCTTAGTTTGAAATTGTGTTTTTCCAGTCCTTGGAATAAGACAATTAAATACACCAGAAGGTATGTGTATTGCATGTGTTTAACGTCTATGTACAGAATCTCTCAAATATATTTACCAAATTGGGGATGGTGTACAGTAGTAACGCAGCCATATTTCATATTTAAATATGTTAAATAGCTAGTAGGACTACATCATGCAGTGGCACTGAATGAGACTAGATTTGGTTGTCGAATACTGTACAGATTCAAGACTACCTGGCTGCACTAATCTTAAACTGACATCCTCCAACCAAGATGTTAGCTAGCATGCTGACATCACTTAGACATCTGACCAGTTTACATAACAAGCTGTTGTGTATTCCTGCAGGTCTGTTGTATTCAGATGTGCACCGTCAGGACACATCATCATACTACATTTATGTCACAGCATCTAGCTCCACATTGAAATGTAATGCAATCCCATTCGTAATAGAGGCAAAACGATGTGTAAAGCAAACCCATTTCAGCAAAAGCAATTCAATTAAACGTCCTGCCCTTGAAGAAGATCATTAGTAACTGATTGTTTATTGGCATCCTAATTGGCCATTCTTGTTCATACCAAATAAAATCAGGTTCATGTCAGTGCATTTACACGAACACCGTTGGGGAATACTTCATTTGGCTTTAGTTAACACCTGGATTCTGTAGAAGGAGGCTATTACATGTCCCTGGCTATTATGTGTCAGCAGAGTTAGCCATGGTACCAAGTTACAACTTTCTCCAGTAAGAGTGTAGGGCCCTGCAACATAACACTACCACAAGACACAGTTAGGCTCTACAGTGACATGGCATGATGTCATCTCTTCATAATGGACATCATGTTCGTTTACACCCATGGGTTTTACTGGTGCAGATCAACATAGTTCTTTCAATAGGTTACTGGCACAGTTTACTGCATAAGGACTGAATGGATTTTGATTAAGCATATTTTACATTAAGTATTGGAATTTATAGGAAGTAGTTGACTTGTGTGTTGTGTTTTAACCATAGCTTATGTGATTGAAGGAGGAAGTCTGTGGCAGGTAGGCCTGATATGTCCAGTCATCGCAGACCTATAAGTTCTTAAATACTAAACTCATTAGTTTCCTACTTCAGTTCGGTCCTTCCTGTTTTTTGAGGACTGCAGATTTCCATGTTTCCATTCCCAGTTGATTTGCATGTCTTTCCTCAGCGAGGCAACATTTGACAGGGTAAGCGAGGCCCAGGACTCCCTCAGTGTGGTCTGCTCAGGTCTTCTGAACAATGCGTATCATTTGCCTGTCAAATGTTGTTTCCATTCCTTCCCAAGTGACTCCCTGTGGGGGTTGAACTGTTGCTCAGTGATATGGCACCATGTTTAATTAGAATAAAAGTAGTGTATGGGCCATCCTGTATGTCAGACACTTTTTTCCAGCAAACTTGTATCTGAGTGCGACTGGCTTATAGCTCGAGATGACCTTCCACATGTGGCACAAGTTATCATGTACTGTAGTATCTGGTCATTTTCATGTTTGTCTTTTTGCATGGACACATTAGGACACAGAGCAGGTTTCCAGACAGCACAATCACATTAGGCAGCACAATTACTTACACTCTGACACTATGAGTGTGTCTGCCAGGTTCATGAAATCAATCCCTAATGCCAGGCAGCACAGGGCTCGCTCCAAGCTACAGATGGATGTGATTAAACAGGCAACGGCTTGCTAGGTTGCAGCACAGATACAAGAAAGCAGAAATGTAACTGATCCGAGTCAGGATATTTATCAAAAGCCATCAGTTAGCTTAGGTATTCACAGTGATCACTAATTAATGCATTTGAACTATGTCAACAAAGCATTTATAAGGGACAGTCATAATGAAAAGGCAGATTTAGGTTAGTGCCACATCACAGATCATGACTCTCTAATGAAGAACTTCACAGTGATGAAATAAGATTGGGTCAACTTGGTGTGTTCGATGCTATCCATATATAATAGTTCCTTAACTAACAATTTAACCATTTCCCCTATGTATCAGCATCAATTTGCTATTTGAGCATTAGTATGGAATCTTATTCTAATTAAAATACCCCTGATTGTCTCCATATTCAATAACAACCTTTAACTTCACATTCAGTCTTATCATCAGTGTTTTTAATTATCTTAAATTAATTATAATGCTGTTACATAAGACACTAAATGCAGGGTAAATTAAAACCTGCATCTCTGCAGGAGCTTTGTCTGTATTGTTTCCTGCCAGGGTTGAAACCCAGCCCGTGTAAGGGATCTAAGGCTTTGATTGACAGGTGACACCCCTCCTATGATACTGGTCATCTCAACTGACTCACCAGGATGCTTCAATATTTTCTTTTTTTGTCTCACAGTAGGACTGCTAAAGATAAGTCACTTCACAAAAGTCCTTTCAAAGGGATTCCAATTAGGCTTAAACAAAGCCAAAGGCCTCAACTTTAATTAACACCTGACTCCTTAAAGAAGAGCCTCCCTTTCAAAATGTATTTCTAGATAGAACCAGGCGCACAGTGTATTCTGTGAAGAAAATGATTCATTCTGGGGGTGATAGAGGTTCTCTTAACCTCAAGACGGAAGGACCTGGCCAATTATCCTCAGTGCAGTCCCCCGTCACGCCTCCAGAGCACAGCTTTTAATATGGAGGAATGTACTTAGGTGTGCATACCCAAACTCCTCAAAAGAAATGCCCATGAATAGGCCTATTCAATTTCAAAAGAGTCAATAATGAATATCCGAACGTTCCCTTCCTTACTCCTACAGAGCCAGTCAGGGCACCAGAGTGTTCCTGTAATGACCTTAAAACCTCAGGGAGTGGCCAATACACTAAGGAAGACCTTGGGCTGAGTGCCAGTGTTGAACACATTTGTAGAGATGGAGGATAAAGGAATAAATCTACAGTATCATCGATGGTGAAATGATTCCTGACTGGTTTGACATGCAGGAGATGTAGAAATCTTTTCAGGAAACGACAGCCACATTACACCAGCTGATTTTATATTTAGTTTTCATCTCTTGTTACCTGCTGGTATCAGCGAGCTCACAGGGACTGGCTGTTGTTGCATATGTTGTGACATTCAGGAGGCTATTGTTACTCAACTATTTTCCTTTAGTGTTGTACATCTGAATACCTCTTCTGGCTGTGCAGATTGAGGAGACGTGACTCTATTTAGCACATGCCCCATGACTCAGTAAAATGCGATTATTCATGCATGCTGGGTCTCATAGGGTGTTTTCCCAACGTGAATGTTTCATTCTACAATGGATCCAGTGGCCACATGTAATAGTTTTATTTACAGCCACACCACTTCAAATCAAGCAGTACTTACCTGCTAATGCATGTACTTCATATTAGGGGATTAGTTGGACAGAGACCCAATTTTAACCATGAATAATACATTTGGTCAGATGGAAAAACCTTTTCTCCCCAACCAGGGCAGCTGAGCCAGCATAGCACAAGTACTCCTCAGGCAGAAATGAGCTGGACACAGTAATGAACTTGTTTTCTGTTATTTTACCGCATAGACTAATTCGACTACACAAATTACTATAACAGTACACCAGTGAAATATACTTAACAAACTTGCAGAACTGTCTGGCCATTGACTTTCAATATTAGGGCTAGAAGCACATTACCCTAATGTGTAAGTGATATTTGCATTGCAGTTAGTGGAGGATGGTGTATATGGTCCAAGGCAGGCCAATAGGACACTGTCTCATCACACCTGAAAACAACCCTACCCTGCAGCATGAATGACACTCCCTGCAGTCTGTCTATCAGGGTGCCCTGTCCAGCCACAAGCAGCACTGCACATTCACAGTCTTGTGTGTCAATGTGAAGACAAGTAAAGCTCAAACCGGGTGTGAACACATGGGTGGACCTCAGACTACCTAGTATTGCAAAATGGCTAACTGGACCAGTCAATGAATACTTAAAGATATTTTAATAATTAAAGCCAAGCTTGCTGTTAAATTAAGATTGGGAACAGAAAAAAAACGAAAAAAAAACTTTGAAGCAGATGTATTTGGCTAAATAACAGTAAAAACACACAGCTATATGTAGCATATACATGATGTAGTACCACAACAGCTAGTCTTAAAGGGATCAAGTGTCTAAGCTTGGTGTGTCATTCCTTTTATCTGGGTTGGGCTCTACCAGAAAGACCAACAAGGTTAGACGAGTTCCATTCTGTTAGGCTGTTGACTCTTCCAACACAACAGGCAGGCAACTTTCCATGATAAAATTCAACCCACTGTGGAGGAAGCACACATTAAGGCCGACTACTTGATGCTTATTTTTTGTTAAGGGTGAACGGAACATGTACTGCTTTGCTACTGGACTGTTGCATCTGTTTCACATTGCTTGGGTTTTAACTTGGCTTTTCGACGTTCCACATTTCCACAACCAGTCCCAGTTTGGTATATTACAGCTCATGGGACTTCAGTTTGGAATGAATTTGGTCAGGTGAAGGTTAGGGGATTGTAAACAGAATAAGTGTGTAAGGATATCAATAAAGTGAATAATGATTTTGTTTGTTTGCTACAGAGGAAGTAGTTTTGCATTCCCCATGGCCACATTAACAGTTGCTTCATGACTCGCATTAAAATGTCTAAGAAACAGGAAAAAACTGTAAATGTTCTTCATTAGTGTCTATCTGATAGTAATGTGCTTTTCGAGGCCACTGTTTTCTTCAGGGACAACTTGAGTGCATTCATAGCCAGCCAGTGCTGATTCTGTGGCAAAACAGCAACTGGTTGCCTAACTTTTTGGCATGATTTCAAAGCCATTTTGAACTCGTGCTTTCTTCAAGGTCATACCTTAATAGTTGCCCTGAATACTCCAGTTTTAATGGAAGGAAAAAAACACTCACCGGTACTGAAAGTCTGATGGCTTCCATTGTTCGGTAGTGTGGTGTAATGACTGAAGGGTTCAAGACTGCTGTATCCTGGCTGTGGCTATATAATGTTGTCCTTGGGCAAGGCACTTCACCCTACTTGCCTCAGGGAGAATGTCCCTGTACTTGCTGTAAGTCGTTCTGGATAAAAGCGTCTGCTAAATGAATATTTATTATTATTCATCCTTATTGAGTCTTTGGATCAGAGCTCATTCCATTTCACACACCCGTTAAAAAACACCCCTGGCCCCAGCCCTTGGCCCCTGGCCCCAGCCCCTGGCCCCTGGTCTGTGCCTATCTGCAGCTGCCACCTGGCTCAGTCCAGCCCAGACCATTGGAGACCCTGTGTTCAGGAGGAGTGTGTAACACAATTAGGCCAGCCAGTGGAGGGTGGAATTGAAAGGCAGAGAGAACAGTAGACGGCTTCAGAGGGGACATGTTGCCCTCATCTTGGCCATATGCACGTTACATAATTGGTTGAACTGCAGTGGACTGCTACCTGTCAGAACTTTGTGATGAAGCGGGCAGATTCCTTCAGATGTTGTGTTATCAAAGCTGACCTGTCTGCCCTGCTGTGTGTGTGTGTGTGTGTGTGTGTGTGTGTGTGTGTGTGTGTGTTATGGGGAAGCATATACAGACTGGATGGTTCATGGTTCAGTGCTTCTCTGCAGGATCTCAGGAGTGTTTTGTGCCACAGCTTTTCCTCCTCCAGATTCTGTGACATGCCACCCCAGCTGTGTGCTCCTCTCTCACTGCTGGGTGCCTTGATCAGCCTGGACCTTTAGACAGCTGCACACACACACACACAGATAATATTAATCAAATCAGAGAGGCAGCTAGCCAAGCGACTGGAGTTTTGGTCACATGATCAGCAGAAAGAAGCAGCAACATGCCGTCCCTTGTCTTTTCCCCCTCGCTGCTCTTCTGGTGCTGCAGCCACAGCATGGACATCATCCACAGCTGCTGCCCAGGGCTACGGCCCAGGAAGCATGGGGACAAAGCTGTGGGCTCAGCATCTTATATCCTCATTCAGAGCTCTCCAGAAAGAAATCAGCTATTAATCTGATAGTGTTGAGTCCTACAGGGTACAGCCATGACCAATCCCCCTCCTCGGTCCTGACCATCAGCACACACCAGGGGGCCATAGTGACCACCGGATGGATCTGCTAATTGGCCAGCTGACTTATAATCTTCATCAAACAGGATCAAGGAATTTGTTTAAGAGGCAACCCAAAGGATACGCCTCATCAAAACCACTGGCACGGAACAGATTAGAGATGTCCTGTTCACTCATAAAACCGCTCTCTCTCTCACACAAACACACACACACATATACGTTATTGTGTGTCTGAACGCTACATAAGCCGCCCTCTGGTGGGCTCACTATAAGGGGAGGGGAGTAACATTGTGATGTCATCTCTCCTCTCTCTCCCTCTCTCACTCTCCCTCCATCAGGCTGGCAGTGGTGTTGCCGTGAGAGGCTGCTTTTTGCTGTGCGATCCTTGTGAGGTAGGTCCTATATTTGTCTCTGCTTGTCTGTGTTGACTGTTAAACTGTTGTGTGTGTGTGTGTGTGTGTGTGTGTGTGTGTGTGTGTGTGTGTGTCTAGCTGTTATGTGTGATATGTGACAGTGTGTGTTCATCAGGGCTTATACTGAACGCTTTAGGCATTACCTATATTGTGTGTGTGTCATATCATACTGCATTCCAGCTCTCTGGTAGTACAGTGTAGGAGGGATAGGTAACGTTAACATGCTGATGTGCTTACACGGACCCATACGCTATCTGATAAGATGTCTAATCATGATAAAAGAGCGCTCAGCCTTTCAGAGTTAGGGTCTTACATCGGCTGCAGGAAGACTGCTGCCTCTTCCTTCCCGTCTCCTCCTCTCCCCTTCTGTCTCCTCCTGTCCCCTCCTCTCCCCTCCTGTCTCCTCCTGTTCTCTCCTATCCCCTTCCTGTCAGCTCCAGTCCTCTCCTTGCTCCTTGTGTCTCTTCCTGTCCTCTCGTATCTCCTCCTGTTCCCTCCCCTCCTGACTCCCCCTATCCTCTCCTGTCTACTCCTTGTCTGAGTATTAAATCTAAAGACTTGGAAACGCATGGTTCTCAATATGCAAATAGGCTTTTCACCTTCTCATCCTTTTCAGCATTTCCTGTGAAAGAAGCCTCCACATGCTGCATCACATGTACTGTCATGCATTGTCCTTGTGCTGTGTATTGTCTCTCTGTTCTGCTCTCTCTGTTCTGTGCTTTTTGACCAACTCCTGCTTGAAGTGTAGCTGGAGCATTCTGTGTTATGGCGGAACTGTCCAGAAAGTCTCTTTTGTGTCCATTTGTCTTAGCTGTATTTAAACTGGGCCAGCCAACTGGAAAAGCTCTCTATGTTATTACTTGCTGTAATGTCTATTTTAATCTAGATAGAAAAAGATCTCATAAGCAAGCTGGGTTAGTTTCTAGTCAGTCAGGTTTACTTTATCTAATTTACCAGGCTAGCTTTATCTAGCTAGCTCTTTGTAGCTAGCAGGGCTAGCTTTGATGACATAGCAGGGATAGCTTTATCTAGCTAACTGTGTAGCTTACTGAGAAGGCTTTCTGCAGCTAGCTGGGTTCCTTTACCAGTCAACTGTACTGCACCAGCTCTTCCCAGCTGACAGTAGAGGGGGGTGGGCTGCTGTTGCCAAGGACAGGATGAGCAGCGTTGGGGTCAGCACAGTCACCTTGACACCAGGCAAGCCCGAGCCAGAGCATGCCTGATCAGTATTCTGTCCCATAAGCCCCCTGTGAGAGGGAGAACGTGATGGAGGTGGGCGGCAGCAGGGATATCAGCCCCTTGTCTTTAATGACAGCTAGTTGAAATGGTCTCTAAGCTATATTGTAAGATGTTCTGGAGGCTGTGTGGGGACAATCTGAGACTATGAATGAGTTGAAAATGGACCCCCCAATAAAGTCTGAACAGTGTTGACGAAAAAGGAAGAAAAGCCTTGGCTTGTGTCGTCATATCAGAGCATCTCTGTTCATTTCCTTTCGCATGTTTTGCAACACCCTAGCCCCCCTTTTTGAAGCCATCTAGGTCATGTGACACCCAGTGAACTGTAAGAGAACTGTGCTCTGCAGCAGGGTTTGTGACATCCTGTGAACTGTAAGAAGTTCCCATTCAAGACAATGTGAACAAACGCCTGAAAAAGATCCTGAATTCCCCTCAGACTCAACCTACTCTTCCTCCATCCTATGTTTACACAGATGATTAATATTCCCCTACACTCTGACCTAGATAAGGTAATTCTGTTTGATGAACCCCCCTCCTTTCAGCCACATCAATAAACTGGGACACACTGACGACATTCCCCAGTAGCATAGCATTTAGGAGGGGCCTGAACTATTGATTTTCCTCCTATTAGTACAGGGTGTTTCTCCTCCCTACCCACCCCAGCCACATGGCGGCCCAGTCTCAAGGGTACTGACTGTCTGACATTTCAAGCATCACCCAGCCTGGTCCTGGCTCTGCCTGTCTACCTGTCTGTCTGCCAGTCTGTTAGACAGGTCGCTCTGTCCCCTCCATGTCTGTATTTCAGGTTTATCTGAAAGGGAAGGTTGAGGAGAGGTCGTTAGCAGTGACTGAGTCTCACCTGTACCCAGGGCCTGAAGAGGACGTCTGTCTCTGCAGCACGTCCTCTCTAGGATGGACAGGAGACAAAAAACACTGACGGATAACGACAGGATTGACATCTGTCTGCCCTTCATAGACAAAAGACAGTGAAGGTTGTATTAGGCTCATTCAGTCTTTATTGTTATTATAACCTGATAAAGGCAGAGTAGCACGTCAAAAAGGCTGACTCTGTGTAATAATGTCATATAAACACACAGATATGTGACCTCCTCTGCCCTGGCTATTCATTATCAAACCAGAATACAAAACAGCCTGGGGGTGTGAATCAAGAACAAAGTCAAGGGCACAATCTTAAGTAAAATTCAACATGCTACGTTTCTTTCGATGAATGTAACTGTCTCTGTTCAGGCCTTATGCACCAACCCTTCTCTGAGCATCCTCAAAAACCTGCTGTCAGGATGAACACCTGGACCAGGGCCAGACATCCAGGGAAACCTGGACCCAACCTGGACAGTAATCCCCATGCCTGCCTCTGGCTCTCATGCTGCTACACTGCCAAGCCTCTGTTGTTGGGATTCCCTGTCCTCTTCCCTGTGTCTCTGGCACTGATGAATAGGTATTAGCTGGCAGGGGGGTGGGGGAGGGAGAGGGGAAGGAAGATGGCTTCCATGCCAGCTTGTTTAAAGGCAGGGCAGCAGTAGAGTGAGGATAACGATCTATGTTTTAACATCAGGTGGGGGACAATCAGTCAAGGTCCACGCACCTACTTCTGAACTACTGGAATGTGAAAGAATGATGTAGCTAAAACTGGAGAATGCTGTACTATGCCTAGAGTATTTCTGCCATAACCAGCCTGGACCAGCAGGGAGAGGAACAGAATGCTCTTAATGCTCTGAGACGAACACATGCTGGACTGAAGGACAGGCAGGGGGCGAGAGGGGGAAAGGAGTGGAGGAGAGCATTCACCTTAACAAACTAATTTTCTTTCTGTTCAATTCATTGCCCAGTCAGTTTATTGCTCTGTATTAACGCGCCTCCTGAATGGGTGAACCTGTTGTCCTTGACCTGCCCTCATGGTCCCACAGCAACAGAACTAAATGTTCCCATGGGCCCACTCTTCAACAGGGTCCAACTGAACTGCTGAGTCATCTCGCTTAGCGTTAATAGTAGCGAAGCTGTTTTGAGGAAGTGTACGATGCATCTGTTGCCGATTAATTGCCATGTGTCGGGTCTTGCCTGTCAGCACAGCAGACTGGAGTTAGGTCCCATGGGAACAGAGTTGTGTGTGTACAGGTTGTGTGTGTGTGTACACCTGTATCAGTGTGAAATGTTCGCCTGCTAGTCTCTCAACCTCTCTATTGAGCCTCAGCAAAAATGTATTTCAGTAAAGCCAGCATGGAATCTAGCCTGTCATTTGTTTCAATTTGACACAGACTTTTTCATTTTTTATAAGAAATCATCTAGCAGTCAGCTCAAAATGGCTTCACTCAGCTCCTCACATTTCTTTGAGTACTGCAGTATTATTATGGTCATACTGCATTTAATCTCCTGATTGAATATACTTATTGTCAACTGCTCTATAGATTCTGAGCAACTGCTAGCTGGAGCTACATTGATCACCCAATCAGAAAAAAGGATATGTTACTTAAATCTGGGCCTATTAGTCAGGTGGCTGAGTGTTTAGGGCGTCATGCTACATAGCAGAGTCATGGTACAATTTGTTCAAAGCAGTGGACGAATGAGTGGATGTAAAACCTGTTTGACACTAAGTGGACATTAAATGATTTCTTAGAAACTCAAGCCCTGCGTCTGAATATGTTCATATTCATTTACAGTCTAGTTAGCTTTATGTCAGATAAGGCAAGGTCAACAGCATACTTAGTATCCCATCTTCCCTCCCTCCAGAACTTTCTCAGAACTGGTAAGTGTATGCGCGCGTGTGCACGCACCCTCATGAGTGTGTAACCAGAGGGTGTGAAGGTGATAATGCTGTGCTGAAAAACTGTCAATACTATTATATCTCGACCATGTTTAAGGAGTAGTTTCTATCACTGCCAGCTTAGACTACAAAGTAGGTTCATGTCAGCTGTGGAGTAAAAATTCACCGACCAGCAACATGGGATAGTGGCCTGCACACTGAAACCCAGAACCCAGCATGCTGTTCCCTCAGTGTTCCTGTCTCTCATTTAGTCAATGTCTGTTCTGTGGCACGTTCTCATATAGCAAAAGTCACTGGGGAGGATGGATTCATTTTTCAGTCTTCTCTGTCTTCTCAGCCCAGACACACCCATCCCAACCTTTAGTTAGCCTAGTAGATACTACCTGATACCACGTCAGTTAGTCAGCAGGTTTCCACAGGATCCCTACACTCCCTCTTAAACCAGTGGTAGAGTAGTTTCCCCACCCCCAACCTTGAGTTTTCCAAATGGGAAGCAGAGAGGCGTGTCCCTCCGTGATCCTGAAGGGTTTGGGGAGATGGTGAGCTGCTGTGGGGACTCTCATATCAGCTGTTGTGTTTATCAGTGATGACGGAGGCCCAGCTTCCTACCTGACAGGGAGATCCACACTGCTGTGAGGACACTAAGAGCTGTCTGTCTCTCATTCTCTAGGTTCTCTTTGGATAAAGAGGATATTTATTCTCCGAGACTCTGTCTCTGTTCTGTCTTTCTCTATCTAACTCAGTCCCCCCTCCCTTTTATCTCTCTAGATTTCACCATTACTTCCTCTCTCCCATCTTCTCTCTTTCTCTCCTGCACAATCATCGCTCCCTGCAAGAGATGGAGTGCAGAGAGACGTGGGGAGGGAGGCACTGTATGTTAATGGCTCATTTGGAGATATTCAGCCAGGCTGCTGAAGGCAGACCCATTTAGGGTAGAAGAGGGGAGACAAATGGAGGTTTGCTGATGGGAGCATGCACCACAGCTGGGGGTGTTCCTCTCCAAGTCCAGCCTAGCTTTGGCCACTGTTTAGGGAGGTCCAGCGGACGTTCTGGCAAATGTTCCTGTTACCTCATTCTGTAGTGGTGTGTGTATGCACTTGTGGGTGTGTCTGAGAGAGTAAAATGTTGAGCTGTATCAGGTTCTTCAGGACTCACACTGTGAGTCATTCTTAGGTGTTTGTTCAGTAGATGAATATGTTGATCTGTACCTGTATGTATGTTTGTGACATTCCCTGCCTCTCTCTCCTGACAGACATGCAAGCTTCTGAGCTCCACTAACATCAGGCCAGACTCTGGGGAACCATGGAGTCTTCTTGTTCCGAGTCTCAGGGGGAACCTGAGAGGACTCTGGTAAGTAGAACCAAGACCCTGCGGAACTGCTTCACTAGACAGGAGAAAGGTCACAGAGAAACCACACATTCTGACACTCCATGTTTCATAGACTCATTAGAACACCCAGACAAAGCACCACCATATTAAACCACGCTATTACTTTCAAAATCCCTCCCAAAATATCCCCCTAGTTGGTGACTGTGTACCATTACCATCTCAGTGGCAGTAAGGTGAAGGAGGCAGAGGTGTTATGTCCCTATTAGCATCAATGACGAGGGACCCCGTCCAGATCTTCCTGCTAATGGTCAGAGTTGGCCTGCTAAGCTGCCAGGGGCTGGACAGGGGCAGGGAAGGGGGCTGGGAGCTGCAGCTGAACCTGGGGATGAGGGATCTGTCAGGATGGGCTAGGGAGGGAGGCTCTGGAGGGGCTCAGGCCTCGGTCATGCTGCTTCCCAGGACAGCGCTGGCCAGCACCAGCACACAGGGAAAGGTCACAGCCTTTCCTGTCCTCGCTCATATATGTGAACGTCAACACAGGAGACACGCATAAACACGAACACACACACAGGCTCACACAGACGCACACATTCACACAGTGACTGCTGCCTTTCCTGTGTGGTTACAATGCCATCACTGTGATGATTTTGAAAAATGTCTTTGCGAGGAACTGTAAGGCAACATATTGAATTCCCACGTCAGCCAAACTATTGGAGAACCCAACGGAGGACATATTGTGTGGATGTGGTTTCATTCTGTTCACAGTGAAAGCTCTATTGAGTGGTGATGGCACTCAGGACTATAACACAGATTAGGGTGGCTGGGAAGGCCTCCAAGATACTGCAGCCATTCTGCTCTGCTCATCATGCCCACAATAAAGCCCTGCCCAGCCCGCTACAGGGCTTCCTGACCCTCCAACACTTTACTTCCTTTTAGTTTTTTTGGTTGTTTTTTTTCTTCACAGTGGACTTTTTAATAAACTTAATAAACTTTGGAAAATACGGTTTTCTCACCTTATTTGGTTTGTCTGTTTAGGGAATATTCCACGTTGATGTGAATATTTTGCCTTGACAGCAGGTCCAAATCTGTTGTTATTTACTGCACAATAACACCCAAATTGATTTCCTGTGAGGCAGCAGATAGCTTTCAAAATAGAAATCGACAAAATATATTACCCATGTCCCAACGCACGGCTGGAGAGAGATTTCCATCCTCTGCGCAGCGTTACTTCATCCCCAGTCCTCTGAATCATCAGAAAAAGCAGGTTTTCTGCTGTATTTTCTTGTGCTGTCTGTGGAGTTGGACTGTGGCAGTACGATGAAAACCCCCTTCTTAAATCCCATCTATCCTTTTTCTTTTTTTTTTTGTCAGGGGTCCGTAATACACAACTGGCCTCAATCCCTCAACCGCAAGGAGTAAAACGCTGAACTTCTTACATGCTTGTTGTTGGTCTTTGAGAGATGCAAGATGGGTTAGTTAGTTCCTACAGTATATTCCCCCAGATCATTTCCAATCCCAGGCAGGAATCTTATCTCATCTTGATTTGAGCGTCCAGACCACCACACTCTCACCGGGTGTGGGATGTGAATATTCTCTGTGACTATTCACATATTTCATGTGACTTGTTAGTCAAATGAACAGGTAGGCCATCTGATATGTACATGCCCTCACACAACGATGCCACTTTTCCTGTGCTTGAACCCGACACGTGTGAGAGCGTGGCGAGTGCGACGCGGTGATAGGAACGGCACATTCGCACAGCGCCAGAAGATGTTTCAGAAAACCGTCGCTGAACTGAAGGAAAAAAAAAAAACTTTCTGAACCTGATTTTCAGATAATAGAACCACATGAGTCTCTCCTGGTTTCCTGTGGAAAGGCTGACATGTTTATCACAGTGCAGGTGTGACATGTGCCTAATTGTCATACTAGGTTATCTGGAGTGTTCTACTGACAGTATGTTTTCAGCCCATTAGGAGAGGTCAGAGTCCATCATTCAGTAGCCTATCTGGATATTGATACTGAACACTGATGGATGCTGGCTATCTGGGGGGGCGGGGTGGGGGGGGGGGGGCGGGTGTGTGTGTGTGTGTGTGTGTGTGTGTGTGTGGGTGGGCTGGTGCTTGGTTCAGTGTGCATGTTCTGTGAGGATTTCTTGAGATGATTTACGTTTCCTTTATCATTTCAAAATATATGGTGTTGAATTGATTGATACTGATTGTGTTTTCGTACATGGCTCCGTGCATGCGGTGTTGACGAACGTGTTTTTTGTTTTGCGAGGAGGTTAAAGCGTGTGTGCGTTCCCACTCATGCTCCCTGCATCGTATCCTGTTACCGTGGCCACCAGTGAGTCGCTGACACCATCAGAGTGCTGATGGTGACGTGTCCTTTCAGCAGACGTCACTGTGTGGTCTAGAGCAGGGCTGCTCTAGGGCTGCTCTGCTCTGGGTCATCTCAATCAATATCACCTCAGTTCATGTTAAAAACTTCAGAGACAGGTGAGAAAGACAGTGAAACACCAGCCCCAACCTTTAAACCTGGTTTGTGAGCCGTTTCAGAAGAATGGCAAGAGCATACGTTTGTTTCCTGATATTATTCCTTATACATTGCTTTTTATGACTCTTTCAAGTTATTAAGTTGTTTTATTTCCCGGATAGTTTTTCCATCACTTTGAAACTAAAATGTCCACAAATTGTTGCTTTGTTGTGCACTTCTGACTTCGGAAAACATCGTTATAGCTTTGAGCCCCCTTTGTGGCCCTTAATTCTCTTCTCTAATGAAAGTGGGACCGGGATTATATTGCAAATGAGCTTGGATCACTTAGCGTGATGACCACAGTACGGAGGTTTGTTGATTCGTTTGTCTTGAGGAGACTGGAAGAAAGCCCTTGTTAGCAGGCCCTCTCTAGTCAGCCTCTGAGGGCTGTGAGAAACAGACTTTTATTTTGTCAGGATGCAAATGATGCTCTCCTTTTAGGCCTGTGAGCCTGAGCACCCACAATCATAGTCTCTGTCTAGCGCCTTGATTTAAACTGTACCACCACAATTGTCTCTTTGTCAGACCGATGAAAGAGAACATAGCCATTAGTCTGTTTCATGAATAGTTGTTTTTTCTTCAGCAGAATGTTGCTATCCTACACATAAAGAGGTCTCCTCTTCCTTGAAGGCTTGAATAAATGTTAAATGCTGCACGTCAAATAAAATCGCCTCAAAAGTTTAGTCGTCAAACCATGGCCTATGTTATCACATTTTTTATCTGGAATTTCACTGTTGACCGAGGAATTGTTTGCACTTTGATATACAAACCAGGTCTTGAAACCTTGAACCATAGCAAAATCCCGGACAATTCGACCCCACTGTACAAACATCACTACAGTGTTACTGTAACCGTGTTTGGTCGCCCATGCATTATGAAAAACAGATATTCACAGGTACTGTAATCCCACCAGCATCCAGATATCAAAGCATGTTCATTTTCTAACAGGTAACAGTAGTCACACTGCTATAGTGCTTGTATACCTCTACCTTTTTAAGAAGCTGTTTTTACAAAAACACTGAGGCACCACTCACACCCTAATCTCCGAGAGGGAACATAAAAAATGGTTTGGTCCTCTTCATCATTGTGATCGATGAGACTCCAGGCCCATACCTCACCATCCACCCCCTTTCTCAGGCACACAGATAGACCAGCCCACATGAATCTCCCCTGACCTAGTTGGCACCACGGTTTCCGGTTTTTCCCTATTTCTCACATTTCCCATGGTAATGATGATTGTCCAAATGACCAGATCACTTCTGCTGGTCTTTCACTTGACACCAGGCATGTGTGCCACTACATAACTATTGTTACCCTCTGAAAACAATTGTGGTCTGGTCCTTCACAACCACACAGTCTATGTTTCGGTCTGTCAGGCAGTAGGCCAAGCTGTCAGGCCCAGAGGAGAGACTGCTGTGTTCAAGGGTGAACTGTTAAGTAGGTTAATGGAGAAAAAAACAAGTGCAAAAACTCCATTAATGACCCGCCAAGGCTGAGTGCCCTTCCAGACCATAATAAGACGCCTGCATGGTTGGACTGATTTGTGTGTGTCCTCTTTATGGTCGGCCAGCTTGTGTGTTTCTCATTTGATGGCAGGGGAAATGAGATGCCTGCTTGATGTATGTCGAAGGAGTGGGATGAAGAAGTACACACCATGCTGAGTGAGACAGACAGGAGAAGATGAGGGTTGTTTTGTTACTGAATCATGTGCGTGTGCACGCACGCTCGCACGCGTGTGGAAAACCACTGACATCGGCAAAACGTTAAGACGGCGCGAGGATCAGAGAGATTAGGACCTCCTGTGAAAGTAAAAGACCTATTGACAAAGGCAGAGAGAGCTTGCATGTCACAGTGATAAGGGGAGAAAATGAAGGGAAAAGGAATTAAATATAGAGAAGGATAGGGAGAGGAGGGGAGACGAGAGAGGGCTGGAGGGGGTGAGCGGTGAGGAGGAGGGAGAGAAAACAAGGGAGGGTGGAGAGAGAGAGAGACTTGGATAGAGAGGAATGGGGAGAGCGAACAAGAGGGGCGAGAGTGAAAAAGAGAAGGAAGCAAGAACAGAAATGGGGGGAGAGAGAGACATCTACAGAGAGAGATGGAGAGAGAAAGAGGGAGGGACGGAGAGTGGGAGGGATGGAGGGAGCGAGAGAGAGAGAGAGAGAGAGAGAGAGAGAGAGAGAGAGAGAGAGAGAGAGAGAGAGAGAGAGAGAGAGAGAGAGAGAGAGAGAGAGAGAGAGAGAGAGAGAGAGAGAGAGAGAGAGAGAGAGAGAGAGAGAGAAAGCACTCACCGGGGCAGCAGGGCAGCATGTGAAAGAGGGAGGGACTCGTGCTCTCCAGCACACTCTCCTGTCTTCCACTCTCTCGCTCCCTCCCTCACAGGGCTGTGTGTGTGTGTGTGCGCTTCAGTGTGTGTGACAGCTCGGCTCCATCCCTCGTCTCACGGCTCAGACCCGTCCCCGGCAGCAGCGAGCAGGGCGTCACGGCCAGCTGACACACGGTGAGCCTCTGTGTTTCCTCTCAGCTAACTTCCCCGGGGTGAGGAGGAGTGGGGTGGAGGGCGGCTGCAGTACTAGCACACGCTGGCTAAACCCTCCTGGATTTCCATACTGTTGTGTTAGTTCTTGCTTGTTCAGAGCTGTATCTGTTTGGTACTGTCACAGAAATTGTGTCATTTGTTGCAGCACAGTACATAAGTACACAACTAAAGCTGTTTAGAAGTAGTTAGTCTTTATTCAGTCAGGAATGTTTGCCGTTCGGCTGTGGCTGTTTGTTGACGGACTGCCTGGTTAAAGGGTCCAGCCTTGACTTGAAACGTTTCTCTGCCTGTGTGTCCTAACATCTGGGGCTGCTGCTGAGAAACTCGCTAAGCTTTCTGGTCTGGCCCTGAGGTGGCAGGGCAGCTGTGGTCCTAGCATGTCCCAGTATGACTCTGGCTTTGCCCTGCCTATTCTATTCAAAGAACGGGTGCCACAGTAAATTCTGTGTTTGTGCAACTTACGTGGTGAATAAAATGTTGAGATTCTGATTTGGAGACCTGGTCATGTCTGGAGAGTGTGATGTTCAGCAGTGCAGGCCCAGATTGGAGCTGGTTCTGAGCTCTAGTCTCTGCAAGACCTGGTCTGACGCCTCACATGGACTCTGATTGAATTACTAGAGAGTATCCTCATTGGAAGTATAAGAAATCCATTTGTATGCTGCCTAAGGAGACTACTTAAAAGACATGCAAAACCAGGTTGGAATTGAACTCTCTTTGAAGGAGGGGGAAAAAGAAAATATTAATTTTCAAGGAAGTTCTTCAAGCACCGATCTTTGACTAAAAAGGATTTGGCCAGTCAAGTTCTCATTTTCTCGGCCAGGCTAATTGCAGTCATCGTCCTCATCTCCTTCCGAGAGAGGCTACTGCTGTTCCTCATCCAGACCCCCTCTGCTGTCCTCATCCTCCTCTCCCAGAGACAAGCTCTCCTGTTACCCTCTCCCTCACCTGCCTTCTCCTCGGACATCGAGTTTCAGGCCCCACGCTGAGGTGAACCTGAGAGCCCCCTGTACCCCCCACCCCTGTCAGAGGTTCCACCTGTCAGGAGTGAGAGCTGTAAGGCCGGCTGTGTTCGCAAACCCAGGTTGTTGGCAGATCCTGTTCATCTGGTCTTCACAGTTATCTGTTTAGAGGGCACCTGAGGTAGTTCTCACACCTGCTGCTCTGCTCCAGATCCCCCAGCAGGGATGCACCTTCCTGGGCTTGATGTGTTAGATTGACCACCTGCCTGGTGACAGACCCCATCACCCAACCAACACCTGAAGTCACACTGTCAGAGTGGCTGTCCTGTCCCTTGGCCTTCTTACTACTTTTATTTTTCTATGTGGGAGTCTTTTGGCTCAGCGGTTAAGGTGTTGGGCTACGGTTCAGAAGGGTGTGAGTTTGATTCACAGCTGTGGCTACATGATGTTGTGTCCTTTGGCACGGCACTTCACCCTACTCACATTCCCTCAGGGGAACATCTCTGTACTTGCTGTGAGTCGCTCTGGATAAGAGCGTCTGCTAAATAATTTAATGTAAAATGTATAGCTCTCCCTTTCTTTCTCTCTCTCTCTCCTTTCATCTCTGACACATTACCTAAACACCCTGTGTGTAGACCCACACAACTATGTGTGTGTGTGTGTGGGCTGGGCCCTGGCTAGCATGTTGTCTCTGCAGGGATATTTCTTCCAGTGTGTGGAGAAATGATATTTACGAGGCCTGTTGTGTTTCTGCAATAGCTGTAAATTAATGCGTGCTCTGGGCAGGCGAGACCCCCACAGTTTCTCCTGTGAGGTGGTCTCCTTGCCCTCCTCTCCTCCAGTAGGACATCTCAGCTATGGAGAAAAAAACGTGACTAACTAACGGCCTGGACGTCTTCTCTCCTTCCCTCATTTATTCATTCTCCCTCTCCATTTTCAGCATAGCTCTTTCTCATTCTTTCATCCTCAGTACATTTGTTCTCACCCATTCGCTATGTCTCTCTCTAGCTCTCTCTCACTCGCTCATTCTTCCTCTCTCTCTCTCTCTCTCTCTCTCTCTCTTTCTCTCTCTCTCTCTCTCTCTCTCTCTTTCTCTCTCTGCCCACTCCTACTCTATCAGTTGACTTTTCGGAACCCGTTAGTGTAAATGCTGGGTGCAGTCATGCTGACCAGACAGGTCTGCCTTGGTTAACTGACCGTAGTGTTGACTCGTGCTGACCTGCGTGCATCCATTTGTCTAATGTCTGACAGAGAAGCTTCTTGAGTGTCCTTTCAGCGGGGCGAAAGCGGGCGAGCCCTGGAACCCACCTGAACGCACCAAGGGGAGGGGCCTCAGCTTTGTTTGTCTTGCCCCTTTAGAGCCTGAGCGCAGCACTAACTGTTCCATTAGGCATGTCCAGAACAGCTGAGATGGGCTGCTGGGGTTTACTGCATATAGGAAGCTAGGCCTGAGCAAACTGAACAACCTGAACTGTTGAATATATATTGAATATATATTGAATATAAACACCTTTATTTAGGTTAATTAATCCTAACCTAAAGTTCTGTTTTTGATTAGCAATGTGTAATTTCAAGTTAAGAATACATTATTTATACGGTAAGACTTTGAGTGAAGTACCATGTTGAGAATCCAGAATCCACTAGAGTAATGGAGTGTATTGCAGCATGTCATGGTTGATGCAGAGCAGTGGGAGGATTCTCAGAGCAGGTCTGTGTTCTCAAGCTCAGCCCGGCAGTATTCCATCATGCATGGCAAAGCTACAGGAAGCTCTGTCCAGGAAGTGGGGAGGAAGCGGTCAGCAGCAAGGCATCCTGGGATGGAGGATCGATAAGCCGTTGTCTTCGTGTCGGGAGCCAGAGGAGGGTGAAGGAACTGGGATTAGAACATTTCTTATCCGGTGGCTAGCACAGTTCCATCCATTAGCACACAAACAAACAGACTTTCTATCTACAAATACAGGCTCACCAACACAGAATTACAAACAAATACAACCTCTCACACTGTTTATATAGAAGACGAGGTCCTGGAGTCCTTTGTGTCAGTATGAAACGCTGTTCACTCCCCTTAGTGACGCCGCACAAAGTAGGAGGGCCCATGCTGGCATACACTCTGCAGGAACATTTGGAGGAAGTTTATTACAGCTTAGTCACTCCCACACAGAAAGCCATCTCTCTTACCTTCTAACACATGCTCTAACAAGGTATGTTCAGTGGCATAAGAAGTGTTTCAACACGGTTTCAACACGACTATTTGGCCAATTTGATACTGCCATTCATTGTTTTTGAAGAGCCACACAGACTGTGCTCCTTACTCTTCACCTTGGTGAAGGCGCTGTGGGATTTTCTAGCCCTGTCCTCCTTTACGTCTTCTCTTTCTCTTTTCTCTCTCCCTCCCTCTTCTTTCTCTTACTCCCTCACACCTCTCCTCCATCACCTCTCTCCCCCTCTCTTTCTCTCACCCCCCCTCCCCTCCTTCCCAGGGGCCTCAGAGCCATTATCCGGAGCTCAGGTCCTTGGGGGTTGGAGAGTAACCACACATAATCACCGTCAGTGTGGAGGCTAGAGGGGTGCTGATGGCTGCAGTCTGCTGCTGTATTCACCCCACCTGTCTTCTCATTCAGAACTTCTCAACGGCCCATTACACTCTTTCTCCAGAGAATGGTGTTTTTTTTGTTTTCCCTCCCTCCCTCCCTCTCTCTCATCCTTCCTGGCTGACTCTAGTGGACGCTAGCTAGACTAACTGCTCGTTCCGAGGTGTGTTTTCCAGTCTGATAGCGAGGCGTAGGAGTGGTCAGCTAACGGTTAACACGCTAGCTAGGGTGAACAGAACATGTGAACGTGGCTTTATAAGACACTGATCAAGACTCGCAGCCAATGCCCCGCCCCCACACTCCACCAATGGAAAATGGGTCACCATTGTGCTGCGAGTTATGTTGAAACATGATGTAATATGGCATGGCATTCTGTCTCTTGTAAGAGCTTTTTGTTTGTTTCAGAGAGAAAAGGCCACATTATGTACACTACCACACTACCAGCCAAAAGTTTTATTTACATTTTACCATTCATTGGAACAAACCTCAATCTGTCACCTCCCTGTTGCCAGTCTTTCCACAGTACTGGAGGCCTGGGGACGAGGAACAATATAACACTTCTGGCCCCAAGAGTGACCCTCACCACCCCCCCTCCCTCCCTCCTCCCCCACTCCCCAGGTCCAAACTCTGGATACTGAAAGCCACCAGCACTCACATGAAAGGCCAAAAAGCCAGACAGAGAAATGGCACCATGTCTAAAAATACACCTTTCATGTCTTCTCCTCTCTGGAACTGCTCTTCAACTATAGACCTGCTACAGCACAGGTAGGAAGGGAGGTGAGGATCCAGGAGGTTAAGGCGAGTCTTTGTATCGTAACATCATGTTTCACACTTGCATAACAAGGTGAGTTGATATGGGACTTATGGGCTTATTGGATCATATTGAAGGGGTAGTGTTACACAGTGAGTTCATTTTGTAACTGGACACCTTGAATGACCTCACGTTTGGTGGAACTCCAAGCTGCAGACAGTAAGCCCAGCTTATCTGCTGCACACACGCTGGTGACATCATCCGTTTACTGCCATGTTGATTTGGTGTCTGTCCGAATCTGTGTCATGTGACCTGGTGATGTCAGACTCCAGTCCAGGCTGGCCCCTGCAGATGTGGCTGAGAAACCCTGGACCCTGGCTTGGCCACTGCGAGCCTCCAGATATGGTCTGGAGCAGGCCGATCTAAGCTGCCTCTGTCAACACAAGATATAAAGCCTGACCTTTCCGTTTCAATGTTTCTTTACGTGTGACATGTTGAGGCAAAACATGTCGGAATTCCATCATCAGGAAAGACGCGGAACGATCCGGAAATTGAGTCATTCGAAGGGAGAAGGACCGTGGGATCAAAACACAGAAGGGCAACAGGTTCAAATCGAAACTGCAAAAACAAAGTGTGTATTTATTTAACCAACTGGAGGAACATGATGATGGATGAAGTCTGGAGCTGTCATTCAGCTAGCTGTGTGGTAACCCAGTAACCTCAGTCCACTGCTGTAGCCCCCACAGCAGGCTTCATCAGCAGGCTTCATCAGCAGGCTTCTGCTGAGTGAATAAAGGTATCAAGTCCTTGATGTGAGATGCCCCATGAGGGCGGAAACCAAGCTCTGTTTTGTTGCCATGTTCACTTATCATTATCCAGTTACAACACGATCCCCAACACACCCACACGCATGCGTGTAATCGTACAGTGCACACACACACACCCACACACACATACATACTTACTCATCCTCTTCCCTCTGCATAATTAGTGATGAGGGCTGCTGCCTGTGTGTAGAGGGCACGTCTGGGGGAGGGGCTACGAATGTCTCGCCAATGCTGATGCCAGTCAGGAGAGGAGGGAGCGCCATCAGCATGCCAAGTCCTCCTGCTCCTGCTCCTCCACACCCATCAAATAATCATCTTCAAGGTTATTGTGGACGCACGTTCACAGCGGAGTTATTCCCAATACAAAGCCTGATTGAAAGGCTTCCTCAACAGTTTAGGCATAGTTTGAAGCCATACTATAAATGACATACTGTATGCGTAAGATAAATGAATGAGCTTGATTGATTAAAAAAAGGTGTGTGAATGGGTGTTGGCAGAGTGTGTTTTCTGGGCCAGACCAGTCCTACCTGTCTGAGGAAGATCTGGTCTGCTCTCTGGCCCTGGTTCAGGCTGGAGGGCTTCTCAGTCAGATTCTTCTCTGAAAACTGCTTTTGTTTCTCCGACTCCTGCCTAGACAGCGCTCACAGTATTCCCTCAGCCCGCTGTGGTTATTTAACCTTTGACCCCTGACCTCATGACCCCCTTACATTTATGCCTGAGCGCTTGTTGTTCTTTTTAAAGAGACAGACTTGCGTTGTAGTGTTCATGCGTGCGTTGTGTTCTCCCTGTTGCTGATGTGTCACTCATATTTTGAGGACATTGTTGAAGTCATTCTTTTTCACAAGATGCCGTTTAACATCATCAGCCTATCCGTTCATCGTGCCTGTGATCCATTGAGGTTCAAAGGGCTCCCTTGTACTGTGAGTCCTTCACAAATCTCCCCATCCCTTCCACAGAGAGATGGGTTATCACGAGATGGTGTTATGATGCCAGCGACTGAAGCCATTGAGTTGCAGATACGGGGGAGACAATGGCTTCAGTCAGCTTTCATTGAATTAAAAAGCCAATCTAGGCTGTCTCCAAAGCTTTATTAATCAAACGCTGACCTCTTGTGACCCCGCTCTAATCAGTTTCCCTTGTTGTCATGAGCTTTAGAACCCTCTCTGTAGTCTCAACCAATCATGTGGCACCGCGGCGGTCCAGCTCCTGGGCCTTGACCAATGGGAGCTCCCGGTTTGTTTATCAGTGCTGGTTGGGAGGGCTGTGGACCGCAGGTCATCAGATGGGTTTATCTACCCAGCGGACCAGCGCTGTCTGCTGTCAGAGACAGCTGCCACATTCAGAGCAACATCAGTCATCTCTAGTCACCTTTGAAGACACTGTGTGTGTGTGTGCGACTGTGTGAGTTCCCGCCCCCTTTTTCTGTCATATTGCAGCAGTAGCCAATGGCGGGCATCCTCCAGTTGGCTGTTTCATCAGCTCTGCTGTGGTTTGCTGTGGTTTCCTGTGTTGATGTCCTGCTTTTCAGTTCTGTTGGAAGCTAACGTCCGTGTTCCTTTTTTTTTGTCTTTTGTCTCCCTCTTTCTTTTTTTTGTCATCCTCTGTGGCTTCTACTGCTGTGTCCATCACCGCCCTCCCGCCGCTCACCTCAACATGTGACCACCATTACACCGACCTGTCCCCGCCTGGACCCTCACACATCCACCCCCTGTCTTCTCCTCTCTCTCTCTCTCTCTCTCTCTCTCTCTCTCTGTTGCTCGCTCATCTCTCTCCTCCTCTCTCTTTCCCCTCTCTGTGAGAAACTCCTCTCTCTCTTCTCTACGACCCTCTTATCCTCTCATTCTCCGCCTGGCTCTGCCTTTTCTTTCAATCTCTTTCCTTTTGCTCTGTCTCTCTCACCCGTGTACTGTGTCTCCCTCTCTCCCATCCTCCTCCCCCTGCCAGCATCATGCAGAGATCAGAGAACAGCCCAGCACATCAGGTAAGCTAGCGACCTTTCCCAGAGCTGGGGGAGGAGGAGGGGGGGGGGAATGAAAGATGGATGTGGGGGTGGGCGTTTGTGGGGAAAATGGAGGGTAAAAACAGAGAGAAGGGAGGTGTAGAGCGGCTTTGGGATGATAGATGAGTTTTTTTGCTTATTGACAGGATTGTGCACCTATACTGTTCTGTGTTTCTGCAACAGCCTCACCCTAGAAGCATCATAGGATCTCTGGCTGGGTGATCTATGGACTGCATTGTGTAATGTGACAGTCCATGTATTGTGGTGTGTGTTGTGCCCGCTCTGCTGGCTGACTGGAGACCTGCTGATTGGCAGCGTCTCGTCTCAGTCAGACGTGATGGCACAAGCATGTCCACATCCTGCAGGTCTCCATCCAGCCCTCACAGACCTCCACCCCCTTCCCTCCCCTGAGCGCTCACATGCCAGGCCCCGGCTGAGTCACAGCCCCCCCCCCACACACACACACACACACACACACAAACACACACCACCACCACTTCCACCTTCAGTCAGCGTGATGTACGACTGTAATGAGTTATTGAATTGAGTCATCAGATATCTGTCATCTCACCAGCACCATGCTGGTAGTTGAGGAGGGTGTGTGTGTGTGTTTCAGAGCTGGTTTTCAGGCCTGGTGTTTTATACAAGACAGCAGAGAGAGGACTGATAATGACTTAGTCTCTCCTGTCTGTTCTGTTCTGCCTCCTCCTTCATGTTGCTATCGTCTCCTCCTTCCATTTGCGGATTAAAAGGCTGCTTGGTGTTTGGTGTGCTTGAGGTAACATGTGTTTCCTGTGCCTCTCAGCCACGTTACAGAAGCTTACAGAAGCCGTATAATAAGGCATCAAGGAGCCAGGCTGCACGGTTCTAATGGGGTTTTCTGCAAGCTAAGGAACAGGGGGGTATTTTTAGACGCAGTTCAACAGTAACGTCATGGTACCTGGTATGAGGTGGTTGTCTGGCTCTCAGAGCATTCAGGCACATGGAGGAGACAGGGATCTGGTACAGCTGACTGTGTGATGTCTGCTAACAAGTATTTGAAGAACATGACATGTATGATAATATCTCTTTTTAGACGACGGTTTCCGTTTCTTGGTCTCTATGTCTGTCTCTATTTATATCTATGTATCTTTCTCAAACACACACAGACACATATTGAACACAAACTTCATTGCCTGTGTCCCGCTAGATTGTACGCTGTCTTGTCTGAATTATATTCTGGATTATTGTTTTTGCTCTTAAGTGTGTCAGGATTAATGTGGGTCCGCCTGTAGGAGGGTTGTGTATAGAGATGTGGTTTCATCAGCTTTGAGCTGTAGTTTTGGTGTGACTCAAACGGAATTACACTCCCATCCTTTGATGTTGAGATCTTTCACTGCAGGTGTTTACCACTAGAGGGCTCTGATGTTGTTTAAAAGGAACAAGGACCACCTCTGTTCAGAAGCTTCAAGTGCTGAAATAATCACCCCCCTGCCTCTGCCTGTCTCTCTGTGTCTTCATCTCTCTTTCCCTTTCTCTTGCCCTCCCTCTCTCTCTCTGTGCTTTTCCATCTCTTTCTTTTGTCCTCCAGCTGCCATAGTACCCGGTGATGAAGCTGTCCTTTTGACCCCAGGGAGGATGAGCCAGCGCCAGGGGAAAGAGCGAGAGAAGGAGAAGGAGGGGGGGCTGCAGACCCCCAGCAGAGACCTTCTCGCCAGCCCCTCATCCCTCAGCCCCGGGGTCAGCTACAGCCACGGTAAGACTGACCACTCCTAGATCAGATCCCCTCTCACACCTCCTAGATCAGATCCCCTCTCACACCTCCTAGATCAGCTCCTCTCACACACCTCCTAGATCAGCTCCTCTCACACCTCCTAGATCAGATCCTCTCACACCTCCTAGATAAGCTCCTCTCACACCTTCTAGATCAGATCCTCTCACACCTCCTAGATCAGATCCTCTCACACCTTCTAGATCAGCTCCTCTCACACCTTCTAGATCAGCTACCCTCCTGTAGGTTTATCACTCCAACCCTGCTCCTGGAGTGCTAACCTTCAGTAGGTTTTTCATTTCAACCCTTATCCAGGAACCAATAGGAAGGTAGATATCCAGTGTGGGGCTGGTCTGCCCTCCCCTGGGCTCCTCCCTGCAGACCATCCTTATTGTTCGTACTCCGTATAAAGCAACATCAGTGCTCTCTGATAGGACAGGTTTGTAGCTCTGTGGTGCTGCTTAGCCCACAGCGCCCTCTGGAGGTCAGTAGACTTGCCTGCCTTCAGTCCATCTGGTGTCTACAGACAGTAGTCACCCCCATGTGAGACAGCAGAGGTTGTCATTACTTTGAGAACAAAGGTAATCTGTAAGAAACAGGCTTGTTTATGACGTTTTCACTTTTACCCGTCCGTATTTTGGGTGTTAAATTATTTGAGGTGTTTGGAGGGTTTAAAGGTCTTGGCTCAGTATTTACGATGTCATCTTTTATTTAAAGTTTGTTTGGTGTTCAGTCAATTTAATAAAAAATAAAATGTTAACACAATACATGTGTGTATTTATGTATATAGAAATGTATATGTTAGTTTCTTGTAATTGATAATTATATCAAGGAAAGGTTTATTTTTCAATTTCCAAAATAAGTATAATAATTGCCACCAGAGGGAGCAATAATATAACATAAATAATTTCTTTAATTTTATGGCCATTCTTGTCTCCAATATAGACACCAAATCTTTTCCAATGAAGGTAAAATCCTTGAAGAGCACAGCTGATGTTATGATCTAGTTCTGAACAGGAGACATTTGGATTTTTCCAGGTCCATGTCAGGCCCAGATGTGTCATAACAGCACCTTTCCCTGCATTGTGCATCTCTACTCTGTAGGAGGAGCACTACATACTGTGGAGTGTTACACTCAAGGCTGTTGTCAAGGCTTCTGTTGATTTCTTTCCAGCAACAACATCCTCGCTTCTCATCTCCTGTCTCCTCTTGTCAAATGTTTTCTAATCTTTCCCTCCCTCCCTCCCTCCCTCCCTCCCTCCCTCCCTCCCTCCCTCCCTCCCTCACCTCTCCTCTCCACTCTCCCTAGTTTTTGAGTGCTTCTTCAACACCCACCTCTCACCCTCCCTCCAGCTCACAGTTTCATTGAAAGCATTAACAAACATGTCCAGTTTTTCAGCTCGCATGCACTCTATGCCGTCTGGAGGTGGGTCTCCATGGTAACCCAGAGTAGCCTTCCTTGTTTCCTGCATGAAGGACAGTGAGGGGAAATATGCCGTAGTGACACAGCAGATTATCCTTGGCTGTCATGAATGGATTACATTTGCATTTAATCATTTAGCAGACGCTCTTATCCAGAGCCACTTCCCAAGGCTTGGTGTCCTTTATTAAGCCTCCCTGTTGTCCTGTGATTGCACGGCATGCGTACAGGAGGCAGACGGGACTGTAGTTAACCTGAAAGTCTGATTCATTTACTGTTTCATAGATGAAGCTTGTGTTTGTCATTGACAGTCTCCTATAGCGCTAGGCCGGCTGAGGGGCTTCTTCCCTGACCTTGCTGACCCCAGGGTCAGCCACAGCCCTCATCCACACACTCTCCTTTACCACCTTGTACAGACGCTGCAGGGAGAGCGCAGGGGAGGAAGAAGAGATGAAGAGAGAGTGAGATGGAGAGAGAGAGAGAGCTTGGTAGAGCAGGTGGGGCTAGCATGGATTTAGGCTCAGCCTCAGGGATTACACTCTGTCAACTGGGGTTAATGACACGGACGGTCCATCTTTCCTTTGCCAATCACAGCCCAGCACTCCTACTTCCTTCCTGGCTGTCCTCCAATGGGAGGATGGGGAGCAGGAGCTGGGGAGGCTGTGTAGGGGGAGAGCTCAGGTTGTTACTGGTGGGTGGAAAAACAAGGAGGACATGATGGAGTATCTGCGGGCCTTGGGTCTTGGCCTGTGCTCTAATGTCCATACACTAGACCTGCGCTGCTGCTGGACAGACAGACATAATATGGATTTAGGAGAATCCAGAATTTTGGAGATTTGACCGGTTTGCCGATACAGTTTCTGTTTTGAGGGTTGTCGTAAACTGCCTCCATCCTGGCTAACTTCAAGGAAGGTACTGTGGGATTGTGAATGCAATCTGTATCGGCTGTTAGCGTTTGTGCTAATGAGAGTAGCCATTTATTTAGCAGTGTAAAATCAGTGTCGGCAGCTTGTTTGTCTGATGAAATCAGAATGGGAAAAAAGTTGAGAATCCCCACACACTGTGTTGTGCTGTAGCATACTTTAGAAAGTATACCTGTGAGTGTGTGTGTGTGTGTGTGTGTGTGTGTGTGTTTGTGTGTTTGTGTAGTTAAACCTTCGAGTCACAATGGGGATAGAATGAATGCAAAGCCAAACAAAGACAACCACTGCTTAAGTTTAGCTGTACCAACAGAATCTTGGCAATAACTTCACGACAACCCCCACTGTATTGAACCTGAGCAGAGGACACCCTTAGGAAAGTCCCAGGCCATCCCTCCACAGAAAGCCTCTTTGTCCCAAGGCTAATCCCTGGCTTACAGGGTCTCAGGCCCTTATATAAGATGTCCAACACATCCAGATAGCATTCGTGGGCCTGCTTGACATGATGTCCTGCATTGTTTGGGTTGGTACAGCGCCCATCCTGCTGGAAGGCTCAGTGCAGATATTTCCATGTTCTATCTTTAGTCCTGTGGGGTGTCTGGGAGCTTGTGGTGGGAAGGTGACAGATGCTAACGAGGCTTTCGGCACTGCTAGTGTGGGGAAGGCTTCTGCAGTTTGGATCAGTAACAAGGAGATAGAGAAAGCTAGAGAGGCACTATGTGTGTTTGTGTCTGACTGACTGCAGGTTTATCATATTGATTCCTTAGCGTTTAGGGTAAGACAGGCATCCTTTTTGTGTTATTTATTCTGTAAAAACAGAAGGCACATGATAGACTTTAGTAGTCGTGGCTGTTTTACCTCGGGAGGTTTACGAGGTTAGAATCAGAAATCAGCCAGGAACTCGAGGAATGAGCAGCCATGCTGTGTCAGGTTACTGGGACCTCTGAGGCGGCCATCAATGCTGAGTGGAGGAGAGCGGTCATGTGACTGACGCTATCGTCTGCAAGGTTCCAACACCTGATATGACTGACAGCCACTGAAGCAGTGTAGAGCAATGATGGTAGACCATCATTATTACCTCCTAAAATGGACATTTCTATAAAATCCATAATTAGAATGTCTTCAAACGTCTAGCCTAGTGTAGTGGGTAACAGAGAGTAGATCTGAACATGCCTGACCTGCACACTCAGTGCACTGCTGATCGTAAGCGTTAACTGACTTGCCTACTGGACACAGTAGATTCACAAGCTGGTTCATGCTCAGTGGTCAAACCATCTCCTCTGGTCACAAGCCCATAGGGAACCCCATCTGACCTCTGATTACATTAACCACAAAGGATCACTGTGTTTGTGAGCAAAACAGTCTACTAGAACAGGATGGAAAATCAGCTTTCCTCTCGTCTAGGTGTTCTCAGGCTACCTGGACCTGATCGTATGACATTCATTTGCAAATGAACAGTGTCTAGCAGCAATTCACCAGATACATCATGGGGATATTGTGACCTTTAATAGTTTAGCTGGAGCTTTTTGTCATCACGCTTTAGAGTTGATAAAGCACAAGGTTGGAGAGTTCATCCTCTCTATTATTTAGACAAATTGGCCTGCTGTGCTGTTAATCAGTCAAGCTAGCATCGAGCCTGGTAGCACAGGAACAAGACACTTTCCTCAGTGACACTGTTGGCTACAACATGCCAGGTTATGGCTAGTGTTGGCTACAACATGCCAGGTTATGGCTAGTGTTGGCTACAACATGCCAGGTTATGGCTAGTGTTGGCTGCAACATGCCATCAATGAACTCTCTTGCCATGTGGAGAGAATGAAGTCAACTTGCAGTCCTGTTCCAGTTAGTAGTGTCTAGCCTGTGTGTATCTCCATAGCACCAGGCCATACATTAGGGCTAGTGTTACTCAGGGAGCAGGATTGTATCTGTGTAAACACAATGGACACTGCTCGTGTTTCAGCTGCAGAAGGCTGGTGTGCATTTCTGCTTTCACCATAGAGTCATACATGACGTTTGTATGACTTTGTATGAGAGTTTCTAGCGCACGTGTTGTATGGTGGTTTTTTATTGTTGACTCAGTTTGCGGTTACATAATGTTTGACTGCAAACATCACTGGCTTGGGTTTTTAATTAGTCCTAACAAACACTGTCCTCACATGAGAGTACATTGCAATCTGTTTCTTGACTTTTGCCAGCTTCTGCTATCGTAAACGCTAACAGAGTAAACATCATGGGCAATGAGAGAATAATAATAATCTAACTTGTGACTTTAGCTCAACTCTTGATGACAGTTTTTTCTTGAATTGAATTAGTTGAATTTGTTTTCTGTGGTCGAAGGCCGTTCAGTCAGACACGACCCATCTGAACTTTGCTGAGGTAGCAAGTTGATTAGGCCCGGGATTTGAATTAATCATGCGCCAGAACATGCAACTATAATTACCTGTGCTAATTAGTTCATTTGATTCTGGCAGCCATTGGCACAGATTTATGTGTTTGCACCGTAAGGCATTTTTGAAAGGGTTGCCAAGCAACGCTCTGACATCAAACCACAAAGTAGTTGCTATCAAGAGGGTGACGTGTTCTCCCTAAGCACACAGGCACGGAGCGAGCCACACCGTGTCCCTGATGGTGGATAGCAAGCCGCACCTGGTCGCATGCCTCTCAGGTGGCACTGTTGACAGAACACACCAGTGTACATGTGGCGAGGGAGGGTGGGACGTCATCTGACAGAGATACAGATCCTGACAGTGACGTCAGGACGTCTCATGTCCACAGGGATGACTCACTTTCACCACAGGGATTCCTTTTTTTGGTTTGACAACCCACCAGTATCTTCTTTGTCACATTCATTCCTTATGGACTCAAAGTGTTGTCACACTTTAAAGACAGGGTCTGTCCTTTAAACGCTCAATCTCCTTTCAGCTTCCTGCTGCTTCTGAGTCATCTGATCGGTCCTCCTCCAGATTGTGGTCTTAGACCTGGTATCTTGAGGGATCTTCAGCATTGATCTGCTCTCTGCTGTTTCCTCACCAGCATCCACTCAATTAAAGTAGGCCCAGTGCTTTAATATCACAAGACGAGAGACGAAACTCTCAAGATGAGAGTTTAAGACGCTGTTTGTTTCTTTATTGAATACATTTCAGTTTTGTCGATCCTCTTATGTTTCTTTCCCTCGTATAAAGTTTAAAGATTTTTTCACTTGAATATCTGTAAAAGCGTTAGTGTCCTCCCATGGGAATTAAAAAAACAATCCTTTTTCGGTGTGTGTCGTTGGTCAAATCTTGGCTGGGTCTCAGTATTTGGTCTGTGAGAGGCTTCATTCTGTCCTCATAGGCATAGGTGATAGATAGTGTGTGTGTTTCTGGAAGGGTGTGTTTGATCTGTGATGCGGTGTTAGTGGATTGAGAAGGGAAGGAGAAGCTCAAGCTTCCCTGTGTTGCTGCGTTTAGAAGGGCAGCACTGAGGGAAGGATACATTAAGATGGAGGAGGATCATCAGATATAGAAAAGAAGAAAAAAAAATACACAAAAAGAAACACGTAACCAGCGAATGTTCACTGAGAGAGTGAGGAGGAGACAGGAAGAGGAGCAGGGGAAAAAAAGGATATCAGGGATGAAAACAAAACAACCAGCTTTTTTACTACCACAAAGAAAATTATTATCTGAGAGTAGTTTGTTCAGAAAGGCTGTTCAGGAGGAGAGGAGACAGCGGTGGAGAGGGGAAGATGAGATGATACTCCTCCACCCTGCACAGGAGGAGGGGGGCGGGGCTTCCCTGATGCGTCAGTGTAGTACCGCCTGCTCCCTCTCACAGTCATCTCAGCACACAGACCAGAGACAGAGAGAGAGGGAAAGAGAGAGGGAAGGAGCGAGGACAGAGAAAGAATTGAAGCGCTGCCTCGTTGGTCCAGTGCTGCTGTAGTGCTGTGCTGTGTGTGTGGGGGTGTGTAGGTGAGAGCTTGGCTGGCTGACTGACTGACTGACTGTCTGTCTGGTTGATTGACTTGCGGTGGGGACAACAGACCGGAGCATTTCGTGGCTCACGCCCTCGGCCCCTGCCACCCCCACCCTGCTCCGGTGTCCCTCCACGGGCCAGCTGCCCCCCGGGGCCCCCGGCAGCCTCATGATGAAGGAGGAGGGAGTGCTGTGCCGCCGACGCTTCTCCACATGCGGCGGGACTTCGTCCGTGCGTCCCCCCCACCCCGACGGACGCAAGCTGATCCGCAACGCCTCCTTCGGAGGCTATAACGACCTGTCGCCCATCTCCCTGCCAGGTTGGTGTGTGCTGCCCCTAGCCAGCGCCCCCCCACCCCCCACATCAGGACAGAAGCCTGGTGTGGTGCTAGCCCCTGTAGATAGCTGACTAGTCCCTCGCTTCCCTGGAACAGTAGAAGAGCCGTCCTGCATAGTGTTCTGTGGGTGTTTTCATCAGAACCAACTTAGTCGTTCTTTCGTAGAAGTGTTTCTGTGTAGCGTCGTTAAGTGTGGTAAGTGTAAATATCTGCTGAAGCTGTTGTAGTTTTGATTGTTGTGTACTCTTTATTCAGACTGCTGCTTTGAGCTGATTTTTTGAGAGAGAGAGAGAGAGAGAGAGAGAGAGAGAGAAAGAGTGAGAGAGTGAGAGAGTGAAAGAGAGAGTGAGAGTGAGAGACATCAAGTTATTCTAGCTGTCAGCTCTCAGGCCTCGTCTCCATTCAACTTGATTTGACTTTGTTCAAAATGCTCCCTGCCAAGAGCAGACAGCTGTTAGAAGGACTGTTGATGGTGGCCGACACGCCGGCTCGCTCTCCCTCTAGCTTTCTCAATCTAAAGCTCACTCTCTCAATCACCACGCTCCAGCCTCCCTCCGTTTTCAAGCCTTCACACAGTCTGTCTGTCTCTCTGTCTCTCTATCTGTTAGTGTGTGCCAGGCACGCCTGTGCTTTCCAAATCACACTTTGAAGAGCTACAGTGCCTTCCACATTTTCACTCAGGAAAAAATATGAATAAAATGTGTTCACAAAAGATGACACTGTTGTCAGGAAGTGACAATAGAATCGCACATTGTTAATATTCTGTCGCATCCTTCTGTTTTGTTGCCTGTTGTAACATGGACTGCGTTATTCATTAATTTTGCCATTTAATTTGACAAGAGTTGACACCTCCCCCTTACACACACACACACACACACACACACACTCACCTCCCCACTCATCCCTCAAGGTTACCAGGTGCTGGCTCTGCCCAGGAAGGGTGATTGAAGGGCCAGGGACTTGACAGCTTAACCTGGGCACCCTCTCTTTAAATAGCCCTGTATGCTCAAAACCACAGTGTGGCTTGTATCACCTCCTTAATGCCTGGGAAGGAATCGAACCACACTCAGACGCTCACACCCACACACAGACGCACACAGCCCCACACACCCACACACACAGCCCCACACACCCACACTCAGACACTCACACCCACACACACGCTCATAGCCCCTTGACTGGAACACAATCCTCCCAGAAAGATTAAGAGCCATCTTCCTCCGGCGTCCCCAGCGGGGGTCGGAGCGGAAAGAGGATCGGGTTCGACTGTTCTAGTTTTCCCAGACTCCTTTGTTGTGGTTGTTTTTTTTTTTTTTTGGGGGGGGGGGAGTGGAGTCACTGAAACTGAGGGAGAAGCATCTGCAACTGCTGGATGGAAGTGGGTGTGGCCTTATTGTCACTGTAACCATGGCAACGCGTGATTACGGCAATTCCATAGTCAAAAGATGATTGATTGTGGGGCAGCATCACGCACACTGGGGACCTTTTTAAGTTGAGAAAAGTGTTGTGTTGTTCCCAGTTGACCACGCAGCCACAGTCCTCTCTCTGTTTGCCTTCCTCTGCTGTCCGTCATCCTCTGTCTCTCTCTGTCTCTCTCCCTGGTGTTTGTCGCATAGCTGGGTCTGTGCAGACCGGCTGTTGCTGCAGTCAGGCCCGGCTCTTTCACAGAGGACATGTGCACGCTCTCACACATGCACACGCTCTCACACATGCACACTCCCAGACGCACACACAACTCTGCTACGCAAGATCATTTTATTCATCTAACTCTGAATCTTGGTTGATGGCAGCCAGATAGAGAGATGTGCTGTAGAAGCTTAAGAAGCAGCCTCCTCTTCTCTTTGTCGTCCTCCTCTTTCCTTTCTTTCATTCATTTGACTCTCCATTTCTCTTTTTAATCCGATCTTTCTCCCTGTCTGTGTCCTCACGTGTGTGTGTGTGTGTGTGTGTGTGTGTGTGTGTGTGTGTGTGTGTGTGTGTGAGGCCATGCTAGTTTTCACACAGACGTCACACGGGTGTTTCCTTAACAATAAAACACGACCGTTATAATCTGTGACTGTTTCCTTATGACACCTGGTATTAAAGGAAGGAGGAAGCTACTGAGCCAGTCAGCCAATCACCACATGACACATCATTAACCTTTTCAAATACATCCAACTGACAACGCCCACCTGTCGGCTGCAAACCTTCTGCGCCCCCTCGGGGGGGAGAGGAAGCCACTGAGCCAGCTCTGGCATTGTCACAGCGGAGAGGAGATGACTGGACCTTTCTGTGATGACTCCCTCTCCAGACTGACCTCTGCTCTCTGCTGGGTGGCAGCAGGTTGGCCGTGACATTCTGGAGACGGGGGAACTTGGACCAGACATTCTGGGTGTGTGAGTACAGATGTTCTCCAGGATGAAGGCCACATTCTGCCTCCAGCTCCTCACAGTCATGAGCAGAACCTTTCCTGGCCCTCACTGCAGACTAGCTGCTAATGAATAATACAACTGTTTGGACGAGGTTTCAGTTCTGACTGCAGCTTTTCAACATGAAATACAGCAGATGGGTATCTATTGAAAGAAACATGATCTCTTATTAGTCCCACAGTGGGGAAAATTGGCAGGGAAACTCACGTTCAATGCATTTGCCGGGAATCAAACTCAGGCCCCACACCTGATAGTCAAAATCTCTACCATTAAACCACCTTAGGTCTGTGTTGTGATGAATATGATTATCATCATACGATGGATGAGAAAGATGACAGGGCCTTTATCTGAACATGTTTTGGGCTGTTTGATGTCACTGCGGGCTGCTTGGGCTGTTTCTGTCATCTGAAACAGTCATCCCTCTGTGTGTCTGCCTGCTGCTCACTAGCTCACCTCAGATGCTCAGGTCAGCATCAGGTCAGCACCCTGGGGTCAGTACATGCCCAGCCCTCTCTTTCTTTAATATTCCTTCCTTTTCTCTGTCTTTCTATTTCTGTCTCAGAAACACATACACACTTCATTACTCAAATGAACACAACCCAATGTAGTCATGTCCTGATGATGATGCTTTATATCCTGGTGGTTTGAGGAGTGTTGCTTCTCACTGTGTGCTGGGTTCAGCCATGTTTATCCTCTTCCTGTCTGGTCTAATCAGTCTCAGACATGTCGGAATCCAATCTCCTCTGAGGAGACAGACCAAGGAGGGAGACCTGAGCCCAGCCTGCCTCCCTGACCCCAGCCTGCCTCCCTGACCCCGCTCCCACTTGTAAACCCTTCCTAAGGTGGCTTGTGGCCTTTCAGTGGACACTCCAAGGATATGAATATTGGAGTGTGTTGGTGGAGTGTGTGGTAGAATCACTTCTGAAGCTTAGAGTCTGGGATCAAATACTAATGAGGATGTTGAAATGAGTTCCAGTCTGGAGTCTTTAAAGATACCATTGAAAGAGTTTCAGATCATTGCGGTCTGCTTGTCAGTTGAGACTAGTTACATAAGACAAGTTATTCCGAACATGTCCTAAGAAGTCATGTTGTTCCATCATTTATAACATTTTGAATCAGACAGCCAGTGGATTCTGGATGGCTACAGATGGATCCTGTTTGTTTTATAGCAGGGCTTGATGGTAAATGTTACAATCTGAATCATTGAGTGTGAGCCATTTAGGAGATGTCTGATTTATTTGGCTAACCCTGGCTTTAGAAGGCTCCCAGCAGCCAATCCATTTCTCGATACAGAGCCCTTCCATCCTTGTCTGTGTGAATGATGAACTGGAGGAGTCTGTTTTGGAAGTATCAAAGCTTGTTAATGAACATATTTTGACTCAGCCAGTTATCTTGCTCTGTGTACCATTAGGGATACTCTGCTGTAAATCCCTGGTTATAGCTGTCAGAATGTGTTCACATCCAGCCTGGTGTTAATATAGATTTTATTCTGCTTTAATGTTATTTCAGCAGTGTAACCTTGAGGCTGTCTCTGAATAATTATGGCACAGAAGTGTATCAAAGAAATGACGGCTGGTGAAACGATACCTGGAAATATTTTCTCTGGCTTTGCTGCTGTTTGTTTAATCGGTAATGTTTTTGTTTATTAAGTAATCAGCCACGCTGGTCTTCATCGTTTTTTTTTTTTGTTTTTTTTTTGAAGCTGCAAGCCATGTTCTTTGCAGAGAGGCGATGAACCATCTGTACTTTTAATCGCTTATTAGAGCTCATTAAATACAGCTTGTGAACAGTGATGAAATATTCAGAGGCTTGTGTTGTATGGCTGGTTCATGGGCAGAGAGAGGCTTCCATGTTCTAACCCTCTTGGACATTCCTCTCTTCTGCACCCGGATCAGGTGATGCATACTTCTAGTCACTCTTTTTTGGACATTCGGTTGGCGTACGCTGCACATGTGTGTCTGTAGTCACCCAAGCCAATCCTTCTGTGTGTTTGCTGCAGGTTTCGACAGGGGGAAAGAAGACCTGCCCTTGCCGCTGAAGGAAGATTCATCTCACTCTATATCAAAGAGCAAGGTACTGTCTGCACACACAGCGGAGGGGAAGGGGCGCCCTGCACTTCTAACCAAGTGTGGTTGGCGGGCGGAAGCGTTGCAAGGCATCCATATCGAACAGATGGATTTCTCACAGAAAGACAAGCTGCATAAGAAGCCCTTAAAGGCTGGCTCTCTGGCTTTATAGTTCTGTATGAAGCTTGTTAAGGCAGCCTGCCGTCGCTCAAAGTGAGCTGGTTTCTGAGTCACGCTGAAGTGGTCTGAGTCAGGCTGAAGTGGTCTGAGTCAGGCTGGATTGCGTCCTCATTAAGAGTTTTTGGTTGGAACAGACACACTCACTCCTCACTTCTCTCCTCCCTGCCTTCATCCCCAGTGACACTGTGTGGAGTTAGTGGGAGGGTGGAGGTTACGATCCCCCCGTGCTCCACAAGCACCGCGTTCAATCAGTCTGGATGAGCAGAAGAACCTGCCGAACACACTCTTACTTCAAAGAGACTTGGAAGCAAATGGCATATGCTTTGAAACACTTTCTTCAAACTGTCCTGAAAAGAAACACTTCTCCTTAAAAGGCTTTCATTCCAAACTTTTGAGTGACATCTCAGAGCTTTTAAAGAACTTTACAACATTTCTGCTCACCTTTCAGTGGTAGGGAGTCTAAACTGTCTCACTGTTGACGACATTGAACAACTGCCTCTGTCAGTGGGCACTCAGCCCTCCTTCCACTCCCTCCAAATCAATGCACCAATCTCAAACAGGAAGTCCAATGTCCCTGACCCCCCCTCCCACACACACACTTAGTGAAGGACAGGGAAACAGGGATAGAGGTTGTTGTTTCTGCATTATATGCTGGATATACCAGCCTGCCCTTATGGAACATTGGCCCCTCTCCCAGAGGAGATCCAGCCCCTAACCAGCCCTCCATCCTGGGGCTCACACTCCTGTCTGCACTGCCTCTCTGGGAGAGAGCCTGGAGGTGTCATGGGTTAGATCAAATCCTAATGGAACTCACAAAGAGAACACGCTGTGCATGACTATATTCAGGTTTTCTTGCAGTTTGAGTTTGAGTTTAGTTGTTTCCCAGCAGTCTAGCCTGATGTGTGTACCTGGGTAACAGATGGTCAGGCATGCTGAAGGTCTCTCTCTCTGTCCTCCCAGTCAGAGACCAAGCTGTACAATGGCTCTGACAAGGATGTGTCAGCCTCCGGGACCAAGCTCACCAAGAAGGAATCGCTCAAGGTACCGACCGCATACACCCGTTCACCTGCTTTCAAACTTTCACACTACAACTAATCAACCAGTTCTCAAACTTCAATTGGATTTTTTTTCCCCCAAAGGCCACTGGTAAATCACACTATAGCAGCTGTGACTACCGCCTAAGGAAATCAGGCTTTGCCATTAAACAGAGAAGGTTTTCTCCCGATCAATAGAACCTTTCCAATGCAACATCCAGAAAGTCTCCACTGCTAAGTGGCTAGCCTCTCCCCTCAGAGATGGAGACTGAAATGAACAGCAAATAGAATGAGTGTGGTGGCCCATGGTCTTTGTTTAAAGTCAGCTGTGTGTAATGCTGTCTGGCACAGTGCCCTGCTCTGAATACTGATGAACCTATGTTAGGCCTCAGTCTCCGCTGGGCAGGGCGCCATTTCAACACCTCCACATTCAGATGCGGTCTCTGACTTGATTGAATTGCCCTGCGGCGTGACAAAAGTTCCAAATAAAAGTTCAATATTGAAGTGGTCTTTAAAATAATGGCGTGGTTGGTGGGTATGGAGATTCTAGGAGATGTTTGGTGAGTTGAGGTTTTCCACCAGTGTCTGGGTTCTGTTCAAGATAATGAGCGGTCCTGTATAGTAGCTAACGTCATAGCTGTGTGCTGCCAACAGGTGCAGAAGAAGAACTACAGGGAGGAGAAGAAGAGGGCCACTAAAGAGCTGCTCAGCACCATCACTGACCCCTCTGTCATCGTCATGGCTGACTGGCTCAAGGTGAGCATGCTTGTTGCTAGGGTTCCTGGATGGCATGTTTTGATCTGAAGCACGGTGATCCAAACAGGAAGTCCGCCTTTACTCAGCACGCCTGGCTAGTCTGAAGATCAAGTGAGGGGATTTGACCATCAAAACCACTTCATTACTTCAGTGTGTGTGTGTGTGTGTGTGTGTGTGTGTGTGTGTGTGTGTGTGTGTGTGTGTGTGTGTGTGTGTGTGTGTGTGTGTGTGTGTGTGTGTGTGTGTGTGTGTGTGTGTGTGTGTGTGTGTGTGTGTGTGTGTGTGTGTGTGTGTGTGTGTGTGTGTGTGTCTCCGTGCAGATCCGGGGAACGCTGAAGAGCTGGACCAAGCTGTGGTGCGTGCTGAAGCCAGGCGTGCTCCTCATCTATAAGACCCATAAGAACGGCCAGTGGGTGGGCACGGTGCTGCTGAACGCCTGCGAGCTCATCGAGAGGCCCTCCAAGAAGGACGGCTTCTGCTTCAAGCTCTTCCACCCCCTGGAGCAGTCCATCTGGGCTGTCAAGGTACAGGCCTCCCTGCTGGGGGCTCACACCGGGGAGGGAGGACAGGAGGAGGGGGGAACTGAGGGGTTCATGGAAGGTGTGGAGGGAGTAAAGTGAGAGAGAAGCATCAGTTGATGGTGGTTGTGCGTCTGGTGTCTGTTCAGTGCTGATGCTGTTTGTGCTGTAGCCTCTCCTCTGTGGCAGCTTCTTTTTAATCCCACTCTTTCGTGACCTATGTTAACACACACGCACAGACACACACTCCTGTCCCTCAGGTAGAGGCCTTGCGGGGGGGGGGGGGGTATCTTGTCTCGTTGATATATATTGCATATCAGTGATCTGACCTTTGTGTGTGTGTGTGTGTGTGTGTGTGTGTGTGTGTAATCAGGGTCCCAAAGGGGAAGCGGTGGGCTCCATCACCCAGCCATTACCCAGCAGCCACCTCATCTTCCGGGCTGCCTCCGAGTCTGATGGTAAGAGATATTAGAGATATATTAGAGATAGCAGCTCCTCATTTAACATGTCTGTGTGTGTAGAGGCGTCTGTTTCTGGTTTGTGTCCCTGTGTGAATGTCCCTGTGTGTCTCCTGGTGTGTGTGTGTGTGTGTGTGTTTGTGTATGTGCATGTGTGTGTGTCTAGCGTACCTCCAACCTATGATCCCTATGAGTGAGTGTAAGGTGTTGTGCTGTGTTCCAGGGCGCTGCTGGATGGATGCTCTGGAGCTGGCTCTGAAGTGTTCCAGCCTGCTGAAGCGCACCATGATCCGGGAGGGCAAGGAGGAGCTGGCCACCTCTGGGGAACACTCCCACATCAACTTCTACAGCCTGCTGAGAGCCCACAACATGCAGGGCTTCCAGTGAGTCCTGCTCCCTGCTCCCTCCCTCAATAACTCCCCCACTCCCATGGAGTCTGCCTCCCCCCTCCTGTCCTCAGCCTGAGAGGAGGAGAACACAGAGCGGCAGACTGGAGCTTGTCGAGTGTTTTGCCTTCTAACTCTCAGTGGGTTGATGGGTTCTAACTCTCGATAGGTTGATGGGTTCTTCCCCCAAACATAATTTGCTGCATTACAGAACATTACAGTGTATCAAAAAAATTTCCCCTGAGATAAGTGAGAAGACAAGGAGCATACATAGTACTGTATTACTCTGCTGTTTACAAGCCTGTCAACACTGAACCCTCCGCAGGTTCAACGACAGTGACCAGTTCAAGGACCCGGATCTGTACTCAGACAAGTCTGACCGGGAGAACGAGCCGGACCACGAGGAATCGGACCCGGAGGGTCTGGAGAAGAGCGAAGAGAGCGACAGCGACACGTCGGAGCGCCAGGACGACTCCTACATCGACCTGGACCCCAACGAGGCCCTGCGGGAAACCCCGTACCTGGAGCAGTCTCACGAGGAGCTGGGAGAGGTGAGAGGCACGCTGCACGTGTCGGCGATTGTGATTGGCTGCTCTGCTAGAAGGAGGAGCTTGGGGTGGGTGGGGGGGGGGGGAGGTGGGGGGGCGGGGACATGAGGAGACAATCTTTGACTGGCTATTGTGACGAGTAGAATAATCGACTAGAACGGGTCAAACTCACTCTTCGATGTAAATACCAGATTGTCAAAGGATCAGTGAAGGGCATCAGATGAGCTGGAATGTAAATGTCAGGGTTAGAGGCGTTTGTGAGCCTGCACATGCATGCGTGAGAGAGCTGTATTCATGACTCACCAAGTCCATGAGAAACATCCAGAAGAACGAAGCCTCGAACAGCCCTTCATTCATCCCTACAACATTGCTCCACACACACACACACACACACACTGCTTAGCGCACCATTGACAGTATTTTCACTGCAGTGGAGATGCTTCTAGAATTTGAACATCCTCACGCTGGCTGAATACACAAGCGTGAAAGCCAGCTAGAACATTTAAGATGCGTGTCATTAAAAAGCCGCTGAGGTTTGACAAAGGCTCTTATATAATAAACTCATCTGCATGAAATATTGAACTGTTTTCTGCTGGCTCCAGAAATAGCCGTGGTAGGGCCCAGCGTCAGAGAGAACCTTCCGGAGGTGTAGAGTGTTGGAGCCAGAGTGAGGTGGTGTCAGTCTGGCCTGTCTTTATTGAACTTCCTCCCTGCTGAAGGTCAGGAGGCTCTGAGGAGGGCCGACAGAGATCAGAACCTCCCTCAGAAACGTTTAGCGCTGAATTTAATCCTTGTTTTGTACTGCTCAAAGGAGGGCTAAAAGTGTGAATCTGTGTGTGTGTGTGTGTCCCAGGCTGGCGAAGCGTCTCAGACGGAGACGGTGTCGGAGGAGAACAAGTCCCTGATGTGGACCCTGCTGAAGCAGGTGCGTCCAGGCATGGACCTGTCCAAGGTGGTGCTGCCCACCTTCATCCTGGAGCCACGCTCCTTTCTCGACAAGCTCTCCGACTACTACTTCCACGCAGACTTCCTGTCAGAGTACGTATCAACTTCCTGTCTGGTGACACCCTACGGTGATGTCCTCTCTTAATGAACTGCTGAGTACAGCCCGGCTGTCCAGTCCAATCACATGACAGAACAGTTTGTGGATTTGCAAGGCAACAAAATTAAGAGGAATTCGACAAAACTGACAACACAATCTCCTTACTCTGGTTGTGTTTCGTTGTGTGTTTGTGTGTCTCCGTTTCCTCCCCTCATGTTCTACCTCTCTCCGTTCTTCAGGGCTGCAGTTGAGGAGAACGCATACAACAGGATGAAGAAGGTGGTGAAGTGGTACATCTCTGGGTTCTACAAAAAGCCAAAGGTGAACAGCAACACCCCGGCATGTCTGTTCCTTCAGCAGACAGAACTCTCGGCCAGGCTGGTAGCGGGTCAGAGGGTGTGAGAGTGTGCGTCTGTGAGTGTGTCTCTCCCTCGGTAAGCATGAACGCTTCCTCTTCCTGTACCCGAACACAGGGACTGAAGAAGCCGTACAACCCCATCATTGGAGAGACCTTCCGCTGCATGTGGCTGCACAGTAAGACCAACAGCAAGACCTTCTACATCTCTGAACAGGTGAGCTGCCTCAGGTGCTGCCTGCAGGACCTAATGACGGATGCCTCTTGACTTCCTGACCACTTCCTGTTCCTGTCTCCACCCAGGTGTCCCATCATCCTCCGGTGTCAGCCTTCTACGTCAGCAACAGGAAGGATGGCTTCTGTCTCAGCGGCAGCATCCTGGCTAAGTCCAAGTTTTACGGTACGCTGCACACACACGCACACACACACACAGCTGAATGTTCCTGTGTCCAGGATGTTGACATGCGTTCCTTGTGTGTGTGTGTGTGTGTGTGTGTGTGTGTGTGTGTGTGTGTGTGTGTGTGTCTACAGGAAACTCCCTGTCGGCCATACTGGATGGAGAGGCTCGCCTGACCTTCCTCAACAGGGGCGAGGACTATGTGATGAACATGCCCTACGCCCACTGTAAAGGTACGCCCTCTGACCTTCGACCCCCTTTGGTGCTGGGGGGATGGTCTCTGTCCTGCTGGGGGTCCAGACGCTGAGAGCTGTCTCTGTCTCCCTCCCTCCCTGTCTCAGGTATCCTGTATGGCACCATGACCTTGGAGCTGGCAGGTCAGGTGACCATCACATGTGAGAAGACAGGCTATAGCGCCCAGCTCGAGTTTAAACTCAAGGTACTTCCAGTCACCAGTCACTTGATATTAAGGTTGCATTACTGTCCGTGTGGTTGTCCCACCTGTGTCCTTCCTGTGCTGGCTGCTGCTGCTGCCTCTCTCACTCCCTGTCTGGATGACCTGCAGCCGTTCCTGGGCAGCAGTGACAGTGTGAACCAGATCTCTGGGAAGATCAAGCTGGGGAAGGAAGTCCTGGCTACCCTGGAGGGACACTGGGTGAGTCAGCTGAGGGCTCTCTGTGTGTGTGTGTGTGTGTGTGTGTGTGTGTGTGTGTGTGTGTGTGTGTGTGTGTGTGTGTGTGTGTGTGTTTGTCCGTCCGTGAGTGTGTGGGTATGTCTCACATTATTATTCTGTCTCACACCATCCCAGGGTCCTCTGGGTAATTACCTTTCAGTATGGATATGCTTCGTTCAGGGGTCTGTGACTAGAATGACAATCAGTGTGTGTGTGTGTGTGTGTGCATGCATGTGTATAGACCTGCATCCCTGGACCGGTCAATACTGATACAGCTCTTTTACTCATTTGCTGTTGGTCCTGCACTGTCTGCTCAATACCTGAACAATGACTTGACAAATGGGTGTGTTGTGTTAGTGGATATGTGTTTGGAAGATTGAACGCTTAGCTTTAGTTTAAACTGATTAGAATGCTGGGTGTTGCGTGTTTCTGTGTGTGTGTGTGTGTGTGTGTGTGTGTGTGTGTGTGTGTGTGTGTGTGTGTGTGTGTGTGTGTGTGTGTGTGTGTGTGTGTGTGTGTGTGTGTGTGTGTGTGTGTGTGTGTGTGTGTGTGTGTGTGTGTGTGTGTGTGTGTGTGTGTGTGTGTGTGTGTGTGTGTGTGTGTGTGTGTGTGTGTGTGTGTGGTACCCTGCCTAACAACAGTGGTGTGTGCTTCCAGGACAGTGAGATCTTCATCAACGATAAGAAGACGGGGGTGGTGGACACCTTCTGGAACCCCACCCCTGACCTGAGGCAGAGCCGGCTGACTCGCTGCACTGTGCCTCCAGAGGAGCAGGGAGAGTACGAGTCTGAGAGGTGAGGCTGCAGAGACCCCACACGTCTGCTGAGAGACCCCACATGTCTGCTTAGAGACCCCACATGTCTGCTGAGAGACCCCACATGTCTGCTGAGAGACCCCACATGTCTGCTGAGAGACCCCACATGTCTGCTTAGAGACCCCACATGTCTGCTTAGAGACCCCACATGTCTGCTTAGAGACCCCACATGTCTGCTTAGAGACCCCACATGTCTGCTTAGAGACCCCACATGTCTGCTGAGAGACCCCACATGTCTGCTGAGAGACCCCACATGTCTGCTTAGAGACCCCACATGTCTGCTGAGAGACCCCACATGTCTGCTGAGAGACCCCACATGTCTGCTGAGAGACCCCACATGTCTGCTTAGAGACCCCACATGTCTGCTGAGAGACCCCACATGTCTGCTGAGAGACCCCACATGTCTGCTTAGAGACCCCACATGTCTGCTTAGAGACCCCACATGTCTGCTTAGAGACCCCACATGTCTGCTGAGAGACCCCACATGTCTGCTGAGAGACCCCACATGTCTGCTGAGAGACCCCACACGTCTGCTGAGAGACCCCACATGTCTGCTTAGAGACCCCACATGTCTGCTGATAGACCAAACATCTCCTTAGAGATAACTATCTGCTGGTCTACCTATATACCCAGCAGTCTCTTTCATCCTGCTCATGAACAACAACTGTGTGTCCCTTGGTGTCCTTCCTGTTTCCCCTCTGCCAGGCTGTGGCAGCATGTGACTCGAGCCATCAACAACAAGGACCAGACCGAGGCCACCAACGAGAAGTTCCTCCTGGAGGAAGCTCAGAGGAAGTCTGCTCGCGAGCGCAAGGCCAAGTGTGAGGAGTGGGTCCCATCTCTGTTCGAGCAGGACTCTGTCACTGGGGAGTGGCATTACCGCTATGCCGAGTGAGTCACCGCCTTCTGGAGGCTTCTGTGGGTGGCATGGTGGAGCTAGGGAGGGGCTGGGGGACTTGGGGAGGGGCTGGGTGGGTGGTGTTGACAGGTTTGAACTTCTTCTCTTCATCCCTGGTATTGTGTTCAGCAGCTTGGTGTGCTGTACTGCAGCATTATGACCTCTAGTGGATGGATGGATTCACTACATCTCCCACTGCTGTCTTGATTCCCCATCTCTTCTCTCTCTCTGTCCCCCCATGTCTCTCCATCCCTCCCCCCTCTCTCTCTTTCCTGCAGCACCCGGCCGTGGGATCCTCTGAATGATATGATTCAGTTTGAGAAAGACGGCTGGATCCAGACTAAGGTTCGCCACCGCACCCCTATGGTACGTTCTGCCAGTGTTATTAGTCTCAGTAACCAGGGGCCGCGGAGGGACAATTGCAAATGCCAGGTAGGTCGACCAACTGCCCCGCGTCTCCCTCACGCCTAAGGCCCTGTTCGCCAAAGACATTTTTTCTTTTTTTTTTCTTCGTTTTTTAGTTTTTGTTTTTCTCCTCGTTAGCGCTTCTTCAGTTCTTATCACTGCCCGTCCGTTTGCTGCCTGCGCTCTCTGCTCCAACCATTCACCAAACAGCACACACACCGCCGTCGCCTGTGATTGGCTGCTTCCGTGTGGGCGCCGCCCGCTGCACCCTCCATGTAGTGTGTTTCTCTGGCGTTGTCACATGGACCACTTTGTCATGTTTTTGTTGCTGGTTTTCCATCATATACAGTTGTGGTCAAAAGTTTACATACACTAGTGAAGATCATGTATGCCATGGCAATATAGGGTTTTCAATAAACTCTACAACTCTTATTTTTCTGTGATGGAATGATAAGGAGCACATATTTCTTTGTCACAAAAAACATTCATGAAAATTTTTTCTTTTATGAATTTATTATGGGTCTTTTGAAAATGTGACAAAATCTGCTGGGTCAAAAATATACATACAGCAATGTTAATATTTGGTTAAATGTCCCTTGGCCATTTTCACCTCAATTAGGCGCTTTCGGTAGACATCCACAAGCTTCTGGCAAGCTTCTGGTTGAATCTTTGACCACTCCTCCTGACAGAATCGGTGCAGTTCAACTAAATTTGTTGGTTTTCTGAGTCGGACTTGTCTCTTCAGCACAGTCCACATATTCTCTATGGGGTTTAAGTCAGGACTTTGGGAAGGCCACTCTAAGACCTTAATTCTAGCTTGATTTAGCCATTCCTTCACCACTTTTGATGTATGTTTGGGGTCATTGTCCTGTTGGAACACCCAACTACGTCCAAGACCCAACTTTCTGGCTGATGATTTTAGGTTTTCCTGCAGAATTTGGAGGTAGTCTTCCTTCTTCATTATTCCATTTACTTTCTGTAAAGCACCAGTTCCACTGCCAGCAAAACAGGCCCACAGCATAATACTACCACCACCATGTTTGACGGTAGGTATGGTGTTCTTGGGGTGAAAGGCCTCACCTTTTCTCCTCCAAACATATTTCTGGTCATTGTGGCCAAAAAGCTCAATTTTAGTTTTGTCTGACCACAGAACTTTCCTCCAGAAGGCCTTGTCTTTGTCCATGTGATCAGCAGCAAACTTCAGTCGAGCCGTAAGGTGCCGCTTCTGGAGTAATGGCTTCCTTCTTGCACGGCAGCCTCTCAGCCCATGGCGATGTAGAACACGCTTGACTGTGGACACTGACACATGTGTTCCAGCAGCCTCCAACTCATTGCAGACTTGCTTTTTGGTGGTTCTTGGTTGACTCTTGACCAACCTGACCAATTTTCTCTCAGCAGCAAGTGATAGCTTGCGTTTTCTTCCTGATCGTGGCAATGATACAACTGTGCCATGCACTTTATACTTACAAACAATTGTTTGCACAGTTGATCTTGGGACCTGCAACTGCTTTGAAATGGCTCCAAGGGACTTTCCTGACTTGTTCAAGTCAATGATGCGCTTTTTCAGATCCGTGCTGAGCTCCTTAGACTTTCCCATTGTAGTATTTCTGGCTGAGTCTAGTGAATGTGTCAAACAAGCCCTATTTACATGGACTGAAAGAAGTCACCAGCTGGAGTCAATCATAATCACTCGTAAGAAGTTAGGAGGCCATGCCAAAAAGCAAATTGGATTGAAACAACTTTTTCTACATCACCAAATTGGTAATTCAAGGTGCTGTATGTATATTTTTGACCCAGAAGATTTTGACACATTTTCAAAAGACCCATAATAAATTCGTAAAAGGACCATTTTTCATGAATGTTTTCTGTGACAAAGAAATATGTGCTCCTTATCATTCCATCACAGAAAAATAAGAGTTGTAGAGTTTATTGAAAACCCTATATTGCCATGGCATACATGATCTTCACTAGTGTATGTAAACTTTTGACCACAACTGTATAAAGGCTGTTTTATCTTTCAGTTGCTCTATGCTCAAAATGCTATAAACTGTACAGTATTCAGTTTCACAATGTCAGTTAGTGTGTGTGTGTGTGTGTGTGTGTGTGTGTGTGTGTGTGTGTGTGTGTGTGTGTGTGTGTGTGTGTGTGTGTGTGTGTGTGTGTGTGTGTGTGTGTGTGTGTGTGTGTGTGTGTGTGTGTGTGTGTGTGTGTGTGTGTGTGTGTGTGTTAGAAAGTTCCACCTGAATGTGTTCAGATAGCACTGGCATGCATTATAGCTGTCCACTACAAAACAAATTAGTGATTAATATGTTTTATATGTTTATTAATATGCTTAATATGTTTTATAGTACTTTTTTTCAACCTTTGTTAGTTAAATTAAAGTGTTTCAAAGTGAACCTATGATATCCTACTTAATAGTATACTTGGTTTTCAAATGTACACTTGAAGTCGCTCCTGTTTAAGCCGTTATATAGTATTTTTTTCTACCAGATGGAGTAATGATCGTGTGTGTGTGTGTGTGTGTGTATGTGTGTCACACGTTGATTTGGTGTCTGGTGTCTCTGGCTCCGTCTTCACACTTGTGTGTGTGTGTGTGTCTGGTTGCCTAGGTGACGGGGCCAAAGAGAAAGCACAAGCAGAGCGACAAGCCGAAGAGTCCAGAGAGTGGCTGCTCCTCCCCTGAGCCCGACCGCCAAGACTCCTCTGGCAGCGAACGTGAGACACACACACACACACACTTCTCTAGTACCTGTCCTTAGCTTGTATCATATGACTGCACACTGACCTGAAGGCAGGTAGCAGGTCCCCCTGCCAGCCTGTGCTGGGCTGGTTCAGAGGGGATCAGCGTCCTTCCTGCTCTGAGTCGGTGCTGCGCTGGGTTTCAGGACACAAGAGCAAGCACAGCAGCCGCTTAAGAAAGAAGGGAGCCGACCTCAGCGAACTTCAAAGTGCCATTGATTCTATCAAGCAAACACAGGAGGACATTAACAGGTGGGTGTGAGCGAGCGTGTGTGTGTACGACTTAAGTGGTGTGTTTGACTTTCATGTACTAAATAACCCTGCCGTGTGTGTGTGTGTGTGTGTGTGCGTGTGTGCTTCCGCAGGAGCATCAGTGTGCTGCGTAGCCGAGCGGCGGGGCAGGCGGCGTCCGAGGGAGGCTTCCTCCAGCAGAGAGACTACGCCATCATCATCTTCCTCATCTTCATTCAGGTCTTCATCAACTTCCTCTTCAAGTAGCAGCAGCCATAGCCCTCGGAGAGAGTCACACACACACTCATCCATCTCCAGGACTCTACAGGGGGTCTAAAGGGGTCTACAGACCAAGGAGGAACAGGGACTTGGCCTGCCCCCAAACCCCAAACACCCCCTGACCCCTTGACCCTGTAAAAAAACTCTCTCTTCTCTTAGAAACGTTCTAAACGAAGGGCCGCACACACACATGTCCTGAACACAGGCCCTCCTGGAGGAGACACCACACATGTTTTTAAAGTCTATTTATTTTTTACTTGCTCGCTGTTACCACGGACAACTGTAAGATCCTTATTTTTCAAGAGGAGGCTGTGGCGAGGGGGACATGGTTTGGAAGGGGAGAGGGCGGCACATCGTCTTAAACCTGATCCCATGCTGGGGAACATGAGCTTTGGCGTGAGTGCTGAGGTGGTGGAGGCCATTTCAATCAGAGAACAGATTTGTATTTCACCTGTGGAAAAGACTGCCTTCATCCAGCTCCATACACAGGGAATGTTTTACACCGAAATCATGAAAAACATGTTTTATTTTATTATGATTTTTTTTTATCAAGGTGTTTTCTTTTCCCCTTTTGTTTTATGTGACCTTTTGTGAGTAGGGTGTGACTCCAAAAAAGGGAGTGGAGGGGAGAAACTCGTTGAAGTGGTCCAAATATGTGTAACTTTTCTGAATTCTTTTGAAATGGCTTGAATTTCGAAATTTGACGGCAAAACAAGCCGGAAAAAAAATAAAGCAAGGCAAACTATAACTAAAAAAAGACAGTTAAGAGAATAATTTCCAGAGTTTTTCATTCTTAATTTGCTGTTCAAATCAAAGGAAATACTCCTTCCATAGTTTGCATACAAGAACAATGTAAAAAAAAAAAAAAAACATAGATGCTTGACATGAACTATATCTCTGACTAGCATGTAAGGTATGAGGAACGCTCTGTTGACTATTACCCTACGCTGTCTTAACGTTACTATGGAAACTAGTATAACACTTAGTAGTATGGTGGGAGTGAGGATGACATGTACTTTTATAGTTGCTACTCTCACCATTGTCGACAAAGCTGAATATTAGTTCGACATCCAGCAGTTAGGCCAGCTGAACCCGGTGTGTAGAGTAGAAGGGCAGATCCTGCCCTGTGTAAATACTGATGGGACTGTGTCACTGCCAGCAGTCTTATTCCACCAGACGCCCACACACTGCTGATCCTGCTAGCCAGTCTGAAACATCCATTGACCCGTGTGTCTTCTGTGCGTCTGCTGTGTGTTGGGTGAGCGAGCGTGTGTGTGTGCGTGTGCGTCATCATCACCGCCTCGTCACTCTCATCTTAGCAGAAAATAAAAAGACAGATGTTAGAATGTGGTCATGAAATACACCAGTGCCTTTCTGAGCGGGGGTTGGGGGGGGGAGGTAGGGGGGGTCTTGGGCTGGAGCAGGGGTGTTGCTGGGTGGGAGGGAGGAGGGGTTGGTGGAATGGGGTAGGCTTGATGGGCGGGGGAGGGTGGGGGGGGGTGGGGGCATGATCAGTGTTTGGAGTGGAAGTGCCATATGACGCCTTAGAGGAGTGTCCTGATTGGCTCCCCTCCCCATCCTTCCCTCGGGAGCGTTGTAGCTGTAAGTTTTCCGGAAGCTGACTCCTGCCACTGAGGAGAGAGAGGAGGCTTTGTTTTCTCTCTCTCCTTCCGATTCATCCCTCCATCTTTCTCTCTGTTCTCTATCTCACTTTCTCTCACTCTCTTCACCGGGGCACTAAAACCAAGGGAACAACCCGTGTATCCGCTTGTTGTCGTCATGTTGCTGTAATATACAGAACATTTATTGTACTTTATGTTTTCTATGTGGCACAATTTTGCTTCTAGAAAAACCCATTGTTTTTTTTCTTTTGTTTCCTTTTCTTTTCAATACAGATACACACAGATGATTATGCTGTAGCAGTTGTGTTTCTTGTTGTTATTGCGGTTGCACAGAAAGTATTTTCCTTGACCTGGTTTTCATATCAAACTCCCTTCTCCACTCTTCTTGTACCGCAGGTGTTTATTTGTAAGACAGAAAATGACTTCCTGGTGGAAGTTTTGTTGTTACATGTAACATATCACCAAATAAAACAAAGTACATTCCCTCTTGTCAGGTGTGGGGGATGGCATTATTTAAACTGTTTACCTGGAGGACTGTAAACAGCAGCTATACCTTTCTTTGACACTCTTGTCAGCCTATGACAGTCAGTCATGCAGTCAGACTTGTACTATGCCTCTGTCCTCACCAGGGGGCAATCTTGGCCCTTAATACGGCCCTTCCATAGACCAGCATTGACTAGTGTCTCGAAATATGATAGTTGCCGTGCTGTATTATTGAACCATAATTCTGAATTCTCATGTGTTGTGAAAGGAAAAGCCTGTCGTCAGTAAGATGTATTCATGTCATCATGATGTTGAAACTGATTTCGCCTTTTACCTCAGCCTATGAAACGTGACAAGGAGAGGAGGCAAACAAACACTATTGGAACCCGTCCCCTGGCTCCTTTTACATGGCCAAGGGCACATAGGGGGGAGGAGGCAGAGAGACAGGTCAAGGACGCGGAACAGAACGACCCAGCCCCTCTCGTATGACACCAAAGCCCCTGATATCAAATCCTCTGCACGCTCTGCAATCCTTTGTCTTTCGTATTGACATGGAGGACTTCAGACTCTCCCTCTGAACCAGTGTGGGTCGTCTGTGAGCTTTCTCAGGGATGCGTTAACACCATGCATCACACTCCATTCACACTGGGTAATTCAATCCCAAACACGCTGAAACATTATCACATTCATGCTGCATGCAGTCACAAATGTTTTGGAAGAATTTATTGATTGTTATTATGTAGGCAGACGGTGAGATTAAAGAGTAGAGACTGAGCTGGCTGGATGGGTGATTGGATGGTTGGCTTACTAGCTGGATGTCTGGCTAAATGGCTGGCTGGTTCAGATTGCCTGTTCATCCGTGGTGATGATGACATGGGGTTTTTGCTCTGGACAGAACAGCTGGAGTTGTTTATCATGACTTAATCCTTCTGTGTGCTGGTGCATGCTGGGACGGCAGCGCCCCTCACTCCAGAGGGCTCAGCGCTCTTCTCTGCCACCTGACGCTCACACATACATGCACACGCGTGCACACACACACACAAATATGCACACACACACACATACAAAGTCTCCTATTGGAGAAAACAAATGCAGTGGTATTACAGTTCATAGCGTGGAGGTCCCTCCCTCTCTCTCTTCCTTCTGCTCATGGAACCCCACAGTGACTCAGCTGTCAGCCTCAACCTTTTAGTCACCAAGGCAACAGACACCTGAAATCAGAAATCAGCTCATCAAGACATCCTGTTTGGGTTCAAGTTATGTTACAGGAAGTGATCCCACCGTACAAATACTACCAAGTACCTTTACTGTGGCTCAGATAATTCTAATCTTTGGTTCTTTGAATCATTGCCAGTTTAAATTCAAACGAGCTTCAGGATTCGGTGTTAGGAGTCATGAAGATACAACTATATCAAAGACTGCATGCTGACAGTTCCAATCCTATTATGATGGTGAAGCTGGGAGAGTCATGTGGGTTACAATCTCTCTTTTTTTCAGAAAAGGCTGGGCTTGTGTGACACACACACACACTAGCCTCCCACCCTGAACCGTACCCTTCCTCTCCCTCCACACCCAAGATGAAAGACGACATTTTAATTTGCTCCTACTCTACCTCCTTCCCTGAGGAGAAAGAGAGGAAGAGGAGGTGTCTGTGGAAAGTGTTTCTCATTGATACGCTGTGTGAAGATTGAAAAGGTGGCAATGCTGAGCTTGGATCATTATATCAAAGAATAGAAAACAATCTGAAAATGGAAAGGCTGCACCTGTTCTTTTTAGTTACATGCATTACTACGTGATTCATTGCAGGTTTGGCAACATAACTCTCCGAAGGATATTTCACATGCTGCAGCTCAAAATGGTGCATTCTAATGCTGCCAAACTGTGTGCGCCACATCCGGGAGGTTTCGCATGATAGAACAAGCTTCCTCATTGTCGCAGCATCTCCTTTGTCCCAACACATCAGTGGGTAGATGTCAATTCATTATCAGCTCTCCTCTACCACCTTCACCAACCAAATGTCCATATTAGGCATGTTGTCTGTCCTGGCCAGCCCTGTCACTGTTGCTAAGCTACACATCCCTGCCTGCTTGTCTGTCTGTCCGTTTCTTTGCTATTCTGTTGGTCTGTCTGTCTTTCTATTACAATGCCATGCTACTTACCCCACATGCAATACATTAAGGATGTAAAGGGTGCCGGCTATTTCCATTTGACCACCTAGAAACACCTGGGAAGGAGAGGGAAGAGGAGAGGACAGGAGAGATGGCAGCAAGAGGAAAGTGGAGCATGTGAAGGATAAGGGAAACACCTGCTGTGCTTATTACGTAATATCCTCTGTTCTCCTTCACTCCTCCCTCCCCCTCTCCTCCTCCCCCCTCCGGTTCTCAGCATCACACCCTCCCAGCCAGCATCCAGCTTCTCTGCTGGCAGCCCCAGCTGATACTTCGCTCTGTGCCCTGCCAGATGTGGAACACTCCCTTTTCAACAGAAGGGAACATGAGACAGGGCTGTGTTCTAGGACTGAACATTGGGGTGCAGCATCACTCTGTCTTTCTCTCTCTTTCACTTACACACACATTGATGCAGTACACACACACAGATCCCCTTTATCTGATTTGAAAATGCTCTTGGTCAAATGACAGCGCACCCCCATTCTCCCCCTCACACGGGCTTCGCCTTTTATCTGATCCCGAAAAAATGCTCATTTGACAAGAGGGGTGTCTCCCCCCCAGATGGAGGGGAGCGAGGGGGACAGAGGAATGCCCTTAGCCAACATAAAACAGAGGGGTAATCCGCAACGTTTGCTGCTAGCGTGGTAGCGCTGGTGTCAGAGGCATAGAGGTGGAGGTGGAGGGGTTGTGAGGGGGGGGGGGGGGGAGCTGGCTCAGCACTGTATTTATCCCCCTGTGGAATCACCAGCGCATAAAAGAATTGCTGCAGCAAGGCTCTCATTCAGAGCAGGATTAGCAGGGCATTACCCGCCTATTCTCTCTGCTCTGTCTCGTCCTGCTCGCCACTCGCATACATGCACTGAGCGTTCAATGCAACCAGACCAGGGGACAAGGCCAAGGCTCTGAGGTGTTGGGGCTGGGGCTGGGACTGAAGCTGGGGCTGGGGCTTCATCTGTCTTTCTGTTTCTCTTCCTCTTCGTTGGCCTCCATACTTCTCTGTCTCCAGTTTTGTGAGTAATTTCGTGTGTGGAGGATGGCACGGTTTGTCAGAGGATACTAAAAAAGCATGGCTTTGGGGAAGGCCAGTGAGCATCCCTTCAGCTCCTCCCTACAGTTCCTCATTCACTCACTCATTCTCTCCATCTCTCCCTCTCTTCTTCTCACTGCCTGTCCCTCACTTCTCACCGTCTCTCCCTTACTCCTCTCCTCTGTTAGTTTCGGGAACTGGATACTTAACAGCTAACTGTCAGTTTCAGGGCTGCAACTGTACTTGAAAAGATTTATGCTACTAATCTATGTCAAGGCAACCTGAGCCTTTCTTCCCAACCCTAAACCAGGCAAGCATGTCTTATCATATGAAAAGACTGGTGTCCATTCTCTGGTTACGTCACGTGCCAGCTCATCTCTACAAAAACAACTAGCAGTGAGGGAGACGGTGAGAGTGGGAGAGTCCAGGACAATCAATAGATCCAGAATGCCAGCTCGGTTTCTGCCACTGCAGCACATCTTGGCAAGCTCTCATTCTGGGGTTAAGATGGATTCACAAGGACATGTGAAATATGTTTTTATTGTACCTTTGTGTTGCACATCCAATAAAAAGAATACGCCTGCCATTCTGAATCGACCTACAATTGAAGATTGAACGCATCAACACATACCGGCCTCCTCAAATCCCATTAACAAACATGAAATTTACCTCAGATCACTGAAGGTTCAACTTCACTGACTCTGAGCATGGTTTGATCCAGCCATTGATTTCAGGACCGTCCCCACTCTGTGCCATTCTGCCCCCCTCCCCACCACCATCACCATCGATCTAGTCTACCCCTCAGGTCCTGGAAGGTTGGAGGGCAACATGTGATGAGATCATCTATCACCCACCTGGTGAGGCAGTGATAACCCCTGCTTTCACTTTTCCTGGATTTCACTCTCTCTCTCTGTCTTCCTCTGACATTCTAACATTCTTTTTTTTTTTTTTTGCTCAGTCATTCATTCCCTTTCCCTCCCATTCTGTCCTTATGGCCTCCTCCTCTCTAGACCTTCATCATAACCTCACTCAGAAAGGGCTTTCCCCTCTGTCCACGTCACACAGCAGGACTGACATTAGCGGATTAGCCACAACCTGTTTTCTGAATAAGGATGTGTGCCTTTAAAGTAAGAGGGGAACTTTCCTTTTGAAAGTCTTTTTCAGTTTAGAAACTACGTTAAGGTTAGAACTAGGTACTGAGAAACAATATGCAGTTGCACAAGATGACACAACAAGGGATAGATTTCACACGTATGCTGAATCAACACGCTTGGAAATATGCTGTAGGTCACTTGTTCCCGTGTCTGTAGCCGGCACACGTCATTAACATCACTCAGTCTCCACTTCAATGTGTTTTATGTTCAACCCCTCATATTAGGTAGCATATCAGATTGTCTTCCTCCTCCTTCCTTCCCCTTCTCCTCTATTCCTCTCCTTCTACTCCTCCTCTTCTCTCTCTACTTCTCCTCTCTTCTCCTCCTTTTCTTCTCCTCCTCTCATCGTCCTCTCTCATTTGTTCCCTGGGTAGAAACACCAGAGAACTGCAATCTATTATCTTCCATGGCTCATTAAAAGGCCATCTTAGTTTAATACCACTTAGAGACTCCATTTTGTGTTCATTCTTAATTATCTTGATAGTGTTGCTTTTCAAAGTCTTTAAAACACTTCTATTGCCTCTGGATGTAAATGAAAGCCATACTGGGTATACAAAGAGCTCCCCTAATTGTATTCGGTGACTGTATCTTGATGTGGTGATGTGCAGAGAAGCTGCATATGAATGAACCTGATATTCTGTTGTTGTTGGCCTCTAATTATCTTCTCATCTAAATCAATCTTACCACTTACATTTTACATTCATATTTCATCATGTTTATATTATGCTGCTTGTGCCGTTTCTCAAGCATCTTATCCTATCTTAGTACTGGGTGTGTGTTTCTGATCTGTTCCACCAAGCAGGGAAGCCCACAGCAAGGAGCTGGGAGAGGAGCCCTGACATGGCAGGACAGACACACAACTCAGGTGTGTATCCAGTGCTGTAAAGAGTGAACCGGGGGGGGGGGGGGGGGGGGGGGGGCACACCCTGCAGAAGGTTCCAGATGGATGCATTTCCTTTTGTAAGACTTATAAGACCAGACATCATCCAGCCGGGATACCACACTTCATTTGCCTCTGCTATTTTGAAAAACGAATGCTCGTTTCATCTGTACAAAAAAAACACATTTGAAGTTTTTGTTTTGTGGTTTCATTTAATTGGATTTGAAGGCAGTTTGTGGGTTGATACTGGGGGAGTGGACAGACATGTCTATTTCTTTTTACAGCATGAAGCATCATGCCAGAACTGTCACTATAAAAAGGAATGATAGAACTGAAACCCTTTTCATCAGCAGCTGTTATGTTTCTATTTTTAAAAAGCTGTCAAAACTTGCAGAGGGTTACTTTTAATGTGGAGGATGTCCTGTTCTTACTAAGATTACACTCGGGGGGGCAAATCTCTCCGACTCTCGTTCTCTCTCTCTTGTTTTTTTGGGATGGTGTGATGGTAGATGTGTGGATGTATCCCTATTCCTCTACACATGCTTCCCTCACTGACCCCTCCAGATCCTCATGTCACAGACATTTCTCCCTTCCAAACTCTATTCCAAATGGTCTTATGTAATGGGTCTATGTGCTGCAGCCTAGTTAAGTATTTATCAAGCTTCTTGCAGCTGGGATGAACATGGCTCCATGATGCTAGTTTCTTCAGCTCAGAACTCTCCTCTCTTCTCCTCCCTCTGCTCTCCTCTCCTCCCTCTCCTCTCCTCTCCTCTGTTCTCCTCCCTCTGCTCTCCTCTCTTCTCCTCCCTCTCTTCTCCTCCTCTCTCCAAGCCTTCCTTTGTTGTTCTTCCAATACATGTCTGCATGCAAAGGATACCACCCACAACCCATTGTCACAACCCATTTTGCCAGCACAGCAGTCTCCTCCTGAACAGACACACACTATGTCGAATGCTGTGTGCCATTACATTTGCATGGATCTGTGTGTGTGTGTGTGTGTGTATGTATCTCACCTCAATGAAAGGCTGTCAGCTGTGATGGTTCCAAGAACATTCTGAACTAACTGGTACAGTTCTACGACGTTCTTTGCAACTTTCACAGAAGCTCCAGAAGGAACGACTAGAAGCCATATGGGGAGATTATAAAACAAACCGATTAGTTGTCTTGGTGGCCATTAGATGCCTGTATTAGATTCAGACAGCAGTCTCCCATATGCATGGGCTTGTGTGACAAACAATTGCATTTTATTCAGTAAACAGTTGCTTTTATCCAAAGCGTTGTACTAATTGTCCAACACAACAAAAAGTACAACAGATGTTCGATGATCGGAAATGTGTAGTAAGAGACTTTGTTTTTATGAAAGCTTATTGATGAGCCGCATTGTAAAGTAACTGCTACTGCTCCATACCTTTACCAAACACAGCCAGTAAAAAATGAAATAATATGACTATATTTAATTTGCTGAAATAAAATGCCACACAATACATGCCTCAAATCCTCTGTGAGCTCTGGATTATGTTCCTCACAGATTGTCAACAAGGCCATGTTGCAACAGAGACAACAACACTCACACACACACCTCAACTCAATCTATATTGTTGTTTTTGTTATTATTGTCCTTAGAGATGTACTCTATTTTCATTTTTAAAATCCTATTAAGTCCAAACAATTATGAATTGTAATGTTTGTGGACGATTATTTTATGTAATTGATAAAAGGAAAGAGAGAAAAGGTCTGTGAGTAATCTTGTGCCAAACCATAAATTATACATTATGAATATTAAGCAGATTATTTTCTGAAAAAAAGCAGTGCTCTGCTCTAATATCACCAGGGAGATGAAACACATAAAACACTCTCTTACTGTCCCCTCTGTCTGTTGAATGGACGGTGCATCCTCCAATGCTAACACAGTTTGCAGGCGATGAAACCCAACCAGATCTCTGGCCTCCCTCCTTCCTCCTGCTTCTCCTGCTGTGCTCGCTCACCCGACAATGAGATGTGTCATCACACTCAGCCCTCAGCCGAGGGGAGAGAAAGTAGACTGCAGGAATACCAGCAAAGGGTTAAGAGGAGCTTGTGGCTGTCATAAATATTTAAGTATTTCCTCTGTCTATATGTCATCTCTTCTTACTGGCGTCTGTCAGTTGTTCAGTTATGAGTTGGAGGTCTCCTCAGCTGAGGGGGCTGTGTGGTTATAGATACAGTTGGTGTTGGAGCAGAGCAGCAGTTATGTATTTACTGGTACAGATTGTGGCTTGTCAGAGACAAATCTATACGTATGTGTAAGTGTGTTTCCACCTTGGCTCACAGTGACATTTGTAATATCAAGGCACAGAATTATCAACTTTTTAATCAGCAGCTGAAAAGTGGAAATGATCATTTTCCTCGACTGCACCAGTGAACGAGTGTCTTCCGGTGCTCCACTGAAGAGCTCTTATTGGCTGGTATCTGCATGGGAAGGGGCCTCTTCTAAATTTACACCTCGTTGCCATGAGGTGAGCATCTGTCAGCACTGTTAATACAGGTGATTAACTATGAGCAATAACATCATCCTTTGCTTCTCTCTCGGGAGGTAATTTGGGAACCCAATTTATATTTTTATATCAAGTTTGACAGCAGTTTTCCTTGTTAAAAGTTGAATTGTTTCTAGAATTATAATTAATTTGACTATGACTCAGATGCCTGAGAGCCACATAATGTGAAGCCCTTGCTCATTTCCATATTATTGTCATATTTAAGGGCCCCATTAAGGTGAGTCAGTGAGAGAAGTCTGTAATGGCTCTGTTCACCTATTTTCCATCTGATAGCTGTCAGGGCTTTTCCCCGCACAGTGGAAGTGTAGTCAGTTAGCCTTAAGGCCTGTCTCTCCACATCCCTGTTGTTGAGGTTTCAACAGCTCACCATATGTCATCTCTGATTACAGCTGACAAACCTAAGAAAAAGCCCAGGGAGGAATGACCTCTCCTCTCCTCTCTTCTCCTCCCTCTGCTCTCCTCTTTTCTCCTCCCTCTGCTCTCCTCTCTTTTCCTTCTTTTCTCCTCTCCTCTCTTCTCCTCCCTCTGCTTTCCTCTCTTCTCTTCCCTCTTTTCTCCTCTCTTCTCCTCCCTCTGCTCTCCTCTCTTCTCCTCCCTCTGCTACATTGGTATTCTTAGTCCAGCACCTGTAAACTGTTTTCCAAGTGCCTAATTCATTGTCAACCATGCATTTACTTTTTGTAGGACCCTGTTTCCTACAGCATTTGGGCGACCGACAATGACCATTGTCAGGGGTTGAGTAAGAGTTCACGACAGGTCACAAGTTATGTCAATGGGTCATCCTATTTAGCTGAATACTGCCTTTCTATAACTTCGAGAAACAAAGCCTTGCAGAATGAGATAATTTAGGTAATCCAACACATTTACCCGAGAGATATGCAAATCACATTGTCAACTACGCAGGTGTTGTAGTACAGGTGCGGGGGCTAGTATCCGAGCAAATACATCATCTAGTGCAAAAAGAACTTGCAGGCTTATCTCTGGAGACTTGTGGGCCTCCTTTGTTAATAATGCAGAGCTTCGGTGAAACTTTAATTTTCAAGCTGAATGCTTCTGAGGCAATTATCTGGTGTGTGTTTCCAAACTCTCACATCTATGTCACTGTTGCAGTGTGGAGAACAAAGACATACTATTTACACTTTAAACTTGATAGCAGGTGTTTATATCCATGCATGTTACCTCAGGACAGTGCTTGTGTGGTTGTGTTGGCTGAAAGATTAAGCTAAGCTTAGACGGCAGTGACATTTAGGATAACATTTAGAATCCTTGCCTAATTGATATGTGTGAGAGCCTGAATTCGCTACTTCAACGGAATCTGAATTTGTTTTCTAATTGCTTGAAAACAATTGGTTCCTGGATGCACATGAGTTCCCTTTCATCTCCTGTGTATTTTGTCTGCAAAGCACTTTGCTGAGAACACTGCAGTGATAAAGCTTGACAGGTCTCATCTGCATGCCCTTAGATGTTAAAATACAACGTCTTGCAACGTCTAAAACATCGATTTTGTCGTTTACTCTACAAACATGATGGGTAAAGCTTTGAAGGAGAGAATAAGAAATTTGGCATTTGACTAACGGTGTATTTATAGTCCACAGCCCGCAATGGGAGTAAATCCACTCAGGAAATGTTGAACCTCCCCCAAAATGATCAGTTATACAAAATGCATCCCATTAAAGAAGTGACTGGCTGAGATTTCAGTTAACCTTAAACACAAACTGACCTTGACATTTTGAGGCATTGTTGTGTCCTGCTGTTTAAATGGCAGGCTTGTACCTAATTTCCTCATCCTCTTTAGAGACTCAGAGATAATAATAGTGCAGGTAGGAAAACAAGATACCCACTGATGCAGCACTCGTCCTTGTCTCTGTGAATGAACGCAATGGTAGTTCATCACACCACAACATGCACTAATATACTACTAGATTCATGAAACAAAAGAATAATTGACACATTGCCTGTAATACATTTAGTGATTCCCAGTTGCCACAGCATATTAACAGCTACTTCCTTACTGTTGCTGGCAGTAGTGTTTCAACACAGTTTTTCATCATCACCATGTGTTGGGTATGTGTGCACATCTTGTCAGGGGCCTTACACAAAGTGCTTTTGGTGACTCATGCCACCAAGTGGGCTCAACATAAAAGAATAACTGTCTGAGTCAAAAGTGGGATCTGGAGGTGAGTTCTACAAATACTCAGTGATGAGCTGTTGCCTTTTAACGGAAAGAACACTTTCACACACCACCTTTCAACATTCAAATAACATTGTTACAGTGACGTGGCTTTCTGGGGTTTGAAACACGTCCTACACTAAGACCAAGCAGCCATTCAGGTAAACTGGAATATAGCATGTTTTAGTACTATACTACATATTGTGTTTTTTTGTGTTTAAAAAAGCATGAAAATGCTTGATTCAGTATTTAGACTAACCTTAACTGTTTTGAATCATCTGCTCTAGACTGAAAATGTGTTCAAATGTATCTTATTTGTTTTTATTTATACATACAGCCTATTGCATTTAGTAACAGTCTGTTTGAAGGTTTACTTCCCTATTTAGAATATCATCGGACAGTTAAGCTGTCATCTCACCCACACATGCTTGGGAAACGTGTTTGCACTTTGTATCACACTATCCTTGGGCACGTGCCCAAACATTGCTCAGTCTGTAGTCAGTATTTGATGCTTACATGTCGAACAGGCTCAAAGTCTGCTGGACGATAGGCTATGATTCATCCTTCCATCTTCCCATTTTTTGCCCCCAGCAAGAGTCTGTCAGGGGCAGATGAGCCAGCGTGTTCACACGTCTCGCAGTCTGCCTGTTATCACACACAAGTCCTTATGAACTGTAATTACAGTAATGGGATACAGGGTTTCATCAATCATGCAGCATCTATATAGATCTCCAATGAACTATAATTTATACATTATATAATTTATATACAATGTATACAGAACAGAAGAAACCCTCACTGTAGACCACTGACCAGTTTGGTTTGGTCTTAGATGCAAACGTTCCCTAATATCGACCCATGTTTTTTGCTGTGTAACAGTAACAGTGTTGGATTATTGTTGGAACAAACCATCAACATGGGGGATGATGAAGAGGAGGAGGCACGTTCTCCAACATGATCCCAGACCTGCCCCTCCCATTGGTCCAACCGTTGTCCCGGTGACAGCCCCGCTTTACGTGATGACGTTGGATGTATATGAGCGCACGCGGCGGGATCTCGCTCCCTTTTACCGCCATCAGAGCGGAGTCTTCTTCTGTGGTACCGCTTCACTGCGCAGCACAACCCAGTCAAACCGCCAGCGAAAGGTAAGAGAACGATATGAAAATGTCTTAAAAAGGTTGTTTTCTTATTTATTTTTTCGCTCGTTGTCAGCTTTTCGATGTGGATGCGTTGATGTTGTGTCTGTTGAAATTATTTAGATAGACGGTGAACGTTAAAATGGAGCTGTAGCTTAACCTAGCTGGCTAACGGCAGCAGCAGCCATTGAGAAAGGCTTCTTCCACCATGATGGCTTCCCGTTCACGATGAAACCCTTCATGTTCAGCCCGGCTAGAAAAGCATTCCTGGAAATAAATGAACAATGGAGTCGTGTTTCCCTGAAGAGTTAAATCATTATTGGTGTGTTTGCTCTTGTCTTTGCAGTTAGACTTGACCTTATTTCTTCCATTAGCCTCCAGGGAGGGGGCATGATGGAGGGAGGGTGATGTGGCTGCCCCCTCAAGTTTTTTAGGGTGTCTGATAGCGGCGCGAATTTAAGAAAGACATGTCATAGCTGGCTTTTTGGTGTAGTTCCCAACTAAATGTACTTGTATAGAAGACAGTTCCTAGTTTACGGTTGAGGCATGACCTGTCATACCTGTCAACGGAGCGGCCAAGTGCGTAGCTCCCAAAGCGATGGTCGAGATAGGCTTGTTACCCCAGCAGGGTTGAGTCATGGAGGTGATTAAAACAGCTTCTCAGCTAACCTGCTAACCTCACCACGAAACGTTTGATGAGCCATGGCTACTGACCAGGCAGCTCAAGTACGAGGCTGATGGACATTCAGACAGTTCTTGGAAGAGTTCGCTAGGCCGTGCCTGCTTGACTTGCAGCTAACTTGCTAGCCCCCCTTTGCCACCATTTCTTTGTCATGCATTGGTATGAGCTGTGCATTCAACACGTGGTCCCACTAAAGGGCGCGTTTCTGATGGGAGTCAATCCAGAGGCTTTTCCACATGCCACTTTATTTCCCTTCATTATTTTTGGGCTGAATGTTTTATTTATTTTTCATGTATTATTTATTGGCCGCCTGTTAACCCTGTGTCCCAACATTTGACGTATTCGTTTCATAAAACTTTAATTTCGCTGATTTTTCCTACAAATCCGTTTTTTTTGCGGATTATCCAAGTATCTTAACTCATAGCAGAACAAGCCTATCATATTATACAAGCTGTGTTTGCTTATGATTAGTAAGGCTCATTAAAGCATTGGTGTGGAAATGCGTTGACATGTGAGTTTCCAGGTATGTCAGGAACTTAATTAACGGGCCACAGGTCTACTGATGTCTGCCCCCCAGGAGCCGTGGCCAAGTCAGAGCTGGATATTGTCCCAGGCTTTAGATGACATGCTAGTGTTTGTATTTAGGTTGGTTTTGCTATTCAGAGTCTGAGCTGGGAAGGGCTTTTTACAGCCTTGTGCTCTGACATGAATAATTTGGTATAGCAAAGAGCAAACTCGACAGGTACCAGGTTCTTGACGCTTTATTATAAATGACTAGGTTTGCCCTGCATCTGTGCCCTTTTTTTGATCTACACTCCAATAACGGGGCCCATGTTGTGGAATTGTATGTGAATTTTATCACCTTCCTCAGCTTAGCTGTGCAGGCAAAGTCCTCTCCCAGTTTGAATGACTAGTAGAGTTCTGGTTGTATAGTTGGCCAAATAAGAAAAGCTACATAGATTTGGAGTGATTGCTTTGTCAAAAAATCCCCCCAGCTGGGTTAACCTGGCTAAGAGAAGGTCACCTTGTAGCTCAGCAACGATGTGGTTTCATATTGGGTGTTTCTCTTCTGCTAGTGTTGATGAAATCACAGGTTAGCCACACACGTTTGCGCAGTGAAATTCATTGCAGCTGCATGGCAGCGGGCAGCTAGCTGGGTAATGGATGACAGCAGGAACACACATGCGAACAGATGAAGTGATGTTGGTGCCACCTCACTTGTCTTATTGGAGGACCAGACCTGTGTAGACCTAGCCTGTGTTGCCACCTGTCCTGTACATCTACACAAGGCCTGTTTTAATATTCCACATTAAAAGATTAAGTTCAATAACTAGAGCTACCATATAAGCTTTTAAGCATGGTTCCCAGTTGTGGCTGGGATATTTGCCTCATGAGTGCTTCTGCTCAGCCCTGCGAAAAGCCAGTCTGGTTGGTCCTCTGGTCTCTCACCATGTGGTCACCAGTCCCCTTCAGCCACAGGCCTCCTCACACTACCAGCTTCTGTTGACCATCCCCACCCCTGTCTACCACCAGCTCCAGTCCCTACCTGTGTGGGTGCTGTTATAGAGTCCATGGGCCTGTCTGGGTGGTCCTGTGAAGCCACACAACCCAAGAGAGGGAGAGAGAGAGTGTGTGTGTGGGAACTGTAATACACCAGAGAAGATGGTTGCTGATCTGAGAGAGAACAGATGGTTCAAAAGGAAAAACTGTTTAATACCTTCTGCTAAACTGTCCATCTGTGAACTTGGGATTTGAGTTCTTTTTGAGTGATTTGAGTTTTGTCAGGGTTCCAAACCTGCTTGCTCTGTTCACCGGTCAGGTCTAGGATTAGTCAAGAGGACATCTTGATGTTGGTAAGCTGAGTTATGAGAATCCCATTTGAAACCACACTTTAGTTAATATTCCGAGCTTTGGAAAAGCTTTCTTCTGTGCTGCTGTGAAATCGGCTGACTCATTTGACAATTGGCATCTTGAAAAGGCAGAAGACAACTTGGAAAAAATAACTTTTCCCCAAACTTTCCTTCTGCTTGCTGTTTCCCTTGAGTGAAACCCTTTTGTTTTAACCATGCACTCAAACACTCTCCCTCCTTCCTCCACAGCATCACTCAAGACTCAGCTAAGATGGCAGACATTGACAAGTAAGTGCATCTTCAATTCAGTTTGCTGCTGTGATACACAGAGCCTTGTGCTACAGTGTCCTTTTTTTCCTCAAGTGTTTTTTAGCAAACTATCCTGGTTTTGACTCACTACCCTGTCAGCCTCTAGAATCGTCTGACACCGCCCACGCTTTCTATTGGTAGTTTGTCTTGCTCATCATAACGTCACACTCTCCAGCAGCAGCAGCCTCTGTGAGACATGTAAATGTGTGGTCTGTCCTGGCCACAGCTATAACGTGACACCACATGGTTAGTGTACTGGGGTGTTTTACATACTGAGTGGATGTGGTAGGGGCCCCTTCAGTGATGGTTCTGTAGGCACCAGTTCCCCAGGAGTCTCCAGGCAGCACTGCTGTGGGACGTGGAGCTTGTCTCTAGAGGAAGGCTGGGCTGGTGAAGCCCGCCTTATTCATCACCTCTGCTTCAGTCTGGAATTAAACAAGTTCCACTCCAGAATTTCAAAGATTTTCTACCTGTAACATTTTAAGGATGCCGCCAGGTGGGTTAATACCCACCTTTCATTAGACTTGGGTAATTGCCCACAAACAATACAAGACTCGGGTTCCAGCAGCTGTGAACTGACTGGAGACCCCAGAGTAGCAGGCCTCCTAGGCTGTGTGTCTTGAGGACAGCTAGCAATCCATCTGCCTGGCCTGGCCCTTCCTCCCACCAAGCTGCCATCAGACTAACTGTTTACTTAGCCCTGGCTGCTTGGGATGCCATGCTGGGGGTCAGGTTTCTGCTGCTTCAGCCAACTCTCCCTCTCTCCCACTCTGGCTCTTAACCTCACTGGTAAAGAGAGGATCATGCTTTAACACATACACACGCACACTCAGAAACGCAGACTCACTCTCTTTTTCTCTCACACCCACACACACACAGGTCCCCTGTGGGCTAGTCGTCTGCTGGCTGACACCTCCTGTGAGTTTAATACGGCCTTGTCACTGGTCCTGGAAGCCTGTGTCTGCTGCTGTCACACACAGGGACTCGGCCACTCAGCCCCCCAGCCTGTCAATCACAATGCTCGTCTATTGATCTCCCACACATTCCCAGACTGACTGGACGATGGAGAGAGGCTAATAGGCCGGCCCCACCTGATGACTTGGCAGGTCGTGGAGGTCGCCTCCTCACGCCACCATGTGAAAATAAACGTTCCCTCCTCCATAGCCAGGGTTTTACTGTCTCTGTTACTCAGAGAGGGAGGACACCCACAGGTTTCCATGGCTGTTGGTTCTGCACAGTGAATCGTCCCTCTTCTTTTAGTCTGACCCCCCCTGTTACTGTGTTTCTGGCTCGTCTGCAGTAAAGACCAAGCTGAGCTGGACCCCGCAGACATGGAGGATGTGGAGGAAGTGGAGGAGGAGGAGACTGGAGAGGACGTCAACAGCAAAGGTGAGGTGGCCAGGGGCCTGAAACCGCGCCCCCCCCCCCCCAGCTCCTGCCTGGGCATCAGTTAAAGGTCTCCTTGCTGGTGTGTTTATGTAGTCCTGTCAGCTCTCCTGGCATCAACACCTCAACTGACTGAGCATGTCTGCTGGCTCCCTGTCAATTATGCAGCATCCCTCCCTCCTTCCCTCCCTTCCTGTCTTTGCTCTCTCTTTGTCTGGCTCACTATCTTTCTCTCTCTCTCTCTCCATCGCTCTGCCTCACCCTCTCTCTCCCTCCCTCCGCCCCAGTCATTGTGCGAACGTTTGTTCTTTCTGTAAGATGTGGCTGTTGAGAAGGCAGCAGGCTGAATCATATTTGCCTGTTAAGCAGAACGGCTAACAGTACTGTGGTGTGGGGTGCTGGTGCCAGTTGAAACTGAGAATGTATTTCTAGAAAACCCTTTATTTCGAATGGTGGGTCTGACTACCAAAGGGACTTCCTGCTCTTGTATCTGAGCATGACAGGTGCTGGCATGCAGTGCTAGTTTAATCTGCCACCTAGTTGGTTTGCGTTTACCTCGGTTAACATGTTTACATGTTGACCTTGTCCCTCTCCTTTCTGGACAGATGTCTTATCATTTTATTCAGCCTCAGAATGGATGTCTTATGTTCTAACATTAGGAATTCAATGGTTGTTTTGTATTCTGTATGAATGTTTTGACTTAAAATGGTGTTTTGGAACTTAATTGGGGGTGTTTTGTGACTTTAATTGGGGGTTAATTGTTTTGTGTCCTCAGCTCGTCAGCTCACAGTGCAGATGATGCAGAACCCACAGATCCTGGCTGCGCTGCAGGAGAGGCTGGACGGTCTGGTTGGCTCGCCGTCAGGGTACATGGAGAGGTGAGGCTGCAGTGTGCTTCCTGTTCCTGTCACCCCTCACTACCTTTTCCTGTGGCATAATGTTGATTTTTCTTTATACATTTTTTTTTATTTTTATGGATCAGGCCAGTAAGGTCAAATGACACTGCATTCACCCTAGATCTTGATCTGCAGTCAAATGCTCCACCTCTGAGCCATCTAGACAGGCTGCTTGCCCTCAGTGTGTGACTGTTACTGGAGATAGGCCTTATTAGCTGGGTGACGGATCAGTCAACCACGGTGAGGCAGGAAGAAGCCATTAGTTAATAATTCAGCTGTGCTCTTCATCTTCAGTCCCTGGGAAACACAGCCTCACCCACAGTTAGTCCTGCTGTGCTAAGGGTTAGAGACTGTGCTCCAGAACTTCCATTTACCTGGGTCCAGTTACCCAGCCCCCTTATTAAAACCACAGGTAGATTTACTTGATCAGTGGCTTGGTCTCATCTTAAGAACTGAGAAGTTGCTCAGGAATTTTCTCTTATGTGCAAAGGGGTTTCGCATTTCAATGCTTGTGTATCCACATGACTGATTTCCCTCAGGAACAAATGACATTACCATTACCTAGTGAAAGAGGAACTGTACTGTACATACCTGTTAGGGCAATCAAGTCACATGCATTAGGAATGTACATTTTATGGCATAGGACTGTAGCTTTTTGTAATCTACCAATAGAAGGCTGCAACTAATTCCTGTTAGGTTTTTGCCTGAATGTGGAGCTCATCTGAACTCCCATGTTTATTGTTGCTCTAGATCCAGTTTATTTCCGCCATGGCTGGCCCACACGACCGACTGCATAGCAGATCCTTGTCCTCTGAAGGTCCTTTTGTTAAGTGACCTGTGGTGCTCTGTCTGTGACGTCCTTCTCACCCTGTCCCCTCTCTGTCCACTCCAGCTTACCCAAAGTAGTGAAGAGGCGCGTCAACGCCCTGAAGAACCTGCAGGTCAAATGTGCCCACATTGAGGCCAAGTTCTACGAGGAAGTCCATGAGCTGGAGAGGAAATACGCTGCTCTGTACCAGCCTCTCTTCGACAAGGTTAGAGCCTCTTTCTCTCTCCCTGCCTGGCTCCTCTGGGATCCCTGGGTTGTATTGTTGAAAGGCATCTCTGCCCTGGTTATCTCCCACACACACACGCACACAGTGCTGCCAGACTGCTGGCTTTGAGACACAGAACAGTGGCGTGGCAGCCTCGTCCCTACTGCACTTATCTTGGTTTACACAGATAACTTGTCGGGCGAGGGTGGGTTGGGATTGTGTATTTTTTCCCATCAGTGCCTTGGTGTGGTGGGGAGGGAGGGGGCTTCCTGCTCTGTTCCCCTCAGACATTGAGTCAAACCGGCCAAGCACACAGCTGGATGTTCTAGCCAGCAGGTCTTGGGTTTGTACTGGTGTATCTTAGAAAACAACCCAGAGTGCCGCACTGCCATGTGACTGTCTCCACCCTCCCTCCCCCCCTCCCTGTCCTGCAGAGGAGCGACATCGTCAAGGCCAGCTACGAGCCCACAGACGAGGAGTGTGAGTGGAAGGCTGATGAGGAGGAAGAGCTGACAGTAAGTAACAAGGTACAGGTGACTCTGCCTCCTATGTCACCCAGCGCACACACATACACACACACACACACACTCTGCCCATCTGACTCGAATGTTGCGTCTGATTTTAGTCGTGTTGTTCCCTGGTATAAATGTATCCACACAATGAATGCATGTCTGTTGGTACAAAGAGAGATCTGTACAAAATGGGGAAAAGTGTCTATTTGGGGGGGAAATGAGGCGCAGTGTGTCCTGCCCATCATGACAAAGCTGCTTCCACCCTCCCTTTCTAAGGAGGAGATGAAAGAAAAAGCCAAGGTGGAAGAGGAGAAGAAAGACGAGGAAAAGGACGACCCCAAAGGCATCCCAGAGTTCTGGCTAACGGTCTTCAAAAACGTGGACCTGCTCAGCGACATGCTGCAGGTAGGCGGGAAGAAGGGAGACTGGCTGGCTCAGGGAAGAAACTAGGTCACAACTTCGCCATGTAGTCATTGCTCACACTGGGGCTGGGAGCACGCTGCCATCTAGTGGCTGCTGCTGGACATGCATGTTCACCAAGGTACAAATTAGAGCTGGGCGATATATTGTTTACAAAAACGTGATATCTATACATCCCTACACACAATAAGCTTTTTGATGACAGACGGTTTTTCATGTTTTCTTTTTTTCATCGTGAGCCGAGTCACGCTTTAGTTTCCCTCTCCTGCCAATCATGAATATCGCTAAACATCTGGCCCCCGTTTACACGGTAGAGCATGACGGATTTAAGAAAATTTATCAAAACATTGGATAACCGGTACTCGATGCCTTCACGCAACTGTTTGTTCAAATGTTGCAAATACCTGCAATACCCAACCCTGCCATGTACTGTCTGTCTGAATTAAGAGAAGTAGAAACTTCTCAGCAACATCGGACCATGGAATCTTATGAGTCTGACAGGCCATCTGAATGACTTCACCATGAAAAGCAGATGCCACCAATATTTATGTTTGCTGTTAACTATTTACGTATTCGAGTTGTATTTTTATTGGGTCAGTGGTAAAGAACATTTGTGAGAAGTTGGAAAAAGTTCCTGTTCAATATTAAGCCCTTTGTGCTTTTTTTGAAAAAGCCTGTTTTGATGAACAGTTAAGTAGCTCAATAGTAGTTCAATCATTTTTGTAATGCTAACTGCAAATATGCAAATGTTGTATTTCAATAAAGATTTAACCTAAACTTCAAAATCATGCAGAAAATCACGATATCAATTTTTATCAAGAAAATCGGGATACGCATTTTTTCCAGAATCGCCCAGCCCTCGTACAAATGTATAAGAACAGTAGATCAGGGGATCAATACAGCCAGTTTTTGCTGGTTAGGATTAGGGACTAGACTGCAACAATAACAATCTCAACTATGATCTTGTGTAATTCTTAGTAATGGGACAGTGTGTCAAACACCTTACTATTGGGGGGTGAAAGTTCAGACTAATATAATGTTGTTGTTTTCAGGAGCATGATGAGCCCATCCTCAAACACTTACAAGATATCAAAGTCAAATTCTCAGATCCTGGCCAGCCAATGGTGAGCTCAGGTCACGCTGGGATTAACTTATTTTTTGACAGTACTTTATACCTTTTCTGTCATTCACATCTTATTCATGCGCAAACTTTTCTCTTTTCCCTGCTCTGTCTCTAGAGCTTCTCATTAGAATTCTACTTTGAGCCCAATGAGTTCTTCACAAACACAATTCTGACAAAAACCTACAAGATGAGGTCAGAGCCAGACGAGAGTGACCCCTTCTCCTTTGACGGGCCAGAGATCATGGGCTGCACGGGGTAAGGACCAACCAGCTGCTTTGATTACTCACACCCTGAGCTTTGGGACCAATCACACATCTTGCATACCCTGAGTCACAGAGCCAACCAGTCTGAACCTGACCTCTTCGATCGTCCTCTGTTCCGTCCCCCAGCTGTACGATTGACTGGACGAAGGGCAAGAATGTCACGTTCAAAACCATCAAGAAGAAGCAGAAACACAAGGGGCGTGGCACGGTCAGGACCGTCACCAAGACCGTCCCCAACGACTCCTTCTTCAACTTCTTCACTCCTCCAGAGGGTGAGCACTCTGCCGGCTGGTCCGGTGCACGTTCACAATAACGCTGCTTTTCAACTTGTTCCAACATGTTAATCATTTGTGTCCTTTTCAATCCACAGTTCCAGAAAGTGGAGAACTGGTAAGTCTTTAATTGTAAACTTTAGCAATTTAGCAGATAACTTGATCCAAACCATGCGTCTCCTCCAGGATGAGGACTCCGAGGCAGTACTGGCCGCAGACTTTGAGATCGGACACTTCATCCGTGAGCGCATCGTCCCCCGGGCTGTGCTCTACTTCACAGGAGAGGCTATTGAGGATGACGATGACGACGTGAGTAGCGTGACGTGTGTGTGTTCGCTCGTCATGTCCCCCCCTTCCCCATCTCACCCTGGTGTTTTCTGTGTTCCAGTACGATGAGGAAGGAGAGGAGGCTGATGATGAGGTGAGGAACCCAGGTTGTCTGCTACACAGTTCCTGCTGCTTCTACAGTAACATCCACACACAGGCTGGGGTTGGTACACTGCTGACGTCTGTCTGTCTGTCTGTCTGCAGGAGTGCGAGGAGGAGGCGGATGAAGAGAACGACCCAGACTATGATCCCAAGGTGGGTAACAGCAGATCAGACCAGGCCTCAGTCAGCACTCTGTTCCAGCTGAATCCTACTGCCACCACAGATAGGAGATTTCAACATACAGAATACATACGATCCAAAGGCATCCCATCACATGCCAGCTTCTCCCACATGTTGTTTTGGTTATGGCTGCCAGCTAGTGGCTTCCGTCAGGCCATCCCAGGTCCAGTGAGGATTCAGACCATCTGACAGGCTGCACTGCCTCCACACTCAGAGCAGCAGAGCCTAGACTTAGATAAAGGCTTCTCTACACTTGGTGTTCTAGCTCAGGAAGCATGCTGGCTGGCTATCTGGCTTTCTTCAAACTGCATGGAAAACGGCAACTAAATACTACATTTCCAGAGCATTTGTGAGGAAGATTTTTGTATTTATTAATATTTTATTTTCTTGGGTTGAAATGGATGCTGTAGTCTTGCGTCTACTAGCCTGTTGACCGATCCTCTAATTCTATATTCCTGCTATGTAGCTTTGTAAAGTCATGTTGTTCTTTGGCATCACTGGGCACCGTGTCAGCTCCTCTCTATACGTTTCTCCTCACTAGGTTTAAGTGATCTGTAGAAATAACCCCATCCTGGTAGGTACAGCTTGTGAATTGTCAGCTTACTGCACCCCCCCCCTCCTTTCCATCCATCTCTTCACCCTCTCATTCCTTCACCCATCATGCACTTACAACTAACATAGTGGTTTGTTTTTAGTTTTTTTTTTTTACAATTTACTTTAACCCTAGAGAGCTCTGCTTTAAGCGTCTGTATTTCTGTATGTTGAAGTTCAACCCCCTCCCCCTGTTTTCCAAACCTGAACAAATTTGTCCGGTCTTGCTTAGTCTCTTTCCGACACCCAAATATGCATCATTTTGGTTCTTGTCTGGGAAAAGAAAGTTGGTTGTACGCCATCAAGTGTTGTGATGTTCTGATGTCACTGTGAAGTCACCGCTCCATCCGTCAGGGCTCCTCCCCCTCTTGGTTGCGACATCAGGGGAGGGTGGAGCCGATGTCATGGTGACCATGGATCTGCTTTGACGTTCAACCTGTGGGTCTAGGAGGGCATCGTGACCTGCAGACCAGTCATATTCCATGTCACAGAATGGCCTCGAGGTCACAGGTCATGAGGCTAGCTGGCCTCCTCGGCCCACTGGTCATAGCTGCTCATAAGGCCTGCATTACCTTCAGACTGACAGCCTGAAGGACACATGCAGCTGTTATGATGCTGCCTAGTTGTGCTCTATGTATTATAACTGGCCATCACTACTGTCACTTTGAGAACAATTCTGGCAATGGACTTTGTCCATTTAGGTTTTTCTGGGGGATGTTTTAGACATCACGTCGAACACCTACATGGACACGGTTAATGAAACCTGTTGCTTCAATTGTACAGAGAAAGCTGTAGTGTTGTGGGGGTTTGAGTGTTGAAAGTAGCTGTGGTTTGGTGCATCATGCTCCTGTCCCCTGTGCTTCTGCAGAAGGATGCTAACCCTCCAGCTGAGTGCAAGCAGCAGTGAAGTCTGCCCCCGGAGGCCTTGAGGATCAACTGCACTGGAACTGCTTCTCAAATAAAACATAGATACTTACCGCCTTATAATGTTTTGTATTTTTCTTGGTAGAAATAATAAGAAAAGGGTTTCAAGATTTTTGTTACGGGGGAGAAAAAAAAACCTACAAAAACAAACTCATGCTCATGATTAAATAATGGGAGCAGTGGCTCAATATGCATAGTATTTTACTAGACCTGTTTTTTTCCCTTCTGTACCGATAGTTAGAATGCAGGAAAAAAAAAGAAAAGGAAAAACCTTAAACAGCATGAACACGTGTCTCACTGCTAATCTAGTTTGGGTCCTTGTGAAGTCTTTTGTTGTATTGCTCTTAGACAACAGCTGTGGTGAGATTGTATCCAGACATCAAAATGCCAACCTGTTTACTTTTTTCATTTGACCTGCATCCCAGCACCGCCTCTCCCTCTTGACCTTTTCCTGCCACTGTTTGTGTAGGCCACTGGGTTTTCTGAGGTTAAAAAAAAAGTCTTTAGAGGGTTGAAGTGTAGCAGGGGTCTCGACACAGCCGTGGCTTTGCTGTGTTCCTCTGTAATGGTGAAGGAATAAAAATGATGCTGTTGTGTTCCGGAGGTGTGTTGGTGCTCAGCTAACCCCCACCCCCTTCCCCCTGCTGCCCCCCCCACTTCATCAGGCTTGCTGTCAGGACATTCCTGGGCCACCACAGTTAATCTTGTACAATATGAACATTCCTGTGTAGGCAGACTGCTTAAGCACTGCTAGAGGGTGCTACGTTACTTTGACTTATTGGACCTAATTGTTAAATGAACAGGGGCATGTATTGGTGCTGCTATGTTACAGAAAATGAAGTCTGCAATTTATCGCACATGTATTTTATTTATAACTTCCCCAATGCCGCTTTAGATTTACTGCGTTTTTAAGGGAACATTTATTTTTTGGGTTTATGTTTTGTGTTTTGAGCACAGGACTTGGTGTATCCCAGTCACTTCCCCCCAGCATTTGAGACAGACTGGCAGTTCCCCCAGTCACCAGCAGGTGGCAATCAACATCTCCATGTGGCTCTGATGCTCACGGTTGCTTGACTATTGTCTTTTCTATAGCACTTTGTACTACTTTGTCATGTACCAGTGGTGTCCTCTGTGAGCTGGTCTGAGGATTCCTTCTAGAACATTCTGAAGTGTGCAGCACTTATGCGACTTGCTCTTGTGATATTACTCGCGTAATCACAGGAGTCAGTTTTGAAGTGTTACCCTTAACTTGGGAGTCACATTGGGCTAGCGTTAACTCTGAGCAGAGTTAGTCCTAGTTGATGTGTATTTAAGATGTAGGTCAAGCCAGATTTAGTCAAACCAAGTCTGTTGTGTTGTGTTCCGGGTCATTTGACCGGCTCTCGGAGGTCCTGAAGACGCAAGATGATGTGGTGTCAGACAGGGTCCCCAAGTGCTCCTGATTATCACTGTGAAGGAAGAGGGAGGAAGGCTTCCTGGTAGAGGGCAGACTGAGGTCTCCTGTTGGCACCTTCATCCCCCACACCCCCCAATCTGTAGCCCGTCCCCTTACCCAGTAGGCCACATGGAAGCACCATAGCAATACGTAGTCAGGGGTGGGGTGGGATGGGGGGAGGACAATTTAGTAATCCGACCCAATGTGTTCCCAAAGTTAAGTCCAGTGCAGCCATTTGGTTGTAGATGCATGTCCAGGTGGAAGGCCTCCCCATCTTTTCCCTGCCTTCTCTAGTGAGCTTCAGAGGAGGGCACTGGTGGGGACAAACAGGAGAGATCAGTGATTGTTGCTGTAGGGACACGACTGGATTCTGTTGGGATCCTTTTGAGCAGCTGTTGTCAAAGCAAAATGCTATGCTACAAAATACTAATGTACTCAATAATTGTACGTGTATGTATATTCATGAATAAATTGGTTAAACGTGATGCCTGTGTTTTGAGTTAAGTTTTGATTCACCTGATTCTAATGAAGGGTTGTTATCAAGCTCTGTGGAAGCCACATTGACTTTTATTGGAAGCAGGTGTGCTGAAACCCCTGCTTTGCAACACTAGCATTTTAGATGGATGGCCTATAATCAAATCGTTTCAAATTCAGTAAGTTCAATAAAAGGCACTAGCCATCATTAAAAGGTATTCTTCAAAAGCAGCATATAGGATTTGGGGAAACAAAAATTGTGTCCAAAACCGTAGTCGATCTTTATAAGAGGATTACATTTCACAAAAGTCACAGTATTATACATATACATTCTCTGCAGTTTGTAGTTGTATTTGAAATGGGGGCCCTGGGACACCTTTGGAGATGCGCCACTGTGACATTGATAGGCCAGGGCACACTGCAGGAGGGGCAGTCCCTGCTGCCCACGAGGTCTCTGCTGGATGTCACTTGGTGGGCGGTCCACAAGCAAGAGACAACTTCAGTCACGCCGAGAAGATCCCACACTGGCGATCATTTGCAGACTGGGGACGGCGAGGCGGTCTCAAACCCCCCACTTTATGCCAGTGACCACTTCGTATTTCGATGCCTTTTAACTCTCCAGCAGAGAGGACGAATAAACGTTTTTGCTTTTCCTGGCGAAGAATCTGAAAACGTCTGATAGTCATGATGTTGGAGAACGGCGGTAAGATCTTGAAAGAGGGGCTGCTGGAGAAGAGGAGCGACGGACTGCTGCAGCTGTGGAAGAAGAAGCACTGCGTCCTGACCGAGGAGGGGGTGGTGCTCCTGCCGCCGAAACAACACGACCATCCCCATCATCAGCAGCAGCACCACGGAGACACCGGCAAGATCAAGGAGCTGCACTTCGCCAACATGAAGACGGTGGACTGCGTGGAGAGGAAAGGGAAATACGTCTACTTCACGGTGGTCATGACGGAGGGCAAGGAGATCGATTTCAGGTGTCCGCAGGACGAAGGCTGGAACGCCGAGATAACTTTGCAAATGGTTCAGTACAAGAACAGGCAGGCGATCCTGGCCGTGAAGTCGACCAGACAGAAGCAGCAGCTGCTGGTGGTTCAACTGCCGGGACAGAAGATGGTCCGCAGCCCGCCAAACGTGGCGTGACCTGCGCCTTGGACATGAGACATTTGCGGTAAGACATGTGAGAAGGGGTCCTGCTGGCTGAATTACATGGCCTCTTCAGAGGTGGAAATCCTCGGATCGCTTGGATCCACATTCTTCGGTATCGTTTGATATATGACAAGGCTCAGGATAAGAGATCACGTTACCCCCCCCCCCCCCCCCCCGTAGCCTAACATGGGCTGGCTACAGGGAGGCTTTGATGCAGTTATGAACCGTGCATTTGTGTCATTGTTCCAGATCAGTGGATGTTGTGCATGTTTCCCTAGCTCCAACACACCTGATTCTAATGCATGTTCGTTACCAGGATTCTTAAGAGCTGGATAACGACCACATCCATTGGAATCAGGTATGTTGGAGCTGCTAAAACATGCAGGACAGGGGCTCCCTATGGACCAGCGTTGGGAACCAGTATGCTCACATTACACAAAAAAACCTTCAAGCCTGACTCTATAGCCTAGTATCAGGTGATAATGTAGGTGAAGGAAGCTAATGACTTCACTTCCTCTTCACCCAACTCATTACTAATTCAAAGATGAGCCTATACTGGTTGCTAATTGTGTGTGTGTGTGTGTGCATCTTTTATTAGTGTATACATTTATGTAAGGTGTCCTGTTGTGCTGACCCACATAAATTGTACCCGCAGGTCAATTGGACATTCAGCTGAAAGAACAATCTAGACCCCAGAGTCAGCTGCATATCCCCCACCTCACAAAGGATCACCAGTCCCAAGGAACCCCCCACTCAATACTGGGTTCCAAAGACCAGCATCCGTCATTCAAAGTCTTATTGCCATTAGAGACTTATTGAAGATTCAAAAGAAGCTGAAGGACATGAGCTAATAGCATGGGAGACGCCAACGTTATTCCAATGTGCTATGTTGTGTCTACTCTACTTATTTATTAGATGTATATATATTTTTTTATATCTGAATTATGTCTGGTGATGAATGTTCAGTATGGTTGTTACTGGAGTTGAAATGGGGGCATGTTCACACTCGGAGATGTCTCCATTTCAGTATAAGCATCAGTATTTTGTCGTTAAGGTGGATGGTATCCTTTGTTACATTTTTAGGAGAGGCTTATTTTATTGTCTTTTTGAGTTCTATCAATGATTTTATAGTGAGTAACATGTACTGTTGTACAAAGGAACAACACCTGCCATGATGCACATGTTCACATTCTTTGATTGAACCAAAGACTAATTTTGTAGAGACGTTTATTTTCCTTTGATATTTTCTGATGTTAAAATCATCTTCTGCAGTTTGTCCTGCGATGCTGAATGATCTTCCTTTTTTCAGTTTTCTCTTGATGCAAGTGATTTGGTAATATTGTCACATTAGTCACAGTTAACTAAACTATAGATCAGTGGTTCTCTAAGTGGGGTCCCCAGACCCCCAGAGATCCGCAAACCATAGCCGCTATATCATTTGCCATCAATTATAGAATTGTGCAGTATCATTAAAAAGTAAAACAAATAATATATAATAATCTCCAGATGGGGACCATGTGCTCCACTACAATGAGCATATTGTGTCCAGTAAAGAGCACAATCGGTATGCTGTATGGATGTTGTTATTATGGGGTGGGTGGGGTAGGGTGGGTGGGTGGGTCCTTAAAAATGTTGTCCCCTGTAAAGGGTCCCTGTCCTCAAAAACATTTGAGAACCCTTGCCATAGATGATGGATAGAATGTGTTCGTCCTTTACCGTGTTTTTTGTTTTATCTGATTAGTTGACGACTGTTCTAAAACATCTCAAGGTATCCTGTGAACGTGTGTTGTTATGACATACAAAGTAGTAGCTGTGATGCTGCACAGTTTCGCTGTATTCAGTTGCTGTTTTATCCTCATGTGTGCGAGAGCTATTTTCATACCTCTGAAATATACATTCCATTTCAAAGTGAACCGCCATTTCTGTCATTTATGGACCCCAGGATCTGACAGCCTGTGGGAAGATGTGAGATTAACTGGATTCAACCATTTTATAAATCAACCAAACTAGCAGGGGTGTGTGCAGGTCCTGTGTAACAAGCGCCCTGTCTCAACCTTTTCACGATTAACTGCCTGTGAACTTCTCACCCTGTTTCCTGGTCTAAAAGTAGACCGGCCGTTCTGAAAATAACCTCTCTGCTGTCAGTCGCTGGGACGCCTGAACACCTGACAGACATCCACACACGTGTGTCCGTTTCTACTCAATGAAGTGAAATGTCCGTAGGGGGCAGGGCTCATTCTGCACACATCCTCACCCCAGGCCCTGTCAGAGTGGGCCATTCTCTAACAGCACCTCTCACTTATCTGTCCCCTCAGACCTGTTTGGTGCCTGCCAGGACAGAGGTCCAGAGGCGGCTGACAACCCCCGCCCCCCTCGTCCCCCCACCCCCCCAGTCCTCACCACCACCTCCCCTTCTTTGGCCTCTTCCAGTTGTCCCAAACTGTGTTCGCTTGCTAGGCTACATCACCAGGGAGGGGATGCCTGGATCTCACCATTGATGAAGTCATGTTGACAGACTAGTGTCTGCCGATGGGACTCTTGGACCCTATTGGCCCTGGCCCTGGACCAGTCAATGCACTCCTCTGTGTAGTTCTCCTTCCCTCTATCTCTTTCTGTCTGTCTTCGCAAAATGACCTTTGACCTGCTGACCCTGACACAGCCAACCAACTCCTGTCTGGTTATTGGAGCCTAGTTTGCTCTGCCACACTTTGTTTTGTCTTTGTAAGACTGCATAGGTGTACAGCAGGGCCTGCTACTGATCATCAGCTGCATTTTCCAAGCCTGAGGGGAAGATTACATTAAGGGCTTGGTTTCTGACCAGTCTTGTGTTTCTGTAGAGACAGGTATAGATGGGAGGTAGGAGAGGATTTTTATTTTGCTACGTGAAAATAAAACAAACCTTTCCGACAGGTGTGCAACAAGGAACAAGGGGGATGAAGAAACAGAACATGAAGTGGTTTATTACCCAGTTGTCTAGCCTTAATACAACATCATTATGTTGTAACCTACCTGCAAGCTGTTTTGGGAGCAGGGGGGAGGCGAGCAGAGGGCAGAGGGATACAGAGTGACAATGAGAAAGGTAAAGACAGTGAGACAATGAGAGAGAGAGAGAGAGAGAGAGAGAGAGAGAGAGAGAGAGAGAGAGAGAGAAAAAAACAGGCCAGATAAAGAGACAGTGTTGTTTCCTCCTGTGGTGTGTGGCATGAACAGCCTTAAAATACTATTTAATCTGGCCACTGGTCTGAACTCTCTAAAAAGAGGCCATGCTGTTTGTCAGTTACTCTGTTTAAGGATACTGGCCTCGCCAGAGTGGTTATGCTTGGTCCAGGAAAATGTGTTTGTCCATGTTAAACACACCTGGTCTGTGATCTATGTTTCTATGACTTATTCTTGTTCTTGCATGATCCACACAGAATGAACACTCAGTACTGTAATATTGGAAGCAGTATTTAAAAAAGATGTCAGCAGAGAAAGTAGAAAAAACACTTCCCTTCCCCCACCTCATAAAGAATGTTATTTGAGGAATGGAGGGTGAACAGGGAGTTCTTTTAGCTCAGGGTTTTAGCTGAATGGATTTGCTTCACCACTCCTGTATGTACCTCCCAGTCCTGGTCTCCTGCCCCAGCCCCTCCAGCCTCCTCAGCCCCCTCAGCCCCTCCAGCCTCCCCAGCCCCTCCAGCCCCCAGCTTCTAGCTCTCCAGTATCCTAGTCCCCCAGGCCTTTCCCTCTCGTCTCCTAACCTTCTAGCCTTCAGCTCTTCTAACCTTCAAGTTTCCTGCTTCCAAGAGCTAAACCCTTTCCACCCTCCCATCCCACAATATCCAGTCCTCCCTCAATCTCCAGGCCCAGCCTCCACAACCTCCCCTCCCCCTAACCCCCAGCCTCTAGCACCACCCCTCCCCCCAGCCCTCAGCCTCCAGGCCCCAACCCCTTTGCACCTGTTCCTGGTCAGACCACCCAGGACAAGCAGAACCACACAGGTCAATTAGCTCAGCTGTTGCCTCCAGTCAAGGCTTAGGACAGGAAATGTCACCTTGCCTAAACGATGCTTTGATAACTCCATAGAACTGAAGGCCATGAAACCCAAACAGACCACATGTCAGCCATTACCTTCGTATTATCCTTTCATTATTTACCAGTCAAATAAAGCCACAGTGTTACATTGAGTATGCTTTTTGTATCCTTAATTACTTGAACTATACTGAAGTTATCAACCAATGTATTTTGTACAGAATGGTGTCATAGTGTTTGCATGAACAAAGAAACCATATTAGGAGAAAGAAAAAAACAGAACCGCATGTCTTGAATATAAATGATGATTTTTTGACCACCAGGCTGTTATGGGACTGTACAGCAGCCAAGCTCAGGTTAGGAGAAATAGAAAACGAATTTGCTCCTCAGATTTCCATTGTTGTCAGCAGTTAGGATACTGCTGAGTCAGACTACCCGGGGACTAAATAGAGGTTTCTGAGGATATACTGTACTTGTCCTTTCTCGTTCTGCTAGAGTTGCCTTGGCTCTATATCTTCTGTCTGCACTCTAGCAAACACAGTCACATACAGACCAGCACACATATATACACACACCTGCGTTCACACCACACACATAAACACACACCCAAAAAACACACACAGTCACAGAGTAGGTGTTTGTGATTGACTGTTCCAGACTGCCCCTGGGTCAGTGTTATGAGCGCTGCACCTGGGAGTTCAGCTCTGATCTGTCTCCGTCTGGCACCACTTCCTGTTTGGCCTCAGATAACAGCCGTCACACCAGGAAGAGGGTTGCTCTTATTTCTGTTGAGCTTAAGTAAATGAGGATCTGACAAGGCTGATTTGTGATATGCTAGTGTTGAATGACTCATGTAATGCCCTTGGGTCAGTCACAATACATTCAAAGCTGTTCTATACAAAAACAGATATTGATAATATAAAGGGTGAGGTTGTCATTTCTGGAAGATTATTTGGATGACAGACAAGAGAGAAAAGCTTCAGTCCTGGAGCAGCTGACATTTGAGAATTAATGAGAGGCAGGACTAGAACCCCTGGAGGGTCACACTGTAATCAAACCCATTCCAAATTATCCTCTGGCATTGAAACCGTTTCAACTCCAATAAACCTCCAAAACATGCTGAACTTGAGCTATCCAGCGCAGATGTGAAATCATGTGATTAAACGAACTTGTGTGGTGAACCTCCCCACCCCCCCCCCCCCCCCCCCCCCAAGCAGAGCAACTGAGCGGAATGAACAGCAATGTGTCGTCCAAGCATGTAACACGGAGGCTGTGCACTTTGTGTGAAACCTTGTGGGTGTGTGAGCAGGAATTGCGCATGCATGGATTCATTAGTTCATTCACAGCTGCACTCAAAGAATCTCATGTACAGCAGGCCTATGCCAAGTAAGTAGTATTACAGCACACATCATATCTTCAGGCCATGAAAGCAGCCCAGTCACATAGAGATGGTTTTGTTTGGTCACATGTATCACTATGATTGTGAATTTGGTCAAAATTAGTTTAGCCACTAAAAAATGGAGCGTAAACACCATCTCACCATTTTGCATCTGGTATGGAGAAGCATTTATAGCTCTTGTGTCCGTATATAAAGGGTGCCCTTGAAAGGTAACAAAGGATCCCTTCTCAAAGCGACCTGTGGCAGTTATACCAATCAAGTACTGATAACCTTCCACCTTTACATAATCACCTCCCCATTGAGCCGGTTAGAGATAACTATCATTAGACGTTAGAGCCACAAGACACGAATTTGAATGAACGACCATTGTGGCTAGGCACCATGGAGAATGTGACAACCGCCATTTGTCATCGTGCGCGGGTACAGTAGGCTACAATAGGTTGTCTACTGGGTAATGCCAAACCCATAACATGAATGGACCCAGCCGACTATTGACTTGTCTATAGGCAGCTAGAGTAAACTACAGCCTCTGGCAAGGCTTCTCTTTTCTCCATGCAAACTCTTTCTTCTTTATTGAAAAAAATGACCAAACTGTTAGGCTCTTATTACTCGCTGCACCTTTGGCTGGATGACTCATTTTCCTGCCCTGAAGAGAATGCTTCCGATAATTGCAAACCTGGAGAAGAGATTCTTCTGTATGTTGCGGAATCATTATAGCAATAAGACTGATGCCCTTGCGGACACAATCAGATTGTGTAGCTTAGTCTTTTTTCATCTTTTTTGTCGGTTATTTGATAAGAGCTCATTAGGGAACAATGAGGGCTTGTCATAGTGATACAGGTGTTGAAGGCTATAAGGAGCCTGTGCTTGCCATACCATCTGAGTGTTAGGTTGAGAACCCTGGTGGAAGGCTGATGAGTGACTGTGTGCATGCCCATGGAAAGCCTCCTCATCAAAGGGAGATCTGCCTGGCCTGTACCAGCCCTGGCAGGCTAGACCCAGAGGGATTGGAGGGCATTGTGTGGATAATGAGGGCTTCACCGCCTGGCTCAGATCACCACTGCAACCTCACCACAAGGAACAGCTGGACAAGCCCTATAGGAGAGACCTACATCCAGGACACCATTAGCATGGGGGCTCCTATGTATAAGGTCATCTCTCTCCTCCCCTCTCCTCCTCGCTCTACCTCTCCCTCACTAGCTCTCAGTGTTGGGCAAAGGACAATGATCTCATTCACAACACCTTGGGACAATGTTGGTGTCATTTCACAGTGCTGATGGGTGCCCATGTGATACTCCAGCCGACTGGCTGGGGGGGGGGGGGGGGGGGGGGAGAGGCAGGGGAGGGAGGAAGGAAGGAAGGAGAAAAAGGGAGGGAGGGAAATTAAAAGGATATGAAAAAGCAACTGAACAGTGGACCTGTGGGAGGACAGAGACAGATAAAGAGAAAAGTGTGAGAGGGATGTTGAGTGATGGAAAGGATCAGAAAGGAGAGGAAGCTGATGAACGACATATAGGATGGAGACTTTCACCTTCCAATGTCACCCTGTCTCTAGCTGAGAGGACGGAGCCTCACTGCTTACTGCTTTTTCCCGCCTCTCCCTCTTCTTCTGTCTCCTCTTTCCTCCCCCCTCATCTCTCTCTCTCTTCCTCAGTCTGCTCCCTCCCCCATCTTTGGCAGGCTGACCAGTGTGTGCACGTCCACATCGCCACCCTCCTCACGCTCGTCCCTCTCTCGCCCCGCTTGCCCCGCTTGCTCCGCTCGCTCCTCTCACCAACTGCTGCCGTGGCTGCTCAAGCAGAGCAGAGAAGATTTGTGAGCGGGGCTCCTGACAGGCCAGAGGGCTGTTGAAGGGCCAGACCAAACCAGTTAATCACAGATAGCTCTCTCTCTCTCTCTCTCTCTCTCTCTCTCTCTCTCTCTCTTTCTCTTTCTGTCTGTATGTCTGTCTTTCTCTCTCTCTCTCTCTCTCTCTCTCTCTCTCTCTCTCTCTCTATTTCTCTCTCTACCTCCCTCCCTCCCTGTCTGTCTGTCTGTCACTATCCATATTCATCTATCTATCTGTCAGGAGCTCACCTCTGTGTTCTACCCAGCCCCCTGTCTGCACAGTATAGACCCACACATTATCTTGCTATGAGCGTACGTGAAGTCAGATACCAGGGCCACACAGAAACAGGGCCAAGCTTTCTATTATGGATGAACAAATCTCTAGGTGATTCCTAACTTCCGAAGACGCCCTACACTGTTTTGTACATTCATATTATGAATTCATGGGTTAGAGGAAGCTTAAAATGAACATGGATGCTTTCTATTTTCTGTCATCATGTGGCTCACTTAAACAACGAAAACGGTTACCTAAATATCCATTATCCAACAATTAGGGTGTGTCATTTAGGTAATTGTATGTTATTATCACACTGGCACAACATTGACAAATCTCTCCTAAGAAACCAAGACTTAATGCATGAGTCAGTGTTGTATAAATATATAGAGTTGTCAAAATATGCCCAAACCTAGGAAGAGAACAGTCTGAATACCTTCAGTGTGAAAGTGAATCCTTCAGAAAATCCTCCAGCACCTGTCTGTTTTGGCAGCAACCACTGTCTCTCCCCTTCTCACTCTCTCTCATTCACCCTCTGTCCACCCTTTCTTTTTCAATCCCTCTCTTATCTGCCCATTGCTCTCTCTCCCCCCCTCTCTCTCCCTGACACTCTCATTCAAAGCTCCAGACCAACTATTGTTGTTAGTGTTTGCCCTCGTTCTCTCTTCTCCTCACTCAGTCTGTGCTTTCGTACTTTTCCATGGCCGGTGGTTTCTATGGAAACAAAGAGAAAGAAGATGGGCTTGGATGTGACAGAGCGCTGTCGAGAAGCACAGTGGGGACTGGGTTCTCCTGGAGCGCCTGGAGACCAACCAGAGGGAGGAGAGGAACAGAAGAGAGAAAAGGAAGGGATTGAGGAACAGAATGAGGGAGAGAGAGAGATAATGAGAGAGAGGTAGGGAGACAGAGAGGGACAAACACAGTGAGACAATGCTATAGAGAGAGAGATGTGGTATGAGGCAATATAATCACTTTAGTGCCGTGATCTCCATATTTATGAACACTTAACTCTGAGGGCTTTCTACAAGCTTGTAGAGCATTTATATAGCCTGCAGTATTCCTGATTTCAGAACATGTAATAACTCATTCATGTTGTCTGTTTTATTTGTAACACTAAAGTCTCAATTTTGATTACATTTTAATTCCTTAAATCTGAAGATAAAGTCATTCTTGGCAGTTAGGTTTGACGGACTCTAAGTTCTGAATTCTCAAATTACTCTCACGGTCCTCAATTTCCCCACCTTTTACTCTCCCCACCTCTCACTCTCCCCACCCCTCACCTCTCACTCTCCCCACCCCTCACCCCTCACTCTCCCCACCCCTCACCCCTCACTCTTGCTACCGTTCAAGCTGGTCAGGCGACCTGCACATGTTCTCTACAGGGTCGTTCAGCTGTGTGCACTCTGGAAGCATACCAGACAGACCCCTGAGGACAGACGCACGCACACACACACACACACACACACACACACACACACACACACACACACACACACACACACAAACACAGGGTTCCAAGTCTGCCTCCCCCCTCCCACTGGTTTCCCCTTCCCCTGGACCCCCCCCACCCCCCACCCCCCCCCCCCCCCCACCCCCCGTTCAAGTGCTTTTACATGTTCAGGAAGTGGAGGGTTCCATGTGAGGCTCTCTGATCAGAGAGCAGCTGTCTGCGGCGGGCGCCTGACAGCCTGCGCAATTAGATCAGAAGCACAGAAAAAGCAGCAGCCGCCACATCTAGAAGATCCACTTCCTACCCAGCTGACGGGGATAATCAGGAGGTTAAGTCGTTAATCTTAACATTCTCCTCAGCTCTAGTCATGAGCTGGGTAAACATAGGGAACTATACAGCATAGCCAGGGGCTGAAGGAAAGACCTGTGTGTGTGTGGGTGTGTGGGTGTGTGTGTGGGGGTGTGTGTCGGTGGGGGTGTGTGTGTGTGGGGGGGGGTGTTTTTCTGTGTTTGAGACGCAGCTGTCAAGGCTCTCTCATGCTAACTGATTTTGAGGATGATGGTTGATCTTTGACCGGTGGATCATAGAGGTTAACAGACGCATGCACGCACACACACATACACACACGCACACACATACACGCACACACACCGGAACACACATCTGTTTTGCTTTGATGATGTAACCTTGGGGTGGGCAGCAGCAGGGCAGCAGCAGGGCAGCCCTGGAAGGCTACCACAGTTTGATATCAGTCACATGAGTGCAGCTTGATTAATCATAGATAGAACAGTTGCATCCTCAAGGCTACAGAAGCTCTTTGTTCTGTGGTGAAAGACCCTTTTATCTCTCACTGGGGATCCTAGATCATGTATCATTCAGGAAATGTAAGTGAATTAGTCTTCGTGAAACACAGCAGAGTTTCTCCAAACCAAACTTTAACTTAATTTATCAATTTTCATTTTACTAATTCAATACAGGAAACGAGAAGCTAAAAAATAACACGATGCCCTTTGTGTATTTGAACTTCGCTATTTTTGTGGAAAAGTGTTTGTAAGGATTGGCTGAAATGTTTTCAACGGTTGTTGGAAGCATCCCATTAGTGTGCAAGAATGTGGTGAGGTAGAATGGAAAACCTTGTTACAGCACTGTAATACTATCTCACATCCACTGAATGTGGATCCTATGTGTGTGTTTGTGTGTGTGTGTGTGTGTGTGTGTGTGTGGTTGTATGGGTGTGTGCGTGTGTGTGTGTATACTCTTGTAGTTATCATGGGGGTGAGACAGAAAGTAAACACTGGATCCAGACTGTCAGGCTTGTTATCTGGGAGGGTGGCAGATGGTGTCGAAAGGTGTGGCACTCCCAGGGCCCACACTCACTAACAATGTCTATGTGTGTCTGTATGCATTTATATTTGTGCATACATGTGCATACATGTCTGCTTCTGTCTGTGAGTGTGTGTGTGTTGGTCTGTGTCTGTCTGTGTGTGTAACTGTTTCCAGTTTATTTGTGTGTGTAGGTTTACGTTTGTCTGCTTCTCTGTGACTTCAGCCTCTTCATATTTCACTGTGTCTTTGTGGGTGTCAGTATCGTCTATGGGATCATCAACACAGGAGATCAGACACTTCTCCTCTCAGCTCCCTTACTAACAAGCTGAAGGGCAGATGCTTCTCTATTCTCCTCCTCTACTAACAAGCTGTGGCGACTACAGTCATGAGATCTGAGGACACGGTAGAACCACTGCCTGCCCTGGATGAAGAGGCAGTCAGGCCAGCATCAGCGTCCTCCCAGGTCTCTGTCCAGCTCGGAAATAAAAATAGCTTCATGCTTTCAGAGTGCTTCAGGTCCTTTACTCAGTAGCCCGCATGAAAAGAGACCTCACTTCGCTTTTATCTCCCTATCTAGGCACCTGACAGGACACCTTTTTTAAGAATCTGGAGTAAACACATGTTTCTGCAGACACGTTTCACTGATAAAAAGGCGCTCGTTGGGTCCAGAGTTTCCTTTAGCTGTGTCATGTTCCAGCCTGCAGGAGCTCATAGAGTGGAGCAGCTTCACATGCTGACAGATACTGTCACCCACACTCATTTATTATCAGGACCTGCTAACGTCCTCCAAGGTTGACCTCAGCAAGAGCATCAGTTCCCTCACAGTTCGTCTGAACAACAGGGTTGTGTGTTTGCCTCACCTGTGGCTTTTCTGTGTGTGTTTGTGTAGATACAGTAGGTAGGTGTGTCTGTGTTTGTGTAGGTGCTGTATGTAAGTGTGTGTGTGGCACCCATCAAACAACCTTCCTTTGTTATCAGCATCGAGACAGTTTTTTTCTTCATATTACGGCATGCCTCTCCCTAAAGAGAAATCTCTGAGACACTGAGAAAGGGTGACTTCCTGTTGTTCAGGAAGTACTTGAGTCATCTTGAGTCGCCATCCCATTATCATAAAGGTGGTGTGCAAGCATACCAGCCATTCAGATCATTCATTCCTTATCAGACAAAGAGAGACCGACAAGGGAGAGACCACAAAGCACCCACAGTGACGTGAGGGATAGATGAGATTGGTGACGTCTGCAATTTCAAATTCCTGTGAAGTGAGCAACACAGCAGGTTTGGGATGGATTACTGTAGCAGACAATTGTCAGGTTATCAGTTTTGCCTGGAGGGACGTTGTGATGATGTTATGAAGCCGTAAGTCCTGGAGATAGAACGTGACTCTGCTGGGGTTGGTCGGTAGAGTAACAGGGAGAAAGGAGGTTACAGGAATGGGTGGCGTGCTGAAAGGGAGGTGACACTTGATTCTGGGTGACATTATTTAGAGGTTACATTGAAGTATGCTAAACATATAAAGAACTGGCATTTGCAAAACACACACTGGGAGCTCACACAGGCGTGAAGACACACACACAAACACACACACTGTTCAAAGAATACTCTTACACAAACTACAAAACAGCACAAAGGATGGAAGGAAACAGAACCTCTGTTGTGTCTTCTGGCACAACGTAGCTCTGCTTTGATAAACACAAGCGTAGGATTGGAGGAGACAGTCACTATTTCCTCTTTGGAAACAATCTGGATGTTGCTAAGTTTTCTTCTCTCACCGTCTCTCTCTCTCTCTTTCTCTTTTGATCCGGCTGAGTCTTCTCTTTCTGTTCTTCACGGTCAATCTTCCACTTCTCAGAGAGAGAGAACGCTAGGAACTGAAATGAAGAGAGAATCTATTGAATTAAACAAACCGTATTATTAATTGAACTCCCACGCATGATTATAGAGTGCTGTTTTTCTCACACAGTATTTAAGGCAGTTGTTTCAGCAGATAAATGTGTGTTGTCAAATGAATGATTGAACAGAAAAACACTTTGAGATGACGCATAGTCCATTGAAAAGAGTTTTCATTGTGTTTAATGTCACCTCTATGGCAAGCACATGCATTGTACTCAAAAATGTCTAATCCTTGTGAAACATTGTGAAAAATCATAATCTTTGAGACGGGTATGTTTAAAGGACACATCCAGAAGGCACTCATTAACTTTTACATTTCACAGGGCAAGACACTCTTGACATCAAGCAGTTAATTACTTGGCTTTCCTCTGAAGAGAACCCCAGAGGATTGTCATAGCCAGACTCCATCCAGAACGTTCTGTGCCTAAGGGGGAAGAGCGATACTTAGTCAGGTATTATTCTGCAACAAACTCTGGCCATATACAGGTACTGCTGGAGAGACAGGGAGGCCATGCTAGTGTGCAGATCCAGCATATTGAATGCGAATGTGTGATGGTAATTAACATATCCCCAGCGTTAGTGGCTAAGGCTCAGGGCTAGCCGCAGAGATCCACAGAGACTTCTTTCCGAGTGCTAATGAAGTCCATACACTTGAGCCAGAGCTTAATGGAACAGAGCTGAGCTGTAATGGTCCGTGGAGGGGATGTGTTAGTGTCCGCTGATGAGTGTTGATCTATCTTACTGCATAACTACTGCTGATACAGCACTCTATTCTTACAATATGATGAGCTTTATCCTGTGTGCTGATGATTCAATGGTGAAAACTGACTGACCAATGAACAGGACAACTGGACTGGAATTGTGAGGAATAGAATCTTGTTTGTGTTTGAAAAACCCTGAATCTCTTGTATCTGATGTAGATATTCTGTGTAGTTCTGGGTGTATTCTCCCAGGATGCAGTGCTCTAATCTTTCAGCCGTGGACTCTCTGGTGCTTGACGTTTGATGATCTCTGAAGATGAGAGACTGTTAATGAATGCAACACTACGCAAAGACGCACAGGAAGAGATCATTCAGTCTCTCATCAACCTCTGTGGTGAAGCCGACTCACAATGTCGGTCTCTCTTTCTCTTAAAAAAAAGGTTTTCTGTACTTTACGCTTTTTACACTTACAATTTAACTTACCGCAATTTCATTTAAGTCATAGCTAAAGTACCTCATGAGTGAGGCCTGCCTCGGCAACCATTCATTTGGAAACATTCAGCGGTCTGTTGTTCTCTCTGGGTCCCTGTAGTACTGCTTCTAGACACACCAGCTCCTTCCCTCCCACGCTTTAATAAACTACCTCTGCCACCTCATCCAGAAATGCAGAATGACTGGCTCCTCCACAGACGAGGTGTTTGATGAGGACTGCGCTGCACACTGCCCTCTCCATCCATCTCTGCCCGGCCCACAGATCGTTATTGGGCCTCATCCATTTGGGGGGCGATGAAGCCATCGGGAGCGATGGAGGATGACGTTGCTGCTGCGGTTGTTTATTGACAACGTCGACGCTCGTGTGGCGTGGAAGAGAGGCTGGGTGTTCTCGGTTTCGAGTGGAACAGGGTGTTGGCGTCTCTAAGCTAGCATACGCTGTGTGTGTGTGTGTGTGTTTGCATGTTGGAAGAGTACTGAGATTTAACATGCATGTCAGCATATTGGTGGAGAATGCAGGTTGTTGAGCTCTGGTCTTTTCATCCTTACACTGATCTGATGGAAATCCTGTCTACAGCCCCTGCATACCAATATCCTCCTTCTTAACCCTTCTGTGGAGAGTCAGTGGGGTCCAGAACACACTGACACACATGCACACACACACACACGCAGCATACACAGGTACGCACACACTACATACATACACAAACACGCACATCCACAAAAGCTTCAGCAAGCTTCCATTCTGATGTAATACAAAGCAGTGATTGGCTGTGGTAATTTATAAAGTGGAATGAGGTGTTCTTTTTCTGTACGATCATTCATATTTTGTCTAAATCCTGGCTTATGACTAGTCCCCATATCCATCTTTCTCACCCTTAAACACACACACACACATTTATATTTAGCTTCTGTGTAAACACAAGCATTTTTTTATCTGCAGCAACAGCGCTCGCTTCTGTAAACAGTGATTCTATGAAGTGAGGAAAATCTCCCTCTATCTGTTTCCCATAGAGACTTACAAGCATCCAATCTGTTGTTTGTGTTGATAACCTTGCTTCTGTAACCAATCAGCTGGTGTTAGCTGATGGCTAACGAATTAGCATTCCGACACCGTAAAGGCACTTACTTTATAATTGTTTTGGGGAGTCCATGCGGGCACCGATTTAGATCTTAAGCTTTTAACGCTGATGAATAATTGAGCTTGTTCAAATTGGGGTTGTATACATCATTGCCAGAAGCTGCATTAATTGTTTACCCTGGCGTTCAGAGACCGAGGGACACTGGTCTGAGATCCATGTTCACATAAGAAGGCTGTTTATTACCAAGCCAGCTTGGCCCCACAGTTGTTCAGCTCCTCACAGCAGCAAGGTCTAACCCATCCTTCCTGCTACAGGTTGGCTGGGCTGGGTTCATGATCAACTAGAACAGCTGGAACAAAAAATGGCACCTGAGACTCATTTCTGTCCTCGTGTTGGTGTGATTTACTCTCTCTTTCTCTTACTTTCTCATAGTGAATGGTAATCATTTGAACAGATGGCATTTGACTTATTTCTACAGTAGGTTATCTTTTTCCGGAAGCTTCTGTAGTCGTGTCCAAACGGAGTACTCCATCCTGACCACTCTGGACACAGCTGCCTCGGCAATAAAAGAATAGTTGTGTCGCAGCAAATATATCTGAGCTGTTTTGACACCGAACATAATTCTCTTTCAAGGGTGGACATGGCTGCTATTCTGAACAACTGGTCAGTGTGGAGATTTTATCGCTCACAGAGTGGGGTTTTATGTCTTATAAAAGACTGAAACGAAAAGGGCACGGTTTTAGTGATGGAACCGGAGAGCAATCCATCAGCTTGGCTGAATGTTGAACAATGGTTCCTCCCTCGGCTGAGTACCGAGGTCGGACTGCGACCCTGGCGGGTGTCGCACAGGAAGTAGTCCCACGTGAACATGGGGCTGTCATGTCCTTCAGAGTCCCTGTTCCTGCTCAGTTTCTGAAGCTCAGTCGCAGTGTTATGCTGAAAGACAACACAGGTTTAACCTATCTGACGGTGTGAAAACGTATTCTTAACCAGCATGTCTTTATGTTCAACAAAGTGACACGGTTGTTTGCGTTTGACCCTAAACAACCCCTGCCACCCCAACCCTTTACCCATATAGCATTAGCCTATATCTTCTGCCATCACGTAACCAGAGGAAACTAGTTGTAATACATTTGGTCCTGTCATGGTTCCTCTGTTCCTCTTCCTGCTTGATCCTGAACACCACACTCAGGAGCTTTAACATCTGCTACTGACGTCAGCCGAGCTGTGTGACACCCCTGGGTCTGCTGATACACACTTAGGGAACCCAGGCGCTATCAAAAGCCCCTTGTTGTACACAGCCTGGGGGTAACTGAGATGTGCCACTCAAAGAGCCAGGGGGATCAAGGCCTCTGTTGCATGATGGGATTCCAACAGGAGGCAGTTTGATTCAACAACATGGGCGAAAGCTGTCATGACTTCAGTGGAATAAGGCAGATTGTAAAATGCATGTATTTGAGGGATAGAAATATTGACACATAAGCTGTTATTGTGGATCAAAACATCCAGTTTGACTCTGTTTCTGCTCTGCTATATAGACTGATCTCCCTTTTGTGTGTAAACTTGGACTCATGCCAGGGATTATCAATTGTGTATGAAAAATACAAATAGCATTTGGTCTTTAATAGCAAAGGCCATTTTTAGTCCCAGCCTCTGAAAGACAGCTTGTTAACTGCAGAAATTGAAAAAAAATGTGGCTGGATTTGAGAAATGATAAAATGATCAGTAGGGGAGAAAAAAGCTATTTCAATTTATTACCGACAAGACAAGACTTTAATCGTCAGCAGAGTGCAAATGGCTCAATTAGTTTCAGAATAATAAACAAATGGTTCATCAAAGGATTTAACTTTTGATGGTCTATTTGATTTTAAATGGAATTCTTCCAAGCATTGCAGATAGGTTCCAGAATGTGCTTTAGCACTCTGTTCAATGTATTTCCGAAAAATATCCATGTGCAAAGTAAGGCTATCCACTTCCTGAGAGGGCGTTTCTCAACCTCTTTCCCCCTTCTTCCTCCTCAACAAACTCAGTCATCTTCCATACACATGTTGACTGCACTGGCGCATGAAATTGTAAAATTGCTAATGATTTTTTTTCTCCCTCCATAATGGTTTTAGGCACTGTGTCTTTGATTGAAACCAAGCTCCAGTAACCATGGGGGCCATTTTCTCCCCTCCAATAGACAGAGTAGCTTCAATTAGCTGGGTGAGGCATAAATCCAGGGAGGGTACATTCTGCTACACCACTCTGTGAGACTTTATCATTGATCTAATTTCGTCTGTTGATCCTTACTTGGGTCTTACTTGCCTTTACATTGAACAACATATCTACTGTCTCCACCAGGAAGGCCAAAAGGTTGGCACAGTACAAGCTTTGTATATCACAATGTCGTTCTGGAATAGTTCTCTTTTTCTTGGAAGATCAGCTCCAGGAACAAAATATGATCATAAACAAACTGTGAAAGTTTACCAGCAAGACAGAATTAGAACAGAAAGAGGCTCTCTTGTGCTTAGAAGAAGCCACTCTGCTGTGTCAGGCTATGATGGCCTTGCCTTAGGCTAGAGAGAGAGATTCCAATATGCATCATAATTAGAGGGATGACTGCTGGTCTAGAAAGACTTAGACCATCTGGGTTCTGTCCTCTCATCTTCACACAATCTTTGCAGTTCTTCTGTGTGGAACTGAGGATGGAGAACCATCAGTCTTTTTATAGAACCCCAGCTACTTTAATGTGTAGCTTTGAGTCTTAGGATTGGCACTGCGATCCAGTCTGATTCTTATAAAAGTTTATTCTGATCTCAAAGAAAGAGTTTCAAAGAAAAACATGTCGGGGCCCAAACCTGGCAACCCAAATAAGCATTGGTTTACCAATATGCCTGTAGCCAGACTGTGGCAGTGGATGAAGCAAATAAAATGGACACTGATGCTATTTTATACCTCCAATAAACTAGCATCTATACAGCATTTTCTCAGATATCAGATAACTCCCTGGTTTAATCTCTCAGCCATCCTGGTTCTTGGAAAAAGGAGGAAGCCTGTCACTTAGATAATGACAAAGGTAATTTAAAGTGGGCTGTGTGTGTTTATCATTGTGCAATGGCTTCTCCTCTAGTATTATTTTATGAAGTTCTTTTATTTTCTCTGGGCTTGTATCTGGGCTTCCACATGAATAATAGACTGAGTTTATAGAGCTAATCTCTAATCAGGATGGATTTGGTGGATTCACATCACAGCAAGGAAACCTTAGGAACTTGTCTTCTTTCATCATCTTCTCCATCCTATTTATTTTCATTCATTTATCTTCCTCCTACTCTTTCTTTACCCACACACACATACACACACGTACAAAACACACCCAGTGTCCAGTGAGACCACAGAGGCTGAAGCCTTGTTCTTTGAGTTGACAGACCATGTCCAGTACAAGTCAATGGTATTCTGAAAAACACATCAGTCACACAGCTTCCCTCTACCTCCCTAAAGAATCCCCTGTCACTGTGTGAGACACCGATACGACCCTGCTACCAGGAGACTGGGAGCACACATCATCTGACACTGACCAATGAGGGACAAATAGCAATGTTTACATTGGGCATGAGATGGACAAGTGACCCGCAAACCATTTTTGTAATGGATACATGACCTTATTCGGAGCCACATGACTGATATTAGTGTGAGTGTGTGCTTGTGTGTCCATGAACACGTGTGTGTGCCTATACACAGGTGCATATTAGAGGTGTTTCGGAAACACGCCCACACGAACATGTATCTTCTCGTGGTGTGGACGTGTGCTTGCCAGTCTGGATCTGAGTTTATACACAAGCCCCAACAGAGCGTGATCTCTCCTGTGTCAAGGCAACATGCCTGACTGTGTTGGTAAGACAGTATTTATAGAGCCAGCATCAGTGCTCCTCCTTCAGTACCTAGTAATTGTATCCCATGGTGCCTCAGCGTGAGTTCTGTCCTCCAATAGCAGTGTGCGAGCTTGCCTGTTCCTGTGACTCAGATGCTGTTACTATCATTCTTGGGACTGGAGGAAGTGGAAGTTACTAAACAGGAGGGTACAGTTTAGACTTGTGGTTCTCTTGTTACCCTGGGACATGACATACAAGGCTGTCAGCGTCTAAAATAAGGGCAGGGTGCTGAGTCTGCCAAAGACACTGAGTCGTCAGGGAATCGGTGTCCGCTTTCAGCTTGAGCAAATACAGAAGGAAGACTAAGAACCCTGGATTCACCAAGAAAAAAAAACATTCAAATAATGGACATTTCCTAAATGAACGTTTTTAACAGTGTAGCATGAATGAGCACCAATACAGAAGGCCATGGCAGATTGGATATGCAGTATGTCCAATAACAGACTTTGTTACCACTCAGCTTCCTTTTCATTTGAAAGATAAATTATCTCATATTGGCTATATGCTCTGCAAATGGTGTGTTTTTCTAATAATAATCATGTTCTGTGACTAAAGCACTGCTCCCTGAGGGTTCTGCTGCTGGGATACTTCTCATGGCTCTACAGAAGGTCTCAGGGAGTTCAAAAAGGTCAGGTGCAGGTTCAATTTACACACTTTTATTTCCTCAAAGAGAATACGGAAATAGCTCCTACATCTTATTAAGATATTCAAATGATATTTGTTATTTGAAGTTGTGGCTTCTGATCTTAATTGAACTGAAGTGTGTTGAGTCCCAGTCTGTTCTCTTAATTCTGTCTTTAGGCCTTTCCTTAAGCCCCTGAGCAGCGAAACATATAGAAGAGCTTGATCTTTATTTCATGTAAAAACATTTTCATGTAAGCGATGCAGACATTGCATTGATAATGTGGTTGATGGTAAAATACATAGCCTTTCATCATATTATATATATATATATATATTATTTTTTTTTCTTTATAGGCATCAACACAAAACTTGAAAGACTTTAATGTTGCAAGAAAAACTATATTTTTTCTGCAACCAATATTCGTCTTTTGTCAACTTTTTCAGTTTAGCAGTGTAAGGAGCAGTAAAACCGGAGGACATGATAATGACATTTCAGAAAGCTCAAAAAAAGCCTGAAATGTATTTTGACATACGAAACATTAGCATTGCATATCAAACATCCCCTGTTCTATCGGACGCACATTAAGGGATAAATAGTTCCCTCAGATGCCAAGGTCAAGGTCCGTTTGTCTGAAAGGAAAATGGTTTTCTGTTTAATCTACCCTGAGGGTAAATCACTGTAGTAGAGGGAGCTGTTTGTCATTCTTGAGGCCCCCTGTCTCAGACATGAAACATGGAACAGGGATGCAGAAGCTGTGCAGTTGCCATGGAAATAGGAAGGTTCATATGTAACTGGGGAAAAGGCTTTGTTTCATTAAATGGTGTGAGAAATGACACACGAAGAAATAGAAAACAGGGTGGGCGTATTGGTGTGAAAGATGTTCGATTTGATTTTGATTTATTCGTGCTTCTGTTGTAACGTTTGGTAATGAAGACAAATCGGTTGGCTCTAAATTTTTCATTTGCCCTTGCTGAGAATAAAACAATGATCCAGGATCAGGGATTAATGTTAGTTGAGACTTTGCATAGAATCTAACAATGTTGGTGTTCAATACAGAAAGAAAGCTCAATCTTCATTAATTCCTCCACAAGACATTGGTCTGATGAACCGATTCTGGTCTGGCTGAAGACAAATCCTGAAAGGTGTTGGTATGTTGTGTCAGGAAACTGAATCCATCTGTTACCACGGAGACTGGTCCATCCGTGTGTTACTCAATGCTTCCTTTGTTTCCCTTCAGTGAATAAAACAGCTAATTGTGTTTTGGTAGGCGGAGATGTGTTTGTTTTCTCGTTATCTACACAGAAGCAGAGAGGATGCCACCGTGGAGGTTTAGAGAGAAATATAGCTGGACGGTTATTTATTTCCTGAGGACGGGCAGTGTTCAGACTTTTTTACTTTTTGAAGAGAAATGACAAAGTCATTCGAGTGAGAAGTTCAGTCACAAAGAGCAAAGCAACTAAGGAGTCTTCACAGTGTGGAAGAACGTGTTTTACTCAACTAAGACTACAAATGTGTTCCGTATGATAGTTTTAATGCTATGAGGAGGATAACTAGAGCAGAATGGTACAGAATTTGACTACACATCAAGATGTAAGTCTTGGATTCTAGCAGTTCTAGACTATCTTCTTGATATGTTGAGACAGAAATGGAGACACACAACAACATACCAAAACACACATTAATTATTAAACATCATCTAATTCGATTACACATTTGAATATGCATGAGCACATCTCCAACATAAATGATGAATCAAGAAAAATGGAGCAAAAACAAACAAGAAGTATGAAAGTATAAATGTTTATTCACCTCCTGCCCTCCAAATGAGGAGAAAAGCAAGGGTGGAAAGGTGATGTGAATAAAACATACAAAGCATGCTGGGAGATGAGTGTTCAGAGACACCCAGCGTGCGGCGAAGGGACACTAGTGAACTCATTAGCACGGACTTTCCACCAAGCCTCCAGGAGGAAAAAGGCCGATGATTAAAAATGGTGTGTAGTTCCCTCAGACAAGATGGCAAGGTTGTTTTGGATGTACTTTGGAGTGGGGTATTCAGGGATAATTTATTGATTAGGTTTAGAACATTACGAAGATGGTGGTGATCAACAGTGACTACTCAGTGATGTGAGGGGGGTCAACAGTACTATGTGTTGCATTATTTATAACATAACATGCACACACGTGCACACACACACAAATGAATAGGCTTGGCTCAAAGGATCATGTTATCAGGGACAAAAATCACCCAGCATTTTTGAATAAATCACCACAAGTCTTTGATGCCTCAAGAAATAATGAACAACAGCTACCGATGCCTCATCCTCCCCAGTCTCCCTCTCTCTGCTTTTTCATTAACAGACTGTGTGAAAGAACATGCTGGGCATCCAAACCCAAACACAGCACAATGGATCTAGTCTCTCATCCTGCCATTACGGCTAGCACGGTGCAATTTATGCAATTTTACGATCCACTGAATGCAATTACAGGAGCTGTCAACAGTGGGCCATGTGTCCTGCCTTCTCTTCTAATGTATGCTCTTCCAGTACCTCTGTCTCCACTGAAGTTCACACACACACACACACACACACACAGGTGATAATGAATATGGAACTATATCCTATGGTGGCACGCAAGCATGCATTATTCATTGATATCACATCTGATGCAGTACACAATGTGTGTGTGTGTGTTTATATGTACATTATTGGTCGTTGTTTGTGTGCTTTGGATATGTGAAAGGGGAATTAGTTGAATTGCTATTCGATTATGTTTGGATTTATTTACTTTATTCCATCCAGACAAAATACCTAGGTCACCCTTTAACATGCAATGAGTCTTCCTGCTTGTGTGTAGAGTTTCCCAGCCCGTGTCAGCTCTCCTCTCCTGTCTCTCCCTGTGGGTCGTCTCCTCCCAGCACCACTGCTGTCTTCACACCTGTCTGCCGCTGATCTGCCCGGAGATGTTGCTGCAGAAACACAGTTTGACAGGCGGACAGGGAGGCTGTTGCACATTCATCTGGTCCTCCTCCACCGTCTCTCTCTTCTTGTCTCTCCAGAGAGGTCTGAGGATGGGGTGGTGCCATTGAATTTCAGTTTCCAAACAAAAATGTTCCTGGGTGAATTTAGAAAAGAGCTAGAGAGGAGACACAGAGATTCAGACAGAACAGGAAAGGATTGGGGGGAGGGAGAGAGACAGGGAGGATGACAGAGTGAAAGACCAGGATGCCAGTTCCCACCAATATAGAGTCTCAATTTCTTGCATGGAAGTGGGTGGGGGGAGGGGTCAGGGTCGAAGTGGAGTGGGAACCAGATCGGATGACCAGGTAAAAGAGTAGGTAGATGATTGCAGGAGCCAGGATGGCAGGAAAAAAAACGAACACCGGCAGTCATTATTGTGAGTCAGGAAAGGATTCTGGGAGAGTCCCGGAGTAGAGTTTCAGGGTGTTCGCTCTCAACTTGTGGTTTAGTTTGGCTTTAGGAGCTTAGCAGGTAGGTGGGGGTGAGGCATCGGGTGACCAGGTGAGGACGGGGGGGGGGGTGTAACTGCTGGGAACCCCCATTTTCAATCAAAACCCAGAGGCCCATGACAGAAGAAGAAAAAGAAAAAAAGAATGGGGCTGTGTGTGTGTGTGTGTATTTCTACTTGACATGGAGCGACAGTATGTTAGTGTAACTGAATACTATACCGTCCTCATCGTTGATGTAACCCTGCAAGCCAACATTCATTGTTTTCTAAGGAGAAAGTGACAGATATCAAACTTAACTCAAGGACATACCTGATCCTCCATTTATATTAAAAAGAGATTGTAAATCAAGCTTTGTACTACAATAATCTATTCCACTCCTGTTACCACTGATTTTAATGTGGGGTGGAAACAACACAGTCACAGAAGAGGATACACACACACACACTCGACTAGGCAAGGTGTAAACCATGGAAGCATGCCACCGTTTCACTGGTGTTTACACAGAGGGGAGATTGAGCCAGGGTTTGGGTGATGAATGGGACTACTCAAATACCAAATAAACGGATGTTTCAGTGTGCGGGCACGTGTGTGTTTCGATGTGTGTTTTAGACATGAGTGTGATGGGTGTTTCAGTATGTGTGTGAGGGGCTTCGGCTAACCTTGCTATGTCAACATCCACAGAGCCAGACAGCGTTAAGGGCCAGGCCAGGCTGGGCTGTAAAGAGAAGAGCAAACAGGGACACACCCAGAGGAAAACCACCCCCACACATCCTCGTCCTCCTCCCAGCTCATGTATCACACTGGTGTGTCACGCTTCTGTCCACTGGTTGCCCCGGGAAAAGACACAATATGAAACAAGGGCAGGCCTTTGTGACAGACTGGCTTCCAGATGACTGTGATATGTTTGGAAAGCACCTCGAGGCGTTCATCATGCCCACCAACCAGTGGAAGGACTTAATATAACACCAGGCTAGTTGAAGTAGGATAACACATGGCTAATGATGACTTTGGGGAAAAAAGGTTCATTTAGTGGCTTGTGGCTCAAAGTGGAACTCAAAACATGGATTGTAAAGACTCTGTTGAATAGGTAGACCAGTGGGTCCAGTGGGTCATGTATTGTAGAGAATTACTTTTATTGAAATAATTTAGGTACGTTTTGAGTTACACCCCACTTTCCTTCTCACTATTTTCATATTTTAGGTTATTTTTCATACGGCTACTGTCACAGCTTGTAAACCAAGTCACTTTTACGGAGCAGAATCAAAGGTCACTGTAGATCTGCAGTCTGTTCAAAAAGTAAACGTAGGCATATGGTGTACACTCTCTGCGTCCAGTTAAAAGACTGGCTATTGAGAGAAAATTTGTCACCCAACTGTCAGTAAGAGCTAATCTGTATGTATGTAGGTACTTCCCGAACATTGATAACAACCTTGGAGAAACATCATTTAGGCTGCTAAATACTTAACACCAACCTGCTGTTGAGTGTGTGTCTAATTGTATAATGGAAACCATGATGTGTTTCCACTGAACCTTCCCCCCATGACGGCCTGAGGCAGTTTTATGTGAGAACTGAAAAAGTCAAGCCAACTTTCTTCACTATTTGTGGGGTTGAAAGGGGCCTTATTCATAAATAATGCCTGAGTTAGTTAAATCAACGCAATTATTCAAGTCAGAGCTACAACTAGAGCTGAACTGCTTGTCTTGAAAGTAAATCAACAGCTTAAGGTTGTATAATTCTCTTGTCTCTACCCCCCTGGCAGCTTATTTACAATGTGCCATAAACGATGCTGGTTCACCCTGTTGTGCTCTATATAGACTACGGCAGACTGGTCCATAAAAATTGTGTACTACTTTGTGTACCACTGAGTGTAATGCTAACCCTTTAAAATACTTTTATATTTGAACTTATTTCAATATCATTGCATCATAACTGAAACACAAATGGATACTAAACTGGGTCACACAGTCACACTGCTGCTGAGATTGCATGGGCAGAAAAGTATTTGCTGATTGACCTCAAACCTTTCTGGTCATTTTCATATGAACCAGAGGAAGTCGCGCCTTCACTGTGGTCTGGTCTGGGTGGCCATTATAGAACTCCACACAGTTCTGGAAGCTTCCTGACATAATTATTCCATATAAAGGGAGAATAGCCTCATAAAAATCACTCAATATCCAGGCCCATAAAAGCACCAGGCTGTGGAACAGTGGCTGATGAGGTACACAGTCAAGTCAAGGATCCAGGTAATGTGCTTCCATACCCTCTCTCTGCCATCATAATGCCCTAGCTAGCATGAGCCCTGTGCTCCCTCACCCATTGATATTCTCAACACTGCTAAACCTGCACACAGCGCTGCTCCCCCTGCCCTCCGCTCTGCTAGCAAGGCAGAGAGGTTCTCACTCCATGCACTGTGGTTTCATTAGCCAGTGTTGGTGGTGGGTGACTGAACATTGCTAATCAGCGGCAGAGATAAGATGTCCTCCTCCACCCACCCACCTTCCCTCCCCCCCTCCCAACCACCAATTTATCCTTAACCCATAGGTTAGGCAACTGGAGGGTCTGTGTGTTTGAACTTCTCAAATGATGCATGCAAATGATGCATGCATGCATGCGTGTGTGTGTGTGTGTGTGTGTGTGTGTGTGTGTGTGTGCGTGTGCGTGTGTGTGTGTGTGTGTGCAGTATGCTTGAATTAATGTGTTTGTGTGTGATAGACTGGCCATGTGGAGGTAAGTCAGAGATCTTCACCAGGCTGGCTTCATTTTAAGGGAGTCCTAGGGTGACAGGAGAGAAGTAGGCCAGTTCACAGCGGCTGCCCCTGACATTGAGCTCCATCTACAGATGTTCTGTAAACAAACTGCATTTCCTGGCCAAAAAACTAGAATGCTCTGTACCAACTACAGGATTATTGAGCCGACTATCTTTGAAGTACCTTTTATAATTCAGTGCCAGATAATTCCATGCCTGAATAAATTAATAATGGTTTCCCAAGGCATGTTTACCTATTCTATGAAAGCTTAATTATATAATACCGTAATTTTTACCCTCAGAGCTTTACAGGCATCCTTCAAGGGTGATTTATGAAGATTACAAAAACATTACAGGTAAATAAAATTATCTCTATTCAATTCAAACAAATTAAGCGACCCGTTTCCTAATTAGTCTTTCCTCAGCAAACATGATCTCATTCTTCTGCTAAGGCTCAATTTCCGCTAAATGTCCTGCTGGGAAATCCAGCAGATCTTGATCTATTGATCCCTGTTCACTGCGGTAAAATCAATATGCTGGCAGATCTTTCTGGTTTCTGATTCTCAGGTTAGGTTTTAATGGTTAAATGATGACATGATTTCTTACTAGGATTTATTTTTACAAAAAGTATAGTCTTATTTAGCATATAATACATCTTTCAACAATGATTAAAGACCACAGTTAGGAAAGAGGGACTGTCCAGAAGAAAGAAACTACTTAACATATAAATTGTCTGTATAAGGAGGAGAGTTGATATCAACAAATTTAGATGACTCTTTAAAACGTTTTATTTTTCCTTTCATTCCCCAGCCAATTCTCACTCATCTCAATTCATCTTTTATTTAGATTCTACTGCCAAATACCAGGAATAGTGTTCCAGCGAGCAGATCCAGAACGCTCTAAACTGATCATACACAAGTCTCCATAAACAACACATGACCCAACACATCTAGATCTTTGCAAAACTTTCACTGTGAGAACACTGTCAGTTACTTCACTGAAACTAGGGCCTTTGCCCTTGTCCAGCAGCTACCTTAATAGATACCAAGCTTGTCCCAGAAGTCACAGATATGGTCCCTGGTGCCCACCTGTGCGTGGGACCGCACGGTGAAGTTCATCTCCAGCCAGCTGCTGCTTCCAGTGTATCTTGGCCATGCTGGGAGACGCTGCTGTCTGCAGAAGCCCGTCTGCTCCACCCTCGACGCGGGGTCGCCCGTGTGGGCGAACGCCCCCCAGTAACACAGCATCCGATTGGCTAGGAGCCGCTCGGGCGGGGACAGGGTGAAGTTGGCCACGCCAGCTGAGTTGAAGAGGAAGGGCAGCTCGGCGCCGTGGCAGACGTGCTCGTAGCAGAAGCTGAGGCTTGACCACATGTGGTGGTCGGACGCCACGTGGTCAAAGACGTACATCCACACAGAGCTGCCCGCCAGACTGGCCGCACGGGCGGATTTACGGGAGGGGCAGAGGAACACATAGTCTGTCACGATCTAGCAGGGAGAGAAAAAGTAGGGGAGAGAGAAAGAAAGATGGAGATGACAAAGGGAAACAGAGGGCCGTAAGAAGTAGTAAGAAGAGAGAAGATAGAAATATGTGTTTAATAACAATTGAATGCTCTTTTTTTCTCTTGTGGTTTCTTCATTTATCTGACAAGATTAACACAACAGACCACCCCAAATGGTTTGCCTTCATTGAGGTTTGCCTTCATTGAGATAAAAGGTTTCACATACTGTAACAAGCATGTATCCTTCCAGAAAACACCACAAAACTGGAGCAGGATTATTTTTCATCCTACATGTTACCTGGAAACCACAATATTTTAAGGGATACACAAAAGATCCGCCTACGCTGTGAAAAACAAAACCCTCTCTCACCTGCCCACCTCTGTTTCCTCCCCAGTGACACATCACACATCAGTATCTCTTCAGTATGGAAGGTGGAAACAACAGATACTCACACAGACACTTTGACTTTGGTTATAATAAGACATACACACTTAGCCTTAAGATACAGGGTGGATCCTGGCACCAGTGTCAATTCACGATAATGCTACAGTACAGAGGAGTCAGCTGCTATTTGTGTTCTTCTCCTTACCACCTTTCTTTTCACAACTGGTTCTCATCCTCCATCGTTCTCCCCTGTCGCATATACTGCATCAACTCTACTGTGAACCTCGCCCCCCCCTCTCTCTTTCTCTCTCTCTGCCAAGCTCTTTGCTCTTCTCACCCACTTTTCCACTTCACATTGTTACATGTCCAGTCATGCCACCCCATGCTTTCCTCCTCTCCATCTCTCTCATTTTCTCTTTCTACTTCCCTCTCTCACTCCCTCTCTTTTTCTCCCTCTCTTTCCCTACCTCTCTCCCTGTCTCCCCCCTCCTCACTCAGAGTGACATCTGACATTTGTTGAACGCCCCGCCCTCTCCCGAGGCCTGTCCTTTAGTGAGGGGTGAGTGAGCAGCACTACCCAGCTCCTGACTGAACTCTGCCTGGGCTGGGCTCACTGACTGACTGTGCCCGGTGTAGATGAATGCTAAACAGACTTGGTAGTGTGCCACCTTCTGGCCTAGCTCCTCACAGCTCTCTCATCTCTCACTTCAGATTGGGAACATTCAGAGAGTGTGCCCCAGGCAGTAATATGATCTACGCTTTGTTTGTAAGTCAGCGTTTGTGTGTGGGCTGAGCCAACCTATGATTTTAAACACTGTCTCATCAAGGCTTGCAAGGGTTGGTTTAGTACCTTGTATGATGTATAAAGACAATATGTTGGCATTGGACATGTATTTAACTTGTTCACTGACAGACCCATCAAGGTACTAAACCAGGTACTAAACCAGCCAGGTGAGCTTCTCACCTCACCCATACTAATGATGACCTGAGTTGTTAGTCACTTCATAGAAATTCAGCCCCCTCTGTTGGCAATTTGAGGGGCTGCTGCAAATGCTACCGCTACACATAATGAAAAGGAACCTTTATTTAAATAAAATAGATCTATCATGCATATTCATCAATACAAATAATGTGACTCGAGACCTTTGAAGAATAACTTTAAACCTGATGAAGGAACTCTTGACAAGGAAAGGCTGTAACATCACTACAAATACTTCAGTTTTACTGGTACGGATTAAGGGAGGAGAGGGAGAGGAGAGAGATCTGTTTTGGGCGTCTGCTGGGTCTCATCTGGGGTGAGAGCAGATGGACAGCTGTGTCTCTGTCACGCTCTGAAGCTGCTCACTCTCTCTTGTCTCTCTCCTCCACAAGCTGCTCATACTGACTGGATCAATACTAAAGACTCACAGGGAGGGAGGGAGGGTTTGTGGTCTTATTAGGTGTTATATCTGATAAATGATCTCATAAAAGTGAGGGAGGCCTGCACAACAGATGGTCAACATGTACACCCACATACACAAGTTTGTTTTACTATCATGGTGAGGACAGACAATTCACTCCCATTCAAAATGAAGGTAAATTAATTAAATTGACTATAGTTTGTGGTTTGCCAAAAAAATTGTCCCTAATTCTTAGTTACACAAGAGCACGCATGCACACACCCCTCACCTGTGAGAGCATGTCCCTGCGGTCGGCGTTCTTGTACATGGGGAGGTACTTGCGCAGGACTCTGAGAGCGTGCTGTTTGAAGATGGCGGTGGTGTACACAGTACACTCCACCGCAGACACAGGCTTGGTGAACACTCCGTAGACGAAGATCACCCCCTCCTCGGAGGTGGTCCCTGCATGCACACACAAACACACACACACAAAAACAGGACCATGAACTCCAAACGGGCACACACCTTTCATGTTTTATTCATTTAGCAGATGGTTTTCAGTAGACAGGTGACAAAGTAAGCTTGAGGGTGCTTCAACTTGCATGCTAGTCATCCACAGAATCCAGAACTCCACACGAGGTGTTGGCTTGTTTACATTCTATTAAGATTTAACAGGATGTGAGCTCATAGAGCAACCGTGCTGAGTTTGTGAAGTGTTGCTCACCAAGGAGGACTGGTTTCTCCTTCTGCCAGTGGCCCTTCTGGAAGGCTGTCACAGCCTGCTCTTTAATCAGCTCCCCATCAATGTATGGTCCCCACGTCTCAAAGATCTCCAGGAACCGGAACGGGTTTACCACCTTGGAACCTGACAGGGGATAGAGGGAGAAGAGGGACAGTGAGGGAGAGGAGGGTGGTGGGAGAGGAGGGTGAAGGGAGAGGAGGGTGGAGGGAGAGGAGGGTGGAGGGAGAGGAGGGTGGAGGGACACAGAGGTTGAGATAAAGTAAGAGACAATATGCAGTGCGGCAGGCATTTTGAGTTTTTGGTAAACAGGAAGGAGAATGGGAGCTCCTACTGGACTTGATCTGAGCGGCGAGGACAGCCTGGGGACTGAGAGACAGCAGACACACGATGTCGTTCACAGTGCAGTTGGCCTGCTTGGCAAAGTCCTTTCCCAGTTTCAGGGCGTCATGTCTGAAACGTAGCCAAACAAACACACATTTCACTCACCATGGAAAACCTGTTGGAGCGTTATGCACTTATAGGCCTTAATTTTAATCTATGCACTACATTTAATGTAGAATGTAAAACAATTTGGGGGAAATGTACAAGCGCTAAATGACTAATGAGTAAGATGTAATGTGTGTGATGTAAATGTGTAGGGGTCCGGCCTTGCCTGGTCTTGAGGGGGATGGAGAATGGAAGGCTCTGGAACACGGCTTGTTTGAACAGTGGCTTGCTGCTCTGGATCATCAGGTGAAGGCTCACAGACTGGGCTCCAGCGCTCTCACCAAATATGGTCACCTGGATCCGACACCATGGAAGACATGGTCACCATGAAGGTTAAAGAACACCACACACAACATAAATGGGATTTTTACAGCCTCATTTGATATTTGAACGGGATATTGAAAAATAAGCAAATATGAATGCTACATTATATAAAAGTGCTATGAATGATTATCATGCTTCTCTGGAAATCTTTGTGCACTATGATGTGTTATGAAAAAACCCTGACATTTGTAAATGATCCAGTAGGTCTTCAGGCTCATAAGAATACATATCACTCATGTATATTGTCTGCTTGCTTTTGTATACAGGTTAGTTTGTTCTCTTGCGTCCTTGCCTTGCTAGGGTCTCCTCCAAACAGAGCGATGTTCCTCTGTACCCACAGCAGAGCAGCCTGCTGATCCAGAATCCCATAATTCCCTGATGCAGACGTCTTGGGATCTTTTCCAGAGACAAGGAAGCCAAAAGCACCTGGGGAAAAAAGCCACATCCATGAATGTCAACCATGACCTAACCCCCCTCTCCCCCCTCCTCTCCCACCACCACTGTAATGACTTACACCAGATGTCCACAAAAGCCCATTTGTACATGGAGCAGTCTCTCTCACGAAGGGCATCCCTTACATCAATGACCCTAACTCGATTAAAGACAACCAGAAGCCACAAAGCAGCTCCCCAGCCTTACCCAGCCTTACCCAGCCTTACCCAGCCTATAATCCAGGCTCAGCACCACCGTGTGGGTGAAGTTGCTGATGAACCTGCCATCGTACAGCGGCTTGGAGGCAGAGCCGGCGATGAAGTCTCCCCCGTGGATCCACACTAACACAGGCAGAGGCTTTAGCAGAGGAGAGCTGAAGTTCACATCCAGAGGAGTGAAGATATTGAGATAGAGGCAGTCCTCACTGACCTAAGGGACCGGTGAAAACTCTGGTCAAATACGTGAAGGCAGAACATACTGAAGTCCATCATGGTGGTACGGCATCCATCCAACCCCCCTTTACCACCCAAGAAAGTATTTATGATGTCCTCAGAATCATTACAAACTGGTAATCACATGATAAAGCTCAACATCACATACCTTCTGAGGACATTCATCAGAAATGGGACCACTGCAGCCTTGCAGGCAGGCATCCCTGGGGAAGGTGGCGTCATGAACGCCTGACCAGGGGGTCACAGCCTTTGGAGACTTCCACCGGTATGCTCCCACCGGAGGATCGGCGTAAGGTATCCCGTAGAACACATGACACTTCTCCAGGGTCAGTCCCTTGATCAAGCCGTCCTTGGTCAACACTAAAGGGCCATTATCAAGGACTCCTGCATTGTGAAGGTTGGGATTGGGGATCTGGGAGCCATCAGCAGGCGGGTTTGGTTGGAGGGAACGAGGCTCCGCTGGATCTTCGAAGTCTTTGAGGGCGTTTCCCACAAATGTTAAGTCTCGGTCGACGATAAGAGGCTCGTTTCTCACAAGCAGTCCAGAGGAAATGCTTCTCAGGAAGCTGAACAGGTCAATCTCTTTCTCGTACACAGCCTCTCCAGTCCTCAACACCAGACTAAGAACACAGAACAGCAAAAAATACTGACAGCTCTCCATGTTCTGACTAGAAACTAAGACATTTGTTTGACTGAGATATTGCGTCTCACTTCATTCTTGACTTGAATAACGATATATCCTTGTTGAGGTAAGGGCAGAAGACCAGGAGCCTCCTTCAGTCTGTTCTGTGTTTGTTCTTGTGACATCAATTTGGCCAACTGAAAAACCAGGGGCAGAAGTTAGACAAAAACACCCTTGACACAACTTGTGGGTCTGGACCCATGACAGTGATGTAGAGAGTGGGCTGGACCGTGTGATGCAGGTCCAGTAATTGGAGACATGAGGTCTTTCACTTATCTAATGGGATAATACACATCCCCATGATGTTAAGTTCATTCTTGGGAAGGCACTCTAGTCCTGTATCTACGACTGCAGTTTTGGACAATACTTCATTGTATGGCTGGGCTGTGGGAGATTGTAGGGTTCTGAACGTAGGCAACATTGTGAAAACAGAATTATATGGTTTTATTTGACATGAACATAAACATATCATATTTGACATCAGGTTTGGCTGTAAAATAAGGACACTGGATTTCAATGCACTGCACGTCTCACTTTATTTTGTCACTCTCTCTTCAAACATGTCAGAACCACAACCCCCCCTGTCACACTAAAGCCCTCAAGAAAATAAGGGTGTCAAACTCCAGTCCTCAAGGGCTGCTGTACTGAATGTCTGAGATGTTTCTCTACTTCAGCACACCTGATTCTAATGAAGGGTCGTGATCAAGCTCTGTGGAGGTGTGATGGAGCAGGGAAACATCAAAAACCCTCAGAACAGCGGCCCTCCAGGACTGGAATTTGACACCTGTGCATTAATATACTTTAACGTCAAATAATTCGTGGATTTGACACCCCCTTAATCAGGCGTAATTCGAGCAAAATAACATAGTCAAAACATGTAAATATGTTTGTTTTTCTCACTCCCTAATTCTCAACCGCTTTTACGTTTCTCTTGACTAATCGTTACAAACGCTTGCAGGAGCTACTTTGCGTATCTAATTGTCTTATTCGTCCTTGTACCCCAGACCGTGTCACTCGGTAAGTAGGCAAGCCGAGAGATTTATGTCAGTATTCAAGCACCATGGTCCTTCTTTACTTAACCTAGTTGCAACGTGAGTTTTGCAGAAAAAACAACTTCTGAAGGACAGTCACAATTCGTCTTGTATATTTTCAGGAAGATGCAAAGCTTTTACACTCTCCATATGCTGGACAATTAGGAACATCAGCTTGTTTGACAGGTGACTGAACACTGTTTTTTTCTTTACTATAAGTTTTGATGAACCACGTTACATGCAGGTATGTCATCCTCCCCATAGATCAGATAATATATGGTTGAACAACAACAAAATTCAATCAATTTGGAGAAAGGACAAATTCACATCATTGACAATTTCTCCATCTGTGAACCACACTGTGACCCTTGAGTATGGAGACGATGTCTGGAAATGGACATTTTCAGTCTTGCCAAGTGAGTAGGCTGCCTCTCCCTTTGTCTGGAAGAAAGAGTCATTCAAAGTTGAAACACACAAGTACTGCTCTACTTTCACCTTCTAAGGTACCAGCAAAATAGTAGTCAGAGGTGAACTTCCTGAGCAGCAGCCCTCTGCAACCACCCTGGTGGGTATGATGCCAGCCACACCATCTCTAAATGATCAGTTTGGTTCTTCTGTAAAGAACCCTTAAGAACGTCACCACTGTCCTTGTGAACAAAAAAACTCTTCCTCTTCCTCCCATGTAGGAAGCCATGCAGTTGTTGTCAGACAATGAGGTTTTTCCATGTGAGGCAGGAACTCTGTACCTCTATCAGGATGAAAACATCATCATCGCCCTGGGTAAGTTTGATGTGACAAAACATGTCATTCAGCAGATGGCAGATCACAAGACTTGGAAGTGCAAGTGCATCTCTTCAGAGCATCTATCCTAAACTACACCTTCACCATTCTTCTTCTTTTTCATTATTCCTCTCTCCTCCTGACCTTTCTCCCCTCCAGGCAACACCCCACGGTACCCTCTCAAAATGGAGCCCAGGAGTCCCTCAATGTTGCTGATATCCTGGAAGAAGGAGTCCTCTGCCTCCTCTGCCAACCTAGTGTCTCTCTACCACCCGGTTACCAAAGCCTACGTTCTTCTGAGATCAGACAATACCTACGCCAACTATTACCGCTTCACTAGCCTGGATTCCTGCAGTCCCTACGCTGCCTGTGTAGAGAGGGCAAGTACTCACACGCTCACCTGCCTCTATGCCAACACAGGTAGGCCCCAGCCCAGGAACAGCTGCTACCCTAAACATACGAAAAGTCACTCTGTACAGATTTATATGTTTGGTTATGTTGTTTGCATCCTTTCAAATGTATGTTTTTGGGTGATAGCCCCGGAAATGCCTAGAACCTTCCATGTGGCATCATGGAACGACACCAGCATCACAGTTGCTTGGGACTCTCCAGAAAACAAGAGGTTCTCCCTCTTCCTCGTCACGGCCTTCTACCTCAACGGAAGCGACTACATTGTGGAGGAGAAGTACTTCAGGCACACGCTGCCGAGCCTGGAGTTCACCCTGCCAGACCTGCAGCCTTGCAGCAGGGTCAAGTTCGGTCTGCAGACGGTGTGTCAGTTTGCCACAGGAGCTCGACTCAGCAGGATGGTCTTTATCCCTGGGAACTCTGGTGAGGAGAAAATAAAGCTTTGGCATTTCGCAGATACTCAATATGTCTGTGTTTTTATCTCCCAGGAGGAAGTATATTCAGCAAGGAGGACTCTATTTATTTTGCTCTCTTTAATTTTTTTAGGGAGGTGTTCCATGTGAGGGCATTTGTTAATCCCTCTTAAGATGTTGCTCATAATTTATTTGGTATCCTTTTGTCCATCCTCCAGTCCACTCAGAGATCCACAACCTGAGTCAAACCTCCAGTGGGCCTGGCAGCTACACCCTGTCCTGGGAGGTGGAGAACATGTCATCGATCTCTAAGTTCAGAGTGTACCACCAGGGGGAGCTCCACGCCTCCACACTGCTCACCACACACACGGTGGATGGTCTGAAGCCCTGCCAGTATTACCTCACCAAAGTGGAGGCCGTGTGCGGGGACGATGTGGTCATGAGTTGGAGGAGCAAAACTGTGTGCTCAGGTACTGGAGGACAATCTTTCATGTTTGGGCGACTGAGGTGTTGTTCACTGAATGGGAAAAAATTGCAGTAAAGTAAAGTTCTGTTCTTGGTGAATATTATTTACACTATATAATTATTTAGCAGACGTTTTTCTTCGAAAGTGGCAATGCATGCAGAAAGCGCAGCAGATCATTTTGACAGAGTTTGGATTTGTTTAACTTGTTTCATCCATGGGTTTGTACGTGGGTGTGTGTCCTTCCTCCCACAGGAAGTCAAGGTGTGTCTAATCTGACGTATCGCTTTGAAGACTCCACGGCTCTGTGGACGGCCGATGCCGGCAGCGAGGCAATATTCCAGTACCAGCTTTCCTACGCAATAGACGGTGACATCATCAAGCAGGGGTACGTGGCGGAACCCTTGCTCGCCCTCCCAGGGCTGATCGATGGGGAGCAGTATGTCCTGGGCGTCTGGAATGAGTGCAATGAGGAGCAGAGCATCAACCAAGAAGTGGTGTTCTTCAACGGGGTCAGCGTGCCAGACGTCAGCGACAAACCCTTTGGTTGGTTTGTGTTTGTGTGTGGACGTGTTTTTGGAGAAGAGTTTGTCAATCAAGCTGGGGAAGGTTTCTCATCCACCAGATTCTGATGTGATTTAGTCCACGTGGCATCACTGAAAGTCATTTTATTCAACTGAAAATGAATATGTTCCGTAGACCTCATTTTGTGACCTTTGCATCTGTAGTCAAATGCTGTAACATTGAGCTACTCCACCCCCTCCTTTCCTCCAGTGATTGAGATGGATGTCCTGGAGCTGGTGGTGCCCTGGCTGCTGCCACAGCTCCTCCAGAGCCCTGACTCAGAGCCCAAAGCACAACTGAATCACATCATTGAAAGAAAAGTGAGGGGTGTTTTTATTTGTTATGTTTTGGGTCTTTAAAAGGAATCTTTGTCTAGACTGAGGGCATCTGAGTCAGATCCAGATCTTTTTTTTGTCAGTTGGAGGAGCTGCTGAAAGACTTCCCGCAAAAAGCCAGGGTACAGTTGACTGGTTTCAGGAATGCGAGTCAGTCAAATACAAGCATCCTTTTTTGCGTGTTTGATGCCATGGTAACGGACGTGGATGTGCCACTGGTTCTAAAAGACCTGCAGGATCATGTCCAGTCCCTCCAGAAGCCGCATGTTCAAGTCCACAATGGGATCATTTACTGGGATGGTGAGGAGGATCACCTCACCTGCAGTCAATATACGAAAAAAATGAAAACTACATAAAAACATCAGCCAACCAATTCACCTTCTGTAAAATTTTGCCATGTCTTTAGAACATAGTTAAATATGTACTTTTTGCTGAAATAATTGGTTGTTCTGAAATGTATTTTCTTAATCACATTTTAATCCTGAAAGTGTTTCTGATCCCTAGACCCAGATGAGTGCTCCTCCCCTGACCCCGTCACATGTCCCTCCCACTCTCTCTGTATCAACACCCTGGACTCCTACACCTGCATCTGTCACCATGGATACCATGATATCCACTCACCCTTGACCCACCTCGTGGATTTTGCGTCTGGTCCTGACTGTCACGGTATGTCAGTCCATTCCACCAGTCAAACCCGTAACCATGCGTCCCAGTACCATGTCACAACACAGCTTGGCCACAACCCTCTACATTACCTTCCCCCATTATCCCACTGCTGTCATTATCAGAACATTGTGGTCAACTATTCCACCATTGTTCCTATCACAACGCCTTGATGCTTTCTTCGTCTTCTCCGTCCCAACAGAGAACGGGACGTTCACCTGGTGCTCGGACAGACTGATGGCGGGATGCGTCGCAAAAGCCTTTCTGAAAGCTTACTTCGGCGGTAACGTGGCGGTCGTCCTGAACAACGGCCGTTGCGTCGTGAACGAGAGCGAGACGCTGTACCACTTCAGCTCTTTACACAAAGCGCTCCAGTGTGGTACTGAGAGGCTGGTGAGTAGTGCAGCATTAGATTAAAGATGTCACGTAGGAACAGACACAGGTGACCCTAAGGGATGGTTAGATTCTAGTCATGTGCAGGGCATGGTCATGAACGCATAACTAGATAGGCAGGCGGCATGCCAAGGAAATCTGTAATTAAATCACGCTTTTGTACACGGCACTTTCGGTAGATGTAATGGGATTGTGTGTGTGTGTGTGGTGTTCTGTTGCTAGGTGAACACAACGCACGTCGTATTCCAGAACTCCCTCACTGTCACCTTGAGCAGCCAGAAGGTCATCACACGCAGGGATCTGAAGGTTATCTGGAAATGTGTTTACCCACGAGCATACATCCTCAATGTGCAGGCCAACATGGATCAACGTGGGTAGGAAAGGAAAGCTTTTGTGTGTCTTTGAGGGGGGGGGGGGGGGGGAGGGGGGTTTAAACCAAGGACAAGATGAACCGGTTCTATTCAACATTAATTCAGTATAGATCAGTCTGCTTTGCTCTGTTATAAAGCTCCGATTTACAGGGAAAACAAACTTATGTGTGTTCGCAATCTCCAGGTTGCCGTCCTACTCTGTGATGGTCTTCAACTCTTCCCACAGTCTGTTCCTGACCATGCGCTTTTACAGCGACCTCTCCCACAGCCACACTCCCATCTCCCTCACCCATGATGACACCCTGTTCTTTGAGGTGGCGCTGCAGACGGAGAACACCTTCACCCCAGAGGTTCTCCTGAAGGTCCAGACCTGCTGGGTCGCAGAAAGTTCTTTACCTAACAACACAGTGAATGGCATCTTCCTTCTGGAGGGGTGAGAGGGGGGTGCCGTCTTTAGAGTTCTCACTGCGTTTAAACTCTTTCTACTACTTTAATTTGAACTGATTTGACAGACCCACACACTCAGCCACTACATATTTTTTTTTTTTTACAGTAAAATTACAAACAGAAATTGGAATTGTAACTGTTTACTCTTTTCAACACTACTTTTGAACTGAACAATGTCTTCTTCTTCCTCCAATAAGATGCCCTGTGGACAGTACTTTCCTCTGGCTCTCTCTGAACGGGGCGGCACAGAGTAGCAGGTTTTCCCTCCAGATGTTCAACATGCCTCATGGCCTGCCCATCTACTTCCACTGTCTGGCCCACCTATGCAGACATGATGAGGACTGCACCACTGTAAACCAATTCACTTTATTAAATATTCATTATGCTGGTTTGTCGTTAGTTGATTAACAACATATTTCTTATCATTGTAATGTTAACTGTCTTAATCTTAACTGTTTCAAAGTTGAGCTTCTTTTAGTGTTCAATTCTTGAATTTACTTTGGATTGAATTACTGAATCATGCATTCCAGTTTTTTTTACTATTACTGAGTATTTATTGAATTATTGCTTATTGATGTGTTGACTGACACTTTGTATTAACGTATCTGATCTCCTGTTTTTATATTTTAAAGAATTGTTCCGCTCCCCGACTTTCTAAGAGGTCATTGTCCTGGAGTGATGTGAACACCAGACAGGTGTCAGTGGTGTCTGTGGGTCCTCTGGAGGTCAGTCTGAAAGTAGAGCCATTCACTAAACCCTCTGACTGTGAGTACATGTGCTGCGATCAGGGTTGTGTAGATGGGCAGGGAGGTATAGGACCATTTCTGTCTTTTGAAATGTTGATTTTTGTGTTTCTTTCATTCCGCGGATGAAGCCAGGACAGTGATCTTCGTGGTTGGTGGGACTGTAGGCTTCTTTCTGTTGGCTTTGCTTGGAGTCGTTGCATCAAAAGCCATAATGACGCCATAGAGACTGAGGCTTCAATGAATATATGAAGAAATATAGTACATCACACCTCCATGATGGTTCTAACGTGCTGTATTCAATATGACATTTCAGTGGTGCTGTAGTGTACATGGGTATAATTATATTCCTCCAATTAATGTCACATTAATGTATCACATAATCTAAATAAAATGTAAAAACAGTCACCTTAGTTTATTGAATTAATTAAAATGATATAATTGCCGGGGGGGGGGACATATGGGAAAAAGGACTAAGGATGCTTAAATACCCGGATATTAGTGGATAGTACTTCCGGTTTATAATTTCTGGTACAACAACAATGGCGGCCTCCACGAGTGAGGGAAGCGTGATCGATACTCAGTCTGGAAAGAAGACGAAAAAGAGTAAAAACCAAGGTAAGTGATGAACATATGACACGTTTTACAACACGTTAATATTTTATTTATTTCACCATCCCCATGCTTTTTGTTAATTTGGGGGTATAAAGTAGTTAAGATAAGAGTTGGCATCGGTAAGTCAGGGTCCAGGAAAACGTGTTTGTTTGCTGTCTGATATATGATTAATAGAACAATAGTTCAAGAAGATAGAACTTGCTGTTACATAGTAATCGTAAATGGTTTCATGATTATACTTTTTTATTTTATCAAATTACTTGTGCCACATCTGCTGGTTATTAGCAATGCGCAATGTGCCGTGTAGCCAACATATTGCCAAGGTCTTGGAGCATATATGATGAAATATGTCTTAATCTGCACCAGTTACATTCATATATTTACATGTATTCATTTAGCAGACGCTTTTTCCAAAGCGACTTACAGAAAGTACAGGGACATTCTCCAAGTCAAGTAGGGTGAAATGCCTTGACCCAGGAACCCAAAGTCAGATAGCCACAACAGGGAATTGACCTCCTGAATCATTCTTTCACTAAAGTTTCTGTTGTTTTCCCCCCAGTGGATGAATCTGAGCTCCTCACTGTGCCAGACGGCTGGAAGGAGCCGGCGTTCACTAAAGATGACAACCCCCGAGGACTTCTGGAGAAGAGCAGCTTCGCCACACTGTTCCCCAAGTACAGAGAAGCTTATCTCAAAGAATGCTGGCCGCTGGTGCAGAAAGCTCTAGGAGAAGTGGTAAGTTCAGTCTATCTAGATTTAGATGAACCTTTATTTGTCCTCCACGGGGTGGAAATTGCAGTTCACAACAGCAGCAGGGTAAAGTATAGCACACAGAGTTGCAGGGTAATATACATTAATGACAATAAACTGACAATAGCAATAGGCGGGCACGATAAAGTCTGATAAAATAAGTAAGTTGAGTAGTGTGGTGGGACTTTTCTGAGAATCAATCCGCTCGACTAAAGTTGGGTGAAGTAACATGTTAATGTTTATTACAAGTAGCAAAACAGGAAAACGTATGAGGAATATTGAAGCAACGTTACACACATGTTCACACACAATGCACAAACACATGAAAGTTACACAAAGACAATACCATACTGTTCCAGCTAGCATTCTAGCATGGAACCCTGGTCTACATCTCCAAAACCTTGGAGAGGTCCAGGGACCACCAGCACTACGCAGCTGATCGCCCTGAACCCCCAAACATACTTTCAACAGACCATTTTATAGTCTCAGAAGTCATTGGTCTATCACAGACATGCAGTCTGTCCCATGTCTGTTCTCTGATTGGTTAAATCTCCAAAGACAATAGAGTAAGTTGAATCCACATTATCTCCAGACTTCACATCTCCAATGTAAATGCTTCAGGAGGTATCTGCCCAAAATGCTGTATTGTCTGGTTGGTAGGAAGGATCACAACCCCCATCCTGACAAAAGCAACATTTACATTATTCAATCAGCAGAGCTTCACAAAAGAGCATCGTCACTCATCAGAGCAAATGGCTCTTAAAGAATGCAGGCGACCTCCTGTTCAAGAAATGTTAATTGTACAAGCATTGGTCAAACATTTTCACGACAGTAGACATATAGACATATAGATAGTTATTGCACTTGAGGAGAATTACAGATTCACAGTATTGCAAAAGAAATAACTAAGTTAAGTCGACATGTTGGCAGTTATTGCACTTGAGGAGTTTACATTTATTCATTTAGCAGACGCTTTTATCCAAGGGACTTACAGTAAGTACAGGGACATTCTCGTTGAGGCAAGTAGGGTGAAGTGTCTTGCCCAAGGACACAGTCATATAGCCACAGCGGGGGCTCGATCTCACAACCTTCCGTTCATGAGGCCAACGCCTTAACCGTTGAGCTATCTGACTCCCCGGAGAAGTTACAGAATTACAGTATTTTGCTAAAAGTATGATTATGAAGTATGATGAAGTAAGTTATGTAGACATATAGACAGTTATGGAGAATTACGGCATTACAGTATTGCAAAAAAGTAAGCAAGTTAAGTAGAAATATTGCACTTAGTACAGAATATGAATATAACACAAGTATTGCACGTGAGTGAGGTAAGTAATAAAAGTAAAAAAAAAAGTAAATACAATAAAAAAGAAAAGGAAATACAATAAAAATGAAGCAGGAAGATCAATGCGTCGTCCATCCCGATTCCAGGTCGGTAAGCGAACTGCAGCGGGTCCATCTCTGAGCTCACCTCAGAGCGGAGGTGGCCCAGAATCAGCCTCTCCAGTGTCTTCATCATGTGTGATGTGAGAGCCACTGGCCTGAAGCTGCTCGTGTTGTTCTGTTGAAGCTGGTCCTCCATCTTTCTCCTGTATTTGGCCTTGACCTGTTTGATCATCCTCCTCAGTTCCTTCTGCACAGTCCTGAGCTCCTCTCTGGGGTTCTAGGGTTCATTTACGCGGTTTTAAGCGATTTGTTTGAAAGTTCAGTATGTCACTGGAAGTTCTCTGCGTTTACTGTCGCCTGTTTACTGACTTCAGCACATCAAGGCCACCCTGGATTTGATTGAAGGCAGCATCACTGTCACCACCACCAAGAAGACCTTTGATCCATATTCCATAGTGAGGGCGAGGGACCTCATCAAGCTGCTTGCTAGAAGTGTTCCATTTGAGCAGGTACCCTCAATGTCAGCTGTCAGTCTGTGCACATTTATCAGCTTAGCACATACATTTACTTTATTTTACAGCTCTACTTACTGTATGCACTTATTTTGAAGCATGTGGTAAATGATATAACTAATAATAATAATAACAAGCTGCTTGTTTGCCTAGGCTGTGAGGATACTAGATGATGAAATGGCATGTGACATTATAAAGATTGGGACGCTGGTACGAAACCGGGAGAGGTTTGTGAAGAGGAGGCAAAGACTAATAGGACCCAAGGGCTCAACTCTTAAGGTTTGACATCCACCATGTAGTGGAGGCCAACACACACTAGAGGGCAGTGTTGAGATGTCATGTTGACCACCAATGTACCATTTTGTTGTAGATCTTTATTTCAATGAGTTCTGATTGGTTGTTGTTTTTTTTACTGTTGAAAATGTTGCTTTACTCTATGCTGTGTTTTCTTATAGGCTTTAGAACTGCTGACCAACTGCTATGTGATGGTGCAGGGAAACACAGTATCGGCCCTGGGGCCCTTTAATGGCCTCAAAGAGGTGTGTGGACTACTGTGTCTAATACAACGCCAATTAAATTTAGTTGGAACAATCAATACACTTTATAGTGTATACCCAGCTGAATGTATTTTCGTATGTAGGTACGTAAAGTGGTGGTGGACACCATGAAGAACATCCATCCCATCTATAACATCAAGGTAAGACCTAGTGTTGCTGTTCATTGAGCTTTGTTTCGAGGCATTGAAGCTGATTATATTTGATTATGAGCTGAACCAAACCTGATAAGGTTTTAAATATGAAATGACCTCATCTTGAGTTCTAATATTCTGCAGCCACAGACTCTAGTTGGTTTCTGAGGTTGTCAGAAGGCTAGCTGCTGTTTCATTGGGAGAGGAAGTGTGAGAAACACAGGATGTGGTCATTGACAAAAAAAGCTTTAAAGGGAAACAAGCAGGAAATTGAAAAAAGTGAAAGCGCCTTTTTTTTTTTTTGCTTATTCAGTCAGTTATATTAAAAAGTTTAATTGAGTTGTTTTATTGCTCAAAAACATGTTGGCATTTAAGTCGTAGTCTTAATAAACTCTATTTTCCTTAGTTTATCACTGCCACAGCCAGGTATATAGTTTTATTGTGCCCAGTGATGATTATCCATCCTTGTTCTGGATTGAGTGAATGACAAAACGCCATCTCCAGGCTTGCTTGCCATTGTGGCAAAGTTTGGAGCTGAGGGCACCACTTCTCTCAGATACATTATTATTATTATTTAGGAATTCGTATAGTGTTGTAGAACAGGTTTGCTTCAAACACCTCAAATATCCTAAACCTGTATAGTATACAATTTTCACACAAAATAAAATTATATTCGGCAATTGTGGGGGTCGTATGAACACAGACGCTCATGATCAAGAGGGAGCTGGCTAAAGACCCAGAGCTGCGGACACAGAGCTGGGAGCGCTTCCTGCCCAACTTCCGTCACAAGAACCTGACCAAGCGCAACGAACCCAAGAAGAAGACCACGAAGAAAGAGTACACACCGTTCCCCCCCCAGCAGCCTGAGAGCCAGGTGGGTGAACCCTCCACACACACAAACGACAGCCCATGAGCCAGATTAGTGGACCACACACTCACATTCAGAACCTCCTTGTTAAATCTGTTTTCTCAATGTCTTTTTATTCAGATTGACAGAGAACTGGCCACTGGTGAGTTCTTCCTTCGTGAGAGTGTAAAGAAGAGGAAGAAGATGGAGGAGATCAAGGTATGCAGCTCTGTTCATTTATCTTATACTTCTGCTGTTGCTCTGATAACCAGCAAATCAGTACAGTTCAATAAAATCCTCAAAGTACAAAATCACAAGTGTAGGGCCTCAGAACAGTCTTTTTTTGTTGCAGGTAAAACAAACTGAAGCACTGACCAAGAAGCAAGAGGAGAGAAACAAGGCTTTCATTCCACCCAAGGAGAAACCTGTTATAAAGAAGACCAACAAAGGTATGTGCCCTGAGCACCTATTTTTTCCCTCATTTGCCATGACTGTGTTCTCATCTGTTCACAAAAAGGTTTGCAAACCATACTTGTGCTATTAAAAGGGATCAACAACATATTTATCTCCACTGGTTTTTACAGCTCCCTCAGAAGGCAAGATCAATATTGAGGCAATCAAAGATAAAGTTAAAAAAGCCAAGACAAAAAAACTGGGAGCTCCTCCAGTCAACTCAACTCCCCCAACCAACACTGGTGATAAGAAGAAAAAGAAGAACAAAGGCTAGTTATGAAAGCCTGGTCAGTGATGGACTAGAGCTCTGCAGTTCAAATGACAGAAGTGGAGACCAGCATGTTGACTGCAAGAGAGAAGAAGAACTGTGACAGAAGGCATTGTGACAGTTTTTGAGTTCACAGGCATTGTGTGATATACTGTACAGTAGATAACGGAGTCAGTGGTGTTTTCCATTCCCCTGTTCGATAAAGTATTTTGTATACTCCTACAACATCAACAAGAGGCATGATTAAGATGACTCTGAACCTGGGTGATGAACACAGCTCTGCACACACCTTTTCTTGCTTTGTATTTGGTAAAATATTTATGATTGACATGTACAAACATGGGGTGTAGGTTAAGTCATAAACGTGTTGTTTTCCCAAGTACTTATATTGATGAATTACATTCATATGAAGTGGAATTCATTACAATGTTATCTTTATATTGGCTCATTCTGTAAGTACAAAATAAATGTTGGATGAATTTAGAAATGTGTTTGTGTGTAACACCATACAAACATCACCATCTGATGGTGTCATGAGGCACATCCAAAATACACAGAGATCACTAAGCAACCAGAATGTATCAGCTATTCATAGAAGAAGATGTCAGGGTAGTAATGCTTGGCACCATATGCAGAGAGGAAGGTGAGGAGCAGGGCTATGGGTCGGATGACCAGAATGGTCATGCAGGAAGGCCCACAGGTGGTCCCAGTTTGGTAGTCCCAGTCAGGGGTCCAGCTGTAGCCTGCATAGAAACACACTGGTTAGTGTGTTAAAATGTTGGTGTTTGTACCAATGACATGAGACCACTGGAAAGCCCCCTCGTGAAAGGAAGATATGGAGCTTTTAACTGAATAGTGTGCAGTACGCAACAGAGTAATACACTTTGAAAGAGGGTCTGTTTTCTCTTGCTGTTCTCATGTTACAGTGATCTGGTGTATTTACTATGACTTACTTCTTTGTGCATCTCGTTCTCGGTTGCCTGTGAAAAGAGAGGGCATCAGATGTTTTCCTCGGGATTCATAAAGGTTAACTCAATTCTCTGTAGGTGTAGTAGGTAGAGAAGTTGTGGCCCAGGTGTGATGGAGAGGACAGTGGAAGAAACTAGATAGCAGTGTTGTGCAACACCTCCACACAGCAATTCCCTCTTGGGGTTTCAGAGTGTTTTTCCAAACAAATTGCTACAGTGGCTAACAGCAACTATAAGCCCTTATGACAGGTTTGTGGTTTTCTGCTAGCTGGGTGTGAAATGAGACTCACGGCACAGGTTCCCCTGACATTGGTTGGCTCCGCCCTCACAGTCTCGACACGCAGCTCCAGTCTTGTATGGTCTCGTCCCAGCCACGTTGCCCCTGGTAACGGAAGCATCAAATCACACCCAAAGATACATATGGCACAGAATATTTTTTTTGGACTAGTTTCATGTTGACTCACGCAGGGGCATAGTTGCACACAAATATAACTCCATCTTCTGTAGGAAAGTTGGTCCGAGTCACTCCGTTTGGGCAGATGTTAACTGCACAGCCAACCTTGTAGCTGCGAGCCCATACAACCTGGGAATAGCAATACTTGTCAAGCCAAAGTGATTAAATTCTGTGGCTGTTAACAAGATCAACCGTTTCCAAGGGACCATCTTAGTGAAAACAAGCAATTATTTTTGGGGTTATGTATTTTATCACAGGAAGCGTGCACAGTGTTGAAGCTCATTATACTGTACCTGTGTGTAATGGCCGCAGATCTTGCCCTGCCTACACGTATTGCTTTGATTAGAGTAGTCTTCCACCTCAGAAACCCACTTGTTCAAAGACCTTTGTACTGAGAAGATTGAGGCAGGGTATCCTGTCCAGAGGTTCTCTCCAACAGAGGAGAAGGAGGGATGGACTCGCTCAGGCTCATTCAGGTAGATGTTGTGCTGGAAATCGCACTTCCTGGACCAAGCTCGGGCTGTGATGGCCAGTCCTTCATCCCAGGTCTGGATGGAAACAAAGCAAGTGTAGAATCAACATAGCTTAGCATGAAGACAGGGCGATTAGGTGTGTGCAGCTTTCGTAGTTTGTGAAGTTTGTATCTGAGGTACTGAGTGAGTTTTCAGAAGAAATTGTCAAAAGTGACCTAAGCCTAACTACCACCGGAAAACTCACCTCTGTGTAGAATCAGTCCAGATTCACACTCACTTCTGCCTATACTATCAGTGCTGACCCACCCCTGCATGGACTATAACCCCCCTCCCTCACCCCTGTATGGTTTGCACTCTCACCTTCCCCTGTCACTCTCATCTCTGCTACACCCCTTCCACTGTCAAATTACAAACACTTAAAATGTATACTTCTCTAACACAAAACATAAGCCGTTGAACAAACAGATGCATCTCGGGTAATGCATGCAGGCCTCCCTTTCCTCACATCTTACCATATAAAGCATGTCACTAGCATCTTTCACTGTTGATCGCACATAGTTGTGAATCTTCACACAGGCATCGATGAACTGTCTGTCACTGATGTCTGGCATCGATGGGGAATCCTGCCCTGACACCAGACACTGAGACATGACAAGAACAAGCCCGGTACACAGCAACCGAGGTAATACTATCTGCCACATACTGCCAATCAGAGAACAATCCTGTTCTTAAACTTGAAAAGAAAACATATCATATCTCATCTCATCCGTCACTGGGAGGAAAACTGAAAAACGGAACTATAATAGCTTTGGAGGAAGTAGGATATGTAAAAAGGATGTTAGACAAGTGTAAGAAAAAGGGTGGGGTTTGAGCAAGAGATTACCCAGATTACGCAACCCAATGGAAACATACTCTGAGAGAGGGGAGGGGAGAGGATGGAGTCTTGTTTGGTTTCACGTCTATCATGTTTTTATGATCAGTGACTGATGTTCTTTTGTAAAACTCTCTCTTGGAAGTCGCCTTGAATGAAAACGTCTGCTAAATGAATAAATGTAAATATCAGTTGCAAACACCTGTGCACTTTAATCCCAGGGGAGGCTAGATTTAATCCAACCACCTCGGTCCTCAGGGTCCCCTGCCTTCTATGATTAACTATATAAGACACACAGGGCAAAGGGCCTCTAGAAAAGCATTGAAAAAGGCTAGGTTAATCTGAGCTAGCATTCACCTGGACGTGCATGAGTTATTCAATATATGTGAAAATGTAATCATGCTGTAACCTGATTTTATTTTAAAAGTATTGTGCATAGGCTGCGTTCCAACGAAAGGTCACCTCCCGTCCGCTAGGTGGCAATAACAGACCTATCTGTGCAGCATTTCAGGAAGTCAATAGCAGCTGTCTTTTATCATTCAAAAATAGTCTGAAATACTATACAGTCTCACACAGAAGCAGAGGACATTTCTCATTTTTAAATCAAATTATATTTATACAGTATATTATATAGTATTCCTGTGGCTGAAGGATGGTTTTCTCATCATCACAGCAGGTCGTGGTCGCTTTCACGGTTGTGCTGTTCGCTTTTGTAGTTTTGCCAAGAATGTTCGGCGTTGGAACAACTGGATCCAAAGATAAAGCCTTTGATCCAAGATACAACAGAAAAGGTAGCTGAGCAGCGTGTATATGATCAATTGAATACTTATAATAATACTTATTGTAATCTGATAAATAATGTCATCATTACTGAAGTTATAGGCTACTGGAAGCTGTCTAACAGACAAAACAGTGCAGTGTTTTTAATGCTCATGAAATTATAATGATCATAATTACTGATTTGTTTCTGATGCACCTCATTTAAATATCAGCAACCTTTTACAAGTGTGATTGAAACTGTCATACTGTACCTGCACATTGTATCTATCTATCACCCGCCAGCTGGTCCAGGTCCGGGGCCAGGAGCCGTCAGGGGCCAGCCAGTGAGCATGACGACCCCCCCTGGCTCCAAAGCTCAGACACTGGAGAACATGCAACAGATGAAGATGATGATGGAGCAGGAGATGAAGAGTGACAAGTACAAACCTAACAGCAATAAGGGCTATGTGTTCACGCTCATGCCTCTGTATGCTATTGGAGTGGGCTTGTTCGCGGCGTACAAGTTTCTGAAGGTAATGCAGTAGAAATCATTGTGTTAACAACTGAGAGGGAACTCTCTCACTGCTGTGGCTGGCTGGTTCACATCATCACATGCAGGAAGAGCGAAAGCGTCTTGTTTCACACTGCTTAATCAATGACATTAGAGACATGAGCAGGTAATGATAGTAATGGTCCATCTTTTGTCCCTGTGCCTCTCCCTCCATAGATCAAGTCTGCCGATTACACCAGTGCCCAGAAAAGTAAGGTGGCCAAGGGAGCAAAGAAACCAGAGGAGACAGGTGGGTGGTGTGTGCTTCGATGCATCATAGGGTTATGTTGACTTTATCCTTTGTGGAGAGCTTTGCATAAGCGTGGCTTTGTTTGATTTCCATAGAGAGCCAGCTTACTGAGCTGGAGCAACGACTGGCCCAAACAGAGAAGATGCTCAACTCTATCCTCACCCAGCTGGACCCACTGACAAACTGGTAACACACAGGCACACTCTCTCTTACTCTTACACACACAGTCTGGAACCTCAGGTGTTTGTAGCGAGCATATTGTCACTCATTCCTGGCCCAGCCTTTGTGATTTTGATGTGGTCTGTACTCTGATGGGTAAAACAAAAAAATAACCGTAGTGTCTTTTCTTGTTCTGTCGTCAGTGTGAAATCGGTGGCCCAGGAGCAGAAGAACGAGATCATGTCTCAGCTCCAGACCATACGCCAGCTGATGAAGAAGAGAGGCATGGACTGCCCTCCTCTGAACATCGAGGGTAACGTCCTTCTGGAACAAACATGTTTCAGTTTGTCTGTACTGCTGATCAGAATAGGGCCTGCTGGATTGGGGTTGGAGTGTAAACCCACAGGAGGGTGGATCTGCATTTACAACTTGTTCGTTCTGATCCCCCCCACCCCCCTACCCACTTTAGAACCCTCCTGCGAGAGGAACCTGGATGACCTGATCGAATCACTGGCAGCCCATGAAACCGTACCTGAGGAGCACACTTCAGAGACCAAGCCACAAGGTGGCGCTGAAGAGGAGAGGGCGTGGGAGCCGCCTCTCCATCCACAGCCCTCAGCACAGGAGACCAAGGAGACACACACAGGAGGAGAGGAGGAGTGCCAACTAGAAACAGTGGAGAGAGAGGAGGAGGAGGTGGTGGCAGTGGCAGAGGGAAATGAGGAGAAGATAGGCGATAGGGAACTCATGGCAACTTTAGAGGGTTCCTCTGACACCGACATGGAAGACTTGGGGCCTGTTCAGAACATTGCAGAAGAAGCATCTGGTCTCAGGCGACGCAACAGACTGAATGAACAAATGAACGATCCCTCCATCTTTTAAACTGTGCACAAGTTCAACAAATGATTTATATTCTTTTAAATTGCTCTACAGTCATTTATCATGATTGATTTTTAATTGGAAAAAGAAGCACGAGGAAAAACAGCAATCATGATAATGTGTATGCTGGTGTATCATTTAGTGTACGCATTTAATAGCTTTGTATGTTTAAACTTTACCCTAGCTATGACAATTACCAGTGGATTTCAAGTCTTTTTTGTGCTTTACCTCACCTTTGGCCTTTTAAAGGTTTCGAGTTAGTGAACCCCTGTCAGCGTATTTTCACCGACGCTGCTGGGCCTCTGTTTCATTGACTCATTGTTTGCGGATGGTCTGTAAGTTGTTCTTCAAAGCTAATGCAAGAATCCAAAACCTTACTGGAACATTTATGCAGATTTGCACGCCATAGAATAGTCCACACTAATGAAAACACAACAGCCTCTAGTGGAGCAGTTTGTCTTGTGGCATGCGTTATGGGGATTCCAATACTTTATGCATGTTTCTGTTTTCCTACCAACATTGTTCCTTGGTAGGATGTGTGTTCTAGTGGTGAATGTGTTACTAAGATTGTTTTAGAGGGAAAAGAGTGACAATCAGGATAGGCTCACAAATTAGTGGCTTTGAAAGGCTTTCTAAGTGTTTGTTTTAGGGACATCTTTGTTGGAAAAGAGCCCTTTAGACAGACATTTGATTTATACACATCCATAGATTTGTTTGTTCTATATATTGTCCTGGTCTCTGCATATAGCATTTAATATTTATAGTAGGTTTTTCTAAAAAGGTCTCTGATAAGGTCTTCAGGTTGATTTAGTATCATTGTGAGTCAGAATTAGCCCTGAGGGTAGTGCAAGGATATTGAAGGATTCATGTCATGCAATCAATAACTAATACTGTACTTCCAGATTCCAAACGTAACCTTACAAAAAGGTATGCTGAGATTTTAAATGTCAACACATTGTACGTGTTTTTTTTTTTAATTGTGGTGTGCTCAGCATCCTTTAGAATAATTTATTTTGTGTACCTGTTTCCTGTGTATTCATGCTGGGTGATGAATACTGTGCGTCAAGGGAGACTGAAGCGAGGGAGCACATGTTCCATGCCTTACTAGAAAATAAAGTTGTGATGTGTGGATGTGTTTGCCCTTTTGATGTTATTCCTTAGGCAACATACTGGACATATTTTTCAGTCTATAAGTGTTCATACACCCTACAGAATACAAACTTTAATCTGCTTCACCTTAAAAAAAGAAATGCTTGGAAAAGAGAACAACTGTAGCTCTGTAATGATGACTAGCAGCCAGCAGATGGTGCAGAAAGTGTTTCTTTTGAAAAGGGACTATGAAAAGTGAACTGGAGTTCTGTGCACGGGAGCAGTTCAATACGACTTTGGAGGCCATGCTTTCTGCTTTCACTCCTCGTCAAACAAATGAGACTGCCTAACATTTGATATTGTCATGTAAAGAACAGAACACTGAGGAGCGAAGCATGCCTGTTCCAGAACAGAACCCTGAGGAGTGAAGAATGCCTGTTCCAGAACAGAATGTTCTAGCTTAAGGTGGAGTGTATGTTACCTGGGTGTATGACAGTGCAGAGAAGAAAGGTAATGAAGATGAAGAAGGCAAAGTGGAGATAAATGGATTGGATTTGACCCTGTCCTTATTTAAAAATAGATATGGTATAACTGTAATATCTGTAATAAATGATCTTATCTTCACACACAAAAATGCGTCTGCGGCATGTTTGATTGATACATAGTGCGTATTTGTGTTTATGTGTGTGTGGATTGTGCACATGTATGTATGTGTCAGTTCCCATGTGCTTGTGTGTGTGAGCAGTTGTGAGTAAAAAGAAAGGATACACGTCAACGGATAGCACTTCCAACGTCACTGCACATCAGCATTATGGATTAGATCTAAGAATAAAGAAATGTTCTGAGTGGGTTATGAAGCCCAACGCAAATACCTTGTTGCCATTGGTTTCTCTTCCCGCTTTCCATTGACAAATTATAACAGATCTTTTCATGCCTTTTTGTTCAGCTATGTTTCCCTTGGCAAGAAATGTAACGTGGGTGGCCATTTTTGTTGCCAACCATGTCAAGGCTGTGCACGACTATTTCCATACAAGGATAAAGCAGCATACGACATCACTGCTGATTTGAAGCCCGCAAAAGATGCGATGGCACACATATGCTTAGACACCTTCGTGGTGACATTGAGCTGGAGTCTCTGTGTGCATGCGAGAGTGTCTGTGCGCATGTCAATTATGACGATCAGGGTTTGGACATACCAGTCATTCTGTCCCATTACGGACAACAGATAGGGCTCCCATGACAAACATCTCCAGATAGGACGTGAAAAAAGGTCTGTGGATGATGGATTGTTTCTCGAACATTATTAGGTGACCATTTGAGTGAGGGAAGAGGCCCTATTTCCATGCAAATGGTGTGTCTCTGTAAATCAGTGATGGATGAGACACCTGAAATGGACTCCTTTGCTGTTCGGGTTTTCTTCTGTGAAGGATGTCTGTCACAACCATGAGAGTGTCTCCTTGAAACAACGTCAACTCCGTCTCCAGACCTTTCCTGACCTAAACATGTCAAGTAACCAGGATCACTCAGTCTTCAGCGCTCACTGAGTCACTTCCTGGTGTATTTCCTGTACTGACACTGTGGCAGAGATGCTGCCCTCAGAGATAAGAAGGATCTTATTAATCTGCTGAGTCACGTGTGCTTCCACCCCTGGTCCTCACACTGGGGTCTAGAGATGTCACTCAACGTAAAGTCACACAGGGGCTCTGGACAATTGGTTCTCTATTAACCCCTTTGCTAACCTTTAAGGAAAAGGTGTTGGGCAATTTATGTTGGGCATAGGCATAGGTTTACATTGACTTTACAGTAGCTTAAGCAGACATGTTTAATGATATATAAACATAAAGGTCTGTAGAAAATCTAAGATATGAATTGTATAGTTCTAACATTAATTTGGTAATGTTGTCCACAGCAAATGTTTTCTGAATTCCGTCTTCTCAGTAATCCCTGCACATTTCACCATCTTTCACCTCAGGATCAATGCTGCACTGAGGGGGTAATACAGTCAAATCATTCCATCAATGTTGCCCTTTTTTGGTCAGTCCAGCGTTCCCTTAAACCAGAATTCAGAGACTGTTGAACAGGCTGACCTGTATTCTTTAGCGAGGCTGTGACAAACTGAAGCTGAACCTCATTTACATTTCTGACATAAGCAATAGCAAGTCAGAGGGGAGGAAAAAAAGAAGAAAAGATGGATGATATGTCGTTGAAGAGACCTAGAGGGTTTGTTGTGTGTTCTGATCAGGTCACTGTCCTTACAAGGCTGTCAAAGACATGTCTGTCTGCTTGTTTGATATGATTGTCTGATAAAGACATCCACTGGAAGTAGCTGAACCAGGATCATTTTTCTCTTTCTCTACATTTAAGCAAAATCCAGACTGTGGAAGAATAAAAGCATCAGCAAAACATCAACAATATTTATTGTTTTTTACGACAACAAAACAAAAGTTAAGAAAATACATTAAAATGCTACTTTGATATACACATCCAATATCTATTTGTTATGTGCACGCCACATAACATTAGGCAGTAAGGAGTGTCTTGTATTGGATGTTGCTGAGACGCTGTGAAATGTCCCATTGCACCCATGGATGGGACGTTTTGGAGACCTAATCAAGTTACATTGACATGTTATTCATTTCGCAAATACAAATAACCTGACTGCATTGTAGCAGTACAGTACTGTGTGTACTGAAGCAGTACTGTACTGTAAGTTTCAGCTACATCACCCAGGTAGAGCATGCAGATCCACAAAACATTCGATTTCATGCAGTCACATCATTGTCAGGTATTTTTTAAGGTTTCTGGGTTTGTTTTTGTTTTGCAGAGATTAAATTGCTCTTACCTTCCATGGATGAGATAATAAGGATGCAACCTAGTTGGACAGTTCTAAAAACAGTAATTTGTTTAGGCAATTTGTCTCGCTGGATATGCAGGCAGAATCCCTCTGTGATAAAAGAATAACAAAGTCAGGGGAGATGGCCAACAGGGAGGAGATATCTTAATCACATTAACTATATTTAACATGACCTATCTTTAGGGGACTCCCCCATTGCGTCTAGAACCACGGGTCACTTGGGATTCTATGACACTATTCTATGATTGGCAGAGTAAGATGTCTTGGGAGAAATGTGGCAAATTGTTTTGACTCCAAATTGGCAGATTTGGAAAAACCTGAGACTTTAAATAATGTGCTATTTTTAAATTTGGCTCAGCTTGAATTGGGGTTCCCAGGATTAGCTTATCAATGCTGCACAGGCAAGCATTAGCTATGGCCCATAGGACCTTCATCTGTGACATCACTGGGCTTCCACCAATCGGCTCTAAGGCATGGTGTGCCTCTCTGGGACTTTTATGTCTAATTTAATTATTATAAGTTGTAGCTTCCCATTGGACTGCAGGCTAATGTTGCACACAATGCATAAAGCAGCAATGACTTGTACACTAAGATGTTAATTGATTTTCAAAAGTATTCAAATAGGCAAACTAAACCATCAGAAAACTGAGATCAAGGAAATAGTATATTGGAATCTTCTTAGCATGTTCTGCATGTTACTGGTTCACAAGGACAGTCCAGGATGTGGAGGTCATGCTGATGGGAAGGAAATGTCAATGTCATTAGGCTAGGTAATTCTAACACATCCACATATGTGAGGTGTCATGTAGGTCACAGCTCTCTCACCGCAACACAATCCATAGGGAACATACATACAGTTGTGGTCAAAAGTTTACATACACTAGTGAAGATCATGTATGCCATGGCAATATAGGGTTTTCAATAAACTCTACAACTCTTATTTTTCTGTGATGGAATGATAAGGAGCACATATTTCTTTGTCACAGAAAACATTCATGAAAAATGGTCCTTTTACGAATTTATTATGGGTCTTTTGAAAATGTGTCAAAATCTTCTGGGTCAAAAATATACATACAGCACCTTGAATTACCAATTTGGTGATGTAGAAAAAGTTTTTTCAATCCAATTTGCTTTTTGGCATGGCCTCCTAACTTCTTACGAGTGATTATGATTGACTCCAGCTGGTGACTTCTTTCAGTCCATGTAAATAGGGCTTGTTTGACACATTCACTAGACTCAGCCAGAAATACTACAATGGGAAAGTCTAAGGAGCTCAGCACGGATCTGAAAAAGCGCATCATTGACTTGAACAAGTCAGGAAAGTCCCTTGGAGCCATTTCAAAGCAGTTGCAGGTCCCAAGATCAACTGTGCAAACAATTGTTTGTAAGTATAAAGTGCATGGCACAGTTGTATCATTGCCACGATCAGGAAGAAAACGCAAGCTATCACTTGCTGCTGAGAGAAAATTGGTCAGGTTGGTCAAGAGTCAACCAAGAACCACCAAAAAGCAAGTCTGCAATGAGTTGGAGGCTGCTGGAACACATGTGTCAGTGTCCACAGTCAAGCGTGTTCTACATCGCCATGGGCTGAGAGGCTGCCGTGCAAGAAGGAAGCCATTACTCCAGAAGCGGCACCTTACGGCTCGACTGAAGTTTGCTGCTGATCACATGGACAAAGACAAGGCCTTCTGGAGGAAAGTTCTGTGGTCAGACGAAACTAAAATTGAGCTTTTTGGCCACAATGACCAGAAATATGTTTGGAGGAGAAAAGGTGAGGCCTTTCACCCCAAGAACACCATACCTACCGTCAAACATGGTGGTGGTAGTATTATGCTGTGGGCCTGTTTTGCTGGCAGTGGAACTGGTGCTTTACAGAAAGTAAATGGAATAATGAAGAAGGAAGACTACCTCCAAATTCTGCAGGAAAACCTAAAATCATCAGCCAGAAAGTTGGGTCTTGGACGTAGTTGGGTGTTCCAACAGGACAATGACCCCAAACATACATCAAAAGTGGTGAAGGAATGGCTAAATCAAGCTAGAATTAAGGTCTTAGAGTGGCCTTCCCAAAGTCCTGACTTAAACCCCATAGAGAATATGTGGACTGTGCTGAAGAGACAAGTCCGACTCAGAAAACCAACAAATTTAGTTGAACTGCACCGATTCTGTCAGGAGGAGTGGTCAAAGATTCAACCAGAAGCTTGCCAGAAGCTTGTGGATGTCTACCGAAAGCGCCTAATTGAGGTGAAAATGGCCAAGGGACATTTAACCAAATATTAACATTGCTGTATGTATATTTTTGACCCAGCAGATTTTGTCACATTTTCAAAAGACCCATAATAAATTCATAAAAGAAAAAATTTTCATGAATGTTTTTTGTGACAAAGAAATATGTGCTCCTTATCATTCCATCACAGAAAAATAAGAGTTGTAGAGTTTATTGAAAACCCTATATTGCCATGGCATACATGATCTTCACTAGTGTATGTAAACTTTTGACCACAACTGTATGGTTTCTATGGCAACATATGAAGGACAAGTATGTGCTATGCCTCAATGACCAAATATGCAGTTGAGATTCAGAGAAGTAGAAAAATAAAACAGAGAAGGAGAGAGGATTCATTCTTCAGTCTCATCAGGGGGAGAATAAAAGTTTGAGTTTTAAATGAGATAGATCTTAGGACTCTTGACAGCTTAGAGCTTCCAACAGATCTACCAAGCACAACATATCTTAATAAAAACGTAATAAAAATACAATGCGACCCTACATGTTATTTGATCCACTACACAAAATTAATAAAATATCCCATTACTCAGAAATGAGACCCATAGCTTTGTGTGAATGCCTCCTGTATTTCAGTGCTTTGTGATTGCATTTTGAGTGGGCCAGTCAAGGGAGGGATAGAGAGGAGGGTCAACAGAACTATTGAATTCATTGATATAATAGAGAGCGTCTGAAACAGGTTTGGCAGAGAGAAGTACTGGCACCAGTATTATATGTGTGTGTTTTTGTGTATTTGCCTGTGTGTGTCTGCATGTACATCTGTGTTTGAGTTTGCGTTAAACAAAATTATTGTAATTTTTCAACTTGATTGTGCCTAATCTTCCCCGCTCCACGGTTTTACATAGATTGCTTCATTATATCACATCTAGAAGCCTGACATCAGCATTTGATTCATATTATTCATTTATAGGATTTGCTCATCCAAAAATTAGTTTGGAGCAAACTGCTCTGTTCTAAGATGCATGGCTGCAACATTCAGAGAGATCCTAACTTGATGAAGACAAGCGTGCCATTCGATTAAACTAACTTTTGTCACTTACTCAGATTAAATTATTCCAAAGTTCAGTTGCAGAGCAAGCAAGGTCACCCTCCATCTTAGATAGGAATCACTTGTTGGCTAAAAATATCCTCATTGAGAACACTTTGATGAAGTGCTTTATTAGTCATGGGGTCTAGTACAATCATGGCTATACTAGTGATTGCATGGCATTTTCCTCTGCTGTAAATTAATGTTAATGATCAAACTCAGACTAATCAAAACAGGAAATGCGTGTATTCAAAAAAATGCAGTGCAGCCAATGATCTTCACTCAGCACATCACTGAACATTCAGTGGTTTAAAGGGAGAGATTTGTTCAATTTAATGTCTTTATTGGCCCTGCATAATCCAACATTGGGTCAACTACTGAAACAGCTAAATTAAATATTGAAGGTGGTTTAAATATTAAGTTAGCCTGTGTAGATCTGAATGGGGAAAATTTTAAAGAGGAGCAGGGCCAAGATATTCGAACGCCCATGAACTTGTTGCACATGACAAATAAACTGGAAAAATAAACCATCCTCAGCTCTCCAGTAAGTATAGCAGCTAGACTTACCCAATCATACTGGGAGTTTCCTGTAAATAAGCAAGCTGATATTGAAGGGCTTCAGCTTGTGTGCCTGTAACCTGACACTGTCAAGCAGACGGCAAGTGGCCTTGGAACCTTTATTGTTTGTGTGTCAATATTCCCCATAGGAAATGCATGTAATTTACCCAGACCTTTGATGTTACTGTACAATCTTAATAGAATCGCATTGACAGAATGATCACATAATTATTACCATGCAGAACAGCTTCTAACTTCTCCATTTGCCAAGCAAGCTGTGATTACATTAGCATATATCCATAATTATGGGGATGAAAAACACCTGCTAAATAGATGGAAGACCTCTCTCTTTCTTTCTCTCCCTCCTCCCTCTCCTGCTGTGTAAACACCACAGCTCCCTCCTGGATGGTGTTTCAAACAACACAACAAGAAAAGGAGGAAAAAACAGATGGACAGCTGTTAAAAGTGATAATGGGAAAAAAGAAAACAAAACATTTTCAATGTAAATAAAAAAAAAAAAAAACATTTTCAATTTTAATTATCACTCACAGTTCATTGTCTGATGGAAATGATTGCTGTGGCTTGTTCATTGAACGCTGCTTTGAGAAAACCTTCTACTTCTTGTGTCTAACATCAATATGCATTGTTTTGCAAGGCAACCCCCTCATGCAATTCTTTTTGGTGTTTATTTTGCTTGGTTGGTTTCATTTCATTTTACTGTTGTTATATTTCAGCAAATAGCGACATGGTTACACAAAGAAGGAATACAAACCAACGCAATTGTAACCAAAGTCTGCTCTAAATTCCCCAGAGACAGGGCAGGTTGACTACCTCAGTGCACACTTCCCACAATACTACATGTCTGTCTTGGAGTTCCTCGACAGTCTTCTGTCAATTCTTTACTGTTCAGCGGGTCACAACATTTTGATTCTGGATATTGTGGGAATGGAGGAGTGTGACAGCTGCTCTGTATTCTGAGTTCATGTACATCTCTGCTCTGGCTTCTTCATACTGTATTAAGGGAAAAGATCCGGTTGGAACTCTTGTTACACTGGACGTCCAAGAGGTTGCAGGTCCAAATGGATGATGCTTTGGATAATGATTACTAACATATTACAATGACTAACTTAACTTGATCAAGGCCAATCATAAAGAAATGTAAATAATGTTTAGTTTGTATTCAGAGTTACTGTAACTGTAAGTTAGTAGAGCATCTCAAACTAGTGTAATTCCTAACCATGCTGTGATGCAGTCTGTGTAAAGGTATGAACTCCTTAGTATTAGAATATCTCCAATGTTAGAAAAGTTTAAAAAAGCCTTCACGAATGTATAAATTCAGTCCCGAGAAGCTGACTGGAAAATCCGAAGTGACTGAAATTATGTAAAGTAACACACCATCGTCTTTTTATAGTAAGTGACTGACTCGTCGGCATGGAAACCATCCCGCATAATTGGCCCCAACTTCTTACAGTTTGAAAAATACATACTTGCCTACAGAGTGTGGTTGTGGAGGTTGTGTGTAATCAGTGAGGTGAACCTTTAAACACACACACACATGCACATATTCAGAGCCATACACACAAAGAACAACAACAAATACAAAACACACCATATGTGTCTAAAAGCCCTTCCCCTTTTTTATTTTGAGTGAATTTTGTGAACAATTTCTGTTTTGGTATTTCATTAATACTTTCTAAGCTTGGAGATACTAGAGAGTTACATAGTCTTTTGCCTTCAACTCAGTTCAGATGTATTGTGTTTTGTGTGCATCTTAGCAGACTGTTAGGAAACTTGGAGACAAGTTCATACCCCTATTACTCCTGAAAGCTCCTGAGAGGAAGTGTATTACCTTGATGACTGCAGTGCAAACATCCGGTAACGGCAAAATGAGATCTCTCCATACAGCAGTGTGACATTTGCAGGGTATTGCTCCTAATAGCTGAAGTCATTTTGAGGTTAGGCAAGTCACAGTTGTCACAGTTGGCATGCTCACAGGAGAGTATTTTCCAGACATCAAAGCTGATATTTTACACCGTTGACAAGCTGTGTTGGTGCATCCTCTCTCACTCAGACTTTGTGGAGCTTAGCTTGTCTGGGAAGTTAGATAACACTCTTAATGTTCTCCTCGCTTCAACACATCTGCTAAGATGGGCTTGTTTTAATAATGGAACAATAACATTACAAAGCGAAGTGTTTAAACATTGACAGTATCTTATCCAGATATGTCTGACGTTTCTGAAGTATGTGCATGAGAATGAGAGACATTTTTTGGACATTTTTTCCACTTTTGGAGTTGCTCAAAGTATTTTATCTTCAGCATGCGCAGAACAATGGAACAATGGAACAATCTGGAATCAATATTTATAATGGGTACGAAGAAGACATATGGGAGGTTTTAAATTGTGACTTAAATTCACTCGATACACCAACTAAACAGCTAATGCTCAATCATCCCAAGTACTCACCTCTCCCCTGCCTGGCAGTGTGCCGGGAGAATCTGACATAAAGCCCTGACCCCTTACCTACGCTCAGACCAGCTGGTCTGGCCCTCCCTACCTCCAGGACATCATCCATCTGCATGCAGCCACGCTGACACTTCATAGTCACCAGGGTACTGCATATTCACAGTGATGAAGTGATTCAGCTATGCATCTCTCTGTCTACAAATACTGTTAAGCTTGTGCATTTTTCATAATTAAAATGAATATTTAATTGATATTTCTCTGTACTTTCTACATGCACTATTTAAATGTCACGTTGGGTCAATAAATCAATCAAATGTATAAGGTGAGAAGCATCTGATTGAGATGTTTCATGTTTACACATAGTGGAGGAACACGATAAGAGGACAGTTTTTTGTTTTCTAACCTTGCGTAATGATGACCGTCCCGTGGCAGCAGATTATACACTGTGCTATGTGGTTGTTAGCTTTCAGACAAATGATTCAGTGGGATATGAAGGCTTTTATTACCGCCCCCTGTCATGTGTGATGAATATCTGTGATTCTCACCTGATACCTGAACGTGCACATATCACAAGCAAAGACACACCACAAATAAACATACACACACACACACACACACACACACACACACACCACGGACGACAGGGATGTGTATGAGATATATGATGCCTCAGACCTGCTTTGCCAAACATCAATGAGTACAGGCTTAGAGAATATATAGAGATAAGAAGCTGCTCTAAAAACAATTTTTCCTTTTAGGATTGCCTCATAAATTCACACAAACATCCAGTGACCTCAGATAAGCACTACGTACAGTCCAAACCCTGGAGATCATTGAAGGGCTAGAGACTGCTTCTTCAGGCTTGGGTGGAATTTTGAACTGGATAAATAACTTCACTGTAAGTCATTATCAACTGTTATTGGGGATGTTTGATATGAGCTTGCAGCACTTGTCTTTCCCCTCCTACCCCTTCATACGAGAAGGTTTCAGTAATTACAATATTGCACTTGACACGCATCCTTTCCTGAAACCCAGAGACTCTGCTCATGTGACGTGTGGTGCCTGGTGCTATTGTGATTCTGGTGCTGTGTGACATGATCAATTACTACTCTTCCATACCGATGATGGGAATAGAGCAGAAATACTAAAGGTAGTCACTGGAACCAAGTGCCTGATAAATGTTGGGAGGGATAATAATAATCTGTTGGCTTCTGCCATGTCAAGGAGCCTTCAGGTAATGAAGAGAATTTAAAAAGACCTTCAGATGACTTCTCATAAAGAGGAGGCTCACTGTGATGAAAGATGATTGATTAATAAAACAAACACCATTAGTTTTTATCGTTAGGACCACAGACTCAGCTTCCAGCAGAACTATAACCAGACAATCAGAGCTAGAGAGATGCATGTTAAAATGTTCAATATAAGGCATGTGCACGTGTGTTTGTATGTGTCTGTGTGACAACGTTTCTGCTGAAGGAATCGTGCCATTTCATGTAAATGTACTGCCTTGCCTCGCTACAAGGGGCAGTTTCTGTTGCTAAAATAGGTTGAGAAATAAAATGGTTTGAGGCAGTCAGTTGTCTCCTTGTGATGGAAACATCTGGAATGTTTGAATGGAGGGGTATGCTTTATTACCACATAAAGAAATCACGGCCTGTCGCATTTTACCATCTGGAGAAAAGGGAACTGGCCTGTGATGTCACTCCACCAACCCTTTCTGATAAAAACCCCGACCACTCACCCCCAGAAGCCATCTATCCCACAGTGTGTCCCAGATAGTACTTGGTTCTGCCTGTGCCACGCCTCATTGGTCGACTTGCCCATTCCAGTCTGTCTTTTGTCCCTCCCCTTTGTCATTTCCATTTTGATAGATGTCGGCCTGCGATGAATACTGATACAGCCCAAGGTCACAACTGTCAAGAGTGTTGATAGGAGAGAGAGGTGGGGAAATGAGTGAGAGAGAGTGAGATAAAGAAGAGTGGTGTAAGAGAGTGAGACAGATAGAGAGAAACAGGCAGACTGAGTTAATATATGACAAATATATATATACAGATCTGGAAAAAAAACTGTGAATGCAGCGTCTTTTTCTTTTCTCTCCAAAAATGCTGAAATTGAATATTTGAAGTGAGGAACAGAAAGGTTCAGTTGATGAGGTAACTGCAAGTTGACTGCTTCTTTATTTCAAACAGAGTTGCTTTACACTTTCATAGCTCAGATATCTTTTCCATGATTGCTTTGCCATCTAGCTTGGGAAGCAGGGCCAGCAGGGTAGAACCACAGAGGATCTCCACAGCCTTCTCAGTCTGTCACTGGCTCGTCACTTTGTTCAAACACAGACTCCTCACTGATTTTGTCTTGACCGATTTCCAACACTATAATCACAGATCTTGAACGTCAAGGCTCATTGATATTTCCTAAGAATTGAGAGAAAGGACCTGTGAAAAAAAATGACCTCATTGTCGACAAACTTTAAGTAGTGTAAACCTCGTCATAATCACTGACAGCCATGTCTTATGTGTTTGCCTTGTTGCCATGGCGATACGTTAAAGAATGGATGGCCTACTTGCTCAGAGAGAGAAAGTGAAGTGGAAGGATAAAGCATCTGAACAAGGGAACTGCATCCATAAAGTACTGTGAACCCACAGGTTGTAATATATAGAAGTCAGTGGAAACTGACACTGTCCTGCTTTAGTGGTGCAGTACCAAAATAGAGACACCTATTTTGTTCCAAGGTGGGGGCGGGGGGGGGGGGGGGGGGGGGGGGAGGAGGCAGCATCGGGAGAACAGTCCTCAGGAAGACAGATCGCCCTCGTCTGCCGGGGCGATGCAGCCCCTTGGTCTGGAGGAAAAGGAGGCCACACAGACTGGGGCAGAGACACAGCGGTCACAGGCTCATGCTCGGACTGAGTGTCTCTCATCACCACACACAGTTCACCCACAGCCTTCAGCAGAAAGGGAGAGAGAGAGAGGATGAACAAGAACATTTTCCAGTAACCACTTAAGAGTCGTGTTCTTTAGAAGACTGAATAGCACAGAACATGAACCTTCAAGGACCTCCTCTGTGAAACCTTGGTTGAGCAAAACCAACTTAACCGGATCCAAATCAACCAGACCATGTGACTGTGTGTTTGTGTGAGAGCATATATACAGGATACATATGAACAGGTGTGTGGGTTCATTTGAGTAAACATTATGCTTACTTAACAGGAGCAGGAGGACATGCTGCCTTACAGTCTGCTGTACTGTATCTGAAAAGATAACAGCTGTTTCTGTTGGAGCAAAACTTTTCCACGACTAGAATATGCTTCGCTCGGTATCAGATTTTTGTACAGTCTCACTGTCTCATTTGAATACATTTTCTTTGTTACGGTAATGAAACACTGGTCATGTCCATGTACTAGCACAGTCAGCCGATGATGTAATAGACCGCTGAGGTTATGTGAAGCAGGAGAGGCTTGCTGTCCCTCTAGATTTCGCTATGCACTCCGGTGTCTGTTATCTTCTCCTTTGTGATGTGTGGAAATCTAGGTTATCACACACTTGGTATATGCTGTGTCTGATCTGAGAAGTAGATACGTTCAAGGGCAAATTGTTTACAAAGACACACACACATACAAACACAGTAAAAAAAATCATGTACACACATTTCCCTTCATCTGCAGCCAGGAACATTCCACCTGGAGTGAGTTCCAAAGTGGACTATGGGAAAAAACAACTCCACCTCCACTAAACTGTGGGACTCACCTGAGAGGCCTGGCTGCAGCTGGGCTGATTGTGGTCTTCAGATCCCATGTACCCAACACACACACACACACACACGCTGGAGGTTTCCCATGTGGGCTGGGTAGTTAGAGGGGGCTGCTGAGTCACCACCTCTCCATGTGTCACTACAGGCTGATATCCACACAAGACAGATGAACATCCTGGCAATATCTATGTTTTACGTTTTCATGTCTTTTGGATGGGAAATGTGCTTTGCAATCTGCACTGTGAGGTCAGAAGAGGTACAGGCACTGTTTCTCAAGCTATTTTTACTTCATGTGTTGCACTTTAATGAGACTGTAAATGTTAGCTTGCTCTTCCACCGTCACCATGCTTAGCAAGAAAGACAAATATGCAAACATTTGAAGTAAAAAATAATTACTACCTCCTGTAATCCACAATTCATCCACCATCATCATCCGAGGTGCAGCCCTCTTTTTACCAATATTCCAGTAATTGCAAACAGGGGTAGGTTGTTTCTGAGACATATTTCCATCTCTGTTTTGCAACAGTTGAAGATGAAAAACTTCTGTCTGCACACTGTTCCAACCCTTGGCTATAAAAAGACCATGTTAAGCACTATTAATAAGGTGGCTTGCCAGCAAACGCCACAGCAGATGGTATCTTCTTCAAGCGTAGCCTGCCCACATGCCCGCCAGTGGTAATGGGATCCCGATAGGTTGGCAGAGAAGAACAAGTATGGATGTGCACTCAATCATACACGTTGCCCTCCATTCACCTCCACAGTGAATCTGGTGGCTATTAGTGACAAACAAAGCACAAATACATCTACTATGATGTAACTAGGTTTCATCTCTTAGACTCCAGATGGCTGGTTTAGTCTTGATATAGCCAGGAAACACGAGAGAAAAAAGCTAAAAGAGTATAGCAACAAAAAAAAAAAGGTGTACAACAAGTTAGGAACAGTTCATCAGCAATGGTGGGGCCAGACAGTAGAAGATAGATGGCAGGCTTCATCAGCAGGCTGTGGAGAGATTATCTGAAGCACAATGAGCTGCCCTCTCTTTAACCTGACTGATCAGACGGGGTCAGAAGTGGGAGACTAATTCATCATCTCCAGTGGCACATGAGGGCAGTCATTTGTCCCTTGTCTTAAGACACATCACACTGTTTACCCCCCCCCCCCCCCCCCCCCCCAGGCGGCCATTTTGTCCTTGTGAGACTAGCTGAAAAATATCAGTTGGAACGTTAATGTCTGTGGCTTGACTACTGAACTAGTTCTTAAACTGAATGGAAAACATCTCCTATGTTCCAGTTTTAATTAGAACGTAATGCAAAAGCTAATCTTCAAGAACAGATGGGGGAATTAATGTATGCAAAACAACTCTGAAATAACCTGAGCTGCAAAGATCAACACAACTTAGTCGAAAAATGGTCCGCCCCTACACACCCAGCCACACACACTCACACACACACGCACACACACACACACACACACACACACACACACACACACACACACACACACACACACACACACACACACACACACACACACTTCCCGCACTGTCGCGGCTTCAACTTCACCTGCATGGCTCAGTGATATTTGTGTTGATGTTACTCAGCAGAAGTACTACTGTGTGAAACAGCTTTTCACTCCCCTGTAGATCTCCAGTCTGAGGATTTGAGGTTAGACTCAAAAATGGCTGTGCGCTGCAAGATGGTTCTCTGAGGTGGATGGTTGCTTGGTCGCCTCTGTATTTACCCCTTCTGTCAGTTTGATCGATGTAGCACCAGGATAGCCTTGTGTTACTACGCCCAAGACGTCTGCTTGAGAATTCTGCTGGAAAGAATGAACACATGACCACACAGGCTGGAGAAGTGGAATGGAAGTGTGTGTTTGTGAATGAGTGTGTGTGTGCATGTGAGTGTGTGTGTGTGCCGAGAAAGCGAGAGTAGGTACCTTTATCTCTCATTTAGCTCAATCTCCATGTCTCTCTCTCTCTCTCTCGCTCTCTCTTTCTTACTGTCACACTCATTCTTTCTGTCTTCCTTCCTAAACCATTTTAAGTTGGGTTTCATATGGGAGATTTTCTTTTTCCTTCACATGGACTGCCGCTGTCAGCTAACCCAATGATTTTTTCATTTCATGTGCAGAAGGAGAAAAGAAAGCACAGAAAGGACAGTGCTTTGTCTTGATGAAAATTGCATCAATTTTTCAAAGACTTTGATATTCAATCCCAGTTATCGGAAGTTGATGAGCCTGGAAGGTACTTGGTGGGCTTGGTGTTCTGGTTCTTTTGTCAACTGAAGTTGATTCATAATCAGTTGAACAGACGAGGGTGGAGGGGGTGAGGATGTCCGGAAAAAAAATCAATTTACATTTAATCACACGCATAGTAATGTGTCCCCCCTCCCAAGTCTTAACCAGACAAAAGTGAGTAAGTGCCTTCCCTTCGAGCAACCAGTGAATCCACTTCTCCATGGCGGCCAGACTTGGAACAATAAGTTCAATACCTTTGTGCTCGTTCATGGTCAGCCTCTTCATTTTGTCCTCAGATTTAATCCCAAAACACTGCTGATGACATAACAGTCAAAATGGATCGGTTATGATGAATAAGTGAACTAAGTTTAGCACTGGAATAGACTGGACAAAGAGGGAGGTATTTTATTTGACTGAATCTTTGAACAGCCCCCCCCCCAAAAAGATTTCAAAATAATTTTCAGAACAACAGAACATACAAGAATGTACTAGATGCAGGCTAACTCCAGACCCAAAGGAACCCTTTTCCTTACTGTTAGGGCGGTGATAGCTGCAATTGCAGACTTAATAACAGACCAGGCGATGTCAAGGCAAGAATGCTTCTTAGAACCCCCCCTACACAGCATCTTGACCCAGTCATAGCAACCCTCGGTGTAATAATACAGTGCTTTGTATACACATTCACCAGTATTGGGTTCTTAGACATTCATTAAATGCTCTGTCAAGTCCTTTACTCTTATTTATTTAGTTAGGCATCTTTCTGGGAAGCCTGCCAGACATCACCCCCCCTCCCCCTCAGCCCGTCTATACAAATGTGCATGATTCATTTTTGAAGAATACTGTATAATGAATCACAGAAGAGATCTCCTAATAGCTTACTAGCAGTCTTGGAGCATTAGTATTTTGTACCAATCCCTTTTCATACCAAAGCTCTTGATCTACTGCCAAAAATATGCTGAGGATAGAACTACGTGATGTGTAGAACATAGATCCAGGCAATGGATGACTTTCTAACCTTATTATTTACTCCTGTTGCATTATGGGTCGGAAGTATCTTGAGAGCACTAAATGCTCTGGGGCCAAGCAGAGTTCCACGAGAAATTGCTTGTAACTGTGTGTGGTGTGTGTGTGTGTGTGTGTGTGTGTCTGTGTGTGTGTGTGTGTACATGAGCATGTGTGAGTTTAGTGTTTGTGTGTATGAGTCACTGCAGCACTTTTTTCATCCCACTCACATTAAGATAGACATTTCCAGGTCAAAATGGTGCCAGCAATACTGTCTGAATCACCATGATGATGCTAATCAAACAAAGATCCTTGTGGGGCCTAGGTCAAGGGTCATCTTCACTGTGATGACAGCACTAACTCACCACAATCAGTTTCAACAGCTCTCCGTGTTGACGGCCTAGCAAAATAGATAGATGGATGAATGTTCTTAAAGAAAAAACTGACTTGAAAATGTGGTAGTTTGATTTTTTTTGGCTATGTCATGAAGTCATGTGTATGGGGGAATAGTGAGTCTCTCACTCAAAACGACAAGAGTTTTGGAAAGAGGTATAGCAAGTGAGTCTAGTAAGTGAAAGACATTCCAAGCTAATTGATGGCAACATTAAACTCAGACATTAAAAAACTGTAAATGCAAATAAGTTTGTGTGCATGCCTTTGTGCATGTATGCACATGCGATGGTGCATGTGTGTCTGTGTGGCGTTAGGCTGGAGGCATGGGGGAATGTTCTGATGGCTTGACTTCCTGCAGAAGCCACATCAGGGTGCACCTCCTCCAGCCTCCAGCCTCCTTTTCCAGCATGCTACAACACTTCCACAGCCCCTAGGTGGCACGTTTGCTAAAAGCTCTGGAGCTGAAACCTTCGACAAAATGCTACGGGTCTCCGAGGTAACTGGATTAATTTCACCATTAGCCAGAGCGCCTCAGCGGCCGTTGACAGGCGCTTCTAGCATAACCAGAAGTCATGTTTGCCTGATAGTATGGGACAAGGAAACCAGTCAAACGCAGCATGTCGCTAATTAGCTATGAGGGTTGGAGCTGGACTGTTAACCGGCATTTTAAACTCCCCAAAGAAGTGGGGATGATGCTGATGTGGAGGGCAGAAAGTGGGTCCCCAGGCAGGGATTAAGGTGAAGTGATCCCAGAAAGCAGTGGGTGAGCTGGAGATTGAAGGGTTGTTTTAGCCGAGGGAGAGAAACAGCCCAGAGGGTCTCTCTCCTCAGACTTCCTACTTACTGGAGAGATTATTTTGGTGTGATTTGTGTGTGATGGGGTGGATCAAGGTAACCAAGCGTGCTGTCCTCTCAACAGGTCAGCAAAGTCACCTCTGGGCCTCTCTCGGCTCATGGAGGAAACTGGTCCAGACTATTCAGAAGATTGTCTGACAGGCTGTACTTTTTTTTTCTACAAAAAAAGAAATTCTACAGTAGGAGCAATGCTACAAAGGTTTTCATACATGTCCAAATGAAATAGGAATTAGGATACGGGACACATACATTTCCAACAAATGTGCACAAGAAGTACACACATCTACACCTAAGCTCTCGATAAATGTAACCTCAGTGTGTCATATGTCACCTGTGACACATTATCGCATAGTAACACATATTTCTGTCCAACAAATCCATAAGCCTGTGAATAAACTCTCAACAAAAGGCAATTTCTAGATTAATGATCAGTGGCAGCTGGGGTGACAGGTCACAGCCCCCCCCCAGGGTCATCTGAAGGGACTGTCAGCAGGATAACTGGAGGGGTGATAGTCCTTTGTCCTGGGTGAAAGGGGTCCTTGGAGGTCCTTGGTGTAATTACAGGGTGATTATTAAACTGATAGACTAATGAAACCTGACGGTGGAGCTGGGCAGGTAAAGGATGCAGGGGTATGAATCTGTCCAATACAGGCCAAAGAGTAAGGAATTCAAATAATGAAATATTGCATGGATGCCATATTAAAGGATTTAAATGATCGTCACACATGCCATTGTGTGTGCTGAAGCGGAAGCAGCATTAGCTGTTTGGGAGTTTATGAGGTGATTGGTTACTGGTTCGTTTGACACTCACAACTGGGAATACAAAAGACCGCTTTGAATGTAAAGCCATAATTGACCTTGTCATTTCTCTGTGCTTTGTAAATGTATGTGTGATGTATTGATCTGGCGATTGATGAACAAAGGGCATTGTAAGGTAACTTTAGAAGGTAATTTTAGAAGATCATTTACGTTACATCTGTTACGTTTACAATATCTGTTACAGTTACACAACACGCTTTACACTAACGCCTTACAAATAAGTACAGTTGCTAATTAAAGAACTTAGCTACCATCTAGTAACCCATTCCACTGTATCTAGGAAACCATTTCTATATAAATAGGCTTATATAATGAATGTAAATGACACTGGGTGATAAGTTCTACTGAACATGCAACCCAACACCCCCTCCCTGTGAAGTTCTGTCATGATGGAGTGTGGCTCTCACAGGACATGAAGGCTATAGATGGCAAATCATATGTCGCAGCCAGGGGAAATGAGCGCACAAGGGCATGAAGAGTAGACTGATCACCCTACCAGACGCCAAAATGCTGACCAATCAGACTGACTTTCACTTGGTATTTTTACATGGAGAAAGCAGAGCAGAGGGTGAAAACTCAATCTGGGGTTCAAATACAAGGTAGAGGTAAACACAGAGAGGAGATTAAAATACAAATATTTAGTTATCATACAGGAGGATTATGGCTTTTTAACTTGTAAAAATTGAACATTTATTTGAGAAATGTCAATGGGCTGTCTGAAACTACTGTACCTTTGCTTTATACTTCTTGTGTGAGGCAGATATGAATTTTTCCGTTCAAATGGTGAAATGGACTTCTGAAGATGAATCTTTATACTGCACACTTTAGACACTATTCAAGGACAAGATAGCTCTGACATGCACAAAAAGATAGAAAAGAAAGGACTTCTCTGCAGCAGAAATGACAGTGACAAATCACTCCCATTAATTCCCTCAATATCATTGTTTAGGTCAAATATAGTGTTATGTTGTCAGACTGCTTAATTTGAAGCTATTAAGAGTATGAACAACCTCATCTTGCAGGTACTATGATTCACATGTTCTAATCTGACATGGGACTAACTCCCTTTTCTAATTTATCCTAAGCCGGGTTGATTTGAAATGTTGAAATGTTTTGCTAAAACTAATTTAGGAACAGTAATTGGTAGGCTGTAAGTAGGTCTCCCCCAGGTTGGAGGGAAAAAGGTTTCTAATCCTTTCAAATGCTGCCACATTTTCTTGACAGTTAGAGGAAGGTCAGTTAGTAGTGCCTTTTAATCACTACTTTAATGACTTTAAATGTGTTCCACATTTTCGATTTATTTAAGTAGCCAAACCCAGAAGTGTAGAAAGTCAGCAAACAAATGCAATTATGTGCATCCATTCTTTTCTGGCTTTGGCTGTGTATGATTAGCAATTAAAAGTACTTCACAATAAAAGGTGAATAAACAACAGTTTGTCTTGCGGCCCTAGAAAACGGCTGGTAAAATAGAAGCGATCTGAAAGCTCTGGTGTTCAGTGGAGAAGCTTGTGAAGGGAAACTCACACAGCTATAAATAACACTGTTCCTAACCACAATGAAGGGCTCCAGCGGTCATTAAGTGCACTTGCAACGTATCTTCAGGAAAGCAGTCGCCTTTAATCCACTAGTAATTAACAAGTCAAAATGAATTCTGTGAATTGCACCTCAGTGTCTCTTTTTCTGTTATACTTTTCTTGTGTGTCCCTGTTCTCTGTCTTGTAGGCACGGGGAGGTTAGTCTATGATGGCTAGTCCTAATGCCACAGGGTTACCTACAGGCTAAACACAATCTTGCAGTAGTTTAGTACCCCTTCATCTTTAATATCTCAATATGTGCTAAGTATAATTTGCGCTTTTGAAATTGTGAAGATGATTTTAGGATTATACCTGACACATCACAAGTCATTAGGATAGACCAACGGCCCCTATTCAGCGGACCGTGTGACCGTTTAGAGCGTGATCTCAGATGTCGCAGGTCATGGACATCTCGAGTGTCAAACCAGGTTTGAATTTTAATACATTTCATAGTTTACCTGAACACTTTTCTTCGGGGTTAATACAACGTATTTAATTGAGTAATTCAACTTAAATGTTAGGAAAGATTATGCAGCAGAACAACTCTGGTCTCCTGGATATAAATGCATGACTCACCCAGTCAGTTATAAGGGCTATTGGAAAAGATGACAGCTTAATTGCTTTCTAGTTCATCAACACACACCATACATGACATGTCTGAGATTGCAGGGGAGGATCACACACGCTGAAATGAGTATTTTTCAATAACTCGTTCTACACAGTGTGTGTGTGCGCATGTGAACAGCACCATAAATAGCACCATTTGTATAAAAATAGACAGATACATAGAGTCTTGTCTCCAGCAATGCCTTCATCCCTGTTTAGATATTGTTGTGGCTGTCTGGCAGGCATGTCAATGCTTGATATGTTCAGTTGACTGAAGCACATACCATTTCCTCATGGAAATTCTAATTCCATTGGACGTCATTTCAGACAGAAATGATTGTGAGGGAGAATTGCTATTGATAAACAACTGTTGTTGTTGTTGTTGTTTTTGTGTTCATTCGATCTGGTAGAAGATGAGGACACAATCTAAAAATGGAAACACACTGGGTCTGTTAGACCCTGTGTCGTTCCTCCTATTTGAAGCCTGGTTGCACAGTCCCGCATAAATAAGCAAGACCACTGTTGTGATGTTTCTTGTTACGAAAAAAAAATTAACCTGTTAAGAACATGTCCACCTGAGAGAAGAGAAACTACAAAAGTCTTTGTAAAAACAAACTCATTATAAGCAGTTCCTGTTCGTTTTAATAATGGCATTGTGCATCGCTTGAGTGACTGTACAGAACCTTTGATTAAAACTCTGCCGTCATTTGAATCAGTGATGATTACTCACAGATGAGTAATTCATAGGTTTCTTCTGCTGATTCTATATGCTGATGGATATATTTTTGATCATATCAACTGGAGGCACCAGAGTCTGTGAGTTAGACCCACAATGCAATGTGGTTGATAAGGCAACCAAACTCATTTAGTGTCCGCGGTGCAATCGTAGAGACAAGATCATCAATTACAGCGGGACTTGGTCTGCAGTGACCGTGTGTGAATGTCTGGGTGTGTACTGTATATGTGTGTGATGTGTATATGGATAAGTATATGTGTGTGTATGCCTGTGTGTGTGTATGCCTGTTTGCCTCTTCCTTGACCTTGAGAAAACACATACATAGCTCCCATTCACCATTGCAATGCCTAATTTAATCAAGCCACCTGTCTCTTAGCAACACCCCATTTAGGGGCAGAGCCATGTTGCAGTGCTGTCAGGCATTTCATTGGGCATCATGGAAATGGTATACTGTACATAGTTATATTATAAAATAAACTGTATAGTTATACTGCCCAACTCTGACACACTACTTGAGGAATAGAGCTGATCTGACACCATGAAACTAATACTTAATGAAAAATTTAATAAATTCAAACTTTTTCAATTACTTTTATGACGCTCCTGCAAAGAAAAGCCTAGGATGATATAATAAAAATTATAATAACATTATCACCTATTGTATGTATCCATTCTCTGTTGTCCTTTCAAGATCAACAACCAATCATCAAAAAGGGTCCTTTGTGCCCCTGTGCAGCAGTGATTGATTATTAATGCATGCTGTTTCGAGCTCTAACAGTGGATTACCTCTCAGGGATGGTGATATGTCTGTCCCACCAGGGTCTGAAAACAGACGGTCTGGTTTCAGAGTCCCTTTACACACAGTCAAAGCATAGTCAGTTAAATGAGACGAGCCAACTTACTTTCCTAACTCTTATTTGAACCTGATCTCATGTACGTGTAAAACAGCCTGTGGCAATGCTGCTGGGAACACCTGGTCCCTGTTTTGCTGTTGCCAATGAATCTGAGATGAAAGATACATTCATATGTGACATATCTGCTAAACAGAGAGAACAAATGAGGAAGTCACACTGCTTCCACTGCCCTGGAAGTGATCAATCAGTGTTTCCTCCAGGTTCTACTCACCCTGTGATCAAGCACAATGCCTGGATGCCTCTCTAAGGAGCCAAGCATGGCCAATATGAAAGACCCTGATGATGAGACGCACATACACACACACAGCTGAAGACATTTATAGCATCCCACGCAAGGGAATTGTCAGCGACATCAGACAAGCTCACCAAAGTCATACTTGATGCGTTACTATGGTGACATGAGGAAGGGCAGGGTTGTGGATTTGCTAGATTTAGCAGCGTGTGATCAAAGCTTCTAGAAGTTTACTGAGATGGTCCACTTGGTCATCGCTATATGAGAAATGGTGGACCAAAAAAATTCACCAATTCAAATTTTGAAACGACCAGAGAATAGCAACCTTGGCCTCGACTGGAATTCATAAACAGAGAGTTTGTTTTCACAAACTGTCAGTTATAGCCCATTCATTAAGCACAGCATGGTTCTGTGTTGCCTGTGTAGTGCAATCTCCGTCTTGCAGCTGTACTTTCACGCCCCTTTAGGGACGGCAGTCGCTCGTTTAATTGATGAGGCTTCATTGATATCCAATGGGAGTCAGAGATATGTGATCTGACCCTTTGGTATTTGTTTAAGAACTATAGTTGACATGGCAACCTTATTCGCATTCGTGAATTGAATTGAATTCAAGTTTCACCATCCGTTTGCATCGTCTTAGTGTTACTGTCTTATTTTCTCCCTGAGTTGTCTTGGGAGTTGAGCCTTGACTTCCCTGAAAGGTCTTAGTTTGGTTTAGGTACAATTTTATGGGCTGTATGTGAAGGCCTCTTTTAGATTGCTTGGAAAATAAGACTATTCAAATGCATTTGATAGAATTTGAACGTCATTCCTATGTAACTGCACAAGTGAAGTTACATTCTGCTATGTTCAGCTTCTTAAGTCATTTCTCAGAATTCTTCGGTCAGTCACCTTTTTCTATTCTAGAGCTGTTAATGCAGTCATTATCTGGGGCTGTGCCTCCCATTGTACGGCTTCACAAACAGTCAGGCACCATAAAAATCTAATTAACCTTCAGAGTCACACGGCGCCATAAAACAAGTCACTGAACGCAATGTTTTCCAGCTAAAGATGTTCCTCTTCACGGTATTCCATAGGTGTGCAAACATGCACTACTGTAGTTTTTATTACATTTTATACTATTTTGTACGTCGTTTTGGATTGAAAAAACTAAATTAATAGATGTAAATGTTAATTACTTTTGTAACAATTAAATCAATCTTGTATCTCCCCTACAAAGACACACACAGAAGAAGGAAGGGAAATAGTAACCGGCAAGATCCAACATGAAATGTCAACAAGCACATTTGTCAAATTCCCAGAAATGACTGATTCGATGTGCACAGGATACGAGACGATGATGATTCATCCTCTCTGCAGTTGAACTGTCATTATAGTCATCTTATCTGTCTGTTTCCACACAGCTAATGCTGTGATTATTGACCTCTCGCGTTCCAGCACTCCACACACACCACTACAACGTGCCCTCCTGGTAGTCAATGGAGGTGTCTGTCTCCGTTAAATGGGCGTTTGATAGCTTTCCTGTGGTTTTTTGAGTACGGACCTGAAACAAGGGCTGAAAATGAGACCTACTCTGTTATCAGATTCACTCTGAGCCACTAAGCCTCCAGGATATGTCAATCTCATTAGAAACTGCTTACTGAATTAGGATTCAGATGGAACTCTGACGCTGAGAGGCCTGTTCCCTTCTCCCTCGTCATTCATGCCTCCTTCTTCATTGTTTCATCCTCTTGTTGTCTTTGAGAGGGAGGGATTGTGCTGACTGTACACCCTGTACCCTTAGACCAGAAGTGGGGATTCACACAGTCCTTCTCCGTCTGAGTCATGTTTTTATCAGGAAGTGAGGCAATCTGGGAGGAGGGGTAAAGTATCCTCTGATGCAATATTCATGCTCACGATTTTGGTATTTGGAAATTTCATCTGCCCCTCGGCAGCACAGGGCCTGAGGATGCCTGGCAGTGTGTCAGTGTGTGTGTGTGTGTGTGTACGTGCATGTCTGTGTGAGAGTGTGGAGGAACACACACTCTATCCCCAGCTGTTTACATCTCCCCAGCACGTCGGCGGCTGTTTCCATGGCGACGGGAGTAAAGATAGTCGGGATGTCTCGCAGACCTGGTTCTAAGTGAGGGGCTGATTGCTGGACGGGAATGAAAGAAAGACAGACACACAGCGGTGGGTCAGGAACAGTGAGAGAGAGTAGACCTCTCATTATCGACACGTCTGTCATTGTTGATAGAAGGAGCAGGAAGCAAAGTTAAATTCCAGAGGTAATATTACAACAAACTGGAGGTCTGGGCTCTGGTTCACAACAGAATAATTAGATGTGTTAGCTGGATTTTAGCGGCTGAGACATTGTGGTTTTAATGTGTTGAATGTTCCGAATAATATCTTTGTCTTGGATTGTCTGTAAATGAATCGTTTGATGGAATCCTGCGGTGACAAGTTGAAGAAAAATTTTAAAATAAACAACAATCGCGTAAAAGATAAATATGTTTATGTGATCTTTTCACATAGCATGTACGTTTACTCTATCCACATTGTTTAAACGTGATATATGTTGTCCTTTTTTACAAGTTGACATTATGGTTTTTTAGCATGCACTTCAGAATGCCAACAGATGGCTCCACGAATACAGACTTCAAACTAGAATTTTCCTCACATTTAAAACATACAAAACAGGAACCTGGATCAATAAGCCTTGACAGTTGTGGAGGAAATGAAAAAGCACAGCATTGGACTACCATGACTTGTACAAGGAACCAATAAATGTACTCTACAAGAGACACATAAATACATGTTCTGAATTCAAAGGATAAACATCTTTAGAATTACAACTTTGTCATAGAATACATCATGAGAAGTGACCTCATCAGGTCAGAGCAGCAGTGTACTGTACTACACAAGTAGGCCCGGGGCTAAGGGAAGGAAACTTCACAGCCAATGACTGTGTTGACCATCCTAGTCTTTTGATTGGTAGAGTCACTAATCAATCCTCATTCAACCAATGAGGAGACAAATCATTTGCTTTGAATTCTTCTTATAGACTGTCCTCATTTTCGATTACTAAAATCACAGTGTGAATCGGTGCATTCGGATTGGAATTCTTATTGCAAATCTTCTCCAATTGTTGGTGCTCATAAGTACAGGGTAACTTATCTCCATAGAATAATCTTTAGCATTTCTTTTTCAATGTGTTATAATTGTTTCAAGCTGGTTATATGAGGGAAGTTAATATTTCATAAGTAGGTCTTACTTTACTTGCCCTAACAATTGCTTGTTATAGGTCTATAGTTCAGGATTCTAAAATACACACGTTTGTAAAACACACACCAGAGCAATGAACCCACTGAAAACTACCAAGGGAACCCAAAGCATTGATGGCCGCATGGAACATTTATTCAACTTAGCACATTAGTCTCTCTACACTGTATATCTGTAATAGCTCATATATGAATACACTCCATTTTTAGACCACAAGGTGCCTCAACTGATACGTCTTAAAACATTTATTGCGATGGGAAACACCACAGTAAGTTGAGTGATTAACGTGACAGATCCTGGTTGTCTCCTGCCAACAGCCCCATTACCTGACTTCCCATCAAAGGACAGGTGAGGGGAGGTTCTCCTTGGCCCAGGTGTGCTGTGTCCTATTTACAAATACAACATTTCTATACATATACAGTAGCTAGCCTCGCTTAAGGAGTTATAGTTGTTTTGTTAGTTTTTTACACTTTGAATTGATTCCCCATCCCCCCTCGTGTCAAGAAGTAGCGAGTGTTCCAAGTGGAGTCAGAATCGTTGCAAAGTTCTTCCAGTCATGTAATCCTAGGATCCTCGGAACATTCTGTGTTCTAAGTCTGGGACAGTGTCTCTCAGAGTGATCGTGGACTTGAGGCTGTCAACCAGGCCTCTGTCCTCTGGATGAGGGTTCCATTGGGCCGTGTTCCAAGGGAACGTGTCATTATCTGAATGGAGGATCCACACACACCCATAGCGAGTCATAATCCACGGCCGATGATTGCTCTGTCCCACCGTCATTCAAATATGAAAAGTCTGAACAAAATATAAACAGGTCACATCTCTAAATATCAGAAATGCATCTGCCTCTATAGAATACAGTTGAATATGCTAACATGCAGACTGACGCTAATTCAAATCTACGTATTTACATTTGCCCCCTTGTCACTAACAGTTAACATGATATAAACCTGGCTTGAACCGTACACAGACCTATGACATTCTATGAATATATATACTTCATTGTAAACTCTCAAATGCTTAGTACTGCCATAAGTGGGGAGCAAGGGGTGATTCAACAACGTATTCCCATACATACAGTCTGGAGGGACTGTTGGCTGAGGATTCTGTTTAATTTGGAGACAGTTTGTGTTAAAGCGTAAGATGCACATGATGATGAGCCAGTTGCTTAGCAACCTTCCTGCTACTGGTAGAGACATAAGATTGAGTCTTCAGTCTCACCCCTGCCTTGCACCTGTTGTTACATTGGCAACAATTTATTTGTGGCGTAAAATGTCTCATCAATAATGAATCGTATGTTATTAAATAATTTTGTGTGTGTGTGTGTAAAGAGGATCGATTGTGAGGAAGATTTAGTGGCAAGGGCAATGCATCAAGGACATTCTTGCTGTCAGAAAACACAGAGGTCGAACACAAATCGTGAATGGGGGAGTATGGTTCTTGGTTAGGGCTTTGTAAAGAGAGGGAGACAGAGGGAGAGAGATATATATGGAGACAGTGCAAGGGAGAGAAGGAGCACAAACAAAAGATAGACGATAGGTGGAGTGACGGAGGGAGAGTGAATAAAAGAGAGAAGACATGAGAAAGAGAGGTAGAGAGAAAGAGCAAAACAATTATTTGTGTTTGCAACTGTATTGCTGTATACACATCAAAAGTCAAGAGATCCTCAGGAAATCCAAATGTTTATGGTTTCAATTATTGAATTACCCTGCTTGCCGAACACCAGAAACACAGATCTACACACACTGTAGATCTACACTGCGTTCTGAACCTTCATGCCACTAGGACAACAATTTTACCTTAGCGGAGATGCCTGTATCCCTCCGTCATTAAGACAGAACGCTGCTCTCTGCTTGAGTGAAACCAGTAAAGACAACCTCTTTGCAGTTATCTGTGAGTAAACAATCGGAACACACTTCAGCTTGGCAACAAGGCAACAGTCGACCAAATGCAGTTGAAATCACAGACCGTTTGAAATCATCAGCAGATCCACATGCAAAGTAAAAAAAAAAAAAACAAACAAAAAACAATGTTTGTTTTCTTGTGTGTTCAGATCCACCCGTGGAGACACAGCCAAAAGCACACTGCAGACACACAGCAGGTCAGATCCCAGGCACATTCCCAGCACCACAGTTTTGATCTTCACTCCTTGTTGCCTTTCTGTCTGTCTCTCCCACCACAGTGCTTGCAGACGATGACAGGATGGTCCATGCAAGCATGACTAGGCCTAGTGGAAGGTGAGAGTGACAGGGGGTGGGCGAGGGGGCGTGCGTGCGTGCGGGAATCAAGACAAAGTCCTACACACATCTCCCGACACTCCCACCCCAAAGAAAATGACAAGAAGCAGACACAATCACAGTCATGTGAGATTCAAATGAAGCAACATCATTTTTTTCTTTTTTTTGGAAGCACATTTTTCTCAAAATATAGAAACACAGCAACGTATAATTTCCCTGATCCTTATAAGTCTCCAGCATGAAATGTTGTGACAGCTACTTTATTGCCATTAATATACAATAGGGTGCATCAAAAAACACAATTCTTGAATATTGATATGGCTGGGTGTTAAAAGTGTTCCAATATATGTAAAAACAACACATGCAAAAAAAAAATCAAATCCATGATTATTTAGGGGTGCCACCACACCTGTTTTAGTGGAATAAAGTGGTGAACAGTGCTCAGTGGTCGCCATGGAGATTTTAGGTAAACAAAGACTGCAACTTAAGAAATCTGAGGTGATCTTTATGTTTTTTGTTGTTATTTATATTCCTATTATACATTACTACCAAATATGTGGTTTTGTCTTTGTAATTTGAAAGATTTGTAGTCATAGATAGAGTCAGTGAGGTTGCAGTGAAACAATTGGAGAAAATGGAGTGCAGACTTGATGCCACATTTCCACTGTGGCCTCCAAATGTTGAGAAGCTGATTGATAACCCTGAAGACCTAGCTTCTTGGCCAGCATGAAGACCGACAGAGTGGCCACATTTGGTGCATTAGATAAAAAGCTACAGCTCAAGGTGAAGCGGCGAGAGGAGCGTCCTGCTGCCGCAGCAGCCAGGCAGTCCCGCTGTGAAAAGGAGCTGAAGGAGAAGATGGAAATGTCCACCTTGGTGTCAGAAAGTGATGAGGAGCCAGAGGATGATTCTAACACAGTCTGTCCACCATCTGAGGCCAAACCATCCCTGAACCTTAAGAAGAGTGGAACAAACGTCGTCATTCCACCTGATATTCTTAGCCGACCAAGTGTTGTGTCACTGGCTACAAGGTTGAAGATGTCTCCAATGCAACAGGCTGCCTTCACGCCCTCTGTGACTCTGTGACACCCTGGTCACAGAGTCAGGTGGTGATTTTACACATACCGAGCAAGACGCCAGGTGTTGGAGACTGTCAGTGAGGAGCATCTTACAGTGGTGGTTGGGGACTGGAGCGGGTTCCTGCGGGTGAAACTGCTTTTGAAACTGCTTGGTGTCCCTGTGTATAAGAATCATGAGGCATGTGGAGCTATTATTGCCCGGTTGACATGCAAGTTGCTGGAAGACCGGTGCTGCACTGACCAGGTTGTCAACATAGCATTTGATACGACACCATCAAACACTGGCCATCTGACAGCAGCCTGCATTGCAATACAACAGGTGAGATGCTTCCCCTGGCTCTCTTCAGCAGCAAGGTGCCCATCGATGACAAGCACAAGCCTGCTGATCTTCCGATGCATGTCCCCCAGCAGCGCTTTGGAACTGGCTATGGCAAGCCAAAGTTTCCCACCCTCTTGGCAACAACCACCTTGGCTGACCTCGCCAATGCAGATTGTTGGTTTGGGATGCACCAGCTGCACATTGATCCAGCATTCCTGTCTCTGGATGTGAAAGAATGGGCTACCAATGCTGCGTTTAAAAAAAGTGAGGTCAGTGTCCGACTGTCTGTGCAATGAATGTGGCAAATGACTGTGCCGAGCGTGGCGTCAAGCTCACATCGGGGTTCAGATGGCTCAGCGGGTTAAGGCGTTGGCCTCATGATGGGAAGGTTGTGAGATCGAGCCCCGGCTGTGGCTATATGACATTGTGTCCTTGGGCAAGGCACTTCACCCTACTTGCCTCAGGGGGATTGGCCCTGTACTTGCTGTAAGTCGCTCTGGATAAGAGCGTCTGTTAAATGAATAAATGTAAAATGTAAATCTGACTTTGTCTCAGTGGCCAGGAAGGAGCAACACCTGCAGAATGTGCTGCAGGTGGTTGAACATGACCGTAGCCAACACCCAACCTTTGTCACTGCAAACGCAAGCTGAATAGGAGGGTTACTCTTGGGTGGCAGGTGGGATGACAAATCTGGGGTTAGACACACTAGCGAGGTTCAGTTCAGATTTGCCCTGTCTCCCTGGTGATGTTGCTCAGTAGAGCAGACTCTAGCACAGTAGACTGAGCAATCAAGATTTTCTAGTGAACTTGCCAATAGTTTGTTATTTAATTGTGTTACTATTGCCCCTTGTGTTTAACAATCAATTGTTTAAACTTTATATGTGTGTCCGATATCCATCACTGCTACATAAAATTCAGGGTAAGTCCACCTGAACATGTCCCATTTTGTCAATAGAGCAAATTAATGGAGTATCTTGAAAGTTTAATTCTGAGAAATACCATATCTGCCCAAAGGGCAGACAAATATATTTACTTTGATAACCCTATAGAGAATGTTGTTGTATAAGAGTTCACTGTACATTTCCAGGTAAACCTTTTGGCAATTAAGGCTAGAAATTTCACATTTTCCGAAAATGTACAAAAGTTTACATGTGAGGTGGCACCCCTAAATCTCAATGGATTTCCTCAAAACTTTGCAGAAGACATTTTTATGTTCATTGGAAAAAAGTGGAATGCCAGCCAAATTGATATTATTAAATAAAAATTTTCCCATTGAAATTTGATGCACCCTAATATACAATAATACTGAACTCATGGTAATTTCAAAGTGACGTAGGGCAAGCTAAACTAAGGTGGTCACCATCTCCAGCTGCAATAGTTAATTGGTGATGAGGATAACACAAGGTTAAACAATCCTTAAGCCACTGATATCAGTCCCGATAGTGGCTGATCTGAAGCGAACAGCACTGACAAAGTCTACATGACTGAGCGATGTTGTTACTCGTCAATGGCTTGTTTTGGGTGGTGGAGGGGTCTGGGTGTGGAGGCTGGCCTCACAGGATGGAGGGGATGGGGGAGCGGGAGCGCCTGAGAGGGCAGGGCGAGCCGTAGGGTGAGGTGACGGGAGACAGTCTCAGAGCATTACCAGCCATGCCTGCTATGTTGCTTAAGCTTCGGGATTTCTCATAACCTTCGGATGGGCGAGCGAGGTGATGCAGGAACAGGGACATGAACACACACAGGCAGGCACACGGTCAACATCCCCAGTTCAGGACAACCAAGGAAGCAGAGACAGGACAGGGGACAGAATAACAGCAACACAGTGTATGGTGAGGACATACACAAACACCCCAGCTCATCGATAGAGACAATTTCACTGAATACCATGGCAGTTCACTAAACTATCATCTTAAATCATTATCGAGAGGACAAGCCAACACGTCTATTTTATTCAGTGACATCATGTGGTTAATTCAGCCATGTGCTCAGAATAGCCCTTGAGAAACATGCCTTATTCCAATTGCACATTTTTGACATAATGTAGTGTCTTGCTGAAAACAGCTGTTAAATTATAATTTGCTCGCATTTGGTTTAACTGTCACTGAAAAAAATGTGAGTTATGTAAACAAAGGCACATGCAATGTTGAGCTGTGCCCAGGAAACAACACATCTGTAGTGAACAGAATGTTAAGTACTTCCTACCAGAAAATCATAAAAAATGATAATGACCATGATAATGAGTCTATAGCAGTGACTGTCAGTGAAATACATTGAGGTCTTTTATAATCATCTAAAATGATAAACTCCACATTGTTATTGTAAGGCAGCAAGACCATCGAGGAAACAAGTATCCAATCGTCAAACCACCTTCAAACCAGCCAGCGTTAACACAACACACCAGTTAGAGGGGACCATGGCAGGGTGCTGCTGGCGGTGTCTGGGGGCAGAGTGGCCTCATCTCTGATTGAGGATCTGGCAGATTAGGGGTGGTAGTGGTGGTGGTTCCTTTCACCAAGCACCCAAGAGTGGGACCCAGAGAGGCTCTCAACACACGTGGCCGTCTTAAAGACGCCTACCTCATCCTCAAGATTGGAACTATTATTCAGACCCACTAAGAAAGCGAGTCTGAGTGTGCGGAACGTGAGTGGATAAATTGACCTTGTAATTACTGGTAGACACTCTGTTACTCTGCCACTGCTCCAGTACAGTAGTGTTGAGAAGTGTTTCAAGCCCCACAGCTATTTCATGAAAAGCAGAAGATTGAGATTGCCTTCTGGAGGGGCAGTTAAATTCTGATGGCAGGCAATTAGCTGAGGTTTAACAGAGTACCATATTACACTGCAGATTAACACAACATTAATACGCTTCGAGATGAAGGAGATAAAATTGAGAAATTAGAACGGCAAAGGAGCTTTAGGGCTAAACGTTCATTAAATGATGTAAAAGATTCGTTTTTATCAATGAAATATCATAGCAGGACAATTACTTGCTGCACATGAAGCTCTGGAAATAATCCGTTATTTTCCACATGTTCAGTAACATGGTGGAATCTCAATTCACATTTACATATTTCTCTGTATATCGCTTTGTGAGTCTAATTTCATGTTTAGTCTTCATTTGATTATTGAGTCTGCATTCCAGTACAATAAATGGAATTTGGCATTCCCTTTGGGATTTTATCATCTTCAAGACTTCTAAATTGAGTCTGTTCTGATACTGTATATACCACAATGAGTTACCTCATGTCTCGATCACACCCTCCCTCCCCCACAACTTGAAACTGCACACACTAACTGAATAATTGATATTTAATACAAAACATCTTACTCCATTTCAATCTAGACTACACAGATTTGTGTTTGGAAAGAAAGGAATATGTCATGAGAGTTTAGTTGAGTTTGTGAATGCTGTTAGTAATATGATGCAGGAATGTCATGGGTTTGTCCAAGTGATAACAACATATTACGGGACATTTCATGATAACAGCATGGTAACACTTTACACCAAATCAACGATGAACTCTGGGTGCTGGAAGTGAAATTATGACAGAACGTCCCGTTGAGTTATTACCAAACAAGTGGGATGGTTTCCGGCTAAAGCGCATGTGTCAGTACGGCATATTATGGGATGGCGCCTCAGTACCTGTCTTGCGTATCCCCCCATCAGCAGGGCAGGTGTAGTCACTGGCGGCCAGAAGGAAGCAGGTCCCCTCGCTCCTCTGGTCCTGCTCCCGGGTGCTGGAGCGCCGCATGGGGACACGCTCCTCTGGGGACATGGTGAGGTCACTTCCTCCACTGCAGTCTGCAGAGAGGACTGGAGGGTGTTTGAGGGAGGAAGGAAGGGAGAACGACAGAGAGAAACACAGAAAGAAAGAGAAAGAGAGAGAGAGAAGGACACAGATAGAGAAAGGTGTGGATGGGGGTTGGAAAATGGGGGTCATGGGGTCATGAGTCAGGATAAAACATGAAACAGGCTCCCACATCAAGAGCACGAGCCAAATGCCATGAGGAGCACCACACGGCGAGCGAGAGGTCAGTGCTCATATAGAGAGGAACCAGTCGAATGGAAGGAGTCGAGCCACGCTTTGGATCATGTTGCAATGAAAGCAGTCGCTTGGGAGAAACACAACAGACTTGTGTGTGAGAGATGTGTGAGTCACACCTTATGCTGAGAGAACACATTTATCTGGAAGAAATGTATGAGAAGACAAATCTGAATTTAGATCAATCTCCAGTGAATGTTCCAGTACTGTACATTGGTGGTGGGTTTGAAAATAAATCTCAATGGATGGTTTACAGATTGAATCTTAAATGCCATATAAACCATGGCCTGCACTACATTAACAAAATATTTAAATGTCAAGTAAAACAATTCATTGCAACAACAGAAAAAACGTTTTGCATAACCTGAGGAATTTTTTCATTATAATTCAAAGAAAGCAGGAACCTAAAGGTCAACACTAATTTCCATCAATATCAGACGCGTCAGAGTACATTACTGACACAACCCTGCAGTGGAGAAACATCCAGCTACTCATCCTAACACAAAAGCACAATTCTTTCTTCAAGGCCAGACTGTTGCTCTGACTAACATCTAACAAGAAAATATATGCTGTATATACGTGTGAATTCACAGTATGTTTTAAAAAAACGGATGTTTTTTATATATATGCTCAATTCCATTCATGGCCCTCCCTTATCACTGTTGCAATTTGAGAAAAGCTGGGAGTTGAAAGTGTTCAATCTTTCACAGATGCAGAAGAGAGTGGCAGAGGAGGTGGAGAGCGTTCAGAAGGGAAAACCCTTTCTATTCCCTGAGAACAGCCTGTCAAATGGCCTCCATTTTCCATCTGAAATGAGATTTTCTTCTCGATTCCCGACTCTGTGTTGTCTCTTCGATACACCTGCACGGAAATCCCCCCCCCACCCCAGCCCCCACTCCAGCCAGGGAAGCTGCCCATGAATATTTCACAGCCCTAGCTCTAGTCCACCATAGCATGACCCACCTCGGTCTCACCCCTACCCCCCACCCCCCTCACCCCCCCCCCGTTCCCTGCCCTCACCTGAGCGATGGCGCTCCAGAGCCCTGCTCCCCTTGACGTGGCAGAGGTCCCCCTGGGTGCTGTTGCAGGTGGTGTTCAGACAGGGGGTGTTCAGGTCGGTCTTGCAGTAGATGGGGGAGCCCCCCTGCACAGCCTGGGGGATGTGCTTCTTCCTCTTCTTGGGGAGCTTCTGCTTTGCCATGGCCAGGGAGTAGTACATCCCAAAGTTATTCACAATGACGGGCACGGGCATGGCTATCGTCAGCACCCCTGCCAGAGCGCACAGAGCGCCCACCAGCATGCCTGACCAAGTCTGGGGGTACATGTCTCCGTAGCCCAGCGTGGTCATGGTGACCACCGCCCACCAGAACCCGATGGGGATGTTCTTGAACATGGTGTGGTCGCTGGCGGTGGGGTCATTGGGGTTGGCACCGATGCGCTCGGCGTAGTAGATCATGGTGGCAAAGATGAGCACGCCCAGGGCCAGGAAGATGATGAGGAGGAGGAACTCGTTGGTGCTGGCGCGCAGGGTGTGACCCAACACACGGAGCCCCACAAAGTGACGGGTCAGCTTGAAGATCCGCAGGATGCGGACAAACCGGACCACCCTCAGGAAGCCCAGCACATCCTTGGCAGCCTTGGACGACAAGCCGCTCAGCCCCACTTCCAGGTAGAAGGGCAAGATGGCCACAAAGTCGATGATGTTCAGCACGCTCTTGATGAACTCCAGTTTGTCCGGGCTGAAGATGACCCGGACCAGGAACTCGATGGTGAACCAGAGGACGCAGACTCCCTCCACGTAGGTAAGCGCTGGGTCGGTCTCGATCTCGTACTGCGGGCCCAGGTCTGGAAGGCTTTCATTGCGCACAGGATCCGTCTTGTTGATGATGGTGTTGAACGCCTCGTGGGTCTCCAGGCAGAAGGTGGTGATGGAGACCAGGATGAAGAACAAGGAGGCAAAGGCTACGAACTACAGAGAGAGAGAGAGAGTAAGAGGAGAGAGAGAGGAGAGATGAAGTCCATTAGCTATGATAACTGCAGATTGAGGTACAACATTTAAGCAAGCACCAAGCATTGTCCAATAGTCCAATATTGTTTAGGAAGCCCAACCTGCTGATTTTTTGGGGGGGCGGTGGGAATTAAGAATATAGAGAAGTTGAAAGTATAAAATACACCATGTAAAATATTTAATGGCCATGACACTATGTATTGTTTTGAAGGTCTGCTTTTCAGAAGGAAGACAAAACAAAACTATACCTTTCAACTTTGACCTCTCAGTAGCAAACAATGCTGCTGGGGCATTGACTAGTACAGACACGCGTTCACCTTGCTGCTGCTGACAAACAGGAAGCAGAGGTCACCTCTGGAGGTTTTCCTGGCCTCCCCCCCGCCCTCCTCTTTCCCCCCTCGCTACATGATTGTTTCTGTCTCTCTCTATTCCGCTCGCCTCCTTCCCTTTCATCCTGGCTGGCCCAGGACTAGAAGCATATGGCCGGCCACAGGAAGCACTTCTCCCTCTGGCCTGGGACAGACACATGCTGGGGTAGAACGGCCAGGGACGGAGTCACGCTGGGACCGACTGGCCAAGGTTCTGTGGCCTGTCAGCAGCAAGTGGCACCCCACTCTCCTCTCTCTCTCTCTCTCTCTCTCTCTCTCTCTCTCCCCCTTGCTCTTTCTCTCTGTCTCTCTCGCGCTCTCTCTCTCTCTCGTGTCCCCGAGCTACAGTGTCTCCAGAACAGGGTTTTCCAGAAGGCTCCAAGGCAAATTGAGGAAGAGACAGATAAACAGCCCTCATGGGTGCTATTTGTTAGTCCTCGAGCCTCGTTTACTGGGCAGGCTCTCTGTCCCAGTGGTGGGGGTTGATGGGAAGAAGGAGAGGCTTCTGGGATGGCTCTGGGATTAACTGGGATTGATCATGTTAGTCAACTGACAGTTATTAGAGACTGATGACCTGAAGACACACATTGCAGTCACCGTACGCTATAACCGTCCCTGACATTTAACGCTCTAATATCAAGGTGAAACACAAATCACTGTGTGAAAATATGAAGATTGAGCATGATGCCACAACCAGGCTTTCACAAAAAGAGCAATTCACATTGTCACATTGTAACTTTGGACAGCCAGCTGTATAGTTGTGTATTTACCACAGACCACTTTCCCTCCCTACATCCTCCAACAATGTCCCTGCTCCATTTGACTTTACTTAACCTTTCTTTAAGCTGGCATGGTGTAATTAAGACCATAGAAAAAGGTCTGACGTGACAGTCTTTCTTTCCAGACCCACGTCACACTCTGTCTTCTGGTTGGCTAGCATGAGTCACATGGTCTTGCTCACTGTAATACTGGCATTTGTGTGATACCAAAATGTTGCCATCAATCATTCCTGATTTATTAGGTTTACCTGCAGTTATGTACATTAAACTTAGCCATAAGTGACAACACATCCTAAACGCAGAGGACAACTGATGCTTCATGGTGGTTTTATTTGGTGTCTTGTACAGGCGGGATGTGCATCATCACCACTCTCTCCAGTAGTCCCCCGATGGCTTGTAACAACCAAATGATGTAATTGGACAAAGATAGGAGGACATGCTCTCGTGCATGTGCACACACACACACACAAACGCAGATAACCAGATCTCAAAATACCGAGGCAGAGGCTGAGAGAGAGGAAGGCAAGAAGAGAAGAGCAGATGAAAAGAGGAGAACAAGAGAAAACATGTGCACATCTTTCCTTGTATTGCTGTTCCCTGTCTTCCCTGAAAAGAAGGCGAGCTCAAGCTCTTTTTGTTGGTATTATGCGTGACACGCTCTGCATACTAAAATACATTTCGAGTTCTAAGTACGTTCTCATACTTACTACCATAAATCCTGTGCTGGGAGACCCACATTCCTCAGGGGTAAACACTGGGGACACGTACAGCTTAACCTTCTATCATCACAGCCGGTAAAAAAAGGGCCCTTCCTCTCTCTGAGGCCTTCAGGGAACTGGTCCAATCAGCTGGCCTATCAGCCAACACAAACAGCTGATGGGAAGCAATCGCGGATGAGACCCGATGCACAGGTTCCTCTTTAGAAGACAAATCGCATCACTTTGTTGGGGCGCCTCAGCCTGGAGCTGTTGGTGTGCATGGAGCCATGACGAAGAAGGCAGACAACACGGTTCAATCTCACAACCTCCCCTAACAGATTAGCCGTACCAGTCCTACTGGAAGCAGGAGAGCCAGACAGACACACTGACCCTGGCGCTGGGCCAGGAGGAGACTATGAACTGTAACTGATACAATCATGGCTTCCATTAAGAGGAGGAAGGGAGAGGACGCAGGCTGGGAGGATGATGGGAGGGGTACTCAGGTGAAGAACGCTTCACGAGAACAGAATGATATTGTGAAATTGCCCCGCGTTGGCACACGCTGGCAAACATCCATGGGAAAAATCCCCCGGATCAGGCAGCCACGCCTTCGCAGTCCTCTTTGTAAACAGCCCGTCAGATCCAGCCAATCAGAAAGCCTGTCACTGGCACCTCCTCTGGACCTCCACCATCTGTTTTGGCACTGTGGATGTGGAGCGTTGCAGGCCGGTTCCATATGGAGCAGCCGATCACCACATGACTGAGAGGAGCCGTATTGTCTTGGATCTGTGCCCCCGCCCCACCCCCCTCCGCCATCACCACCCCCATAAAGAGCGTGTCACATCATACACAGAGGGGGACCACGGAGGGTGTAAATATGGTTTTAAATACGGCCCGGATGTGCCGTTACAATGTACTCTCGCTTCAACTGCAGGCAGTGGCTCAAAGTAGTCATTGACCCAACCAGGGATGCACACACACCAGCTTCAGTACCACTGACGCCCCCCCATCCCCCCATGCACGCACACACATGAGCTGCAGCTGTGAACAGGGACCCCAGGCAGACACCCGTCTGCAGCTCCTGTCTCTTCAAAGACCCCACCCCCCTCTGACACCACAGCGGTGTCATACTGGGGAACAAGCAGCAGGATTCTAATGACAGGGAAGACCATGTAGCCACAGCCACACACGTGTTCACATGACAGGCAGGGATCACACATCCACAGACGGGGGAACGGCTTCATTGGTCTCTGCTCAGATGTTGAGACAGTGTCTCTGTTGGGTGCAGTTGGGTGGGTGTATGTTATGGTGTGTAATAAAGGACCAAGTAAACGCTACTACTGAGAACGAAATACTACCGACTACTACTCCTGCTGCCTGGTTCTAACGACAAACATTGTGCAAATAAATAACATAATTTGACAAAAGAAACCAATTTCTCTCTCAGCGACATCTTATTGGGGTCCAAACCCCAGGATAAAGACGCTCATATGAAGCAAATGGCCAGTAGCACGATGGAAATGATGATCCCACAGAGATACAGAGGATTATCTGGGAGGAACGAGGCGACAGGACACGTAATAGATTTTCCCATGTTACAATGAAGTACCCAAACAAAGACTCCTTTATCACACCACAGCCTCCACTTCTCCCCTCATCCACTGCCGCCATGGTAACGGCACCTTTCTTTTTTTTTGACAGCTCGAGATGGTGAAACGTTGATGTGGAGGGAGAGAAAGAGAGAGGGAGAGAGGCGGGAGGGAAAGAGAGAGAGAACGTGAGGAAGAATAGCAGGAGATGGAGGAGACAAGAAATGAATAGTCTAGTTTTGTTATCTGGCAGAGAAAGGAAAAGGGATTTCCCCCATTCTGTGTCTCTCTATCTCTTTCTCTCTGTCTGTCTTTTTCTGTGTCTCTCTTTTTCCTCTTTCACATAAATGAAGACAGGATTTCTTTTGTTGAAATATGACAAAACAAGAAGTAGTAAATACTGTGACTTGGCTTTCCTGGATTGCTGATTGGTCCTTGATTTGACAAAAATAGCAGGTTTAGGTAATGCACATTTGATTGATGAAAATCGAAAAGGTTGCCTTCAGATAATCATTGAGGACTAAATGAGAGATTACAAATCTTTACATGAGAGGGAAAGGTTTGTTCTGTCTCTTTCCCTCCGTTCTTCCCTCCACCTTCTCCCTCTTCTTCACGATTTCCCCCCTTCCCCTCCGTCTCTCTCCAAGCTCTCTCTCATGCTCATTATACATCTTGCCATGACATGACAGCCCTTCTCGCTTGGGGAACCCTTTCAAACCCACAGCTTTTGGCAACCAACCAGATGACAGGCTATAAATAGCATATCCAAATTTTCAGGCGTTCTAATTTGAATAATTCATTGTCACTTTAGCTTGTGAAGTAGATGTGGAGGGCCTGAGACACAGACAGTTTAGTCCACGACAGACTCAGTGCTGCCGGTCTACACAGCCATCCGAAGGTCTCCCAAAAAGAGAGGTGAAACACACTGTCATGTCAGTCTGCCCGTAGCCTACTGTGCCATATCTACTCTGAGCCAATTAAAGATGAAAGGAGACTTCCCATTAGCTGGCTCGTAACTGTCAGCCATCAAACAACTTTTACAAATACACAATCCAGATCATCTTCTGCGTCATGGTCTGCCCGAAAAGGAGATGACATAACGTCCATGTACCACACGACAACAGGGGAAAAATGTAGACAGGGACCTCAACGTTGCCGTAGAAAAAAAGGCTGAAGCCGTTAGCAGAGATGTATTTATACAAAGGACGTGTGTATAGATAAACATACAGTAGCTACTGTATAAAACACAGTATTTGTCAGTAGATTACCAGTGTCTTTGCAATGGATCTGCAAGGAGGTGCCTGTCCAATGTCATCTCCTTATGTTGATTGACAGCTTTGGCAGACATAACAGTTCACACTCGACCCAGACCTCACACAGACTAGTGTGAATAGGTCATGTACTGATTGTTTCATTCGCCTATGTCATTTCTTCCTTCCTCTCTTTCTTAATTATTTTCCTCCGCCCTTCTTCGCGTGTACGGTACGTGTGTATTCAGGAGGATGTGCAGGATGTGCAGGATGTGCAGGCGGCTGTGTGTGCGGTTCTAAACGCACGTGCACCAGCGTATGTGTATTCGAGTGGGTGTCAGAATCCAGACTTCCGAGGCGTTAAGTTGGCCCTTCATGGCTTCCTGAATACATGAATATATCATTGTCATTTCAAAACTAACAAACACGCTATCAAAGTACAGGGAGCTATTCAGGACAAACTTTAATGTCTCCTCCCATAGAGCTGAGCGCCACACATCCTGTCCCCTCCCTCTCCCCCACCAACACACACACACACACTAAACCCTTGATCATGTATTGCTGAGAACAACCAGTGGCTCCTCAGCTTAACAGGGCTGTTATTTGTCCCTCATGTTCTCTGATGAGTCGTCTGCTCCATATTTGCTGTGCTTTATTTAGTAAAGCACCACCCAAGTGGGTCAGGCACAAATAGCACGATTGGGAGGGTCAGCTGCACTGCATTCTGGGAACGTTCTGGGGTTATCTGGACCCCCTGGTTCCTGCAGGTGGGAGAGCCATGCCAGGGACATGCCATGCAGGGAGATGGAGCAGGGGCCGAGTGCCCGGGACTCTGGTGGCATGAGTGGACTCTGTTGACAGTGCAGCACCCCGCCTCACCAACTCGCCACAGCATTCTAAAAAGCCCATGATTGATTTTCCAAAGATACGTGTTATAAATTACCCCCACTCCCCTACCTACCCAAAGGAAGCACGAGGACGTCTAAAAATAAACATTACAGGGTTCAGATGAGACACAGGATACGATACCCTGTTCAGAACCTCAAATCATCGTTCAAAAAGGACAAATAGAACCACAATCACCATGATTCCCTCAACTCTTCACTTTCTTGGGACGTGCGACTTCAGAAAATCTGTTTGTCTTTGCCAAATCTGTTTGTCTTTGCCATGATTGTTGGGCTGGGGCCTCTGGCCAGAGGAGGACGATAGGGATGCGTCTGTTGCTATGGCGACATTGTGTTAGTGCAAAAGGAGGTTATGCTTGTTGACATCAAGGAGTATTTTCAAGACGAGGCCAGGTGTGACAATGCCCAACGAGCGGCGAGAGAACATCTATGACAGCTCAGCCTCCGGCGTCAACGTCCAGACAACCTTAACGCTACTGGTTACTGTTCACAACAGTCAAGCACCGCTGGACGCCGCTGTACCCATGGTAACGGCCAGGGGGATGGGTTTGGGTGGATGGGCTAGCCCCTCAACTAATACTTATCATTCCCCAGGCTAGTTGACATGACAACCGCCAACGCCACAAAAACACACAGCACGATGGCCACGCTGTAGCAGTACTCCATATTGTTTTTGTTTTGACCGATCATTTTCTCCCTGCTGGGCAGTTTGACTTAGACTGACTGAAGGTCACTGTGCGAAGGCTATCCTTAGAGCTGGTATCACACAGGGTTTGAATTACATATCAACTCACGGGGGTGTCCTGGACATGGTGAAGTGAACAATTTCAAATGAATTGATGGAGGTGGAGTATAATATTTATGAGCATATGGGCTGGTGTGATTAGTCAAGGGAATGGCCAAAGCCCCGGAGGCGCATGGATGGTGATTTGAAGCGTGCATGAAGCGACGTACAGTATCAGAAAACCCAGAGAGGCAGGAACAGTGAAGTGAAGGAGACACCAGAACGATCCATGTTCTCTCTTTCTTCTCACTCTGGCTCAAGGTCACACACACACACACACACACACACACACACACACACACACACACACACACACCAACACAGTCCACACAAGGCCTCTCTGCCTGCAAGTAAGATGCAGATCATAGAGATAGATTCATAAGTGTCTTTTACAGTAAAAGCAACAATGTCTGTGGCACAATGTAAAGTTTTTCCTGAGGAGGAGCGCAGTACAGCTTGTCTGCTGTCACTAAAGTCTTCAGAAGAGAGACAGGATCAAGCCTGCTCCCTGTAATACTGACATGAGTTACTGTCATGTGCTGTCTGTTGACTCTCACTGTTTGAGGACAATATTGCCGTGCAAGGAGGACTTGCACACAGAATTTAAAATGCTACTAATTACCAGGAGATGGTAAAAACACTGACCTCTGTTCAAATAATCCTTTCCCAAACAATGAGCATGTATCAGTAAATCATTGATTAGTGAGCGTATTTACTCAGTACTCAATGTAAATATTGTTTCAGTCAACCTTCCTTCCCACTCTCATTCTGACCCAACATCCTAACAGGTGCTGTGACTGTGGGAGGGTGCTGTGTGCAGTATCCAGACAGACAGACAGACAGACAGACAGACAGACAGCTAGATAGGTCCCTTTGGATAAATTATGGATGGTACAGTAGACTCACGTGAGTATACAGTCCTGTATGGTGGGCAATAATTTAAAATAGGGTTTCTTGAGCTTTTGCAGTCATTTGTTCCTCAGACAAGATCAAAGCGATCAGCACAACAAACGTCTGTTTGGTCCGTTGTCGCTAATCTATTTGTGGTGCGCTGTAGAATTATTAATACAAGTAGTGCTTTCAGTCTGCACAGACTGGACCACAGATAAGACAACTGTCTATTTGTAGCATAGGTTTAGATCCGGCATGAGTTCGTAAATAACAAATTATTGCAAAGTGGTAAAAATGTACACTTTTAATTAGATATACATATTTTACACATAAAAATCTATAAGAACATAAGCCTACATCTAAAGTATAAACTGTATAGTATGTATATGTAGACAACACATTCGTACTATTCTGTGAGCGATGCCTGCAATCCAGCTACTTTTCCTCCTAATTAAGCCAGTAAGCGGTAAGCAGGAAGACCCCTAATGGAGACAAGGAATGATAAATGAGCCCATCTCCTCCTGCTCTACAGAACCAGCCCAACTCTTCACCCTGAAAACACTCTTGTTAAATAATGGAATTAAGCTGGATCATTCGTATTCATTTAACCAAATAGCACTCCAATGCAGACCGACAAATTAATGATTCATGAAGTTATTTTCATTATTATCATGCCAGATTTCGGAGAAGTGCTGAGCTGGGGAGAGCACAGTGTGGGTCATGTGACTCAAGCACAGGTTACACAGAGAAGTGTGGTTGGATATCATCAGGTGGTTGGATATCCCAACACAGGTGTACTAATACAGGTGTTCCCACACAGGTGTACCCTAAAGAGAACAAGGGGACAGACATTGCAAACAGAGAGAAATAACAAGAAAATTTTTATTTCCCATCCTGGACCTGCTACTAATACAGCCAGCTTCCTGCCCTTGCTCTCATCCTTTTCTCTGGGTATCGGTTTCCGTAACTAAAGCACACTCCTCGCCTGTCCCCAAATCCCAGATGAGGTCTCCAAGACAAAGTACTGCGATCCTTCCCCAGCCCTCACCCCTCCCTCCATCCCTGCAGCTGCACTCAACACCACAAAGTGAGCCAGGGATTCTCAGTGATTATGTTTTCTCAAGGTCAGAGAGAAAGGGATAGAGAGGGAGATAGAAAAGGAAAGAAAGATAGAAGGGTGGGATGGAAAAACAGAAACAGACAAGAATGAAGAGAGGGAGGGAAAGTTCTGGGTGCATCTATCCATCCATCCTATCCTCAGTCCTCCACAGCCTGTATGAAAACCCATCTTTTAAAACTCCAAAGTGCTCATCAGTCACTGCTCAACACCTGCTCTCCGATCACTATCTGGAGATGAGGAATGACCAATGGCTTCGTCTGTTGTTGTGGAGTGTGCGCCACATCCCAGTAGTCCTGGTCATTCTGGGGAAACGACACCACATGAATCAACACCCCCCACCTCCTTCTGCAACTCCCCCCTCCCCACCCCACTCCCTTTCACACTCCCAGTCTTGATTTAACCTCACAGGGAGAGGAAAAGGATTTACAATTGCCTTTACAATTGCAGGTGAACAATGGGGACCATTTTTTATCAACTGACAAGTTGAGTGATAGAGGCAGTTGTGGGGTTGCCTGTGGATTCACAGTACTGGGGTCACACATTTGACCCTCAGGCAAAAACACAATTCCGAGAAGACAAATTTGTCCACAGCAATGCGAGTGTCGAGAAGCGTTGGAGGCAAAGTCAGTTGTACACAACAACTCAATATGCATCAAGAACAGACTTAATTGTCTTAATTGAGACAAGCAGTACATTAAAGATACTGTACATATAATAATGCTAAGTGTATATAATTCTGACAACAGTACGATGTGAAAAGATAGCATTCTACACACAATGACACCAACAAGGACTCCATACATGTTGTATGACAGAAAGCACATGCTAGGCATTTGTGTGTGTGAGCTTAGCTCACCCTGTGTGACAGGTTTGGATGAAGGAGGACTCCAAGGAGAAAGAAGAGGTCAGTGACCCAGCCAGGCCGACGCCAAACCCCCTATTCCAGTGTTACGCCTGATTGGCTTGATATGACAGTGCTATTTCTGTCCACAGAGCTCACTAACTTATGCCTTGTGACAAATCGCCAATCTGACACTCCCTGGAAGCCATTTTACACCTAAACTCTTCCTTTGAGTTCCAGGTCTATAAATAGACAGGCTCCAAATAACAACACAGGAGTTTATGAAAGGAAAAAAAGTACAAAAGAAAAAACTTGAATGAGTGGTGGACAGCCAAGAATCAAACACCTGGAGAGGCTATAAATACAGAGACAAGAACAAACGGGACAGACACTTTCCCAGGATTGATCACTGCTGTTTGTGGTAGGAAAGTGTGAAGTGGAGCTGAGCTGCCCCGTAGAGCGGTGAAAAAGTATTTCCTTCAAAGGAGAAAGTGAAAGGGAGATGGCTTGCCAACAGGCTCGGGGCCAGGAAGGCCGACTCAATGCAAAAAGGGCACATCCTACCCTGCATGTTGGGCAGGTGTATAATGTTACACACTAATATGGGGCACAGGGGGAGGCAGGAAGGAAGGAGGGAAGGATGACCACTCAAGACAGCGCTCACACTGCTTCAGACACACTTACCAGTCTCCAACAAGGACAGGACATTTCCAAGTTTTCGCAAGGTGCTTTTAAAAATATCTTATGGACCCAGAGAGCGCTGACTTACACCCTTAATATCACAGGGTAGACCTAGTTAAAAGGAATAGTTACATCATTCTGATAAAATGCAAGCCGGCTTGCTTATGTAGGTCAGGGTAAAAAGTGTCAAAGTCACAGAGACACAGGGAGTGGAACACTGGAGGTAGAACCCAGGGTTCCCGTTTCTCCCTGGAGTGTAGAATGTTCTTCCACTCCCTAACAGATCACCTGAGGTTCTTTGAGGTGACACTGCGTGTTCTATTTTCACCACCTGCACTGGGAGAGGACAGAGGACAGGGAGGGGAGTAACACACACAAGCACACGGTCAACACACCAAAACACACAGTACACAACTCTGACACTTCGTCAGAATCAGAATCTTCCCTCTTTACTCATCACGATGGAAGACATGAATGAGTAAGGATGGATGAAATAAAAAAAACCTGGATGGATGGAAGGAAGGGTGAAGAAAATGATCGAACAAAACTTCACCATTACTGGACCAGAGAGCCAACCGATTGGGATGATGCATTGGACCAGAGTTGGTTCATTATTCAGCCAGAGTTCATCAGAGAGAGGTCGCTTGTCTCTGCAAAGATGAAGAGTAAAACCCATCCACCTCACCTCGCCTATCCCCCCTGTAGGCTTGGCCTCTGCTCAGGTACTTTGTTGATTGTTCTTGCTGAACAGGAAAGAGGCACTAAGAGGTTTGGAGTGCCTTCCTGTTGTGTTTAACAGTTCCTAGCACTTAAACAGTAACCTTCCGCTTTAATGGCTATTGATCACTAGATCCCAGTGACCCCAGTTTTCACTGTTTCATAAACAGCATCCCTGACGTGAGTAGCTCGCCAAAAGGGAAGTTCAGTAGGCCAAGATGGTTACCTTTTCCAAGACTGTAAACCGCCCATGTGCATTATTAATACGGATACTTTGAAAAGGATTCGGACAACAAATTAATTTGGCAAACAGACTTGTTTCAAACAAATACCACATGTATTTGAACACAACAGGCATTGCTCCACAGCCCCAAACCCAACCCAGGGTCAGGGTGGGCTAAATACGAACACACCTCTGGGATTTGACAGAATGTCCGCCTGACAGCCGTACATCAGAAGTGTCGGTCGTGGTGAGGAAGAGCCACGTTATTACTCATCTCCAGAGCATCAACCAAGCGCTCTGACCACAGCGCTACCTGGGCGATGACACAGTGGAGGATATGATAGGAGCAGCCCAGTGACTCATGGAGGCTAGCTGGGCAGGAGAGCCAGTCACAGGGCCGATAAGGATAGTGCACAGCAGCCCACAGATGTCCTGACACAGGGACACATGAGGTGTGCTGCTATTATAAGAGCGTCGGGGGTTTCTAGCGAACAATGAGGGAAGGTCACAGGGACACTGGATTCCCCCCCATGCAGGCACGCTCACACACTTAAACATACACACACGCACACACCATAATCACCTCTATTTGGAGGTTGGAGGGGTTAAGAAAGAGACTCGTAAAATGTGGCCTTTGCGAGACTTTAATGGGTCCCTATGGCCCCAGGACTCCCATTCCACCCTGACAGGTTTACACATTCCTTCTGACACGAGCCGTCGGTGTGCCCAGGGACACACTGAGCACGCATGGCCACAGGTCTGGATCCTCAAGGACAGGGGGGGGAGTGAGGAGACAACTGTGAGTGAGGGGAGGTAGAAGAGGAAGAGAGTGAAAGGGAAGAGAGAGGAAGGGCCGAGTGAAAAAGAGGTAGGGGTGTGGAGAAAGAGAGAGTGATCGGGGTGAGGGGAATAGATGGAGGAGAAGGGGGGGGAGGGGAAAGGCAGTGGCATTGTTTTAGGAAGTGTAGCCCGGGTATATTCACTGTCAAACCCTATCCAAGAATGTTTCAGCACATGCAGCCATTTACCCATGATGTCTTGCCAGAGCCATGATATACTACTTGTTGAGAAACTGTCCTCTGGTTTGTCGTTGTTGAGAATCCCGAAACATGAACATCCTTTCATCCTCTCTTCCACTGTCATTTCTACTCCACCCAAAGAATATTCCTCCAATCTGGGTTTGTGAAGGAAACGAGGCACATGCTACCCAGGGACGTCGTTAGCCCTGTTTTAGGGGGGCTGAAGCCCCCCCAAATCATTATTGGAATTTTTTCTTTTTTTGTTTTTTACTATTGTTTTACACATGGACAAGTTATTTCTAACATGCTACATATGTGAGTGTGTTTCTGGTTTGTATGTTTTCATACAAATCACTCTCTTTCTGAACCAATCTATGAACTGTCTGAAACAATGGATATCCGCAGCCCCCAATGAGTCCAAAAATTGGGCGTGTGCTGCGCACGCAAACGTTACACATCCGTAGGGGCTAAGCCCCCCCTTTCTTTCAATCCTAGAAACGTCCCTGATGCTACCTTCAGAGTGAGAAAAGAGTGTGTGTGGGAGAGGAGAGAGAAAGAACAGGCGCATTTGTGTGTATGTGTGTGAAAAAGAGAGTGTGTGCCTGTCACATAGTCAGAGAAAGAGAGAAGGTGAGAAGGAGAATGAGAGAAAACGGGGGGGATAGAAGAAGAATAAGACGAGGAAAAAAGGGAAGGAGAAATCGGAGACGTGGAAAGAGGAGAAAGACGAAGAAGAGAAATTGAACGAAAAGAGAAACAGGAGAGATGGGAAAGGTGGATGAAAGAGAAAGAGTGCGAAAAGCAGAGAGATGGAAACCATGTTCACTTCACCCTCAGGACATCACTCAGGACTAGGGGAGTCTGTGTGATGCATTATGGAAACACAGCAGTCTCCCCCGTCATCAGCATGTGTGTTCCCATGTAACACTTCACTAAATGGCCCCAGAAATCCGCTCGGAGGATGGAGATTTTTAAATAGCTCCACACAGCCCTTTCCAGGCCAGGTAATACCCTACTATCAAACATTCTAGAGGTCGCCATGGCCTCATTACATAGCAAAGGAGATCCCTTTTCTCCAAAGGCCTACTTTAAGAGTGCTTATCGTCAGTTACCAAAAGCTTCTTCCTCTTTTCAAACTGCTTACAGAGGCACAGTGGTGGAACATACTTGTTAGCGTATAAAGCTAACATGTCAGTCCATTTGATTGACAACATGGACCAGTGTGTCAGCCCTTTGGTATGACACTGAAGATTACGTTTACCCTTAGAGGTACCAGGTAATATCTATGCAAATGGGGAAGTTTTAGGTCAGATCACTGAACATTATTACATTACAAATTGCAAACAGTTTCATCGTACATGTTCTGTAGCCTCGAAACACGACAGTACAGTTGAGAGATTTCTTGTTTCTCTCTTTCTCTCAAACAACATTTATCTTTCTCGTGAATTTCATAGGTACTGTACATTGTATTAGAAAATCTGTCACTCACCAGCCAAGATCAAGGCACAAGTGACACAATAAAAATTCATGAAACAGACATCATTCTGCTGGGTTCCAGAACGACTCTTATGGCTCCACAACCACTTATATACTTGTACCTTCTAGAATCTTCTGCTTATAAGATTCTATGAGAACCTGCTGAAATCCCAGCTTGTTCTGGGGCGTCTCTCTGCATTAAGGCCATGTCAGTTGAGCTCTGTATCACCAAAACTGGCTCCACTGTCTCAGCTTTTCACCAGTAATTTGGCACAACCTAGTTAGCACTTGTTTAAGGGCCAGGGAGAACTCTGGCAGTCCACAGGGATTAGCATCTAAGGGGTGTGGGGCATCTCCCCATTCCACCTCTCAAACACTATGAGTATGTTGGTCTGTGAGGCCCCGGGGCAGAAGGAAAGTCCCAAAATATCTCCACTATGGCTGGGAAAATTCCACCCCCCCCCCCCCACCTTTCCATCCACCCAGCTACGGAAAACACTGGAATGGACATGGTTTGAAGGCGAGAAGTGTGTTTACAAGGAATTTCAGTTTGGATCACACTAATCGAAAGACGGAGGGCGCGACAAGGAGAGGGGAGGGGGAGAATCGAGACTCTAAAAGGATCGGGAGGGACAGAGAGAGAAAGAGAGGGAGATAGAGAGAGAGCAGGAGAGAGGTAGACAGAGAGAAACAATGGGAAACAATTAGATAAATGAAGATAGAGCGGCAGAGACAGAAAGAGCGAGAGATAGGGAGACAGGGAGAGAGAGAAGAGGAACCGCAGTCATCTATAACCCACAGTTATCTCCTCCGCCCATCGCTGCAGTCTCACTGTCAGACGTCAGGGTGCTGAATCCATGTGGACGAGCCACAACAGACACGTTGCAGGACAGATCAAAGCAGCCGCTCTGACAAGTTCAGCCAAGAGAGGCTGCATGTGACGCGAGCGATTAAGCTGAGAGATGGGCGACGGCCAGGCCTGTTCCTGATGGGGACTGACCTCGTCTTTTAGCATTTGGTGAAGACGTTTCTTAATTTAATTAATCAATGATCTTTTTTTTTTCTTGTCTGTTCTACTTATATCACGTCAAAAGCTCAGGGTTTGACGTTGACACATTAGTGTGCGCGTGCGTACAGCACCTGCGTATGTGCCTCTGCCTAGGTGTGTGTATGCATGTGTGTGTCCCTGTGTATGCCTGTGTGTGTGTGTACGTGTGTACCTGTATGCATGTGTTCATGCAAGTCTGTCCTCTATGCCTGGTCTGAATGTGTGTCTGAGCCAGTTTGACTGCGTTTGGTGGCGCATGTGTGTGTGGCTCTGCGTGTGTGTGTGTGAGTGAGTGCCTGTGTGTGTTAGTGTGTGAGTTTTCAGCCCCGTGGTTCGAGTTGCAGGAGTGACGTTCATGCATGATCATGTGATGTTGGGCTCGGTGGGCTATGCCAAGCGTGGCACAGATGGTTTCAATGCAGGGCTTCTCCCGAGCCATGGGTCTCCTGAGGTATGTCAGTCAGACCCAGCTCATCCACACACACGGACGAGGGCACAGAACACAATATACTGTCCTAGGACCGCTCACAAGCCTTACTATTGAAGGACCAAGATACACAGCTGAACCCCAGCAGTCTTAAACCTGGTGCTGCTACTGGTCATATTTTTACCATTACACCCTACTGACTTGAAAATGACGTGAAGAATCACCTTAAAAACTACCTACAAATGCAGCATGGAGAGAGAGAACGTGAAAGAGGGAGAGGGAAAGGGAGAGAAAAAGAGAAAGAGACAACAGCAGGCAAAGACGAAAACAAAGAGACAGAAGGAACGGAGGCAGAGAAACAGCGAGGCAGAGACAGCCAGAGGCTTGCGAAGCCTCCCAGATGTATCCTCTATGTGAGCCTTGACACTCTTAATAGGAATCCCTAATGAGCAACCAGGCAGATGAGAGATGAGATAACCAACGCTCGACGGTGAGCGCCTGCCACCGCCATCCAATCAGATCTCAAGACTTAGAGAGCGGAGGACAAGGTGTGTAATAGTCTCAGACACGGATGTGGGGGGGGGGATTTCCATGGGTGGGGGACAGCGGAGAGGCATGGAGGGGAGGCGATGGGGGATGTTGCAGAGGTTGGGAGGGGTGATTTTGAGGCAGACAGAGCTCCCCATCATTCCGGGCGATGTCTCTTGGTTAGTTTGGATAGCCACCCCAACAGGCCAGCGGTGGCAGCGTGGCATGGAAGTGTGGAGAGCCGCCCTCTCTCCACATCCACCACTGGGGCCCTGGGTCCTAGCGCTCAAGGAGTCACGGTTCAGACAGAGCACTTGGCTGCGAGTGAATAGCATAATTGGCCGTGTCTGAGGGGGGCGGAGATATGAGGGTGCTAGTAAGAAGAGGCTGTATTTACATGCTGGGTGTGTGAGTGTATTTAGACACACCATGGCATTTATATCTGACACATTAGTCAGGGGAGCTGACATATATAGTATTGGAAAACACACAGGTGGGCACAGGGAGTTTGGTAAGTGTCAATGTAGCTACATCATGAACAGCTGTTCACTAGTAGGCCTCTGGTGGAGCTTGCATTTCAACATGCTGCAGTATGAGTTGGAACTCTGGAAAGAGTCAAAAGATCCACAGTGTTTCATCCGGACAGTCTCTCAGTGACACTTGAGCTTGGCTTATGGCAGCAGGAATTCCAGCTTTCGGACTCTATTTTTTTGCTACGGCAAGCTCAAAAGTGTAATCCCACCAAAGTCAAGCTATTTACCTCAAATCAGGCTTAATTCAGCATCTGGAAGCCCGTGATATCATGGGGTCATTTAGATAAGCCCTAAACACATGGGTGACTTTGCGTCTTTTTTTCTCTCTCCATCCGCTCTCTCTTTATCTCTCTTGTCTCCTCTCTTCTTGTCTTCCTTCTTATCTCAGATTCTCTTTCTCTCACAATGACACTATTTCCTCCCACTCTCTCTTTCTTTTTCTCTCTCTCTTTCCAGGCCCTTTTCAGGGTTTAAAATGAGAGTTTAAACCCAGTTTTGGTGTGAAATAGGCGGTGAATATGAGTCCAACCCTGATGAGTTCACCCACATCCTGGAAAAATGAGCCCAAAAAAGGAAACCACCCTGGGCTGGGCTGGGCTGATGGAGCCCCGTGGAAAACCAGACACCAAGGCAAAAGCCAAGAAGCAGCAAATTTGAGTCCAGGCATAAGAAAAAGCATCAAATGGCTCCGTGTCTTCCTGTTAATAGACACTCTCTAGGCATGCTACAAGAACATGGCGTGACAGACTTGAAAGATACTTTGACATGAGCATGAAAGCATCTTATCAACTGACATTTAAAACTGTGCTACTGTATGCTGATCGTCTCAAAAATGCAAAATATTATTCTATGGACTGTCAGGGCAGATAACCAAATATGAGTCTTTCTACAGCTCTGCATCAGTTTTTCTATCTCTCCTTGGCTGGAGAACTTTACAAGGGCATCTGTGCCTGAAGACAGGCTGAAAGCCATGAAAATCAGTTCTTTATTGCTGTATTCAGTCAAATGTCAAAAGGTCACCAAACACCCACAAGAAAGATGGCAGGGGATGCAATTTTGTTTTGAAGAATGTGTGCTGAGCGGCTTACCTATCTACACAATTTCACAGTACAGTAATATAGCATTTATTTTTACAGAACATGAATTGGCTTAGACCTTTACCAGATCCAGAAAGCCACCTTCAAGGCTCCCCTTCCCCTTCACCCCATCTCCTCTCCAGCAGCAATCAGACCATGCCTAAAGTACCTTTCTCTCAGACAGATTTCCCTCGCTGTTTAAAAAAATAAATAATCAATGTTGCTCAACCAACACACCCTTAACATGGAGCCAAAAGATCACTTTGCATCGGCTGACAGCGATGGCCGACCTCGAGCTGAGGAGCACCAGGAGACGAACTCACCCAGCTGAAGGTTGTCATAGAGCTAAGTTTATGGTTTACTGATTGTAACCTGTCAATCACAACCCCCCCACCCCCCTAAACACACACACACACACCCCATCTCTCCTACATATCCTCTGTTTCCAATAAAAAGGCTATGGACCTGTCAGTAGCGTGTTTAGGTTATCAATGGTGTTATTGCATCGAGAGGATTTAGCTTGTGATTTTGTGATTTAAAGGCTGTGCTCTCTAATGCCCACAGGGCCCACAACAAGTATGTCCTTGAGCTCGCTATTAAACGGTTAAGGTTTTGTGTTGGTCCCTGGAGATAATGTACAGAGAGGGGATAGGGTTGGGGTAGGGGTAGGGTTGGTTTGTTTTACTTCTCAAGGCGACAATAAAATTGTCCATTTGACTGAAGCGTATTACAGGCAAAGGATTACATGGCTGCTCCCCGGGGGCCTGAACTGGGAGTTGAGATAAACAGCTTTATCATGTTCCCAACATGTTAATGTCATTTTTTTTTTCTATGTGAGGATAAGCTGACAAGTCATATCTCAATACAGTTAGCATTTATATATTGGAATGACCACGAATGGAGCAGGTCTGCATCATTCACAATTGGTGGTTATAGCAACGGCAGTTTGCGCTTCAATTCACAATCCCAAAATATGTTTCCTAATTTGTTCAATGCATCACAACAAATCGCAAATCTGATTGGTAGTTTAAGAGAAATCCAATGTTATGCTTCAGTAATGCATTTCCAACAATGCAGCCCTGTAAGATGTCTTCAATGCAGGATTTGAAAAGATGAAAACACCACATAAGAGGGTCTGTTATCATGCCTGACGCACGAAGCACTGCCTGTTCATTCTGACGTGGTTCCTAATGACTACAGCAAAACCATTACTAAATACGTGGGACCGATATTCATTTTCTCTTATTTTCTCTTATTTCCATATCAAATGTCATCTCTGATGAGCCACGGCTGTATGATTTACAAATTATTTTCTAATCAACATAAATTGGTGTGGAATTTTGCATACATGTGTGCTGTAACTGATGGGTATGCAAGGCAGAGCATCCTCGAGAGATTACGAATTAGACATGCTCAAATGCATTTGATTAAATTACCATTTATTTGATTGATGAATGTACGTTGTGTTGTTTTATTGTATATGAATTCATAGTCCTGGTCTGATGCCTAGAATTAGACAACTGAATGTTTCTAACCAGAAAAAAAAAAAATCTTCAAAAAATCGAAGTTTTTCTTATTGCTATTAAGAAATCGCCCTTTGAGGGGCAAAGCCAGCCTTCACAGATCCTTCCCTGGCCTGAGCTCTCTCTCCCCCAGCTTGAGGTCTCTCCCCTAGCCTGAGTTCTCCCCCCTGGCCAGAGGTTCGGCAGGGTATCCTTGCAGCAGCAGAACAGTGGCGCAGTGAAGCGCAAAATGCAACCAAGCGGGACATTCCATTCCTCTCCATGCACCTCACACTGGAAAAGATGGATGGATGAAAGTAGGAGAAGTGAGGTGTTCTTTACACTCCTCTCTGGAGAACCCCCTGATAGTGTTGATGAGACAACTTACCTGGCCTAGATAAGTGAACCGTGAAGGAGAGGAGCACACAGGGGCTTATCAGTCCTGGGATAGTGTATATTTGTGTCAATTGCATTAGTGAACTTTGAGTCCATTATTTTGGGCCTAATAGCAGACCAGGTTTGACACAGAAGAGGATTTTACAAACCCAGAACAGATTAACTAATTCCATTTTGAACGGCTGCAGTACAATCTGGATTCGAATACATCAGGGTGACTCTCCTTAAACTGAAGTCTTCTGTGAGAGAGTTTTATCACCAGAGCCATGAGGGTTAGAGGTCAATCGAGCATGGCAAGGGTTCGACGATTGCAGGTATCATTCTTATCAAGGTACCCTCAGGTCCTGACCGCCCATATAGAGGTTGAGGAGAGCTTTAGAAAACTATAACATGGATGTCAGATTGTCTGAACTGGAGAAAGGAACAGGAAAAGATGATGGCTACTCTTCCTATTTGGGTAAAAGATGTGCCATCGTTTTTTTCGGGAGGGTGATTTACACCTACAGTGGCAAGGAGAGGAATTTTCATCCAATATGGAATTTGGGGTTCTTTAGAACACAGAAAGCTCTTCTTGTTCTTTTTCAATACAGATCCTTTGGATATTTTCACACTTTGGATCATAGGATGGGACTGTTTGAGGTGATAGGAAAGGCAGGTGAGAGACATGCAGCAAAGGGCTGGATTTAAGTTGTAGTACAGTCTCAGGCCATGTGGTATTTTACCCTGTGAGCCACTGACTGGGGTGCTGCCCTTCCTGCTCTGACAAGGTTCCTGACAGTGTTCAATCACTGATGTTTTGGTATACCTCTCTCTCTCTCTAGAACCTAGCGTGGTCCTTCACCATCCCTGGAGGATGGCTTGCATCCATCCACTGTGTCTTTTTCCCCACCTCACAGGCACAAAAATGGCATGACAGGGGAGGTCTGGGTTGCTGCTCGGCAACTGACAAAAAACAGTGAGTGTGAGTCTACCTCCGTCTCTGCGGCTCACTGACATTTACTTTCTGCCAGAGGACAGAGGCAGCTTGCTGACCCTTCGCACGATTAGCTGTTTCCAAGAGACGACCTCTAGGGAGGCTTTGGTTACAGAGTCAGTCAATACAGAGCTGGTGAAGCTTTCCATTACCATTCATAACCCTCACCAGGAAGAGAGCAGAGCATGCAGGGAAATATATGAGGAATAAAACAACTGGGCCGCCGAGAAAGATGAACTTCACTTGTGACATGTCTCAGTGATCGGACAAAACGCACTGCGATTAGATTTGGTTGATGATCGTTTAGTGAGTTAGCAAGGCAGAGGATACAGTCATAGTGGGGTCCACCATTACCCTCATTTGCAGTACAGAAGACAGATACATGTTTCTCGCCATGATCAATGGTCCATTTCAAGCTTCCTGTGTCTCTGTTGTCAGTCTGTGCAGCGGGCGGCACATCCTTCCTAATTGGGCAGGGTTCGCTCAGACATGGCTGAATTTAATAGTGGCCTCTCTTTTAAGACCGCTCTTTGAACCAATGAAAACCGTCGGCGAGCTGGAGTTGAAAGTACAGGAGTTCAGCCAGGGGAATGACCATGCAGGCAATTAGCATTTTGAAAGAACTGAGAGGAGGGAGGGGAAATGGAAAACCATCGTAGTTTGGGCAGGATATAGGAAGGAAGAGAGTGAGGCGGAGGGTGGGGGGGGGGGTAAATATAACTTCCATCTCAAACATTCAAACTCTACTCCACGCCAAACTGTCATAGATCCTGGCAGACTCCTGGGGAAAAAAAGAGATTGCTTGACCAAAAAAACGTCAAATCATCTTTGAATTCTCCTTTATTAATCACATTTTAAGTGGGAACCCCCACACGCTGGGGAACAGCCTTGAGTACAGCATCTGTAATGAGCCCAATGTCCTTGCAATGAGCTTCATCTGACAGTGAGTGGCTTGGCATTAATAATGCAGTGCTCCACCCAGACAAACGGTATTTCTATTTAAGATAATGTGGCTGGTGAGTGTCACAGACTCTGCCTGGAATCCAGGACCATGGAAGATGTTTCATTTGTTTTCAGAAGTGGAGAGGTTTTCAGCTCAAATGTGGACCCCCCCAGTAGAATTCTTGCCTTACCAGTGGTGACCTACGCTGACTTTCTAACTTCCACAGCCATGAAACCACCTCTAAAATGTGCTTGAATCCAACCCTTGAAGTCCAGTACCCTGGTGCTAGATTGCTTGAGTGAGAAGTCAAGCTTGAAGAGGATACTCAACATTACATGCATTTTAGAAGCCATGCTCAAGATGCCACATTCAGATGTATTTCAAGATCATGCTCATTTGAGATGTTTCAGCTGGTAAGGTTGTGGTGTTACCGGGAACCTTCACTTCTCTATCGGTATGTTTTAGACTTACTAAGATACCAGTAATTAAGTACACAGATGACTTCCCACTACCATCAGTCTTACATCTTTCAAAGAAATAATGGCTGCACGTATATCTTAGGTATGCAACAATTGCCTCCTACTACATTAGTCATTGGAGCATAGGGGGTTAGAGATATAGATACAGTATGAAGAATGAGAGAGATAACCTGCAAGAGAAGAGAAGCCATGGTGAAGCTAGAAGACTGAAGGCTCTTTCTGAGATGTGGGCTTCCCTCATGCATACAGAATACTCTTCCTTCATTAACAATCCATGAACACTATCTCTTTCTTTCTCTCTCTGGAATCCAAACACGTTCATGTACAGTCGTCAAAGGTCATTGGCCCCACTAAGATGTACTGTGCCATTGTTTGACTACAGAAAATCCCACATTAAGCTATTCAAAAATATATTTCCGGTACAGACTTGTTGATTATCACCCATCGTGTTTTCCTCAACCCCATCTCCAGCCACGTTGTTTTGATATTCCATGTCACCCGGTGATGAAGAAAGGGAGTGATGATTGACAGGGGATATTAACGTGACTGGCAGTGACTTCAAACATGCCCAGCAGCGTGCCGTCAGCACCTACGCGCAGGCAGTCATTTGCCCTGCTACACACCCTCCGTCAGGTCTGCTCGCTGTTTACGCATCAGACGGGATTTGCTCGGCGGGATGGTAAGAAACCACGAACGGAAACCCCCTGTGACTCCCTCCCTCCCGACCCCCCCCCCCCCTTCCGCTGACACACAAACATACACACACTCTTCCTGTTCTCCCAGGGCATTCCTATAGGCTGTTGTGTTGATGGTGCTCCCACACCTGCAGGTGTGCGGGTCAGCCTCTGCTTGAAGCGATCAGAATACACAATGCTTTTCATGAACGTGGTGCGTGTGAGTTTCAGTAGCATTTCACATGCACATTAGACCTGTATTAGTATTTCGCAAGGCTTTAGAAAAGCCTACCTTTAGAGATTTTGGAAGGGGGGGGGGGGTGACTCCAAATATGCAAAGTGATACAAACAGGAGGAAATGGTGGGGGTGAGGGCAGGGGTGGGAGGTTTTATGGTTGATGGAATTTCTGAAATCAATTGGGTTTCATGGACCGGGCAGCTCTCAATGAAAACAAGGCCGGCATGAGGCGAAGGATGTTGCCATGACAACAGGCAGAGCGCTCAGCCTGTCCCCGGTAGCATCTTCGGGAGCACGACGGCGGTGGTACCCAGACGCAGTGGGGTTAACCTCTTAACTGGCAGAAGCAAGCTGCAAGTCTCAGATGAGATCATGGGAAATTTTTTTTTTTTTTTGGTTCATGGATGTGGATAAAAGGCACAGCGCTTTCGTTCGGTGAGGGTGTCGGCTAGGCAGAACCTTAGCCTGGAGGGGAAGCAGACATGGAATGGGGAGGGGGGGGGGTTGTGGGGGGTGGGAGGGGGCGTATTACCATCCAAGTCCGACCATGGCGAACTACAGAAGATACAAGAGAGACAAACACAAACAGATTAACACAGGGCACAGAATGAACACAAACCAAAACAATCACGCACAATAAACACAGGAAAACACACACACACACACACAGTGAGCAGGTTTAGGGCAATCAGCAACATGACTGGAGAAAGAGACAGCAACGTTTGCCCCTGTCTTTACTTCCTGGAGTAGAGGCGTGCACACATGGACAGGCTGGTGTTGATCGTACCTGGTTTTTAGTTCTAAGGGTGTGTGTGTGTTTGTGTGTGTGTAGAAAGGTGGGGGGTTACACAGACGTGGAATGTGCATCCAGGTTCATCTCTTGTCTTTCTCAACCATCATTCTCATCTTCATTGTCACCACTGAAATCATTACCATCGCAACACTGCATGGCCAAGCGGACTATACTACTGTATATCCATGGATATGACGCCTCGCTACCAGGAACACCTACTAATATGTGAATATATTCAGTGTAAGCAGGTTTTCCTGGCCGGTGTTCTGACCACACCTGTTGACAGCATAATACATTACACATGGGCTAAGTCCCTGCTCATCTACATTACTTTAGCATCTTGTTTTGTCAACCAGGGATCAGAGCATAGGGGATCCGCTTTCTCACACACACACACACACACACACACACACACACACACACACACACACACACACACACACACACACACACACACACACACACACACACACACACACACACACACACACACACACACACACACACACACAAGCGTAAAAAAACACACACACTCCCAGTCTGATGGAGGTGAGAGATCTCAGCCTTAATGCTTGAGGGTGAGTAAAGACTAGCAGCCTAGGCAGGAGAGCAGAGAGGCTTAGGGATCAAAGTCAAGCAAACCCCCCCCCCACCCCTCCCCCATCCACGCTGTATAGGTAAACAGTGGGTTTGCTGCACCCGCCTCTGACCCCTCCCCATCATCATCAGAGGAGGAAGGTGGGGGCCTGTGGTCCAGCCTCTTTAAACACATTACAGAAGTGATTATCACCTCACACATGGAATAAGGGGTCATTTGAAATCCTTCTCGGCAGGTCTTCTTGCTTGCATGCTTGCTCCCAGCAGGGTGCACAGTCTGTTTGTGTGTGCGTGCATGTTTCACATCTTCTCTTTACAGTCACATAGCACATGTATTTCTCTCAACAACCTACACAAACACATAAGCGTGCATGCACACACTCGGAGAAAGGAAATGTGCAGGAAAAAAAGTTGCCTGCCTATTGACTGAACAAGTAAGGCGAGACAGACCAAGGTCACAGCATACACACCCTCCCTCTTCACCCCCTTTCTCATCTGCCTCCGTTCGTAAAAAATGTAGATGGCAGACAGGGGCTGGGATTAGACGTCTGGAGAAACAATTAACTATCGATTAGATCAACAGTCCAGAGCTGACTGTTTGTGCTGTTTCATCTGGATCATACTTCACCGAGAGAAGGATGAAGCCAATTATCTACGACTTCAAACTGGCACTGGGCATTAGACAACAGACAGGTAGAGAGAAAATATATATGTATAAATAACATATGCATCTATGTAGGTCATAATGGCAGACAGAGCAAGCTCAACCTCCATCTGCAGATAGACCGTTTTTGGAAGACTTGTCAGTGTTAAAAACAACTCTGCCATCGCACATATACACGCGTGCACACACAGACACACACACATCAGACAATGCTATTCCTGGAACTGCTACATTGGGATATGATCTGCTCGTGAACACCACACTTCAGAGGGAGGAGATTGGGACAGGAAGATGTCTATGTTAGTGTTTGTAAGCAGAAAGGGTGACATGAACCCTCCCTTCAGCTCATCACACATCCATTCACGGCTCAAATCTGGCAGGCCTGAAGATGATCTCTCCTGTCTTTTATAGTTACAGGAATTCTAGAAGAGACAACTAACTATAATTGTCATTGTTTGTGACAGGTGTTAATAACTGTCAGCATTCATCGAAGCGTGGCGAAGGAACATTCATCAAGTGAAGCTATGCTTTGGGGGGAAAAACAACTTCAAATGCCAGACAGTTTTAAAGTGGTCATATGAAGCCTATTTTTTACTTAATAGAAATGGGTGAAGAATTCCTCCTGAATTCAAGGTCATTTTATCAGTTCATCCCAGCAACAGGGTGACGTTTGCCTGCATGCTTAGGCAACAATATGTTGCTCTCATCTATACATGCATGCAACATGACTATAATGTGAGTGATAAGACCATAAGCAGAAGATTCAAGAACATATGAAGGGCAATATTGTAGTTGAAGTCAGATTGACAGACATACAGTAATGTTTTGTTAATGGATTCAAATCATATTATAATCCAGGCTCCTCTCTGTATTGACTGTAATCCCAAACGTCAAATGTGATCATTTGTAAAAAAATTAAATAAAAATGTATATATATATTTATCTGATAACAGTGTATCTAAAACAGTATGTCCTAACTGATCACGTATTTTGGAAAGGAGGGGGTCTGTGTTGACTAGAAAAAAGGTCCGGGACAATTGTTGAATTGAAAAGGTTTTTCTATGTCTTTAAGTTTGAAACACAATTTTAGACGTATAACTTTTTTACTGCTTGGACGATAAATACATTAAAAAAGTCAATGCATTTGTCGCTATGACATTGTGCTTTATTTGAAAAAAAAAACAAAAGATAGGGGAACTTTGGTGATTAGATTAGACAGTTGTAATGACTTTACCCTTGCAGCTCTGGAAGAATAAGGATCCTCAAACAGATTCCAGATCACCGGTTGCCACTTTTTCCAGCGGCTCATATCACCATCCGGGACCACGTCCTCGATCCCCAGTCTCTTCCCCACATCTTCATCGTCATCTCCGGTATCAACATTCAACTCGAACACGTCCAGCGCCTCCTCTGCGTCCCTGTGCTGCCGGTAAGTCATCCAGCAGCAGGGCTCCACATCCGTCTCATCGATGCCCCAGAAGGACAACTCTTCCTCGAATAAGGGACCGCAGACATCCGCCGGGCAGTGGAGTTTCCCGGTTCGATAGTAGTTGAGCACATGGGCGAAAACCCCAGGATGGCGGTCGAAAAAGTACTCGTTGCTCCTCGGGTTGTACTCGATGAAGCCTGGGACTTGTTGCAGCTGATCCAACACGGACTCGATGTCAGAATCGGAGGCTAGTAAAGCCAGCCGTGTCCCGGGGAGGGTCTTTAGGGTGGTCTTGTATGTTTCGTGCCTGGTTCCCCCAACGTTGAGGATTATCCTCTCGTTGTCGTCAAACTTGCCCATCGCTCTGTATGAGACATGACTTGATGAAAGAAAGGATCGAGTGTAGAAACCAGAGGAACAACCCAGCACGGTGCAACACACCCCAGTTTCGTTAAGAAAATCTTCCAGAAAACTCCGTTAGATTAAACCCAAACGCGCATCCACATTCAGCCACCAGGTGCTTCCATGACGCTTAATCAGTCTGCATGTCAGTTCCCCACTAGTTGTTCCTCATGTGAGTGAGGAACCAGACCAGCACCAAGCACACGCTGCTCCCTCCTGGGGATCCTGCTCTCTCCTCCCCTCCAACAGGTGGAGTCACACGGAACAGCTCATTCACAGCTCATTGATCATGTCACCTTCAGACTTGTGACCTCTTTGGGAAAGGTCATCACACCACCCTGGTATACCGAGGATCTGGGTTTGGTTTGATCTCTCCTTGCAGTCTTCCTCGTGAAACCACGTGCACTCCAGGGGCACACCCTCCCTCTCTGTCTGTGTCTTAATCCAGGCTGGTTTTCTGGTGCTGGCTTGTTGCATTCCTCCAACACGTGATTACTTTGTGTTCCTTGGATAATCACAGATAGCCAAACGCAACTTTTGTTTTTACAGTATAAAGGCGCTTATCTTATTTTTTTCACAGTGCAATCTGTGCTGAATGTGCGTGTCCTCAACAGGTCAAAGTGACAAAGCGCATGTGTTGACATTCTCTCCTACTGGAATCAATAACGGTCCACCTGAAATATCTTTGAAAATATGTATTTAATCACTTTGTTCAATTTCACACAGCCTGTCGGTAGAGTATGAGAAGAATCCAATTTATGCTGTCAGAGAGGAGCTGTCCTTTCAGCACCAGCAGTTAAGAGAAGCCTTGTGCATTGCAACCTTAGTCTCTAGTCTAGTGGTTTATTTACATAGCCTTTTCCGGAATGTAATTGTAACTGTAATTTATGCCACAAAAGTCCTACAGATCCACAAAACCTCCACCGTCAATCTTGGTAAGTAGCCTATCTGTACCATCGCCCAACAGAGTATCTTATTAGCACGTTTTTGCAAACCTGCAAACTGCCCCAGAATAATGCCCAGTCTACTGCTAGAATAATACTGTGGACTAAGCACAGCCTACTTAATATCCATGGGGTCCATTCATCACTGTGGAAACAAAGTCTGGAGTAGCCCGATGCATGGTTGAATGAATAAGGTCTTTCCCCATACAAGCCGCGTTGTGCTGGCTGGAGAACCAAACATAAGAGCCAGCCTATTCCCCCCTCTTCCTACCCAGTAAAAATAGCTAAAAATAGTTCTGCCAGATAGCTGATCTTAATCAGGAACTGAAGCGTAAAACTAAGCTCCAGGATAGTGCAGGTTCTTGGCTGGCACATTGAGTCAGTCCATGGCCTGTTTCCGTAGGAAATGTCCTGGTTGAAAATATGGGGGGTGACGTGTTTCAGAATTTCCTTCCTTCCTTGATTCAGGTCAAAAGAACTGTTGACGTTTAAATGTACAATCTTCCTAAAATGTCCTAATCTACCTACAGCGTTACATTTATACTTACATACATTTATTACAAAAGATAAAAACAACAGATTTACTTTGATAAATATAATTGATGCATTAGGCCCTTAATTAATTGAAATGTGATTATTTTTATTCGATTATTAGGCACCAAATAAATCTAAGGAGTCTTTACATGACAAAACCTTTTTTGGATATCAACCAATATTTTTTGAAGGTGACCTTGTGTCTAAACACACTCTCTCTCTTTCTGGAGGACACTCTCTCCTCTTTCTCCTTCCATTTCGAGGGTACTTTATGTTCTGTCCTCTATGGCCTTGTCTAATTTGATCACAGATCTGAAGGTTTCTTTCATTTCTCTCCTTCCCCATTTTACCAGCTATTATGTTTTTCAATGACCGAGCAACAACTAAGCAAAAGTTTGAAAGTTAAAAGTTTTTGAAGAACTGAATGTCTAGTATTTTTCCCACAGCAAGCTGGGTCTTTAACTATAAGACAACTGCCTCTACCTTTAACCTTATTAGCCCCTTTAAGATAGTACCCCAAAAATAATATTCTACATGATGCTGCTGTGGAATATATCAGTTTACCTGCCATGTGTACCCTTTGTAGAACTTTGCCCTTTACTTAATGACAAACTCACATACTAGTGTTGCTGGAAAATAGTTTCAGATACAAAAAGATACAGACTTTATTGTTAACATTTTCCTGAAAAACAGTTAAGGAAACCAGTTTAATAAGATTATTTGGTCTTCGTAGACTCTGTGAATGGCAATGAACAGTTTGACAACTTTCTTACACACAACACGCTCGATACCTCCCCTAGTTCAAAAATACTATTCATTTTAACCAGTCCCCATTTAATTCCATGGATATCAGAAACAGCATGTGGTATCTAAGCAACAAGTCGTTGCCAGGTGACAGAAACAGAGGTACTAAGACCAGAGAGTGTGTATGTGACAAAAGCCTATGAGATGAAACAGTACATGGCTCACACCCTGTGCATTTCAACACACACTTTAGAAACATATTTCAACATTATTATTTAAGAATTAACCCCTTAAAGAAGACATATTCGTATACAATACAATACTGGTATTGTAAGCAGACTATTAAAGTGCCCTGAATCCACTAGTTGGCCTTTGTACATCCAAAAAAGCAGATTGTAAACCGAGTGGTCACATTTCTTTAACCTATTTAACATAAATTGGCCTCTGAAATGGGTTATGGCAATACTTGTGGAAGTAGAGACAGCTTATCAGAGGAGTAACATTGCACCGTGAAATGAAAACAGCCATTAGTGGTGGGAATATCAAACGTGTTGGCTGACGGGCTGCAGGGCTTTCATGTGAAAGCAATGTACTGAGATAATGATCATTTTTGAGAAAATGGATGCAGTTGACAAATCCACACAGTTACAAAAGAACCCTTTATTCTAGCCTTAGGCAAACAGGCTGGCAATGGCAACAGTTTCACCACCCAAAAAATATGCAAACCAAGACAGGCACTTCTGTGAAGAATAAACATTCGGAATCAAAAACATTCAGAGGATTCACTATCTAATAGGCTATTTTCTTACAATATTTATCGCCCAGCAAAGGTTGTCCAGCCTAAAGGTCACAAGGTGAATATTAAAATGTTTTCTTACTGATATGGGTAATTCCTGTTTGGGATAAAATGGCCATGTCCCAATGAATTCCTTACAGTTATTATTGTCTAAAAGTAGACAAATATTTATAACAAACTCATTTTATTATGTTTTAAGGTTTTTTTTTTTAATGAATTACTTTTACTTTGATTACGTCTTTTTAAAGTACCCTTTTCCACCCTGTTAATCTGTGTTTTCTTGCCTCTCATAAAAGAATATGAATCCATACAGCCATTTGTAGGAGGTGACAAAATTTGTTTTAGTGGCAAATTAAGTGAAAACTGAGCTTATTTGTCTCTATTTCATGTGACCTGCTTCACCTGCTTGAGGCATTATTAAAGTTCCACGCTGTTAGTGTATATTATGGAAAATGTTCATAGTATAAAATATTTTTTAAAACATTTAGGAAATAGCTATTTATGTCCAGTTCATCTGTAGAGTGCAATCACCAATGATGCAAGAGACGGAAATATAATTATTCTGGGGGGGGGGGGGGGGGGGGGGGGGGGGGTCAAGCATACACTTGCAAAATGAATGCCCTCTGCTACCATCTTCTGGTGTTGTTGTGATCAAGCCACACACTGATCAGAAAATTGATCATAAACATAAAGCAAATACTTTATACTTAAAGTCAGATACACCAGGTTGACATTTTCCATAGTCATTCATGTTGTTTCATGTTTGATTTGATTCTTTTTTTCTCTCCAGAATAGAGTTGGCTTCCATCAGGTCAACAAGTTGCGCATGCGCAGAGCGATAGAGGCCATATGACGCAAACAGCATGGCGACGTCCTTACAGCGCTTTGCCTCTGCTGGAAGGTACCTTGTAAATAAGAATGTTTTCAAGATTGGTACCTTCACCAAGGTAAGACTTCGTGGTCTGACGATTGTTTTCGATCATTAGTAAACATCGACATAAATACAAAATTGTGCAGAGTATAAAATGATCATATAGCGGACTGCGTGTCCGACCTGCCTTCTGAACTATGTTAAATTTGCTGTAAACGCATGGCAATGACAGTATAACCTTTTCAATGTTTAAAATGAGGGCTAGAGTTAAAGTTGGCTGTACAACAATTCAATATTTCGAAAGCTGGTATTAAGTGATTACACAACATTCCACGTCAAGGATTACTTAGTCACCATGACTAGTACATTTGCAACCAGTTTATGTAATATTAACATGAGCATGCCTGGATGTCTTGTTTCCCATCCCAGCCCATCATCACTGAACCTCCCAGACTCCTGTCAACACAGGCTGCACATCAAGTGCTGCTGAATGTCCCAGAAACCAAGGTTACCACCTTAGAAAATGGGCTTCGTGTTGCATCTGAGGACTCTGGTCTATCTACCTGCACTGTACGTAGATATATCCATATCCTTCACACTTGAGACACTTTTGTTTTGTTCATTCCTTTACACCACATTTTATATAATTACTTTTAGCAGATGCTTTTATCCAATACCAGGTTCAAATAGCCTAGTTCATCAGCAGGAGGTTAAGCATCATTCACCAGTGTGTTAGTGATAGAATCCTTAATTTGTGAAGCCCTCTTACATTGTCCATAAAAGGTGATTCGATGAGGAGTGATAGGTTGGGGGTTCTGCTGATGAATAAACTGTGATCTCCATGCCAGGTTGGTCTCTGGATAGACGCTGGAAGCCGCTATGAGAATGAAAGGAACAATGGCACGGCACACTTCTTGGAACACATGGCTTTTAAGGTGACATGACAGATTTTATCCAAGGTTATGCCTAAATCATTTTCATAGTGTGTTCCTATAATTCCATTACACATAAAGTTTGTCAACTGATCAGTGTGTTGCTGTTTGACAGGGTACAAGAAAGCGCTCCCAACTTGACCTTGAGCTGGAGATAGAAAACATGGGAGCTCATTTAAATGCCTACACATCCAGAGAGCAGACTGTGTATTATGCCAAAGCATTCTCTAAGGACCTACCCAGAGGTATGATAACACACCACTGCCATGTCTTATTATTCATTCTCTTGTCATTGAGAAGCCTTGGCTCAGATCCTATACAACTTGGGTGGTATTTAATGTTCCCCTCTGCGTTCCTGTCTACAGCTGTGGAGATCCTGGCTGACATCATCCAGAACAGCATGCTGGGAGAGTCGGAAATAGAGCGCGAACGTGGGGTCATCCTCAGGGAGATGCAGGAAGTGGAGACCAATCTACAGGAAGTGGTTTTCGACTACCTCCACGCCACCGCATATCAAACCACAGCTCTGGGTAGAACAATCCTGGGGCCCACTGAAAACATAAAGTAAGTTGGCTGCTCTGAACTTAAGTCGACATCCTTTCATGTAGGATGTGTGTGAATAGTGAATGTGTGTGGAGAGTGCACATAAGAATGTCATTTAAGGTTTCCTGTATGTATGTTTCATTACAGAACTATTAACAGAGGAGATTTGGTGGAATACATCACAACCCACTACAAAGGCCCCAGAATAGTCTTGGCTGCTGCTGGAGGTAAGATTCTCTCCTTGTGATATAGATTAACAGATATAAACAGACATTTAGATCATTGGGTATAATTCCCTGGTGAAGGGGTTGGCTACGGGTTCAAATCCCACAATGTGCATGGCTTTTGATGAAAGTGTCTTAAAGAACATTATTAATGGTGAAGATAATTTTTTTATTTCAGGGGTCTGTCACAATGAGCTGATTGATTTGGCAAAGTACCACTTTGGGAAGCTTCCTGCCAGATATAAGGGAGAAGCCCCTACACTTCCTGCATGCAACTTTACAGGAAGTGAGGTAAGCAAAAAACAACACCATGCCCAACATAGAGTACACCACATACATTGATAATAATATTTGTAGTTTTCTCTCTCCTAGATCCGTGTTCGAGACGACAAGATGCCCCTGGCACACATTGCCATAGCGATCGAGGCTGTGGGCTGGTCTCACCCTGACACTATTCCTCTCATGGTTGCCAACACACTGATCGGAAACTGGGACCGCTCTTTTGGGGGTGGAGTGGTAAGTGGATAAACAGCGTCATATGTCCTATGTGATGTTAAATAAACAATAATGCTGTAATAAAACCTCTGTCAAACACACCAATTTACCACACACACACAGGGTCCGATAGTCAGATTTCTGTCTGATCCCACTTACCTGCTGCCACTTCCTTGTCTTGCCAGAATCTGTCCAGTAAGATGGCACAGATGGCATGCCAGGGCAACCTGTGCCATAGCTTCCAGTCCTTCAACACATGCTACACAGACACAGGCTTGTGGGGCCTCTACATGGTGTGTGAGCCTGGCACTATCAACGAGATGATGCACCTTACCCAGCTGGAATGGTGAGGAACAGGAGAAACATTAACAATATCAGGCCCATTTCAGTATTACTGTACTTGTAAGGTTCATATTTCTCATTTCATCGGGAGAGAGGACATTGCTGGTGTTGATGTTACTGACCAAACCCTTGTCCTCAGGATGGCCTTGTGTACTAGCGTGACTGAGAATGAAGTAGCCAGAGCAAAGAACCTCCTGAAAACAAACATGCTGTTGCATCTTGATGGTAAGTCAACAGTAACTGTAGAACCATTTCCCTTTTGGACCCTGATCTGCTGCTGTACTATTTCGACATGGCTTCAGATTGAGGTGTTTTTGCCAAATGAAATGAATCAAATGTATCATGTGAAATATGTGTGTGTTCTGCCTGTAGGTTCCACGCCGATCTGTGAGGACATTGGGAGACAGATGTTGTGCTACAGCCGAAGGATTCCACTGCATGAACTGGAGGCCAGGATCGATGTGAGGAAACGAGAAAGCCTGTCCTTATATAATGTAGCCAAACTAGGCTAGGCGCAACCCACAACCATACCAAAGACAGCTGTTGAATGTTTTGGGGAAATTATTGCAGTGTCTTTATTTGAAATGTGATTTTCTTCCCTGTGTCCAACTCAACAGGCTATAGATGCAAAAACCATCAAGGATGTGTGTACAAAATATATCTATGACAAACCACCGGCCATTGCAGCAGTTGGTATGTAGTTGAGTCTCTTTCTTGAGATTTTTTGCATTCATCCACTTTACTGGCTCAGTACTTAGAGTTCGTACACAGTTGAAATGCAGCTTGACTTGTATATATGCCCATTACACATGTCCATTTGAACAGTTGAAGAAACATCAGCACATTCAGTATTGCACAAGTTCAACACCCTAATTGTGGATGCTACTCAAGTAAATATTCCATTGTATTCAATTTGTGTGTATTGAAAACATCTTTCAGGACCGATTGAACAGCTTCCAGATTACAACCGTATCCGCAGTGGCATGTACTGGATGAGAACCTGACCACTTCCCCTCTGAAGAGAAGTACAAAAGCTAGTAGCAAGCAGCTGACTCTGTACATTACATGAACCAAGCTGAACTTTACAAAGTATTTAAGTCTTCTGTAGGTTTTTTTTTCTTCTTGAATTTTATTATAAAATAAAAGACCAAGACAATAACTTTAAAAGAACATGGGTGCTAGTTGTTTGTTGTTGTCGTTTTGCTTCAGGTCTGTCATTTTTTTATTTTTCCACCCACTTGTTCTTGAGCAGCTTTTTTAGCCTTGACCATTTCCACCAGTTCCTGGGACAGGGATAAAACGGGAAGTTCAGGGTACGCAAATCATATTCTCAGGGCTGCACTCGAACAAACAAACCCACAGGGGCCAGCCTACCTTGTATCTCTTCATACAGTCCTTCTTGGTGCGTCCAGGGACAGCTTCAGCGATCCTCTCCCACCTCTCAGGGGTGCTGACAGGGTAGGTCTTCAGGGCCTGTTCCAGGAGCTTCTGCTCCTCACCGGTCCAGGATGCTGCGTTGGCGTCGCTACCTGAGAGAGCACACATATACACACACACACACACACATATATATATACATTATATATACATAGATCCCTTCGGTGACCTTTCTCTCCAGGAGACCAAATAGTTAACATGAATGTTTATTTGTTACACCAATAACTTACCATCAAATCTTTCAGATGGCACTGCATTGTCAACTGTAGGAGGAACAGCTGAATGCTCCTTCTTGAATTTCTCAAAGGCTTTCTTGTTAATCTCATCTTTCTGGACAGGATCTGAAGCAGAAAACCAGTCAGACACACTATTACAACACAGCTGATTACTGAATAATAATGTATAAATCTAGTAAGAACAGTAGTTGGGAAACTGGTCAAAGGTAATCTGAGGAGAAACTAAGGGGTGTAGTTACCCAGCTTTTGTAGATTCTTGGCTTTGCTGATGACGTCTTTGGCTGTTCTCTTGTTGCCGCTGGTGGAGTGCAGGTTCATGTAATTGGCGATGACTTCCCATCTGAAGCACAACGTGAGATTAGAAGGAATAACAACCATTTGGGCCTGGACACACAAGAGAGGGAGTGGGTGTGGCCTGGGGTTCCAGACCACAGGGCCCAGCTTGGACCCTGACTGCACGTGGTCCTAGCGAGAGCAGCGTACCTGGCGTTGGTTCCTGCTGGGAACAGGTTGACCGCTTTGATCAACAGCTGCAGTTCCTCCTCGTTCCAGCCCTTGCCCCCACCGCCTCCTCCCCCGCTGGCCTGCTCTGCGGTGCGTGCAGCCTGGCGGGCCTGGACCTCCGCCTCCTTCTCCCTCTGCAGCTGGGCGTTCACCTCCTGGACCTGCAGAGGAGATGTGGGCACGCACACACACAGGTAGCAGAACACTCACGTTAGTGACCCAGGTGGCTTACACTGGCCAGTAAAGCCACATCATGGATTTTAGGGTAGATGCATTGTGGTGTGTGTTTGGCAAACAGTACCTGCTTCTCTACAGCTACCTTGCCTTCCTCCTTTGAACCTGCAGCCAAAGTCTCGTTGAGGGACTGCAAACTGCAAAAAACATGAAGATTTCCATATGAACAGTGAACTAACTTGATTTCTCCACAAACCTTTTACACTTACATCTTTTAGTTTTACCTCATTAGCTCCAGACGGTCACACAGCTTCTCCACATCCTCCATCATTTTCACACTGTCAGACTCGTTTTCGGCAAAGTAATTCCAGTTCTACGGAGGAAACGCAACTCGTAAAACTGATTGTTGCGTGTCTTCGTTCAATGATACCGCAGACTTTGTGATGAGGAATTCAAACTAATTGTAGTAATACAATTACTAATTGTAGTAATTGTAGTAATACAAGAGTAATACAAGCCTGTCAGCACCTTGCAGGTCGTCCTGAGTTTCTGCCTCTCTTTCTTTATGGCCTTCTTCTGGATGTCCTTCTCCTTCTTCACCTGCAAGGCAGCCTGCTTGGCCTCCTCTTCCTCCTTCTCCTTGGCTAGCCGGGTAGCCTCCAGTTCTGCCTGACGAGCCTGTGGAACCACAAGTTTTAACATTGCAGAGCCTGAAAATCCCAGATCTAGAACGCTTCAGTTCCTAAATATTCCCGATCTTGAACATTACAGATATAGTGCGGTCCCTGCTTTCTAGAAGGCACAGCTGTGTGAATCCAGGATGTCAGATATGAGTGACTTACTCGATCCTTCTCCTCCTGCTCCTTCCTTTTGGCATCTGCCTTGGCCTTCTTCTCAGACTCCTTCCTGGCCTTTTCCTCCTCTTTGAACTTCTTTATTCTGGGGTCACAGCTGTAGGCGGTGTCTGCAGACGGGCCGAGACACATTTCAACGATGCACTGCCCGGTTGCTTCTTACCATGGAAAGCTCATCATTGACAACTTACCAACTAGTGTTCTCAATCTGTTCATCTCCTCCTTCTTCCTCTGCGCTCTGGAAGCCCGGTTCTGCTTTTCAATCCATCTTCGCTCGTCTCGACTAGATTCAAAAGATGAGAACAATATTATAGACACTCGCACTGAACATTACTTCTTGAAGGTATTCTAATATTAGCAGTGAGGAAGAGCGTCAGAATGTAGCTCACCATTCAGCTTTCTCCTTTTCCTCTTCATCCAAATACGAAAATTCTCTCCATGAATCAAAGTTGTACCTTGATTGAGAACGAAAAGTGGAAGTGTTAATATTTTGAATTCCTTCATCAGTTCATATTATCGATTAGAGGTGCTCCTTTCAACGGTGAGCTGATTATTTGATACTCACCAAAAAGAGTAAAAATGATCAACTTCTTCAAATGTGGAATCCATGTTTCCAAGTTTGGGCACGTGCTTTTTGGAAGACCATCTGGCATTTCTCTCAAAGACTGGACCAAACGCCTCAAAATAGTTTTCTTTCGCTTCGGCCTTGGAGGGCACGTTGTTGTCAAAGGTAGGGTCCACGCTGTCAAACGCTCTTCTCTTCACCGGGTCAGACAAGATTTCTATTGCTGGAATCGGACAAGTGGACATCCTCGTGTTATAAAAAGAAAGTGGATTGAGGAGAAACAAAGACAGCTGTGGCCGATGTTCTTACCTTTAGTTATACAGGTGAAGTAGTCGTTGTCTCCCTCTACGATCTGCTCTCCTGCAGCTTTCCTTTTATCTGGGTGGTGCTTCAACACCATGGCTTTGTCTGCATAGAAACAACTCAGAGTAAGTCACCTGACAGTAAGTCAGTTAAGACACTTCTAACATGCAACTTTCAAGGAGGCCACAATGTGAGGATGAAAGACTCACGGGCAGCTTTGATTTGTTTCTGAGTTGCCTTGTATCTCATATGTGCCAGAGCAAGGACAGCATAATGATCTTGATTCTGCAAAACATCAACAGGATATTTGAAACAAGGCACTTCTGAAAATCATCATTTTCAGTCAGAGGGGTGGATTTTGACTGGACACTCTATACCACTGATATATACCCCTCCCGTTTATTATGGCAAAGAGTCCCAAAAGGCAAGATGTGGAGTAGCCTGCTTAATGGCTACCTTCCAATCTTTGGGGTCCAGCGTTCGGAGCAGAGGATACTCCTCCAGTAGTAGCTCTTCATCCTCAGACTCCTCAGACAGCTCCTCCTCTTCCTCCAGCTCCTGGAAGGAGGCGGACACATTTCTGTTCCTCCTCTTGACAAAGGCCTCGAACCAACGACCAACTGGCTCTACCTCAATCTGTATAGAGGCTGAAAGAGAGAGGTATTAGAAATGTATGTACTACACATCTACCATTTTACAGTACTTCATCAGTAGGAACATTCAGAATCTGCCTAAGAAGCAGGTGGCTCTACAGTTTAACAACAACATTGCCTAAATGTATGTTTTAAATGTCATACAAAAGGTAGCCAGCAGCTGATGATATCAAAGAGAAATCAGCACAACACAGGTGTATCCAGAGCTACCTGGTACCAGTTTTTGAAAGCTTGTCAAAGTACTGTTTGTATGTATTCGTCCATATCCAATTAAATCACTTCCAATATCCGTGAAAATGTGAATATAACGCTACAGTCACATATCATTTGCTACCACATAGTATTAAGCAGCTATAGTTGCTAATGTTAGCTACAAGCAGGCAAGCTACACCAGCTATAAAGCTACATGCTAACGGAGAGTGAAAATCTGCATTATTTTAGGTCATTAAGCGTTTACCGGCAGTGGCATTACAGACAACTGTAACATCCCCTTCTAATGCTTCTAATAGCATTTTGGAAAGACGAGCTATAAACACATCAAGAGTCAAAATGTTCTATTTTAAAGATGGATATTGGTGAAGTCGCTCCTGTCGGCCGGTTCTCAGTGCACCACATGGGCCTGGTGGTGTTACACAGCTGAAAGTCCGGACGTGTGCACTGTAATCAGTACAATTGATTCCGAAAACAAACATGTTCACTGACTCTTTTTTTTGTCCCACCAGATTTTACTGAAATTATAGCTGGTATTAATACAAAATAATAGAATATTGATTCACATATAAAATTAACATTAAGACAAATTATATAAAGTTATTTATACCATTCACGGTGCGTCTTTAATAATAATCCGACTACTGTTTCCTGTCCAGGCAGACATAGCGGAAGTCCAAACTTGCTGTGTAATCCTTGAAGAACAAACTGATTTTGTGTTTCAACATCTTAGACCTGATCTGATCATGCCAGACTATCTAGGAGGAGATCAGAGGAAAGTCAAAGAAGAGGAAAAGGAAGATAAACCTATCAGAGGTACTATGAATGTTTGGACTTGGGCTCTTTGTTAGCTAGTATCGTTATTCTAGAGGGAAGCTAACGACGCTAGCTTGCTAGCCAGTTCAGTGTTGTTAAGTCAGGATGAAAACACACTCTTGTGTACTTGTGTTGTGGTTATTGCGTACTTGCGTTGTTGTTACTCAGCTGTATGCTCGTATGTCTGTCGTATTAAACTGGCCCTAAATATTTAACAATGTTGTTATCATCATATCCAGCAGTATCAATAGCCCTAGATAGTGCTAGCTTAGCTAGGCCAGTCTTGGACAACTAAACACTCAGTTAACCAACGTTTTTTCCGCTCGTATTTCAGCCTTGGATGAGGGTGACATTGCCCTTTTAAAAACCTATGTAAGTATAATCCTGATACATTATTATTAGTTGGTAACACCGGTCTGTTCATTGCCATTTGCTTTATCACTGTGTGTCATTATGGTCTCTGGCAGCAGATGTTACAGCTGATCACTACAATTTGTGATTTCTATTTTTCCTGTATTCAGGGCCAGAGCACTTATTCTAGACAGATCAAACAGGTTGAGGATGATATCCAACAACTGCTCAAGAAGATCAATGAGCTGACCGGTATGTCTTTCAGGCATACACATCTACTGTACATGAAGTCCTGGACTGAAATCTGGAGAGTGTAGTAGTACATGTTGTAAACTTGCCTGTGTGCTGGTCTGTATCAGGTATCAAGGAGTCTGACACAGGACTGGCCCCTCCTGCACTATGGGATCTGGCTGCAGACAAACAGACCCTTCAGAGCGAGCAGCCTCTGCAGGTGGCTAGGTAGGTATCTGGCACCCTTCACTGATGGAAAATTCAGCTAAGTCAAATGGCTACGCTGCAGGTTTTTGTACAATTATTCATTAAACATACATTCATTATACACAATTCAAACGTATATTCAGATTATAATTGTGTTCAAATGCTGTTTGTTTCCAAAATACTAAAGGGTTGGGTTGCTGTTCTGTTTTGACAGATGTACAAAGATCATCAATGCAGATTCAGAAGACCCCAAGTACATCATCAATGTAAAACAGTTTGCGAAGTTTGTGGTGGACCTGAGCGACCAGGTGGCCCCTACTGATATTGAGGAGGGCATGAGGGTGGGGTAAGGAAGAGGCCAAAACTCTGCTGTGACATTTAGATAAAAGAAGGAACAGGAATATTATGTTGAAAATGGCAACAAAACAATACTCTTGTGTATCTTCTCTGTTACTCCTCTAGTGTGGACAGGAACAAGTACCAGATCCATATTCCTCTGCCCCCTAAGATTGACCCAACTGTAACAATGATGCAGGTAAAACAACAAGAACATCAATAATCAATAGCTTTTTATTGACAAAGGCACAAAGAAGCGTGCACCCTAATGGAATGTAATGCATCCACCCAGATAAGATTGTGTTATCACTGTTCTCTCTGGCCTGTTTTTGTCCGTCTGGTTAGGTGGAGGAGAAGCCTGATGTGACCTACAGTGATGTGGGTGGTTGTAAGGAGCAGATTGAGAAGTTGAGAGAGGTGGTGGAGACCCCTCTACTTCATGTGAGTAATAACATCCCTTTATGACCATCAGTCAACGATACAGAATCTGATCACAAACCTGTATTAATAACAGGTTGTTTGTTTGCGACCAAGAAACAGCCGAAACCAAATCCTCAATGGTACTGATGTAGATTAGAATTAAATGATTGGTTATCCAGTAGTATGTTTAAATATTTGACTAAGATAAATTAATTTGCCCTTCACTGAGACATGGCTGTACTAGCCATTATACTTATTACATCACACTTGTTACTTACTAAAATGTAGTGTTTACATTTGCGTTTGGTGACATTTCTTGTTCCATATTGTGTTTTTAGCCCGAGAGGTTTGTGAACCTGGGTATTGAGCCCCCCAAGGGGGTCCTGCTGTTTGGGCCTCCTGGCACTGGTAAGACCCTGTGTGCCCGAGCGGTGGCCAACCGCACCGATGCCTGCTTCATCAGGGTCATTGGCTCTGAGCTGGTCCAGAAGTACGTAGGAGAGGTGAGCCCCAAACCTGGACGAGGGATGAAGGAACAGCCTGCAGCGATGTTGCTGTCATCTGGCTGCCTGCATTTTCTTAATGTACATCTTGTTCTCTGTCCCTCCATCCATCTTCCTTCTTAATTCCAGGGGGCAAGAATGGTCCGTGAGCTCTTTGAGATGGCCAGAACCAAGAAGGCCTGCCTCATCTTCTTTGATGAAATTGATGCCATTGGAGGTCAGTGATCAAGACTAATTGATGCCTTACAACACAGCGTGATCTTAAAACGAGGTGCTAGGTGTGTTGTAGTTGACTGAATGGAATCGCTGTCACCTTTTTTGTCTAGGTGCCCGCTTTGATGACGGCGCCGGGGGAGACAATGAGGTCCAGAGGACCATGCTGGAGCTGATCAACCAGCTGGATGGCTTCGACCCTAGGGGGAACATCAAGGTGCTCATGGCCACCAACAGACCTGACACCCTGGATCCCGCTCTCATGAGACCTGGGCGTCTGGACAGGAAGATCGAGTTCAGTCTGCCTGACCTGGAGGTAAGGAACTTTCACTGATTCCCTCAAGTGTGGGAGGAAGGATTGAGAAGCGCTGACTCCATGCGTCAGCGTTTTATTTCCATTCTGGCTGTAGGAAAGTGGATCTTAACCATGGCTGTTTTTCAGGGTCGTACCCACATCTTCAAGATCCATGCCCGCTCCATGAGTGTGGAGAGAGACATCCGCTTTGAGCTGCTGGCTCGCTTGTGTCCCAACAGCACCGGTGAGTTCTGCAGTCACATTCCAGATGTGCTAAGGAATTTGAACATTTTATTTGGTCAGGCCTTTTTAAAAAGCATTTTAAAAAGCATAGCCAGATATAGATTTCAGAGTTACTATTATGGCATCTTCACCTTTAGGGGTAAGGGTTTAATAAATGATTGATTGTGGCTTGTTGGTCTTCCCAGTCACGGCAGAGGAAACTGCCCTGCCAGTGTGATTATTGTTGACTTGCTGACATTCACGTTCCTGTGTTTCTGCTTAGGTGCTGAGATCCGCAGTGTGTGCACGGAGGCAGGGATGTTTGCCATCCGAGCCCGCAGGAAGATTGCTACTGAGAAGGACTTCCTGGAGGCAGTCAACAAGGTCATCAAGTCCTACGCCAAGTTCAGCGCTACCCCCCGCTACATGACCTACAACTGAAGCTTCTCTGCCATCATGTTTCTCTGTGTTTGTTACCGGGATAGGAGGGTTCAACCACAGCATTCTGTCATTCTTTGAAAATTACCTAAAAATAAAAGTTTATTGTGATATGGGTGTTCGAAGAACTTCTTTCTGAAATGTGTACACAAACATGGCAACGCTGTGCACCTTCTGAATACTGCAGAATTAAATGAGGATGTTATAAAATGTTTTAAATTTAATAATAGTTTGGGTGAAGTAACAATACAGCATAAAATGAAAGGCCTTAACAGCACTCTGATTTGATTCACTAAATGCAATATTGTTAAAAATGACTTTGGTCTCACTTATACAGTCTTATATTTTCTATGAACCAAAATTCTACATAGACAATATAATGTTTTTAAAATACAGTTGTGACAGTTGAAAAGTGACCATTTAGTGCATTTTCAAACAAACCTTTGTGATTGTACACCATTGATGGAGGTAACATCTTGTCATTCACCAAGAGTTCAGCAGTGATAGACAGGCTTCTATAGCTTCCCAACATGTAACAGGCCCTGCCCATAAAATACAGTAACCTGTCTGTAGGATTATAGGATTAAGGCTGTAACTGTTCCCCTAGATTCAGATAATAAAGCACTAATTAACCAATAAGTGCCTGTGAAGTCCTCCAGCAATCCACACTATAACTGGACTGAACACAGTACTCCGAACATTTCTTCCTAGGAACTCATGATATGGACCTAGAAAAGTGCAAATGGAATTCTAGAAGCAAATACAATTCTCTCGACAAACAAAAGCCTCTGTAGAATTGCAGGAATGTAAGCAATAGAACCAAACTATACCAATCTTTTATCAAATATACATTGCTATTTTTTTATATAACAAAAAAGAAATTGCACTTGTGGAATAGCAGTCAGGGTACAGTGTGTCCTGTGTGCTGGTTAAAGATGTGAACTGGAATCACCTGTTACCCACCCACCTGTTACCCACCCACCTGTTACCCACCCCCACCCCCCCTGTGCTGGGCCAGATAGCTTCTATATCTCCCCTACACCTCTGCCCTGATATGACTGGCCACTCTACAGCCTCTTGTGAGGGGAGCTGTCATTGGACATAGTGTGGTTGACATGTGGGAGAGAGTGATACTGACAGTGGAGCACTGCATCATGGACCGTGGGAAAGACCATCTCTGGGGTCACAACTCCACTGAAGAACTGCAGGCTGCGGAGTTCAGCCAGCAGAGTTCCTGCCAGGAAGAACATTCCATACATCAACCCTGAACTCCCCAGCAAAAACCTTTCCAGAAGACAAGATGTCACATTCAAACGTCAAGAACTTCTATCATGTCGTAGTCATTAATACAGCAAGGTGTCGCAGGAGAACAGGTACTCACGGCTGCATCCAGCCACCAGCATCTGCACATCCACAGCAGCGTACTCCTTCACCAGCTGCAGAAAGACAGACAGACAGATTGACTGCTGAGGACACTGAACATGGGCATGCTAAACAGATGTGACAGGGTTGGAGCACCCAGAACTGCAGGGGCACTTCAGGAAAACGAGCCACGCACCGAACGGATGGCTTTGGCTCCCACAGAGTCGATGAAGTTGACAGGGGTCCAGTCCAGGATGATGGAGCGGACAGGACTGAGGGGCTGCAGGAAGCTGACTACCTCCGAGTCGGACTCCTCCGTGCTGGCCTCGGTAGTCTGGCCGTTCTCCAGAAGGTTCAGGTGGGTCTGGGACACGCCTCCACCCACAACCTCGTGGCTCACACCTTGGTCCAAATCCTGGACCAATCAAAGACAAATATGGGTATTATGAGTGGCCTCAATATGACAGTACATAGGTCTCATAGGTTTTTCCCATATTGACTTCTAAAATATGCTGTACAATGGTCAAATAGCGAGAGAGAAAGATAGAGAGATAATTATCAGCAATCAATGCACACAAATACCCCAGTACACTCTCATCAACAATAAGTCTCACCAGTTTGACCACAGCATTCATTTTCTGAGGAGACTTCTGGTTCAGTTTGTCCCTCTCAGCTTTCTCTTTCTTAAGTCTTTTTTTCTGGAGTTTTATTGCAGCCTGAAGCTGAGTGGGGTCAACTCCTGTCTGCAAACATTTGAAGAGACATTTTATCAAGTCAGCTCATCTCACTGGACTCCTAATATTTACTTTTCAAACAAGCGACATAGTATAACATTGGTAAAAACAAGAAAAGCTGTATTTCAAAAGCTGAAAGCCTAAAGTCAAACATTGTCTGACCAAAGTTTAACTAACCCTTTGCTATTAATGACACACATGCATGCAACATACATGCCTACAAATGTAGTTCACCTTGCATTTGAGGGCGTTCACGTAAAGGTCGCTGTTTGCAAAATAGATCGAGGAGTTGGACTGGAAGATTTTGATCCCCTTGCATTCTGTTGCCTTGAAACAAGAATGCAATCCCAGGACGTTAGATCCTCTCCCACCACTGTCATGTCTGTCATAAATAATCATGCTTTCCCTCAGGCAATTAAAGCCTGTAAATGCGGATCTGTAGTGGAATGTTCAAACACCAGAGCTGCCGACATCTCTTTCTACAGTAGTGGAAAGCACAGGGTGGCCCTCACCTCTTCATACTCCTCCACATCACAGTAGAGACCTGTGTCAGACACCTGGCCCAGGAGCACAGTCTTTGGGCTGCAGGGAAGAGAGACAGTATTAACGTCACAGGACACAGCATCATGAAGTCTGCTGACACCAGAGATACGGAGTGAAATGCTTTCCAATGATGAACGGAACCTTTGTGTTCTGTAGATGACAGTCAGTACTGCAAATCCTATAGCCACAAGAAGCCCGTAATCCAGGCCCAACAGTACAGAAGCAACGAAGGAGACAATCCAGATAGCCTGAGAGAGAGAGAGAGAGAGAGAGAGAGAGAGAGAGAGAGAGAGAGAGAGAGAGAGAGAAGGAACGAGAGATGCGTCAGTGAGACAAAAAACCCATGCATCTTGGGCCTGAGGCCATGATCAGAGGGTGGCTGTGCAGCATCCTGCCTCACCAGCTCGATCTTGCTGGTCCTCCACAGGACAGGAATGTCCCTTAGCTGTTTGAACATGCCCAGCAGGTTCACCATGATGATGGCAGCCAGCACTGTCTGCAGTAGCACAGATTACAACATAGTTGGCTGGAAGCTAAGTGTAGAAGATAGACTAGTGGTTTCCCTAAGCCTGCTCAGGCAGCCACAGCTTGTGGGCGTGGCTGTAGGTGGCTTCACACACACCTGAGGTAAGGGCTGGAAGACAAACCCAATGGCCACAACCACCAGCAACACCACCAGGGAAGCAAGCAGACCAGCTATCTGTCAACATTCACAGAGAGAGATAAGATTAGTAAGCACGTCACTATCATTTCACATGATCTCAGTTACAGGCATAAGAGGAAGTGTGTGTGTGAGACTTATCGAAGCCATATAGTTTTACGATGCCAATTTGTGAAACGAGGGAGTTGCATTCATAACAATGCAGTCATGACAATAACCTGTCTACTACAGGATGTGTGTGAGTGTGTGTGTTACCTGCGTCTTTCCCCCAGTGCTCTCCTGCACCAGGCTTCGAGACATAGAACAGGTGATGGCAAAGGTTTGGAAGAAGGAGCTGACAAAGTTACATATTCCCAGAGCTATCAGCTCCTGAGCAGAGGGGCAGAGCAGAGCTGGGGTTAGAGGCTCAGCCACACATCCCATGTAGAACACAAGTTAATTATCACTTCTACCCTGACCACAGTTGACATAACCGTTAATAATGTTTTTACCCAAAGCAACATCCAATAACATACACACAAGTACAGTACTGTTTTTCGGTGATTCGAGTCAAACAAACAGTTCATGTTACCAGGCACGGTGAAACAATTACATCATCTCAATCTCAGTGGAAAAACATCTCAACAACAGTAACGTCATAATGATAATCTTGTCCCAAACACACACCTGGTTGCCGTCCACACTGTATCCGTGCTTCAGGGCGAAGGTCTTGGCCAGAGAGATCCCCATGGAGAAGCCCACGATGGCTATGGCAAAAGAATCTGTGACCAAGTTAGGTAGAAGGGAGAAGGTGGGGACCACGGGGGGGAGGAGCCTGTAGACAGACGTGTTGTATTAAAACCCATCTGATAATGGAAGCCAGGACACGCACTGACCCCTGTGACCTCCCTCACCCTGTGGGGATCTTCCCGACCACGTCCACCAGGTATTCCTCTGAGAGGCTGAGGCCGTAGGAGAGGCCGGTGGACACGATGACCACGATGATCTCTCCGGGGATGGGGATGGGCAGCTTGCTCTTGAAGCGCTCGTTCAAGACCTTGACCCCGTACAGGAACACGGTGCACACTAGGCCCACGATCAGCGTGGTGATGTTGGTGCTGGTGATGTCAGTCACCACAGCCCTCAAGCTCTGGGGGGGAGGCAGGATTAGAGGGGATCAGGGGGCTTGGTTTAAGGAATGCACTTGTATATATGTGCGCGTGTGTGTGTGTAAGTGTGTGTGTGTATCTTGTGTTTCAGAGTGCGTCTCACATAGAGGGCTGAGAAAGGCCCGCTGAAGCGGGGGGTCTTGACACCCAGCAGGTATTTGAGCTGGGACACACACACATGGAGGGCTGCGGCCGTGGTGAAGCCTCGGACCAGGGGCTCCGTCAGGTAGATGGCCACAAAGCCGAACCTCAGCAGGCCCAGCAGTAGCTGGAGGGGGGGCAGATATTAGAAACATGCATAACATGCATGAGCAGGGAAAAAAAATAAGGTCTACCCATTTGACAACCTCTAATATGAAATAATACTGCTAAATGATAAAGTTCAGATTGTTTTCATGACTTTGCTCTGTGCTGCATGATCCATGCCACGGAGAGAAGATGACCCAACACACACAGACTCCAGGGATCAGGCACCCAACACAGCTGTGTGCTCGTACATCAACTAACTGTGTGGATCCCACTGTGTTGCATCAACACTGAGGGCTGAGGCTCAGACACAGCCCAACAGGCTGGCTACTGGGTTTCACATGTGCAAAAACACACCATAGAGATGCTGTCCTGGTGACAAGATCCAATCTCAAGCACAACAGGCGCAAGCGGATAGACCTGTTTGACTTGCATTCTGACAGTGTGTGTGTGTGTGTGTGTGTGTGTGTGTGTCTGAGGGCCGGGTCAGGCTAACCTGGATGATTCCCACCAGCGTGGTGAGGACCACAGCCAGCTCCACCCTCCTGGCGTCCCGGGCCATGGTGTCCAGCTGGGTAATGTTGGTCCCGTTCAGGGCCTGCATGGGGAACATGGAGTCTGGGGCCTCCCTCACCACCACCCCTCCTATCATCAGGCTGATCACTGCAAACGTGCCTGCAGAGGAGACAGCAGGCGCAGAAACGCTGTTAGATTGCCTTGAACCACATCATAAGGGGTTTTAAGTGATTTTTCTCTAATAAATAAATAATACAGGATTATATTTAATATCACATGTTGCGATTATTCGTAATGGTATTGCAGTAAATCATCCATTGAGCACTGAGCCTAGCCTTTAAAAAAAAGCTTCCTCTGAACTGCATTCATCTGTGTTCCCACCTAATGTCTAACACCTTTTGGTGACGTCAGTGTGGTGGGACACCAACCAACGCTGACCAGTTCTGCCTCAGGGACCATCGAATAACTACAAATCAGTAGGCATGCGTCAGCCCAGCCCAGACAGTGTACACACACACAGGCGTCAAGGCCACACCTATACCAACCCCCTGTAGAGAGAAGCAATCTCAGATGACATCGTTGTGCTTATACATACTCTTTTTTTTCAGAAGTGTTTTCCAACAGTTTAGAATTCTGGAAAGAGGTGGGTGTGTGTGTTGACATATCTGCCTCTTTTCACCAGACCTTAATGCCAAACAGTTTGACAACTGCCCAGACCTTAACATTTAAGGTAGATACATTACATAACTAGTTGTTAAATATATAACATAGTTACGGGAAGTTCAGGAACCTAAATGAGTTCCCTGCTGACTGTTCTGTTTCTCTTCGTACTCAAGGTACAGAAGTTTGACGTGATTCATAGAGGTCAAGCTGTTCTTGGCACATATTGTGAAACGTTTCTGGTTATGGTAAAAGGTCAACAGTCGCCCAGGGAAATAATAGACGACAGGATATATAGTACTCTTAAAGGTGATGGTTTATTAGGAGTTGGCTGGTTGGGGAGGGGGTGTTTAATTAAATGTCCTGGTAAGTAATAGGCTTGGTATTACAACCTTTGTCTTCAGTGGGATGGGAAAAGACCCGACAGGGGTCGACAGTATTGTAAGGCCACATCATGATGAAGGTATACTGTATACTCACAAACAACTCTAAGCTGCGGTAGTAGAGAACCCAAACAAAGCTCACCTATGGATATATGCCTAGAAGTCCCAAAGAAGGTGTAGAGCAAGACAGGGTATAAGGAGGAGTACAGTCCATACACAGGGGGTACGGCAGCCAGCATTGCATAGGCAAGACCTGGGGATGGAGGGAGAAAGAAAGGGAGAGAGAGAGACAGACAGACAGACAGACAGACAGACAGACAGACAGAGTAGGAGACAGATGAGGAGGCAGCAAAAACTCGAGAGATTGTATTGAAACAAAAATCCTGAAATAATACCCCTCCCCCTCCACCTCCTCCCCCCAAAGCAACACAATTACAAAAAAAGCAGGCTTTCTGGGAAGTCTAGCATAGGATTTTTCTCTGAAATGCAAGAACCTTATGTACCTATGGCTGTTTGTCTCTTGTTTACGTCACAGATACTGACCTTGAGCACGTTCATGTATGACACAGACCCCGTCACAGCTACTGACCTTGAGGAAGCTGCATGACCCCTGTGCTGATGCCTGAAACCACGTCGCCAAAGAGGTACTCCTTGACTGGATAAGATGGCAGCCATGTGAGGATGGGAAGGAAGCTTAGAGCCACGGCTTTGGCCCTTTCAGGCGAACACCTGGGGGCATCGGAGGGAGAGAAAGCAGAAGAGAAAAGAGAATGAATGAGTGCTTTTCTCCAATTAATAAACATATATTTTACCAATAAAAAACACTTATCTCCCTTGCATTAAGATACTCATTGTTCAAATACTGAAGAAAAATATATCAAATACTCTGGATACCACTGCATTAAATATCTCACTTTCATAAATCATCTTACTCTCTCACAGCCAAAGGGCTTGAAAGAAGAAAAAATAAACAGACTGAACAGAGAAACTAAACAAAAAAGCTTCACTGCCCCACTACAGAGCCAGGGAGGGCTGACCTGACATGCTGCGCCAGCCTCTTCTGCAGGGTCTTAGGGCTCCGGACCCTGCGATGCAGTAGCTGGGTGTTCAGGAAGGCCTCATCATAGACGGGCCGCTCCACACGGTACATGAGCGGAGAGGGCTCATCCTCGTCACTAAGCGTCACATGTTCCATAACACGGAGAGGACCCCACCGGGCATGGCAGGGAGGAACGGCAGAAGGAGACGGCCCGGGATCGCACAGGGAGGGAAGCTGGGTAACTTTCTCTCTGACTGTCTCCACTTAACTGCAACTGTTCATCTGGCCTGGTTGCCTTTCCCACTTATATCCTGCTCGTGTTTGGTGGGTGGAGCTTTCCCTCTTCCTCTTTTTACCCAGTGGTAGGAGTCTCTCCCTCTCTCCTTCCTGCTCCGGTAGTTGGTCTGGTTTACTGTCTTGCTCTGAGAAAAAAAAAGAGACAGAAATACTGATTATTTTTCAACACAAAACCCCAATTCTAACACTGCTTCTGGTGGAGTCCTGTTCACACAGGGGCATGCTTTAATTATTATTATTATTTAATTATTAAAATTAGTTATATTAATTCATTGATTTCCTGGCTGTTTCATGACTAAAATAACTAATTATGTACTTACGGATCATGTTGGACAAGAAACAGATGTAAAAAATAAACATGCAACGTTGAACATTTGCTTTAAGAATCAATAAAAAGCCTCTTTAAAATCAATAAAGAGTATAGGTTCATATTTGATCACTGGCATTGGCCAAGCTACATTGCAGACAGGCTGGTCATAGCAGAACATAGACCAGAATACCCTGACCTTTCAAGATGCCCTTCTCAACTCCAAGGAATCTACTAGTTGGCCAGAGCACTGATATCCACCTTGTCCTTGACATTTCGCAGAGGTATTTACCATATAACATTCAATGTACACTAATGAATCAATTCCTACACACCCCAACCACACACACATGCAGAGTTACTAACTGGTTCAGGAAAATCTACATTACTGAGCTGCTCTGGAAACTAGCTACTGCTGCTAAAGGAGAGAGATAAACCTCTCATTTAGCCATCATCACGGTTAGCTCCGTAAACCGTAATACGTTAAGTTTGCAAGTAGTTGGTTATGTTTTCAGTAATAACGATAGAAATAGTATTCAATATATCTGTGTATGGCTTAAAACACGTAATGGTTACTCGACAGTTTAGAACCTGAAATGCAGGTTATGGCGAGGTAGGGATGGGAGAGCTGCATATTAACCACAGTTCTATGGAAGATGCGGACAGTGAACCCTGTCTTACCTGTCCTAACCTCTGCCTAGGATGCCACACACCGGGGAGAAGACGATATTATTATTATTATATCCATATATTATCCACACCGACCTCCACACCGGGGACTCCGGTTACAGTTTAACACCGGAATACCCTTTAACAACAGCTGCATGCGCTCTCTTCCAGAGAAAATCACTTGATGCGCGTGTCGAACACGTCACACCGAACGTCATTTGACGTCCCGTTGGTCATGGGATTTGTATTTTTCACTGTTAATTGAAATGTAGTTTTTAGGTTTTAATTGGCAGACAGTGTATCTGTGTAACCATGCATTCATTGGAATTCAGGATATTAAACAATTAAACGGTTGTGGCTAATGAGAACTGTGAATGTATCTGGCATGTGCCTTTCGCTAATCTTCTACATTTGCATTTTATGCACAGACTGAGGTTATGTTTTTCTTGCCCAAAATGTATATTATACCAAATAATATTACGAATTCAACTTCATCTGTTTGTGCGTAAAAAAACAAATACATTATTTGACCACCAGATGACGTGCTTGTCTGAAACTGAACGCCACTGAGTTGTTCATTGAGTTACCTACTTACTTCGTCACACAGCCAGAACCAGCATTGCATGGTTCTTATCTTTTAAATTACAATATGCAACATGGAGACCCTTTAGCCACCTAGCAGCCGGGTATTAGACACTTGCAAACAGACATAACGACCACCAGTAGCCTAAAATCCTGCCATCAGTTCCATCACACAATCACTCGGAAACAAAAATAAATGAAGATGCCTAAAAAAGTACTAGTTTCAAGTCATGAAGGGGATATCGAAGGATTCTTCTAACTACCCTAACATACATATTCAGGGTATGTTGTTGCTGGACCGGTCACTTCAGGTGACAGTCTGCTGATTAAAGCAGAGACACTCCTCCTTCTTGACAGCCTGTTCATTCGGTTTTACCAAAATCACTGTCGTGTCCTGTCCAAGCATGAACAAGGAAATATGACTGAACCTGCCAAATCGTCGGGAAAAACGTGAACATACTTTTGTGACCAGTAAGCCTACATGATGCATTGACTCAAAACCTTTACTACACCAAGACTGTAGGTTATTTACCCAGGAAGTATCTGGATATTCTCATTTAAACATGGGGAGAAGAAGAGCAGAGGAATATGACGAGGACTTCACGTTTGTTAGTCCAGTGGTCAAATATCTACTTTTCATTTTCAACTTAATTTTTTGGGTAAGTGTTGTGTTAGGAGAAAAAAAAAGTATTCAAATGTAAAGCTATTTATTGCTCTCTTTATAGTTGGTTTCAAGGCAAGTTCATTTAGCAGTTGAAACGGATTAGGCATTTAGTTTGAGGCAGGTGAATCATTTATTTCAAGAAAAAAAACACATATTTCAAGATTCACCTACACTGAAAGTTTCACCTATTTCAAACAGTCTCATTTGGACTAGACACTTGACCAATAATGATTTGCCTTTAAGATTGAGGATCAATTTAACGTGTGATACTTCTAAAACATTTCAATACTACAGAAACCCAACCTAGTCAACAAAACACAAAATATATTTCCCTCCCAGCCTTAATACACTGTACTTTATGCCAATCCACTTTCACAACCCCCTTTCATGCAGTACACTGTTGCTAAGAGGCTCCAAGATTCATGGATTCATATGCTGATGGGGTGATGCAGGGCTCTGTGTGGAGAGGGCCCCAGGCTTTAGCCTGCTTTCACATCTATTTGGCAGTCAAATAGGCATTCAGATTATACATCTCAGACACTTCACTCAAACCACCAAGGAGCCCTCAGTTCATATCCGTAAATGGCCTTTGGAACTTGTCTCCCTCCAGATCTTAAAGATCAGATCTTTTCTCATTTTAAATGTTGTTGGCTCAATGAGTTTCATCATGATAGATAGATAAGTACATAGATGGATAAATGGATACTTTCTTAATCCCCATGGGGATCTTGTTGAGCTTCAGTCATGTCATTGTGAGGGAGATTGTCAATGGGACTATGAAGCTCTTTGAAACCATGTACTCCAAACTAAACTGACTCACAATGCATGTGACAAAACTTTCAAGTCATGATTAAAAAGTCTCCAAGGTCAGATATAGAGGGGCACTATCAGGGAGGCATGAAGGTCAGAGGACAGGATTTACTGTGGATAGAGGAAACAACAATAACTTATAGCCAACAGATGTTTGTCATTCAGTTAGACAGACACTTAGTCATGGATACAGCATCGACAGCAGCCACAGTGTTTCAGTATGGCTTAACATACCAACACTTCTAGAATCTAGGCCTGTAGTTCCAGCGTATTGCTTAAACAAGCTGTGTACAGTCACATGTGAACAGTATGTCACATGCAATAATGTTCCAACCTAATGTGCTGTTCTAAGTACAAAGAGTCCAAACTACCTCTCACTGTACCACCAACATGCAGATGCTGACATAAACAGGAAATCACCGCATTTAGACTTGAGGAAGGGATTAGTTGAGAACTTGTAGAAAAGGAAATGCCTTTACAAAAATGGTTGCTATCAGTTATTCCATCACATTGAGCACCGTGAGCTTTCGCTTACTTGTAGAGCTCAAGTTTAAACTTGACTGATTTATCACTAAATACCACCGCAGGCAGTGTTTGCTGCTCTGACTGTACCTAGATTTTTGCTTTGTAGGAACTGGATAAAATCTTGTGCAAACTTGCAGAGATGCGTCGTGGAATGCATTGTCAACTAGCTTTTCTAGCGCCCCAGGCTGTCAGAGACTTAGATCCTTTGCAAACAAAATGTGTGTAACTGTTGTGTTTGCAGTCGTTTCTGTTGAAATGTCAGTTCTCTACAAACACATGGATTGTCTTGCTACAGTTTGGTTGGGATATTACCAGCTCCTCTGTTGCTGATGTGCAGCATTTTATTCACACAGAAAAACAGCTTGTATTGTCCCTGGATCTTTTGTCAGGTATAAAACATTACCTGTCCTTGCATAGTGGTAACTAGATACAGATCCTGCACAGGAGGAGGGGAGTGGGGGGTTCCTGGGGGAGGGGGATCTTTATTCTTTGGGCTGTGTTGGGCCCCTTAGTGTTGAGTGGGGAGTGAAAGACCCTTTATAAGACAAGATGTGGCTTCCCTTTCCAAGTTTATTTAGTAAAACTAAAGCAGAGCCAGAAGAGACTTCTTCTTCATATACCCATGATGAGTATTCAGTTTGTCCTACATCACTGTAATGTGAGAATACTACACCCTCCTTTGTATGTTTGTCATGAAAGAATGTTAAGTATTCTTCACTGCGTTATGTTGATCCGTAGGTTTTCTTTTCTCATTCTGCCTCCTTCAGATGATTGCCTTGGTGATGGTGTCCATTGGTGTGTATGCCCGAATGATGAAGCAAGCAGGTGAATAACCTTCTGTTATATAAATAAAAAACCAACACTGTTCACAATAAAAGTCAACCAACTTGTAACCAAGCCACACCAAAGGCAGCTATGGACAGGGTCACACTCAAGAGGTTTTAGTTACAGTTGTTTAGGATTCCAAAGGTCATATTTTGTCATGAGGAATTTCAGAAATGCAACTGCTTACAAATCCTATTTCTGAGGTTTTTCCTTCAAAAAATAATGACCAGGAGCTCAGTGTGCTTTGATAATGGTCAGATGTACTGCCACAATCTTATCTGATCCTCTTAAATCCCCTTAAATTCTTGCTCTCTTTACCTTCACGTCTTACACTTCTTTCTCTGTCTGACCTTTCACCCTGCCCTCTCTGTTCCACCTCTCACCCTCCATCACTCCTCTCTCTCCTGTGTACTTCAGAGGCTGCTATGGCCTGCCTGTCAGTGGACCCTGCCATTCTGCTGATGGTCGTGGGGGTACTGATGTTTCTCATCACCTTCACTGGCTGTGTGGGCTCCCTTAGAGAGAACATCTGCCTCCTGCAAACGGTTAGTGGTATGGTCTGCCTGCTGAACTGTGATATACTGTTGTGGACCTGTGACATTATGTCATGTACAGGTCACATGATGTAGTGTACAGCTTTAGTCAACAAGTCACACAATGTAGCAGATAGCTCACGTGATATGGTGTTCAGGTGAGATACTGTGGTGCTTTTTGTAGTTATGTAACACGGCCTTGAAATCACTGTGAAAGACCTTTGAATGAACACAGTCTTTCTCTGTCCTCTAGTTCTGCATCTGCCTGACAATAATCTTCCTGCTTCAGTTAGCTGCTGGCGTCCTTGGCTTTGTCTTCTCAGATAAGGTAGAGTATTACAGTGTAGTATTGTAAGTAGCAGAGCGCCCTCTGTTGCTCAGTATGATAGACTTTATTTTCACACACACAAACCATTTAGGTTGTTTATTATTATTGGGCTTTGTGTTTTGGGAAATTAAATAAAAATGGAAATAAAAATGTTGTTCTCTTTTCCCCCCTCTCGAAGGCTCGTAATAAAGTGACTGAGATCCTCAACAAAGCTATCGTGCATTACAGGGATGACATTGATCTTCAAAACCTCATTGATTTCGGACAGAAAGAGGTAATTATATTTACAGAAAGACCATCATAGCACGCAAAGCTTTCGGGAACATTTAAGTTCTAAACATTATATAAACAAGGTATGTATAAATTCCTCCCCAGTTCAGCTGCTGTGGAGGTGTGACGTATACAGACTGGTCCCAGAACATGTACTTTAACTGCACTCCAGACAACCCCAGCCGGGAACGCTGCTCTGTCCCTTTCTCCTGCTGCCTTATATCTAAAGACCAGGTCAGCCATGCCTTCTCTTCCTTTTCATACACATCAGATTAGCCTCTTTAAGATAAGCTTTCATAGTGTGTCCATTTAGATATACAGGTATTCATGATTAACCATAGGTATTTTTCTTCATTCCCAGGCGGTCGTCAACACTATGTGTGGCCAGGGCATGCAGGAGCTGAAATACTTGGAGGCCGGAGCCTTCATCTATACCAACGGTTGCATCGATAAGCTGGTGAACTGGATCCACAGCAACCTGTTTCTGCTAGGGGGCATAGCCCTGGGCCTGGCCATACCACAGGTACACACACACACACACACACACTGTCACTGACACACTAATGTTCTGACTCCCTTGACTCTAGTGACCGAAATACCTTCTTGTTCTTCCTTGGTAGCTGGTGGGGATCCTCTTGTCCCAAGTCCTGATCAACCAGATCAAGGACCAGATTGAGCTTCAGAACTACAACCTACTGCACCGTTCTGATCCATGGGGCTGATCCACTGAGATCCAGCACCACCCATCCATCAAGACTGACAATTCAGAAAAGCTTGGTCCAGGACATTTGTATGAAAGTGTGTTGTGGGTATTTAACGCCCTCTACTGGACACGGGCTCACCTTGCATGTTTGTCAACATGCAAGATAATACAATGGATCCTGGGTACAGATTAGCCAGTCAGAATTGGTCAAGACCAAATGCCAAATGTTTTAGAAAAGGTTTTAAGACCTGCTGCTAATGTTATAACCCATCTCTGCTCATCATATATCTATCTGTCATGGTACTGCACATTGAAAAGGGATATAAAAGTAGTTGTAAGGCTGTTGTTTTGTGAATATAGGCTATTGTGGGTTGCTCTTTAATGGCTGGAAATAAGATCATGTTGTATATATTTTTGTGAACTTGTGTATGTGTGATTGTGCTTTACGTTACAAATAGGTCATCTCCCATGGTATCTTGAATGATTGTTTCTGAATGTTTAAAATACACATTTTGAGAAATTAGATTTGTATAGTTCTTTTAATAAATATTTTCTTTTAACTGAATGATTGTGGGTAGCAAAATACAAATAAGTTCTAACACGTTCCAACATGCATAAGCTTATAATAAACGTTGTTTATTTTCCATAACATTTGAGTGTTTAGCTTGGCATGAGTTACATTATTTCAATATTTTATAGCATGTTTAACAAAATATATGTATTTGATATCTGCTCCATGTTGGGCAGTTCTTCCAGCTTGTGGTCATAACATCTACAGGTTGTATAAAACATTTTGAGGGATTTCATACAACTTTCTTCCATCTCCTATACCTCCGTATGCTGACAGTAGAGGGTGCTCTACTGATGCAGGATGCAAGGGTATGCAGCACACTGGTTTTAAATATCAAGTTCAGCAGCTTGGTCTCTCAGTCTTTCAACTCCCCTCCAGTTGAAACAAGCTCTTGGACAAACCTGTATTTGGTGATTTAGTCAATTTGGTCCAGAATACATCAGGGGTGTCCACCCATCACAGTAAGCAGTGCAGACACTGCGCTGCGTTCAGATCCTGTGTTGGTTTTGGGAAGGTCAAGAAATCCTCTGCACGTTTACGCACAGAAGAGGAAGACTGATCAACTTTCAGAGCTGAGATCATCTTGCTCAAATCCTTTTTTTCCGGTGAGTGGACCATTACATCTTGACACGTTTCTTCTCTTGTGTGACAGGTACTCTAATTCATTGTCCAGCACTATACCTCTCTGTTTACGTTGACCGCACACCCTAGTATTGGTTATGTTGGCAAATGAAATCACACCAGTCATATGGACCGTACAGCAGCAAATAACTTGACTTTCATTTCATAAGTAGACCTATAACATCATGTAAATCTGTATGAAATATGAATATATATATATATATATATATATCGTATCAAGTCGATCAGCCACCAACATCGACATGTGGAAGTTATAACAATACGATGTGCTCTTATAAGAAACACATTACAGAGAAATGCGTGATTGGTGCGTGTTGTGACAGGGCAGAGTGTTAAGAGATCTGATGTTCAGAGAGTCATTCAGGACAGTCAAGAGGACAGCGAACAGTCGACCAACCTAACCAGCGCTTCGCCTAATTTTTCATACTGTGGTATAAAGATCTAACATTTTCATAAAGATTGAGCTCCTTCCTGTTATTAAGTTGTAAATACATAGGCTATTATTTTGACATGCGAGATTCCACGCCCACCTCTGTAGTCCACTGTTGATTCCACAACAGTCCTGTAGAGTGGAGGGAATACCAGACACATACTATCCCCTGTGATTTGTGAAGCTCCTTTTTTAGCATGTGGCTCACCATGACCCAAGCCTCCAGCCAGGTCTCCACCCAGAGTATGAGTGTGAACCCTGTAATCTGTCCCTGTCCCTGGCCACCACCCTGAACGTCTGCTGACTCAACGTAGCCTGCAAGCCCCAAAAAGGCTGAGTCGATGTACTAGGCATTTGGATCTTTGTGGGGAAAAAAATAAAAGGCTAAATGTGTTAGTCTCTGCTAAAACAGGAGCGCTTAAGTGAGATGAAACATGTGGGACCACATAAAACAAAATGTTTCACCAGGTTATAGTGAGACATCACACACAGGGAGCAAGGTGCAGTCCTCTTCTCCTCCTCATCCTGGGTGTTCTTGCCCTCTGGTATGTGGGTTGACCAGCTGTTCGATTTGGTTAATGTTGTTGAGTTGATGGTGAGAGAGGAGAGAGAGAAGGGGATGGTGAGAGAGCGAGAGAGAGACAGGGCAAGAGAGAGAGAGAGAGAGAGAGAGAGAGAGAGAGAGAGAGAGAGAGAGAGACCAATTGAAGTGTTCTGCCTTCATTTGTTTTGGCAGGGGTAAGGATGTTAGGCTCTCATCTGAATGTTAGGGGAGTTTGTGTGAGCCTCCTGTGTCCAGGCCTCCTGTGTCCAGGGCCTCCTGTGTCCAGGGCCTCCTGTGTCCAGGACCTCCTGTGTCCAGGACCTCCTGTGTCCAGGGCCTCCTGTGTCCAGGGCCTCCTGTGTCCAGGGCCTCCTGTGTCCCGGGCCTCCTGTGTCCAGGACCTCCTGTGTCCAGGGCCTCCTGTGTCCAGGGCCTCCTGTGTCCAGGGCCTCCTGTGTCCAGGGCCTCCTGTGTCCCGGGCCTCCTGTGTCCGAGACCTCCTGTGTCCAGGACCTCCTGTGTCCAGGGGCTCCTGTGTCCAGGGCCTCCTGTGTCCAGGGCCTCCTGTGTCCAGGACCTCCTGTGTCCAGGACCTCCTGTGTCCAGGGCCTCCTGTGTCCAGGACCTCCTGTGTCCAGGGCCTCCTGTGTCCAGGGCCTCCTGTGTCCAGGGCCTCCTGTGTCCAGGGCCTCCTGTGTCCCGGGCCTCCTGTGTCCCGGGCCTCCTGTGTCCCGGGCCTCCTGTGTCCAGGGCCTCCTGTGTCCAGGGCCTCCTGTGTCCCGGGCCTCCTGTGTCCGAGACCTCCTGTGTCCAGGACCTCCTGTTTCCAGGGGCTCCTGTGTCCAGGGCCTCCTGTGTCCAGGGCCTCCTGTGTCCAGGCCTGCTTCCTCAGCCTTGCAGAAACCTGTGAGTTTCAAACAGGGTAGACAATCTCTTTAGCAGAGCAGTGGAATGCCATGTATGGGTGTGTGTATGAGACAGGACAGTTTGATGGGATTTGGTCTGGTTTGAACCAAGGGTGGACTGTGCTGTGCCATGTGTGCTGGGGTGTGGTATGGTGAGAGGGTGAGACGTGGCAAGGGTCTGTGCTGTGCCATGGCAGGGTGTGGTTTGATTGTTTGATGTGGTGTGTTGCTCTGGTGTGGTGGGCTGGCAGGGCGTGGTCCGTTCTGGTGGCGTTGCAGTGTGTTGTGATGGTGTGGTGTGTTGCTATAGTGCGAGAATCAGGTTCTAATCACTGGGGAGTGACAGAGATAAACTGAGTCATTAGCCTTCAACATGAACCAGTCTCATCAACGGATAAGGTTGAGGTAGGTATACGCATCCACCCATGTTATAAGAAGTTACCATAGCCATAATCATTTACATTATAAATGATAAACGAAGTGTGTAAAATTGTGTCCCAGCTAGAGCTCAGTTGAGGTCAGGAAACATTTTGTCAGTGACTCAAAGAAGATTGTTTTGGGATCATAGTTATCTGTCATAAATATCTATGAGTGATTCAGCAGACTGCCAGCCATATGTTTTTTTTATCATGCTCTCTCTCTCTTGCTCTCTCTCTCGCTCTCTGTCTGTGTCTCTCTCTCTTTCTCTCTCTAACTATCTCTATATCTCAGCTCTTCAATGCTGTTAGAAATGTCTGCTAAAAGCCCACCACTCCATGTGTGACTCACATCAGTGATGATGCGGTTGCCCTCGGTAACGCTGCAGATGGTATTCTCAGTCTAATCGGGCAGATAAGCAGGTGTGAGACAGTCGCTTAGATGGCTGATGAACCAATCAGTTAGTTAGATAGATTATGTCACATATGACGATACCAGCATGCATATCTTGCCAGTCAGAGAGCCAGCCAATGAACAGCCAGTCAATCAGAGAAACAGCTGGTCTGAGGAGAAGAGGAGAGAAGGGGGCCTACCTTGGTAAACACCAGTCTTGTTTCCTTTTGATGGACGACCTGTTAAAGAGGTGTTGTGCTTGGAGACCACATGAAGCCCAGCAGGTCTGCATGGCTATCAGCTTTATCTGTCAGATCCCACTGTTCTCACTGAGGGGGATATTACTATATAATAGTTTTCAAATAAAAACAGCAAGATCATTCCCACTTGGATTATCTTGAGATAAAAAGCTTCAAAGCACTTAGTTTTGATTTGTTATCTTGTAACACCGTTCGGTATTTTGCCTGTGACTTTATGACTCACTGTCTTGATAAGAAACGAATCAAAGACCTTCATGTTCCATTTTTCACTGCTGCAGTCACGGCAGTGTTCTCAGCCCCTAATCCTACATGTGGTGTGTGGTGTTTTCTTTCCCCAGACTCCCCTGCTCCTGCCTGGTGTGAAGGATGGGCCTCTGATCTCACACCCACTGTGGGAACCGTCAGCTCTGCCCTGTAATTGGCTGGCTGCTTTTTGGTGTTGGTGGTCATGGCCAAGAGCCCAGAGGTGAAACTGGCCGTGTTCGGCAGGGCAGGGGTGGGAAAATCTGGTAGGTCTGGTCTTCATGTCTCCTCCTTTTACATTTCTTCTCTTCATCTTTTCTGCCCCTCGCTCTTTCTCCCTCTGTGCCAGTCCAGAGATCTGTAGCTGCATTATCTCATCCGTATCGCTCTCACTTTCATCCTGCTGGTATTAGTGTTGTGTTTGACATCTTCACTCCCCTTCAGAACAAACTTTGAGCTGCCAAAAACCTTATACACAAATGGTTATTAATTCTGCCAGGTCTCACTTGTAATATACCAAGTAACAATTAATCTAGTCTTGCATGCAACCATCCTACTACATATGAGTTTGATGAGCCAGCTAGAGAGATAAGTTCCAAACACTATCTCTGGTGTCTATCAGGATAACAAGGCATACATTACACGCCCACTGCAAATACATAAAAAAAATTGTCTGTGGTGATATGCAGGAGAACATTCCTCTTGCGTGTCTAAGAAGCCTACCTACATAACACCAGTGCAACTGGAGGTCATATGAAAGGCCTGTCCTAAAAACTCCAATAAGGAGACATGTGGTTCAGATAGATAGATTCATGATAACCCTATTAGCCAAAGGCCTCTGGGGCTCCCAGGCAGATGGAGGCTCCTGCTGTGCGGAGCCCAGTGATCAGGAAACCAGCAGAACAGAACAGCATAATACAGAACATAATACAATATACCGGTAATACAATAAAAACAGGATCGGACAGAAAAAAAGAGAAAATATTAGAATAGAACAGAATTAGAATATATTTTAGTATGATTGAATAAAATGGAACCGTGTACAGTGTAATATAAAAAATATATTGCAATTAAATATTTGCAATGAATATTGACTTCAAAGGCTGTACTGTACTGGCTGTATTGTACATTGCAGTTTCGCACAGAACAAGCACAAAAACAGGATTTTCATAGTGCCTCTGTGGCTGGCTGTCTTCATGGTGTATGGTAAAGTGGAGATAACAAGAGTGTGAGACCTATTGTCCCAGCACAGTGTGTCCTGCTGTAAATGTCAAGGTCCAAGTGAGGGAAGGTGACTGATGATCCATGCTGTAGACCTGCTATCTGCCAGCAAGCGCTTTCTGTTAGAATCCAATCCCAGGCCTGAAAGACAAGGTCATTTGTTTCCCCAGCTGCGCAGGTGCATTTCTGTGATTGTAAAGTCTGTCAGTGTCTGAAGACCACTGTGGTTGAAAGGAAGTGGAAAATCGCTCAGCATCGACCGAGAAGAGGAGCTACAGGGAGAGATCATGGGGGAGAGACCTAGACAGGAGAGATCATGAGAGGAGAGACATTGAAAAAGGAGTGACCTTGAGAGGAGAGACCTTGAAAGAGGAGAGATGGGGATGGAGAGAAGATGGTGGAGATGATGGCAGAGATGAAGAGAGATGATTCTTTATCTATTTATTTAGTCCCATGTGGCTGGATCATGCTAATCACCAAAAGGAGAGGAAGACAGGCTGGCAGATAGGACTAGGGTATGGTGAGACAGGGTGGCAGATAGGACGAGGGTATGGTGAGACAGGCTGGCAGATAAGACTAAGGTACGGGCAAACTTGGGCTAATTGATCACAGACAGACTGACATGTTGATGGATGGGGACAAAAAGGGAGAGCGAGCTGAACTTTGAAGGTGAGAAAGAAATCCAGAAATATAAAGAGAGTGGGAGAGACTGAGAGAGAGAATAAAGAAGAAAAGTCCTAATGATGTACTTTAAGTGTATTGACTGGCCATTTATCTGATTTACGTAAGGTCACACAGGAGGTAGTCTCGGGTCTGTCAGTCAGACAGGCAGTCACCATCACACACACACCATCACACAAACACCTACAATTTTGGATGTTCTTTTGGCTTCATTTTGGATTTTTTATTTGAGAATCCCGAAGTGGAAATGGAGTTTATCGAGCGTGAAAGGCAGCCCCATAAAAGGGCCCGTCAGCTAGCTCCTCCAACATCCTCACGTGTCTTCCTCTTTCCTTTGCTCTCTCTCTCTCTCTCTCTCTCTCTCTCTCTCTCTCTCTCTCTCTCTCTCTCTCTCTCTCTTTCTTCCTCTATTATTCCTGAGGAATCGAAAGTTTACAATAATACAAGTGTGCCTGCTGGTCCAGATGTACTGCTGTTTATGGTTTACAGCGGCAGGAGCTGACTATCAATCAGTTTAATGCAGGTAGCTCACTCAGGAAGGGTCTAAACACACTCACACTGCACGGACAGAGCACTCTTAAAAACACACACATGCACACACATTACACATTATGCTACAGATTCATTTAAATTTGGGTTCTCATTTAGTAGTGATCAAAATGTTAACGATGCCATGGCTTTGGACCCCTCAGTATTCCCACTTATACGATTGAGTACCGTTGTGATGTGAAAAAGGGTTGAAGACCAGGAACAACCAAATCCATGGATGCACCAAATATAAACAGAGATGTTCCAGACTTCTCTCTCTCTCTCCTTCATCATGCTGGGGCTGCATTATGCAAGCCCACGACCGCCCTGTTCAAGGATGGCTTGTTCAGGAAATTAAACATCTCCAGGAGGTAAGGAGAATCTGTGATTAGAATGAGCATCATTCACATCCATCCTGGTGTTAATCTCCCCCTGATTCCTGCTCTAAAGTGGTCTCCAATGTTCCAAAATATTTTGTAAAGGGAGAGGGATAGGGGGATACAGGCACTATTTCTTCTTCATATGGGAGCTAAAAGAAACCCCCATGGTGGCTTCTCTGCTCCAGCCCACTTAAAGGCATGTAGATGTGCTGATGGCTGTCTGATTGGTAGCAGGCGCCTGCAGGCAGTCTTGTTGTGTTGTCTGACAGCAGCTCTTGTGTCCCGGCTGGGTGACTCGCTGCCAGCGGCTCTAGTGCACCTGCATCGCTGCCAACTGCAGGCAGGGAAGAAGGGAATCAGAGGGGGTGCCAAGGGCACCAGCAGGCCATGGACCTGTGGGTTTAGCCCTGCACAAGCAATTTGTAGGAAAATACATTCTAAAGTTAGTTGGCACACACTTTCACCCGTATCACCTTAGAATATTACATTGATATGTGTAGCAAATCAAAGAACGCATAAATGATACAATATTTGTCTCTAGAAGGACAAAGTGCGAATTCCTTGGAACCACCATCCTCGCTTTGGAGGGAAAAAGTCAGCATGTTGTTTTTCAGACCTTCTATAACGCAGATGTTGTAGAACACCTCTCGGCGTACTGGATGAACTACTTTGCGTTTTTACAGTTTTCTGTTAGTTCTGGAGAGCTGGTATAGCCACACATTGTTGATGCCTTAGGTAATCACTGTACTGAGCAACTCTGTGCCATGATACACGCTGCATGGTGTATGTAATGGGCTTCAGTGAGTTATGACTTGCTTATGCTGCTCGTGTGTGAAATGGTTGTTGGCGTCCATAGAGGCACTGACACTGATATATGTTTTGAAAGACCAAGACTGAGCAAACATATCTAATAGCTATACATTACCATAACTATTTGATTTAGTGGTCTGTGATCCACTTAAAAGGCTGCCTTAGAGACTAAAATGGGTTTTTGTCTTTCATGTCCTTGATTGCGAAACTTGCAGGAAATTTTTTTTGGTTTTACCACTAAAACACACATGCGTGCGCACACGCGCACACACACACAAACACACAGACACACACACACCAAAGCATGATTGTAAAGTATCGACTGACAAATGGACAGCACGCTGACAGTTGTTCCTATTTTGACCTTAGAAAGATCCAAGTAGCATCCGACAGAACTGTTCCACAAGCAGAGACTCTTTCATCTCAGAGCGACGGACGCTGAGACTTCAAGGGTACAAACCATCCCCCTGAGGAAGGAGCGCTGTGCTCGCTTGTCCTTGTGAGAATTAGTTGAAATCCCCCCAAAAACGAACATAAACAAAAGTATCTGTTCTCTTGAATTTACGTCAATAACACTGTTGATTTACATATCTGTTGAAGCCTACTGTAGGTTGCCCTCTGACCCTCCCCTCATCCTAGTGATTTAGCGGCCTACAAGGAGTGTTGTTGTCTGATAGTATGTGGTCTCTACGCCATAAAGATCAATCAACCAGAGGCTGGCCTGAAGCCAACCCAAACAAGAGGTAGCAGATTCAAGCACGTCAGAGAGAGAGAGAGAGCATGAGAGAGAGAAAGCATGAGAGAGAGAAAGCACGGAGGAAGGTTTCTCAGCGGCGCTCCGTGGAGGCACCAGGGAGCCGCAGACACTCAGCCCCGCTCCCCTGTCTGTCAGCGGGGCAAAGGGCTCGCCCCGGTCTGGCCCTGCTGCCGGCGTGGAGCTCATTCATCGACTTGACGATTGGTTGCCGTCGGAGAGAAGATAGAGGGCGATGACTGCGGAGGAGATGGGCATGGGTGGGGGTGGGGGGGGGGGGGACAGTGGAAGGGAACGCAGAGAGGAAAAGGAGAGGAAATGAAAGGTGAAAGAAGAGTGGAGGCGTGAGGCAGAGAAGGGATGACAGGAAATGAAGATGGGGGCCACGTACAGGGAGGGGCCCCAGACCATGTTGTGTTGCCTGTCCACCGACTGCATGCACAGAGGGTGAAGAACAAGCTTCTGCTTGTCTGATGCTGTTGAACACTTTTGTGTGGTCGTGAGTGCGTGGGTGTATTTGCGTGTCTGTGTGTGATTGGGAGAGTATTCCATTTCAAGGACAGTTTGTAAATGGTTTTGCTTTCAAGCCTTGGGTAACATACATTACATGCTTTACCTACTCTACACTATCAGAGATTGTGACATGCTGACAATCGCTCCTATGCATCACGTCAATACATCATTGGCTTACCATGTAAACTGCAGAGAGGGAATTACAAGCAGAGTAGATGTCATTACATTCTTCCACAGGAATGAGGTATGTGATGTGTTCTTCCCACACACTGGCACTCAGGGTCCACCAACTAGCTTTTAACTTTGATTGAAATGGATTACATTAGCATCGGCCCTCTCCTCTCCTCTGCTTGCCTCTCTTCTCCTACCCTGTTCTTTCCTATCTCCTCTCCTTCTTTCTTCTTCTCACTTCACCTCTTCCTTCCCTTCCCTCTCCTCTCTCCCCCTCACACTGCTCTCCCCCTGGAGCCTCCCATTGTCCTTGGGATGGAACAGGATGTGCTCAACACTCACCTTATCTCTTCCCTCTCTAAAGGGCTTCAATCAGCCTCAGCACCCACACACGCTCTCCCTCCTATTCAACTGCTGCAATCTTACAGAGCACAATGGAACGCCCGCAAAAGGGCTGCGTTTGTGTCACAGAAAGGTGGGCTTCCCTTCACGTCACTCACTTTCTGTCTCTCTCTCTCTCTTTGTCTTTTTCTTTCTTTCCCTCTGTCTCTGTCTCTCGCTCTCTCTCTCCCTTACAGATGATATTGTGTCTGTATATCAATTGATTTATTTTTAGACCCTTGCCAAAGCAAACACTGATGATGTCCTTCTCAATCCCTATGGCCACTCTGCAAGTACTCTGTGCCAAAGTTTGCTGCCATAAAGGAGTGTGAGTCATTGCTGGCATTTGTCCTTTTTTTACCCCCCCTCCCCTCTCTCCCACAGTATGTCAGAAGATTGAGAGTGCTCTTACCATTTCTTGATTGCTCTATTAAATCTATTAAGTCGTTTCTTTTTGTCGTTTAAGACACATAGGTTATTAGGAAATTCGCTGCTTTGTTCACCTTTTTTTCTTGGAACCACTTGGAAAATGAAGTGAACACACACACCGACGCACACACAGAGACGCACACACACAGATGCACACACAGACGCACACACACAGATGCGCACAGACACACACAGATGCACACACAGAGACCCACACACACAGACGCACACACACAGAGGCACACGCACAGCTCTGTTTTATCTGGTTGTTCATGCACCTACTCTTGACGTCCAATCATATAATCCTGATTCATCTGTGCATCTTGACATCTCTCCCTCGATGTCAAGATGATTGTCAATTGCTCTGAAGTCATGAAACGTTTCATTCAGGTCAGTTCAGGTCATTGTAATTATTTTTTTCCATAAAAACATTCATCAGATTGTATGCAGTGTATTGGTTTCACATCTGGATATGATTGGGCCAGAGCAATAAACCTACAAAAGCCACTTGTTCGTTGGTCCTCTCAGACATCACTGCTTTGATCTCTCAGTGGTCCTAATGGTTTTCACAATCACAGCGATACAGCGGTGCGTGTTCGAAACAGGGCCTGTCCTTCACACTCAATCACAGGCATCAGTTTTAAAACCACCGACAAAGACTTCATTCTCCAACTCACAGATTAGCTGGACAACACAAGAGGTATCAGATGGGCAAGACAAAACCACAGTATCACCTTCAACTGACTAAATCTAGCGTACTTGATCCCAAAACCCACCTGCATCTCACTTATCATCTCAGGGTACTTCCACATGAGGGAGGCTGAATGGGAGTTAAGCCCGTATTGTTTAGTGACCAAATGAGCTGGAGATCCAGTGTGTTATCAGAAACTCTACGCTCTTCTGTAAGCCCCAGCTAGCTTGGCCTTTCAGCGCCACACAGGACACAGGAGTGTGAAATCATAGCCGCCCTAGTTAACGTGGCCTCAGGGCTTTGAGGAGAAAGACCCTATCTCTCTGTCTCTTACTCCCTCCTACCTACGTCTTTCTTTCTGGTAGTTTATTTTCTGTTCATCATCTCTCTCTCACTCTTCCTCACCTCTTTCTTTCATATTCCTCTGATGATCACCTTTTCGCCTCTAACTCGTTCTCTCTCTCTCTGTATCTCTCTCCCGCCCCTCTCGCTCTTATGGAACCCCTGGGGAGACTCTGGTTTCACATCTCCGTTCACTCCTGTCGGTGTAAAAAGGGACACCGTGCCCGGGGAGACCTGTTCCAAGCTATCTCTGTGGCCTGCACACCTGCGTGAGTGTGTTCAAACAGGAGATATCATCAGCTGCTGGTGATCAAGGGGCGCTGAGCACATTGGATGGGAAAGGCAAGGTCAGATGATGGGGATGGGTTATAGGACGTAGTGTGTTTGCATGTGTTGCTCCAGCTCGCTACGCCTCTACTGCCCTGTGTTTGTACTGGATGGGTCCGCACATTCGGCCTGTCTCTAATGGACTACATGCTGTGTTGAAACGAGAGAGAGGGAGAGAGCCGGGCGCTAAGTGAAGGCTTCTCCTGGCAGCACATGTATTCGTTAGAGAGGAGTAGAGATAGCACAGAATACTCCTTAAATAGTATCAAACCCCAGTGAATCATGATCCGTATCATCATACTGTATTCAAATACATGCCTAATACATCAGGCCTATGCTTTAACCTCTCTGTCAATATTGATTTAAGTAAACAGCTGGATGTTTGGACGCACAACCAATCAGAGTATGTAATACTGTTACGTAACATGCCAAATGGTTTTCAATAATAAGGCTCTAATAAGGCTCATTTTCCTGGTTTCTATGTAGATTGTTCCAGATATGTAAAAGATAATGTACTTAACACACAAAGCATTACCCCCTGTATTGAGAATAAACTAAGTATTGACATTAAACATGCCGCAAAACAATATCATTCACTATTGACCCTCAACCCACGAAAGCCAGATTAACAAATCCTTGTTCTGTCCGATTCCTGTGAGAGAGTGAGTGCGGCACGCTTTGGAGTGGCATTGATGTATTGACCCAAGAGGCCCCTGGCCAGCCAGGACGGTTGATGGCTTAATTGCAGACAGAATTATCACGGCACCACGACTGGAGGCCAGAGGGAAATCAATCAAGCCGGCCAAATAAAGCTCTCAAACTTCTGGAGTGTGTATAACACACTCTATAAACAGACGCAGGGGCTGAGTGTGTGTGTGTGGGTGTGTGTGTGTGGTGGCCGGGGCCTGAGGCAGACAGACCTCTCTGGTGTTTAGATGAGGGTATTCATTTCCTCTGCCCAGGCTCTCCGAGGCGGATATTTCATGACTGATGATGGTGTTAAATTAAAGAAAGGGATTTGCTTATCCAATGTGCTGTGACACTGCTGTGTGTGTTCGACGTGACTCATTAATTTGCTTTTTTTGGACGACGAGGGCACTTCAGGAGAGTGGGTAAAGTAGGTGGTGAGAAAGAGGTGGAGAGTGTGTGCATGCATCATACTCTTCACACAAACATCAAAAGTACAGCAGTAAACACATTTGCCAAAAGCACCCATCACACCTTGTCTCTTGGTACGTAGCGGTAGGTTTGACGTGAAACATGAGTCATTCTGGCAGAGAGAATTCCATCCTCTTTGTCTCGGCCATGTTCTAAATCATATTTATAGGTTTGAGGCTTAATGGCCAAGCGAATCATACACGATTTTCCCTAATGAGCGGAAAGGGGAAGGACGTAAAGAGTTTAGTCATGCAGACTCAAAGCAGCTCTGTGTCGACAGGCGACAGATAATTGTCAGTAATGAATCACATAATAATCTCATGAGGAAGGAAGGGTAATACATTGACGATAGCGAGACCATCTAACTACGGTAGATGGAAACCCTGCTGATGATTTCTGGCAGCAGTGCCTGTAGTGGAAGTCCCCTCTAACTGCAGAGCCGTCCCTAAGCACGTCAACATCCATGTATCTCACTGATGTTGATGACCTTTCAATCTGCATCCGAGACTTAATAGAAGGCCTGTTATTGCGGCAATGTCGAGAGCTCTGAGAGTCTGGTGCTGGTAGAAAGGCATGCTGGGAAAGCTGGGTCCAGGCGCTGAGCGCTGACATTAGGAGTCTTGACCCAGACCGCAGGAAGGGGTCTGGATATTTTGTTGTAGCAGCATTTGAGGCTGTTCTGTGGCGCTGGAGAGAGCCATGCTGTGGTTTTGTCACAGCCACTGTATGAAGCTCCTACCTCAGTGTGATGCTTAATTGTAATGCCAGTCATGATTTCTGAAACTCTTATTCAAGAAGAAAGCAGCAGGCAGGTCTGAAAGCATGAACATTGCAATGCAAAGCCCAGATCAATTCTTTATTCAGTTCACTTGAAATGCCAGGTGCATATGGCCCAGTTTCCCAGACATGGATTAAGTCCAGTCCTGAGAGTGAGAGCAACATTCTATGAAGATCTCCATTGAAAATGTTTTGAGTCTAGGAATAGATCTAATCCTAGTCTGAGAAACTGGACCTAAATTATATAACTATAACTCTTATCTAATAGAAATATTTTACAAAGTTGTTATTTATTTATTCAAGATGCAGTTTCTTAAGTTAAAAGTATTCAAGCAAAAGCAATGACATTTACCCATTGGAAGGTACAGAAATATATACCCACAACAATATATCCCATTGTATCAGGTCAAATTTGGAGTAAGGTACATCTCAGAATATCTCTGAACCATAATCCACTCCAGAAACTGATTGGACACACGTGAAGGGGACAGTCACAAGGCAGCCACACACACGCACACACACTCACACACACACTCACAAAGTCACATACACGTCTACATGTCGATATCAGAAAAGCTGCTGCTTGGAGTGTGAGTTTAGATCCCATGGGTTTTCCCTCTCAGGCTTGAGACGTCGGACAGACTGAACCTGGGTCTCACCCAGCAGAGTGGAGGGATTCATAGACGCGTGGAGTGAGGTCTCCAGACTGTCTGCAAGGAGCCCCCCTGCTGTGTGTTTACACCATACTCTGAAACTGTGCTCCCACCCCCCACCCCCCCCTCCCCCCACTCCCCCCCCCCACCCCCCTCCCCTAGACAAGTCAATGATTCACCGCAAGATGATTGGATCTCCCAGAGCTAAAATAAACCAGCAGCAGACGGACTTCTCTAAAGGACCCTCTTCCAGTCGAGGCAGCGAGACACCAAATAACGTCATGGAACGTGAGAATGGAATTCAGTCATGGAGTTTTTGTGAGGATATTGCTGTGCAGGGAGAGGCAGTGTTTGGATGGCAGCTAGACGCCAACTCCTCAGGGCTTTTACTGAGGGCGGAAATAAAGGAATGGGATATGTACAACAGTCCAAAAGATCAGGATAAACACACACGTCTATTACCATCCACAAATATGCACATGCACAGATACTTCCCACAGTCACATGGCTACATACATACCCACACAAGAGCCCAGATATGGGACACAGTCAGTATGTCCCAGGTTGTCTAGTGATGTGGTTGGGAGGCTGGTGAAACCAGAGTAGCCTGCAGGGTGTCTGTGTTCTGGCTGCAGATGAGCTTCTAGGAAGGTGGTGAATGAGTAACATGGCACTAGTCCAGAACAAGAAGCTAGACGCCACTAATTGGCAGCTCTTTGTTTGTAGCTAGAACACCATTCTCTCTCTAATGTTCTACATGTTGCGTGTCGGACAAAAGGAGGCCTGTGTGGATGAACTCCCACTCGCAAAAGATCCAATACAAAGCCTTCCCCACCCAACCCCTCTTACTGTCACTTGCTGAAAAAAAAAACTGTTCCCAGGCATTAGGTTGTAAAGTTAATATAGGATATGATGTGTATAATAGGTTTAGTGTACTTTATTGTTCATTCAACTCATGTTATCCCAGGTTATATCCTGTTCTTATTGCACCAGACTCCAGATCTTTCCTGGCTCAGTTATTGAGCACAATGCCATTCTGGTTCTATTGACTCTAGTGTGTCGAGGCTATTGATTCTGGCAGTAAGACACCCGCTGGAGAGCATCCAGATGCTAGCAAACATAGCTGGCAAGAGCTTTAGCCGGGCAGGAGTGGGCGGTGTAGGGCTCACAGGCTTTAACCTAGACCAAGTCTCAGTGAGCCAATGGATTTAGAGATCTGAAGTCCCGCTCATGGACTGGGTCTGTGTAGAAACCTGCTGGTATGTTAGGTCTTGGTTAGCAGTGAAGGATTCACAGCCCCGTTTATGGAGTTTAAGAGTGAGAGGGGAATGGATAGAGCTCAGTAGAGCTTGACTGCAGATCTAGAGGTCACAGATTATAAATCTTCTTTTATGTTGCTGGGGATGAAAGTGTGCTAAATGATAACATTACTGTCATAAGAACTTTTGTGCCTCAACACAAGAATGCTTCTAAAATGTCATAACTAAGTTTGCCATTATGTAAAATGAATGTGCTGAAGTTATTTATTACTAGACTGTGTGTACACTGTACAAATGGTTACTCAAAACAATTTAGGCAAAATAGTGTGTTCATTAATCTTCACATATAACAACCGTGATTATTTTAACCAACGAGGAACAAAATGTGATTGTTTTGTGATTGCCAATTTGGAACCGTCACACTTCATTCTTTTTTTATTCTGTGTTCTGAAATCAAATTGTATGAAAAAAACAAAACACAAAGTAACTAGACCGCTGAATGTTCTGGCAGCGGTAAATTGTATTTATACTGTGACGCTGCTTGATCTGTTTATATCACATAAAGTCCTGAATGTCCATGTTCAGTGACACCAGTCATGATTGAAAACCAACAATGGAAGACAAACAGTCTAGATCTCAAACTATCGGCCTGCCAACATGACACTCAGTCTACCAGACTGCTTTGAGATTAATTGAATGCTGCACGACATGCAGTCCTTCATGCAGAACCTATTTAAGTGCCTTAGCAGAGGAAAATGCTTCTTTGCTTAGCAGAACCATAGTGTATAAACACACTCACGGTGATATGTGATTGGCTCTGTGTTCTACTGCATTGCACTAGCTGATATTACTTGTTTATCACGGTTAATTTGCCAACAACAACTTGAATTTGTGACAGTTTAGCGAATAACTTAACAGTAAGAACCTGATTATGATCCTCATGGCCCTCCCAGGTCTGCATGCTTGTGGAAGGACAAACATCCGGAACACAGGCAGAACCTCCTTCTTCTCCATTAACAGAACACTTCTCAAAGACTTGACTGGGGTTCAAAACAAAATCCAACGTGTCAGAGGTTGTCCATCCGGCCTATTACCTCCACCTTGTAGTGGCTAATTACACTGGGGGGGGGAGAAACGACGGCAGGAGGAAAATGAATGTTCCCTCCAGTTCAAATGCAAAGCAATTTCTCCCATTGTCCCGCAGTAGAAACCTGCAGTGTTGCTGCTTGACGCTATGAAACCAATACCCTCCCAGTTTCAAGTAGACCACTCAGACCTATTGGGACTCGCTGAGGCGTGTGACGGCCCCTGTGGTGAACACCACTACTGGTAGAGGACAGTGACAGTGGAGCGGACCAACCGTGCAAACACACACACACATGCACACACTACTTTACACACACACACATCACCCTGCATGTCCTCATGGAAACAGGGCAGCATGATCACACTGTTGACTCTCCGAGTTTGACTTATGAGCTTTCCAGAGTGGCTGAGGAGGATATTTAACCGTGTCTGTCTTGACACTAGCTACTCAGGAAGGGAGGGTGGGGGGATGGGGGTGGGGGGGGTCCAACTTTGAAGAATGGGGTCTTTGTAGTCTTGCTGTCAGTGTTACCAGAGGAGGCATTGGCGGTGGTCCGCTGGCAGCCTTACAGAGCATCCTCCAGTCCCATTAGCCATGTCTCTAACTGGGTGGGAGGGGTGGGCTTGATAATGGACCAGCCATGCAGGGATCTACCTAGCAAGCAGAAAACACTGATAAACAGCCCTGCTCACAGCCAGGGACATGTAACCTGCCCCTACCTGTTGCCTGTCTCAGGTAGGACAGATTGATGGGGGAGAGGGGGGCGGGGTGCTGAGGAGGATGGGGGGACTGGAGAGTGGGGGAAGGCTAATGATATCAGTGAGGGCTGTGACCGCTAGGCTGGAACCATGTCAATATTCATTTTCTCCACTCCACTTATTGATCAGGTTATTAGACAGATGATATGTGGTTTTCCAAGCTCTTCGCCTGTCTCATGAACCTAACCTAATGGACTGGCAGAGGAAACATAGTTTCCATCTTCAGCAGGCGTGAAGATACTGTATTATTATTTATACTTCATGGCTAATAACACTCCACTGGATGTGTTTATGCCAGCTAAGTGGCTGGAGAGGGGTTAATCACATGATGCTGTTCATGCATCCTCTCCTGCCAGCTTTCACAGGCAGATGGCACGCAGGGAGGCTGGTTCGAAACCAAATGGGCTTTTAATCCACCTCAGAGGACAGAAAGGGTTGAACAGCCCACCCAGGGTCATGGTGGCTGGATATTTATTTGTTCAGTTTTGTGGAGGCTGTGGCAGTGAGTCATCTGTCGTAAGGTGAACGCACGAAAGGCCAGGGGGTGATTATGTGTTGATGAGGCCAGATGCTGGGGTTTAACCAGCCTTTCTCTGTCACTCTGTTACCTTCCCACCACCTCTCATTATTATTATTATTAGCTCTTAAAAGGTAAACCTCGTCAAGCTTGTTAGTATTCTGATAACATACTTCTACATCATGGTTGTTTGTATTTCACAAAACAGGTTTCAGTCTGTTCTGAAGTGGATATTGTTATATCTGTAGAGCAGAGCTGGTTCCTATTCATCTGAGAGAAGGGTTTGATGATTGTATTTCAACACTTTTGACGATATTGTACACTGGGCCAGAGCAAGTGTTCATTGCAAAATCACTGTAAACATCTCAACACAGACATTGAAAGCTTCTGTGTTTACTTTAACGTCCTATTCGGCTTTAGTGTTTTCAGTCTCTTGATGTCTGATTTCCTGTGGCGGTGACGGTTGATATAATATGGCTGACTGTTTACTTCCTGTCTGTCCTCAGCTCTGGTGGTGAGGTTTCTAACCCGACGCTTCATCTGGGAGTACGACCCAACTCTAGGTAAGACCTCCAGGCTGCCTAGTCACATGACTCAATGTTAGTTAGGATACAAGACCTCCACACTGCCTCTTCAGACATGTAGACAGCTTAGCATGATGGTAGCTTAATGCTCTTATTTCAAATACATATTTCAAATATCACAGCGCTCCTCATAGTGTAGGCTGCCTGTATGTGTTGTGGTAACTTAATCACAAAGCTGATCTGTAACTTCAGAAATCAATGTTATTGATTGAGAAAGGCATTGGCGTTTGCTTTAGGGAGACAGATTTTCCACTGTTAACGTTCCTTCCACAGGAAAATGTGTTGTTGCCATCCTACGGAACCTCTATGAATCCAGCCTCCCTCCCTCCCTCAACCCCCCCGCCCCCTCTCCCCCCTCCCCCCCCCCCACACACACACCACCCTTGCACTTTCCCGTCAGACAGAGACTGGAATGTTATGACTTACCCAAGGAATTTTCACTTTAAGATGGCTTCAAAAGATTTTGAAGCTATATGGACAGACAGTAGCCACAGTGTAATCAGATGGACCTCTGGAGCTTCTTTCAGTCTTAGGCCAACCAGGGTTACAAAAGGAAAGTTTATGTGCAGGACAGGGTAGTGCTGGTATGTTGTCCTTTAAGAAGGCACTGTTGTACCTTTCCAATCCCTGTTCTAACAAAAGCCATTTTGTTATACACCAGGCCACTGTTGTAAATTACAATACAGTGTTAATAGACTGGCCTGATAACATTTTGGGGTTCAATGGGGCGCACCAATGGGTGAAAACCACTTTCAGAAAGCTGCTTCATTTGGCTTTTAATTGGGCCAAAATAGGTGGCGATTGCACTGGACATATAAGACTTACTGTTGACACCTGGGCTTGTGGTTTTAAAGACTGAGAGGTCTGGGTTTGCGTGATGTTCTCGTGGCCAGTCTGCTAGTATGCAAAGTAGAGCCTGCATGTGCTGCAGATTCAAGCACTTGTTTTTGAAGCAGGAGTGAGCAGAACTGACAGCAATACCACAACAGAGATTTTTCTCCCAAACTTTGTACCGAAAAGAAAGATGAATCATTGAGCTGTAAGTCGCGCAGAGGCAACAACAATTTAGGGAAGATTGAGTTACGACGCGGGGAAGATTCATTTCCAAGAACTTCAGAGAAAAGTCTGGAACTATTTTTGTCATGTTTTTGAGAACAGTGCATCTTACCTTGACTGGCCCCTCCTGGTTCAAGAAGTTAAAGGAGTTTTAATACCACAACATGAGCAATATGACTTAATCAGGGGCAGCAGATGATATTGTATACACACTGTATGTGTATATATATATTTATATATATTCTTTCTACCCCTCTCCTCCTCTACCCCTCCCTTCTCTTCCTCCCTCCCATCCTCTCTCCAGGCGTCTGTTTACCTTTGCCAGTTAATTTATTTGTTTTTCATTATTCCAAATCGGTCCACAGTGGAAAATGAAGCTGTTATGCTTCCCGCCCCCATACCTACTTTCTGTGATTAATGTTACATAACTCCACTTGGTGAATATGATTACCGTCACCCTGTATACATCCTTCACATTTATTGCCCTGCTGAATTCCTCCTCCGGACTTGATAGGGGATGCGATCAAATCCACCATAGTGACTACACTTAAGACGTGTAGGTTCAAAACAAGCTCACTGACCTAACCAGAGGTTTTTTGTTCTCAGATAAGAACAAGTCCAGACTGGTCTCATTCAATCTGGCATTGAAAACATCACATACTGGCTCTGCACAAACCCTCCCTAACTAACCAATCCTGTAAAAGGAGACAACTATAACTTTACATAATCATTTGTCCTCTTCATAATCATACAGACAGATATTAGACCAGAAATTCACAGTCATGCCTGTTGCCATGACACTGTCATGTACAGGGTGAGCCAGTCCCTACTTGAACAGTGGAGGTAAATACCTAAACACAGTACTGTCTTAGTATGCTCATGAAATTGCTTGGTCAGGACAAGTTGAGGGAGATCATAAGTACTGTTCCTGTTACTGTTCTCATCTTTGTTTACTGTTCTCTGTCATCTGCCTTGAGTGACCTACTCAAAAGAATGCCATTCTTTGTCATCCAATAGAAAGCATGTGACCTCAAATACAGTTATATGCATCTATATTTTACCACCAGACAAAACTGATCTAATCTCATTATGTGAACAGAATTGCATTTGAATTGCATTTGATTACATCTTCAAAATCCCAGATATAGCACCCAACACAGAAGCAGGATATTGTGGTATTTCGTCATGGCAGCTGGTACAAGATGTTGCATGAAACAACATGGATGCCAGCCGGTTAATGCATGAAGCATTTAAACAAGCAGGACAGCCTAAATATGTTTCCCTCGTTGACGAGTACAAATATCACCATTGAGGGCAGCTGTCCCTCTGTCTTCTACAACAACACGAAACATGCTGAGAGGCTGCTAGCGTTAAGGAAAAGTGTTCTGCCAGGAAAAGGACTGGGGTTTTGGGGTTTTGGCCTTTCGTCAGATCTTTTGATTGGAAGGTAGGACCAGTCCTTAAATCACTCTAGCCTGTCAGAACTAGACCACACAGGGCGAGCTGAACAGGAGAGAGGAGGCGGGAGAGGGAGGCAGAAAGGTTGTGAGGAGAGTGAAGGATGAAGGGTGGGAGGAAGTGGATGATGGAAGGGTGATGTTTGTGGAGGGGACAGCGAGGAGAGTGGATGATAAGGGGGAAGGTTGGTGAAGGATAGAAGGTGGATGGTGGAAGGGAGTAGGGTGTTGGTGGAGAGAGCAGGGTGTTGTGTGAGTGATAGCTGCTGAAACCAGCTGTCCCAGAGGCAGACTGGAGCCCTGCTCCAAAGAGGACTACCTGGTGCCTGGAGGGGGGGATAAAAATCTGGCGCTCGTCTGTGGCTTCCAGAGGTCTCATGTGCTCAGTCGAAGACTCTGATTTACATCTCAGGGCGCGGCTGGTCCTAGCAAGGGATAATACACACACATTGTTACCATCCTGATGGTGTTAACTTGTCATTACTCCACAGCCATACACTAAGCTGGAGAAACACAGCAGCAGAAAACGCCCAGCATGTCTCGGAGAGGAAAACAAACACACCAAATCCATAAGTTTGTCCGGCTCTTAAAAGCTAGGCTGTATAGGAGGGAGGGAAGCTTCTTTACTTGGCTTCTTGTGTGGTGTTTACACAGATGTTTTTTTTACAAGGGGCAATTCTGGTAAATGACCCTTTAAAAAGGTGAAACAAAACAAAGGTCACTGCCAGACTTCGCACCTGTGTGCTTTGACCAGGTGTAAGACTACCTCTTGTCCCATTGATCAAAATGTCTGGGGTTAAAGTGGAGGTCAGCGGGATCAAGCAGGGGTCAATCAGTAGCTATAGCAACCAACTCCATGTGGTGACCAGGTTTAAAAATGTTTCTTTCAGAGTCAACATATCGCCATCAAGCCAACATCGATGATGAGGTGGTATCCATGGAGATTCTGGACACGGCAGGGCAGGTAGGCGCAGATATCTTCTGGAGGTGTACAGCATTAGACTAATATCATACAGTAACAACAGTGACTCAAAGATAATTTGTTTTTTTCTATTCGCCATGCAAGTTACACAAACACAGAATTTTAAGTGGCAGGAAGGAGCAGACATGGAACATATATGGAACTTAAATAAGATAAAGGAGACCTAGAAAAGAAACATGGAAAAAAGCAGACATGGAACATATATGGAACATGTGCAACAAGCTGTATTAGCACTATAACCATGGCCTCTAGCCCCAGCTATTTCTCTCCTGGCTAATCACGTAGTCTCTAAACCCCTTTCCATCTCACTGGCTTGTGAGCAGCTCCTGGCTCAGAGATGAATGTGCTTTCACTGCTGTGTGTAGGTGGATGCTGATTTCCCCTGTGACACAGGCAGTGGCTGTTTTCTATTTTAGGTGGTCAGTAAGGTGAGCGCTGGAGTCCAAACATGAGGGCCAGTGCAGGAACAGGTCTTTCTTTCTTTTCTCTCTCTGGCTCTCGGTGTGCCTCTCTCTCTCCCCTCTCTCTCTTTCTCCCCTCCTTCCCTCTCTCTTTCTTTCTCTCCCCTCTCTCTCTCCCCCCCTCTCTCTCTCTCTCTCTCTCTCTCCCCTCTCTCTCTCTCTCTCTCACTCTCTCTTTTTGCTCTCCTCAGAGCTATTAAGAGGTGGGGGTAGACATAAAGACAGATGGGATTGAGGATGACGATTAAAGACATCTTGGATCTCGGACTTGGAGGCGTCTTTGTACCTCGTAAATCCCAGAGTTCAGAAGTCAGCCAGGTACAGAGGCGACCGCAGTCTCTGTTCCACTGCAGGAATGTGGGCTCTCTCCAGTTTTTATGTGGTCTTTTCAAGCCAATAATGTGAGATCAGAATCTCAGCGCTGCCTGCAGTGAGGTTGAGACTCAGGGGATTTGCCACGCGGCCAGTAAGCTGTGCTACAACAGGACTGATCGTTCCAGAGTGATGCAATTTGAAGCAGCTGCTTCAGTTTGCACACTTTGCTGAATTTAGCATTCCAAATGTGTGTTTAGCAGGGTTAAGGTTAAGGTATTTTAGTGCAGTGCAGAAGGTGATAAGCAGATCACACACTCCCTGAGGACTGTCAATAACTCAATATAAAGGTATATTAAAAGAAAAAAAGCAGAAAAACACAAACAAAAACACTAGAACTTTGACATTTTCCAAACAAAGGCTGAAACCTTTGCTGTGAGCCTCCATGGTTTTCTCAGGGGCTTCAGTGCTTGGGCACTTGTCCCTGTGGAGTTGGAACGCGCGGCATAATAAATGTCTCTGTCGCTAATCCTGTCTCTCCCTCAGGAGGACACCCAGCAGAAGGAAGGCCACATGCGCTGGGGCGACGGCTTCGTCATCGTCTACGACATAACTGACCGCGGCAGCTTCGAGGATGTGGTGCCCTTACGGAGCCTCCTGGAGGACGTGAAGAGGCCCAAACATGTCCCGCTGGTCCTGGTGGGCAACAAGGCCGACCTGGACCACGCCAGGCAGGTGGGCACGGAGGAGGGCGAGCGCCTGGCCGCCGAGATGGCGTGCGCTTTCTACGAGTGCTCGGCATGCGCCGACGAGGGCGGGGCGGTGGCGGAGGCCTTCCACGAGCTGTGCCGCGAGGTGCGCCGCAGGAAGGCGGTCCAGGGGAAGACCAGGAGGCGCAGCTCCACCACGCACGTCAAGCAGGCCATCAACAAGATGCTGACCAAGATTAGCAGCTAGAGGGCGCCCTTGCTCATGCCTCACCGTCTCAGATCGGAGAAGAACTGAGGAGGCGTGAAATTTGACTTTTTAATTTCGATGTACTAAATGAAAGAGGGGGGGGGGGGGGGGGGGGGTTGGGTTCCAGAGTTGCTGCCATCCCACCGATGATCCGTGGCTTCAAGGAATGTTGTTTTGTTGGTTGATGCGTGGCCATGTTGCTATGCTGAGGTTACAGGTCACAGGCAGTGGAACATCTGCATTCGATGGGGAACATGTCTCTGGGGTATGGGATCACTTAAGGCAGGCTGGACCATGTAGTACTTCCATGCAGTACCAGTGGGTCTGAGCCCTATAAACAATGCTGGGAAATTAAACAAAATGTCTCTTAGAACGATGTGAATACTCCAGTTTTGTAACCCATAGTTTCACCATCTTGAATGATATAAAAGAACATGCAAAGTAAAGCTAAACAAAAAATATATATACCGACTGCATAAAATGTACAGCATGCCAAGAAGTCGACCTTTGTTTATCGTGAACGATGGACAAATGATAAGTAGTTTCCTCTGCCTAGTTTGTTTGTAGGAGAATGTTTTGACCTGCTCTGTGGGGTCTGGGCATGTGTGTTTCTTCTCAAAGCAGTGTTGAATGATTCAGTGAAACACCAACAGCATTATCTTTCCCTCCGATCACTGAGCCCTCCATTGAGGCTCTCTGGCCTTCGCTTCTTATTGACCTTCTAGAGTTTCATTAAGCCCTTATACACACAGACATGCACACACACACACCCAGGCCACCACACATACACCAACACACACGCTCCACAAACACACGCTCACGATGATGAAACCCATCATGCTATGTTAACATCAAACAGGTCCCTCCCATCCTCCCACCCCCATACCAAACCATGTGCTGGTCTGGAAGATGGCTGCAGATGTTATCTCCTGCTTTTTCAAGAACAAGATAATGGCAGAAACGGGCCTATGTAAAATTATATATATGCATACAGTATATTTATGTGTGTGTATATATGTCCAGCAATCAAAGTTCGTTCTCTTAGATTAGAGGGAATGTGAATTCTTCACTCACATTCCAATGGACGTCATTATACCTTTAAATTTAAACTATGTATGATATTGCCTTAATCAGTGTCAACTTGGAGAGAAGTTATTTTAAGGATATACTGTAATAGTGTTTAACCCAGACACCCTGTCTGTTTGTTGTTCTGAAACGTACCTGATATGTTTCTGATGTTTTTCGTGTTTGGGAATCTCCCCACCCTTGCTGTGCCACTGTACTTTAAACAAAATTAAACACTGTCTGTCTGTAAGTCTGGAAATGACTTAATCCTCCTGTTTTGTTGGTTTGTAATTACACAAATGTCATTGCGTGGTGTTTGGGGAGATTATGAATTACCTAAGGTGCTATGAGGACCCCTACTTAGAGACAGAAAGGTCACATTTGCATGCAGCTTGTCAGTCAACATGAGTGATGCTGTCCTATTTAACTGAAGAAATTATGTAACAAGCTCATGAGAGATCAATGTCTTTGGATTTGAACATAAAGGTTATGCAGTCTCACCATATTGAGAGGGAAATCGCTCTTGATTCATATAACGCATTTAACGCAATCAAATACTATGAAACTATGAAACTGATACAATAAAAAAGCACAGACCAAGAAATGAAAACAATAAAAATAGAAGGAATCGAATGTATACAGACAGAGAAGGCAGCCTCATTGGGTGGTGTCCACAGATTCAAAGAGGGCTGTCATTTTAAGAGGACCCTCCTGAAATAACCATCACGTAGCCATGGTCTTCCCAGGGCTGCTCCTCCCTATAGAGACCGGACCCCCTCCTCCCCCTCCTTTCCCTCCTCCTCCTCCCCCCACCCCTTCACTGGGTCCCAGGGACAGATAGCTGTCCATCATGACAGGATTGATATAGAATACGGAAAGAACTCGGGAGCTTTATAGTCTTTAAGAAATGTACTGTATGTACGAGTGTATTCCTGGACACTGTGAGAAAAACCAGCCTGTCTTATATTTACAGAGGATTGGGTCTAAACTCGCTTATTTGACCCCCTTGATACATGAAGCCTGTAGGCAGACCGTAATAGGCCTGTCCGATCTCTCCTCACACCCTGAACAATGCTGTTTACTCAGCGAGGTCTTGTTTGAGCGCTGTTGTGTGCGTGCTGAAGGACATGTGACATGTTTTGTAAATCCGCCCCTCAGAGGTGCTACCTGGACATCGGGGGACATGACGCTGTCTTAAGAAGGCTGGTTGTGGAGACGCTGCAACTCGGAGGACATACAGACCTTGTTCCTGATCAGGGGCAGGTGGGGCAGCGAGGCAGGCAGGCAGACCCCCTGTTGTCATGGCGCCTGTCACCCTCCAGTGGCAGCACATCCTGCTGTTATCATCCTCACCTCTGCTGGATCCATTTTGATTCTGATTAAAGGGAAACATGTATTTTTCTTCCCCTCGCCCTCCATGTCTCATGCACATGGTCCAGACTGCTTTGTACCCTATCAAAGGTGTATGTTTTTGTAGCAGTCATTCTTACCACTCTGTATTATGTGATGATGCACATCCACATGCAAGCAAACCTACTGTCAAGGGTTGTAGAGCTCTTTGTGTTGTCGTGACAAAGTGCCAAAACAGTATCTGATTTGAACATCAATCTTACTGTTGTAACTGCTTTCATTTTATGATGCCTTTTATTCATTTAGCAGATTGTTTTTCTCTGTTGTAACATACAAAACGTACATAAAAAGATACATCTGAAAGTCTAAGGTCAGAACTGTAAAGATCTGATAAAGCTTCAGGTGGTGTCATATGGCACATGCCTAAAAAAGCTTTAATGATCTATGTTTAATATCCAAGTCTGAAGCCCCATGCATCCTGTTTAGCTCGCCAATCAAGGGGAAGAAAGCTCTGATGCTTTTTTAACACACTGTTCAAAGACTGCTGTGTGATGCGCCCAGCAGCTGGGTACTCTGACCTGAACCCTGAAGAGACCTGAACCCAGAAGAGACCTGAACCCAGAAGAGACCTGAACCCAGAAGAGACCTGAAGCCAGAAGAGATTTGCACCCATAAGAGACCTGAACCCATTACAGATCTGCACCCAGAAGAAACCAACCATGGAGTAATTGAGATGTATGGCCTCTCCTGCTACACTGTGCTCCTCTGTCTCTCTCTCTATTCCTCCTTCTCTTTGCGATGTGTGCTGTGAAGCATTGCAGTTACCATGACGACGACCAAGGCTTTTCTCTTGTTTTAAGAATTTCTCTCTTTAAAATTTTGTTTTCAGAGACACACACACACACAAAATGCTAACACACACTCCATGCCTCAAGCGTGGGAGGACTTTTTGAAATGAATGAAGATGATGATGACGCACGGTCAGGCCTTGAGTGGGGACTGTGAGTAGAAGGATGAGAAGTGAGTTCAATACAGGTGAAACACAATGATTTCCATTGATGCACCAAGGAAAGTGTGGCTATTGTCCTGCCACTGTGTAAAGAACCAAAGACATTACATACATCTTTGTGAAACTTGTAGCTCACTGTTTTCAATTCAAATTTCAATTTTTCATTTCAAATGAATTCACCAACATAATTTCATGTAAAATAAGGTGCATTACTTCAGCCATTCATTTGTTTTATGGTATTCTTGTCATTGTGTTGTAAAAATAAACATTTGTAAAAAAAAAAAAAAAAAACCACTGATTTGGGTTATTTGTAAAATGTTAAGAGTTTAAAGGTTTACAGTTATAAAATGTTATGGCTCTGTTGGCTCTGCATGTTTCAATGCATTTCGACTCCAGGTTACTAGTAATAGTGTGTTGTGACTGCCCCCTCATGGTGCTTCGGAAGTTATACGTTTGAGATTACATTTGTAAAGTAAATGGGTTATCATTGCAATATTGAAGCATTTTTACTTAACATCGCATATTTGAAGCATAAACTACTTCAAAACTATGACTTTGGCTATGAGCTCTTTACAACATGGAAAGTAAAATGTAAACGCCTCCTTTTATAACTGAAACCGAAACCTATGACACACCCAAGCCATTTTTGAATTTGATGAAGAAATGGGTATCTTAAATAAAACGACAAAAGACACAAAAGGTAAATATGTATATTCTGTTCAAATGTGTTAATATTTCATGAACTATTTGAACCTAACCTCTACAATTCTAGGCAAAAATATATTTCATTAGTCGACAAACAAGCGGGGTTCGAGCGCGAATTTGACCTTCTTCTAATAATAGTAACATGGCCTAGCAGGTTTTATGTTGCGATTTTACATGATTTTGATAGTGCCAGCTACATGTCCTAAGTATGAAAGTTGACATTACGTGTGTAGCTGAGGATTGATATTGCTGATGTGGACAAATGACGGTAGTCTTAGGCATAGGCGACTCTAAAACTGGGACTGTCACGGGCCTGGTTATATAAAGAAAATTATGCTTACATAAACATTCTCAAAATTGATACTCGATCTTAAAATGTATCATTACATTACAACAACCCTTGCTATAACTTACAACTCTGACGTCACCTAACATGTTCTAAAAACATGTACCGATAATGGGGGTTTTACGTTAATTTGGAAACGTAAATGTACGCAAATGCAGAAAGAACACTTAATTTCTTCCATTTCCCAGATTTAAGGATTATCCTGATTGGATATAGCGGATCTGGTAAAAGGAGCTCACAGAAGACCATCCTGAACCTTAAAGAACCTTATTCCAAACTCCAGAAGGCTAAAGGTGATGTCTCTGGGAGGATGATCACTGTAGTGGATACTCCTGGTTGGTATAATCTAACCCTGAAACAAACTCCTGAACTATTGAAAAAGCAGATTGAGTCTAGTGTGCTGCTGTGTCTCCCTGGACCCCACGCCATCCTCCTGGTTTTAAACATTGAGACCCCCTTCAGAGAGGAAATGAGGAAATCTGTGAAGGAACACATTGAACTATTAGGTGAGAGAGTCTGGGATCACACAGTGATACTGTTCACCCATGGAGACAGGCTGGAAGACAGAACTATCGAGGAGCACATTGAGACTGAAGGTAGCGCCCTCCAGTGGCTTGTGGAGAAGTGTGAAAACAGGTATCATGTTTTGAACAACATGGATGAAGGAGACAGATCGCAGGTCACAGAGCTACTGAATAAGATTGAGAGGATGGTGGCAAGAACAAACGTGGAGCCGTTTTACACCGTGGAAGTGGAAGATCTGAAGGAGAGTGATGTTGATGATGTGATTTGTGAAGATGACTGGGCCTTTTACAGAGAGATGTTGCAGGGAAGAAGAATCAAGAAAAAATGCAGTTTTCCATTTGTACCTCCAAGCTGTAAGTAGAAAAGTTTGTTTTAACGTTGGTATTCTATTTTTTCATGTGAGATCTTATGTAGAATATGTAGTGATCTCACAGCCTGTAAATAAAAAATAAAATACAAAATGTAGTTGTTTATTTAAATCATATATATTTAAATCATATATTATGTATATGTTGATTATGAGTCATGGTGTGTTATGCATGTCTTTTTCTGCAGTTGATGGGGAGAAAAGATCTGAAATAAGCTTTTGGTGCACCTCGGATTGTGGCTCGTTTAAGTCAGCATCAAGAAGAACACAGAGTTCTGGATACAGTTCACTGAAAAAAACATCCAGATCTAAAGTCAGGTCTGTTTATGGATCCCTCAGATGCAATCTCAGATCAGGTTGTAGAAGTGCGATCAAGTGAGATGTCAGTTATTGTATGTCTATACTGGTATTAAAAATATTTTTTTAGATAAAAAAACTGGTTTGCTTTATTAACATAAATGTTAACATCTAAATAACAAAAGTACATGAATTACAGAAACACTCACATGATGCGTCACACTTCATACATACACAGATCAGCCAGACATTAATACTACACAACAACTTACATCAGAGACACACCAGGGTCAGAGGTCATGCCACACTTACACTTTGACACTACAGAGCACACAAGAAGATATGCCATCCAGCAGGAAGTCACCATGGGAGAACAGAACACATTAGACAGTCTGGATGGTAAACTGATCACATCAGTTGAACATTTTACACAGTTGGTCTGCCGTCAACATTTCAACATAATTAAGATGAGGTCAATGTACATAATATTGACGTATGTAGTTGTACTTGTACTTGTTTTTTCCTTTGTTAGCAGAAGACAGCTTCATGATAAGGTGTATTGCCTTTCGCTATTCATTGTTACAGCATGCAGATGTTTGATTAATCTTGAGTAACCTTTTTAATGCTCAGCAGTTCATCACTTAATAACAGGTAAGGTGTTCATGTATAAGCGTCTGCTAAATTAGTATTTACTTTTCACTTTATCTATTTGTATCTACCTTTATTATGTTCCATAGATGTTCTATGTTTGCTCTCTCCTGACAAAGTAAATTCTGTGTTCATATATCTTGCATAGCGAATAAAACAGATTCTGATTCTGATAAAGATGTGTTGTTGCTTGCCAGTTTAAGAACAGTGAAACTAAAAAATGAAATTAAACAATTCAATGGTCATTCATAAACAACAGACACTTGGGTTTATCAACTGATTAATAATTGAGTAATACAAGCTGAAGCGCTGTTGTGAAGAATAGTTAACCACTGTGAAACGAGTAAACATGAAGTCACTTACGTCATTTACTGGGCATCACTGCTCCAGAACAACATACTCCCAGTACATCATGGCTTTTATGGCTTTTCTTACTGAAGTATTGTTTACTTAAAGTGGATGACAACTGTCATTAAAAATAAAAACAAAACAGATACTTATTTAAATGGTCTGTTAAGTCTAACAGTCAATTTGGTCCTTTGTGACACAGTATCCAAGGCAAAATAATGACGTCTAAAATTGTAAAATAAAAATAATCAACCAACATTTACAATTCCTTAATGGGTTGGGGTACAACAAAAACAATTCACTGTGTATTAATTGTACCTCCTTAAAAGTAATACTATTATTGATGCTTGCTGGACAGCATAGTGCAACTTCAAGTACAATTTCTGGAGACTAAATAAGGGGGTTATTAGGACAAATAAATCACTTTGTTTATACTTACATATAGAATGTCAAATTTAAAATGTTAAATAACATACTATCTACATCAAAGCAATGCACCCATACTGGACACGGTCATTATAATCAATCTGTCATTTTCCAGAAGAGATGTACAACATTGAAATGGAAAACTGATGGCAATAATGAGGTAAAACCATGACATTCATATTAAATTCAAAACAGATTAGGATACATAAACATATTTAAGTTGAATTCATTGTCATGCACTTACCACTGTCAAATGAGACATTCCGGTAGTAAAGCCCCAATGATAATGTATTCTGGTAGAAGAGTTTACAGTAGGATAATGTAGTGGTGTTTACAGATACCTGCCTTCCAGGAGTCATCTCTGACTTCAGATATCAACACAAAGGGTTCTCTTCTAGCTCCCAATGCTTTAACAGAACCTGCTTCACACTATTCCACTTCCCTTTATAACATATGGAGGACTTTTCCTTGTTACAATGCATATCCAAATCCATACCTTTTACATGGGATATGGGTTTCCACAACAAAGTTATTACACTGGCTTACGAACAGATGTTGAATGCTAGTGCTATTCACAAAGAAAAGATCAGATAGTAACTACTAATGGCTTTTGGAGAAAGATTTTCCTGTAATGGAAGACAAGTTATTACAGTATCAGCGGCTCCTTAGATTGCATGTGTACAGGTACTGTGGCCGTTATCTTGACCCAAAAAAAATGGTTTTCTGGTTTTATCAAAAATACTTTGGTAATCATAGGCCCAGGCGAAATTTCATTATCTACTTCCCAACTACATATGACAACTGTTCTATTTCTGTTATGTTGCCAGCTATAGGCTAGACATTGCTATTGAACCTATTAACATTATTAGTTATAATTTCAAAATACTGTGATATTGCCTACAACAGAAAGCCATTTAAGTCAAATTACATAAGAAAAACTTGTGCCCTTAAAATAAATGAAAAAAAGATAGAAAATTGTACTCTAACTTTTAGAGCACTATTTTGACAACAGGACAGACAGATGCAAAACAATTACACCATGCGCTACACAAAACCCCAGACTCATTTCATTGTTTGGACCTTTCCAACTGACATATTTTCACTAAATATGCAACAGGGTGGGGAAAAGGAAGTAGGAAACAGGAAGTGGAAGGTGCTTCCTGTTTGGAGAGAGACCTGTGATGACAGACTGGGCCTCCCATCTGGAGCCATGGCTGCTGATTGGTCGAAGAGTCTTGAAGAGGGTGCTAGTCGGAGAAGAGACTAGCGAAAGACTGGCGTAGGCTGCGGATGGTCTCTGCCTTGGCCTCGTCATCGGTGGAGCTTCCCTTCAACGTGTCCGTGATACTGAATGTATTGGTCAGCGACTGGGATTTACTGGAAGAACCATTATGGGAATAAAAAAACACATATTTTGTTTGTTCATCAGTTTCCAGCCACTTGAATTTATTGACACCTACATCATTGCGCTGTATTCTGCTGAGTGTTGGTACTAAAAGTATTCAGTAAACTGAGTATACTTAGTATTAGTACCAATAGTAGTGTTAGTAGTACTTCTGCTGTTCGATAGGCAGACTGTGTTTCTCTTGCTTAGAAGGTGCAATATGTGCAGAGACAATCAGTCATGACTAATCCTGAAACGTGAACACACCAAACTGACTTATTCACAGATACATCTGCATTTCACAGGCACACATAGATCATGCAATGCAGGATCAAAATGAAGAAGTTGAACAAAATATAGGAAATACAGGAACTGTTAAAAATGATGATCCCCATTCCTGCATACCAGGTAGACTTACTTCAGCTGAGGAGGCTGCTTCTGGGCTCCAGGGCCAGAGGTGGCAGGGATGGGGCCGGGCTGGAAGGCCTGGCTGGGGGACGTGCTGGCAGAGCGGGCTCTTTGGGGAGAACCCTGGGCTGACTGGGAAGGGGAGGCTGAGGTGGAGCGGTTTCCCCCTGAACACCAAACACATGACATGTACACACACATTGTATGCAAAGTATTTACCGTATTTACAAAGATGCATGATCACATACACAAGCACATTTGCACACACACACACACACACACACACACACACACACACACACACACACACACACACACACACACACACACACACACACACACACACACACACACACAAGACACACACATGCATGTTCAGGGCAGTGGTACTTGTGAGGAGTTTCCTGTTAGAAGATGTGTTGAGACACTGGCCTACCTTGGGCTCTTCTTGGTTGAGAACTCTGAGGCTGAGTCTGAGAGATGATAAACATCATGTTTAAACTGCATTCAAGCTACTCTTACCAATGATCTGTATGTGAGAAAGCCAAGTTCAGCACAAGTTGAGCAGTACCTTACCTTGACAGCAGATGGCGGTGGTGTGGTGATTCCCAAAAGGACACTTGCCATCTTGTTCATCACCAGCTCTGTGATGAGCTGCTTGTCCTCCTCCACATGTTCACCAATCAGAGGCATGGAACTGTCCATCACCTGCCAACAAGCACCAATTAGAAGCTTCAAATCCCACAATTTTATAACCAATGAATGAGTAGATGCATTTTGTTTCATTTGAAAACCTATTTTTAATTCATAAACTTCTAAAATACCATATAACAGAAAACTCAAATGTGCACAGCAGCATGACGGCCACTAGAGGACAGTCTTAGACTAAAGCAGCCTGTGTGTTCGTCAGATTCTTGCACAGTATTTCGTCAGTGGAAATATGGGATTTAAAGGTTTAGCCATTCTGAACATTTGGAACACATAATTTACTCTAAAAAGAGCATTTGTCTTTTTGTGTTCCAGTCCAAATACGAGATAACAGTGATCTGATAACTCAAGAACGTTCAGGGTGAGATCATAATGCTTGTGAATAATAGATGCATCTATCTTCTATCTTCGTCATTCATTCTGGGAGGATGCGCACATCTTACTGCTTGCTCTGCACGATGCAAAGTCATATGTAATCCCATGATCAGCAAAAGCCAAACCTAGAGAAACGATGATCTCACCCTCCCTCCCATTCATCGGTTCACACACGTGCGTTCTCAAACCCAAAACACCACGCAACGTGCCTCTCCCCAAACCGACAGCACCTCCTTCTCTGAAGAGGAGGAGGACCGCAACCAAAACAAACAGGGTGGGAGGAGCCAGTGTCTGCAGGCAGTAGCACCCTGGGTCTGCTGGGCAGGCAGTGTGCTGAGCTGGCCCGGTCCACAGCATGGCAGGCATCCTGGCCACAGGGTGTAAACATCATCCAGACTCAGGTTGCTGTGCATGTGCTCCAGTACATGGGCTGAGGGTGGGGAGGGTGAGGAGAGATGGGAAGGGTGAGAAGGAGAGAGAGGGAGGTGGAAGAGAAAGGTGGGGGCGAGGGAAAGAGGAGGGAGATGGCGAGAAGGAGAGAGGAAGTCGAGAGAGATTGGCTAGTGGTGGGTGAGGCTGGCTTGAGATGGGTGGGGCTGGCTTGAGATGGGTGAATCTGGCTTGTGATGGGTGGGGCTGGCTTGTGATGGGTGGGGCTGGCTTGTGATGGGTGGGGCTGGCTTGTCATGGGTGGGGCTGGCTTGTGATGGGTGAAGCTGGCTTGTGATGGGTGAAGCTGGCTTGTGATGGGTGAATCTGGCTTGTGATGGGTGAAGCTGGCTTGTGATGGGTGGGGCTGGCTTGTGATGGGTGAAGCTGGCTTGTGATGGGTGGGGCTGGCTTGTGATGGGTGAGGATGGCTTGTGATGGGTGGGGCTGGCTTGTGATGGGTGGGGCTGGCTTGTGATGGGTGAGGATGGCTTGTGATGGGTGGGGCTGGCTTGTGATGGGTAAGGCCGGAGGAGAAAGCCCTTCTGTCTGCACTCTTGTATCCCGGGGGTGAGTTACTGAGCTCTCCCTTTCCCAGGGCCGGGAGCATAGGCGGGGCCAGGCGGCAGTGTATGTCGGTGTGAGTCATAACCACAGGGGACGGAGTGCAGCCCAGGGGAGTGTCTGCCTGGCCGCCCCCAGTCTCACTTCAAACAAGCCTGCGGTGGCTGCCGAGACACGGGTACACCCAGCGGGTCAAGAAGGGACACATCTACACCCAGACTCAGCTCCACCCCGCCTGGCCTCTACTCGCCACCCTGCCCCCACGAGATGAGAGCATGGAGGTGTTGTTGTGTCATTTTATTGGGCTGCACTCTGTTCTTTTCCCCTGCGTACATCTGGGTGTTTTTCCCTGGGAAAGAAGGGGAAGGTTCTGGTTCAGAGGGAGGTGGGGGGCTGTAATGTGCTCCATGGTGTACAGTCTGTACTGAGATGAACAGTACAGGAATTACAGCAACAACATCTGAACTGGGCTTGGAAGACTGAATGAGTGTGACTTTAGCAAGAGTGTGACTCAAAACAGGTTCGAAAAATCAATGATGTTGAGCAGGGATGCATCTACCATAGAATGCAGATCAACCTATTTCGAATGCAAACCTTAGAACATATGTCATCTTTTACCAATCCTAATTGAATGTGATTCTCATGACTCATTTAATATACAATGTCATTCTCCACCCTGCAGTGCAACTGGAGAGGAAAAAGATTATCAGAAAAATAATCTGTGATATCCAACTCCAGGCCAACATAAAGATACACTGTATGTTTTGATCATCTGATATAAACTGGGAATGTCCTGTAAACGGCAAAAGACTTTAGTTCTCACTAGAGAGGAGGTGTCATGGGTAATATCTGGACTACTATACAAACAGGCTCCCACTGTCAGGGACATTCAACAAGCTAACATCTCTGTCGATGCTAATGAAATTCCATCTAGAGGAGGGGTGTGTGTGTGTGAGTATGCGTGTGTGTGAGTGAGTGGGAGAAAGAGATAGAAAGGGGAGAGAAAAGGAGAGAAATAAGGGAGGAAAGATGGAGTCACTAGGGACCCTATTTATGTGAGCCTGGTCTATGATCATTCACCATGTCACCCTCAGCTATCTGGGAAGATGGACAAGATTTCCTCAGATAGTCAGGATTTGAACCCAGAAGACCCCCACACACTCACACACACGCAGTAAAGCCATCAGTCTAAATACAGACATCATGGAGTTCTGAATACTTGCAGTTTGAGTGACTGTGGAAGATAGGACAGAGGCCCACACAGTCCAGTGGGAAGCTCCACAGGAAACACACCTAATGATCGCAAAGCCAACTGTGAATCTTTATCAGGTCCAAACGAAGACTTGTCATTGACAGCTCAACTAGAGTGGTTCTCATGTCTCTTTCCCTCCCTCTCTTCTCCTTCCTTCCATCCTTTTCTCCTCCCTTCCTCATCCTACCATTTCTCCCTGTGCAATGCCCTGAGAAAGACAGAAACCAGACTTGTTTAGGGGAAGTCAGAGGGTCAGAGACAGAGAGAGAGAGCGAAAGAGAGAAAGCGCGCGAGAGAGAATTACCAAATCACTGAGCATGCTGTGTATTATGTCACACTGTCACCAGTCTCAATACGTCAGGTTAAAGGGATGCAACTTATCTTTGCTGGACTGGTGGTACTTCAGACAGTGTGTGTATACATTCACTGTCATGTGTATGAGAGAGCATGTCTGTGTATTAGTGTGTTACTAAGCAGTTGTCTCCAAACATGTTGGGTGAATGTACTTATCTCCTCCAATCCCGACACAAAGTTTCCAAAGTGCGTGTGTGTGAGTAGATACAGGCCCCTTCCAGGGACAAGTGAGCTCACTGGAGCAACAGGAAGAGTCTGGTGTATCTGCCTCATTACCAGATGTGTCCTGGCTGAGGGTCCGCTTGCCAAACAGACTAGAATCAACCCAGCCACAGGTTATGCTGAGATACAACTGGATAATACCTGCAGCACAAAGTGTCCCTGTGAGCTGCGCTCTGGGTGGCTACCACAACTCAGTAACACAGCATGAGTCTGACTCACAGTGCTCGAAGACAGAAGAAACACTCCAACAGTACTCTACTGCCACGCCATTGAAATATGAGACCTTTTAATCTAACGAGATGTTAAGCCAAGATACCGTTACACCCATCCATATCAATCTTGAACCTAATGACCACACACACACACACAGACCACCAGGGCAATGAAAATAATTCATTAGTTACGTAAGAGTGTTGCTGCCAGATCAGCGGGCCCATGTTACCCAGGTGACTATGACAACACTGTGCAAAGACCAACAGACAGACATAAAGGAGCAGAGAAACAGACAGACAGACAGACAGACAGACAGACAGACGGACAGATACACAAACAACCAAGCAAACAAGTACGTAGGCAGGCTGGCAATCAAACTGGCTGACAGACAGACAGACACATTTGCCCAGGAATATGCCTGCAGACAAGAATCTGAGCTCAATTCAGTCAGACATGCCTTTATTTGAATTCTAAAAGCCTTGTTTGGTTAGCAGTGTTAGCATTTGTTCATAGTTTCAATCTTGCCAGATCTGTCCTGAATGCACCCTGAAGCTCTCTCTCCTCCAGACACTTTCTCTCAATGCTGTCTCTTACTTAATGGCTTGGATAACACAATCAACCTCGGGGGGGGAATGAAAATGAGTCAGAATAATGCTGGTAATTATATTTCAACTCCAACCATGGTCAATGCTATCATATTTTGCAGACCAAAGGTCGGGTAAAGGAGTTCATGAAACACAAACAAGTCTTCAAACCTGATGTTGGGTTGGTGAATGGCAGCGGGCGCTGATAAGATGGGATAGTATGTTTATATCTTGTTCTGAGCCTGTGAAAATGACTACTGTTGCTGTAGAGCTACTGCCCAGGGCCATGATATCTCTAACACACTGATTGGTCAGGGTGAAGGACATGGCATATCAGGGCCCGATATAACAGTGGAACAGTGGAATTGATTGTTTTGGTTTGTGTCAAAAGTGTTTTTCTTTTCAAGATCAGGTCATAACTTCAAGGGGAAAGGTCGCGATGTGAGGAGCTGTTGATAACTGCACTAGCACCTCGCCTCGGACATAATCTCCTGGCCCAGCTTTAGGGGTGACCTCTGACCTCTATGATGTAGTCGTTGCCATCTTTCCCGTGGACCGCCTTCACGGCACAGATGTCCAGACCGCCGAACATTTCTGCACAGGAGTCCACCCACAAACGGTACCTAAAACACAAAACCAACCAGTGAAAACCACGAACCTATTCAGGATTTAATTAGGTTAGTTAAATAGTCAAGTTAAAACTGTAGCAAACACCTATTCTGGAACTTTCTAGAAGTTGTACAGTTGTTTGTCTGTGGGGACACTGCCTCAGAGTATAGCATGTGTGGTCAAGTGAAGAGTACAGCACTCTCACCTGTCGGTCATAGCAATCTGCTCCAACATGGCAGACCCTGTGTTGGCTTTCCAGTTTCCTGATATGGACGTCCTCCTAGAAAGACGCAGAACACAACATCAGGGAGATGGAACTAGGAACCCCAAGATAACACAGAAGACCCCAGTAAGGAAGATGGAACTTAGAACTTACAGAGAACCTGGAAGAAACCCGCAACCCAGAAAGAACCCAGAACACCAGGTCAGACAAACAGAACCACAACCTCAGCTTTGCTCCCTGAGTGGATAGTGACAAGCTGGGCAGTGGGATAAACAGTCACTCAGCACTGTTGTTTTTGTAGTTCAATAGAAGACCCCAAGGGGAAGATGTTATCGTGCTTCAACACTAACGATGACTGCAATGCACGCCTATATTATGCTTGTGTCACGGCCTGGTTGAGACTTGCTTTCATGGGCAAAGTCATGGACAGGGAGTCCAGATAAGACTCCCTCAATTCCACTCCTCTTAGTCAAAGCAATTTTTTCCGCTGGGGCTGCTTGAAGGCAGATAGGGCTTGGGCTTATGAATTCTACTGTGTGCTCTGGTGGATCTACTGTACAAACCCTCTGCATGCTGCTGATAGTTTGACAAATGCATTTGTTGATGCCATCCTCCTGGTTAGCCAAATGCTGGGACCCAGCAAAATTAAAACTGCCCACTCCCATGGGATTTGCATTAGGTTCTGCAGGACAGGAACACTCCTAATCCCAACACAGGCCTCAAACTCCCCATCTTTCTCAGCTCTAAATACCAACAGGATGTTGGAACATCCCAGTCTTACATGTACGCTTTGTAGTTGTTGCCAATCTTCTGGATCCTGATGTCGTACTTGGACTGGACGAAGGGCTCGGAGGTGGCGTAGGTTCTAGCCAACGCCACAATGCTGGTGATGTCCTGGAAGTCTTCCTGGTTCTCCACTTTGATCTGGAGCAGGAAGAGAGAGCGTTGTGCTAATCACCTAGTGTGCTGCTATCAAAGCTGGGAAGAAGAGTTGTTAGTGGTTAGCTTTCCTGGAGCATCCTGATGGAATTTCAAACTACCATAACACAGACAGGATAATTAGATGTCCCACTGTGGAAAACATTTCCGGATGAGCTTTGATCTGCACTTTTGCCTCAGTGGAGCTCTCAGGTAAAGAGGTATCACAGAGCTTTACACAGGAAAGAAAATTACATAAGTCAATAGATGCTTGAGTAACTTCAGCTAATACTAAGCTTAAATCAGTTAAATTGTACAGGTACTGTACTCTGTTCTAACCAACATCATTCTGAGAAAACAAGCATCATATAATACAGCCATAGATTTATTTCCCATCATGTAACCAAGTTTGATGGATGGGGGCCGAAAAGTGCCACCGACAGAAGCAGACACAGACGTAGACTACTTAATGAACAGCAATATGTTTACATTAATATATGCATATCTCATAATACAAGTCCTCCATTAGACCCTGGGAACCAGAAGGTAGGGGAGACACCCTCATAAATCAACAGGCTTCAATGTATGCCGTTCTGTCAGTGTCCGATGAGTTGGATGCCAGATGATGAAGCGCAGGACTCCTAATCCATGCCCTTGTTATCTCATTATCATCAGTCTCACTGTTTCCATCCAAACTACTTCCCCCATATTGCTGTGTGGGAGGGTGTGTGGGAAAAGCAGTGAATTGCCTTCCAAGTCAGAAAGAACCCGGGTGAGGGTTCCAATAGGTTCTCTAACATATAATCCACATGCTCTACATTCAATCCCATATTTTGTGGGCTCTTCTTCTGGTATGACTTCAGGCAGTTACCGATGACAAAAGACCAGAGCTAATGTGGAGGGTGTCTGGATTTCAAGATTCAAGATTCAAGATCTCAGCATTCAATATTTCGGTGGAACACAGAGAAGCGATCAAAACATACAGAAAGACAAAGTTAGATCCAAACCAAACACACGATTCACAATAGCAACGGCACAACAGTTTCTTCCAACAGGTTTACTGTCTTAAAACACCCGGTTGAAGGAAAAGAGAACAAGGATGTCATTCTCTCAGCCCTGACCTGCAGCAGCCCTCCATGCTTAGGGAGGGCAGAGGTCACACAAGGTATGTTCTGCTCCCTGCCCGCCTAGGCTGAGGGCCCCAGAGGGCTTTTGGGAAATCACTTGTGGGGGAAACATAGCTACTCAGATGAAGAGGCGATAGACATGTAGTGTCTGTTTGTGTGAATGCACAGACCTTGCCAAGAAGGTCCTGTATAATGTCCACAAGGCTCAATGGCTGATGTGCGTGTTAAAGTGTGTGAGTGTTTGTGTAAACATTCTTTTAGCTGGTTGTTGAGTTGTTGGATCCTTGTGTGACCTGGACAGAGCTGTCAGTCAGTTTTTGAGTGAAAACCAGAGTGTGTATGTGGCTTTGAATTTCACACAAAATATGTTGTTTTTAAATGTATTTTATTAACTGAAGCACTCTTCCCTGGCCTTCTGAGAACATGGAAACCCCCAATAACACCCCCCACCCCCCCATCTACTGCTCCTGTTCCTTCCTCTCATGAGGGTGAGATCATGGGACTGGACAGGGGTCACTTCCAGCCAACCTATCCCCACCTCCCTCGCTTCTAGCAAGGCAGGAGCCATCATCCTCTTTGGCAGTCCTGAGACACTGAGATAACAAAGTCTCTGGTCTGACCAGATCATCTCCTGAAGACTGCGCAATAGTTGACCCACACTCACACAAACACACACACTCAAAACTGGATATACTGTATGCGAGGAGGAGAGATTAGGAGAGAGGGATCCTGTGTGTGTGTGTGTCTGTGCAAGTTTGTTTGTTGATGTGTGTTTGTATGTGTGTTTGTTGGTGTCTATATGTGAATGTGTGGTGCTGGAGGTTTACCTTTCCCATGCCGGCGTGGGCGTGTCCCATCTTGACCACCACAGGAAAGGCTGGTGCTGTGGCCTGAGGATGAAGGACAAACATGTCACCATGTTGATCACTGGTAACACCATATATAGGAGAGCTGGCAGACATTCAATTGTAGTTGTTCATGAAGATGTAACCGCAATTCAAATGTAGAGACTTTCCACCTTTAAAGCTGAATAAGCCCAGATGAAAAACAGCACAGAGATTGCAGTGTATAATGATGTATCATACATAGAACCACCCTATTCAACTCAAACAGCCACCTAATTTTGGAAGCATGAGGTACATTGAGAAGAATGTTGGTTTTGTTACACAAAAGCAGAGTTCTGGGAAGCAGGGGAGTGGAAGACCACATCTTGCTGTGCTGGGTTTGGACCACCAGGCCAGACCACAGGCATGGTCACGTCGAATGAAAGCAGATGAAACATCAACAGATGACTTTAAAGTTCTCTTTCTTTAAACAAATTCCAGGGACCAGGATCGATCAGCCGGTATGATTGTTAGTGGAATCTAAGAAGAGAGTCGTTTATTATCTGGGCTGGGAATGTCTTTACGAGGCACTCTCTCAGTTCATTCTCTCTCTCTCACTCATAGTCTATATCTCTCTGTCTCTACCTCTCTCTCTCTCATCTCTGTTTTCAGATCTATTCTTTCTCATCTCTCTTCGCTCTCCTCTCACTTCTCTCCATCACTAATCTCTTGTTCCCACTTGAAAGTAATGTTTCCGAGTTAATGCAATAGCCAGTAGACTGTAGTAGTACAGACACGTGCAAACACACACACACACACACACACACACACACACACACACACACACACACACACACACACACACACACACACACACACACACACATCACAGTCCAGCTGCCAGTCGAGATGACTCTGCAGTGATGCTGCACAGGAAGACGCTGTCAGTGTTCCATCTGCACAGCACTTCAACCTGCCAATCATGCGCCTGTTTACTGAGATGTCAGCATTCATTGCTGGTGTTGAGGCATTCTGAGGTCACAGAATGAACTGGAATAATAGGTTTGTAAGATGGAAGGTTAACTATAAATTCATCATCTGTTTTCAAGCACGCAACGATAATTATATAGTCACTTACAATGAGTCAACCCTTTGATATCACAAATTCTAGCACAGTGCACATCAGCCTCAGATAACAGAAGCCTACATTCTCATTCTCAGTCTTAGAATGAAACGGTGACTAATTCCATTAAGTATCGATCTCATTCTCATTCACCCTTCTTCAAAGACAAACTTTGTCTGATGTGCTGCAAACAAAGTAGACTTATACTGAACTATTGCAAACTTCTTTCAGTATTTCGAACTCTTTGATAGTGTCTGTGACCAGCCAGTGAAAAGCTGTGAAGACTCTTAACACACATTTATGAAGACTGTCATAGAAACTTCTAGTGTCTAAAGACTGTTAGACAGCAGAGTCACCTATGAAGACTATGACAGAGTTAGACTATCTCGTTTCACACTCTGCATGGGAGCTAACCAGAGCAGAAACACCTGCTGCAGCACACTGGTGTGACCTCATCACACCCTGGCTCCAAAGACAGACTGAGATAGAGACGAAGAGAGTGAAAGACAGAACGACAGAGCAGGGAGAGTCAAATAAGAGAGAGGGAACATTTATGTTGTTTTTGGGCGGGAACGTTTCTCACTCTCCCTGGCTTTCCCATCACCGTGGAGATGACAGGACCTAGAGCACAGACGCTGACGCTCTGCCACAGAGACAAGCCCACTTCCTCTCCAGCACAGCTGGGACACAGCCGAGCGTCAGGGACAAACAAGGCCGTCTGTGATCCGCTTCCTCCTTGCACCGCCCACACCCTGAGACACAGGGCTCTCTGTGTTTACTGATCGTTCACTTCATCGGTCATCCTGACTCCAAACAAAACTCAGACAGGTACTTTAATACCTGCTGGGATGACCTGGAAGTGGTTCTGTGTTCCAGCATGAGGAAGGCAGATCTGACATGTGACAGAGGATCAAAACACTAGATTGATTTGCCGATTCGCGTTCTGTGGTTTTACATTTGAATCACATTCGTTTAACATCTATTTTGATCCAAAGTGGGTTTTTAAGAGTGCATTTAGAAAGCAAAGGAAAAAAGTCATCATATCATATGACCAAATGTTTCTTTCTTTTTGGGCTGGTCTTTGTATTACAGTGGCGATTGAAGCACTTCATCGGTTTGTAAAAATGATTCAGCCCATTGTTTCCATCTTCTGATATATCCATTGTGGTCTTTGGAGACGAAAGGACTTCAGAAGCGTGTTCATTGGAAACAGTTCATTTTCCGTACCAGACTGGACGTTTTCATTCCAGAAAACCTTTTAAGAATGTGTCAGCCAGTATGGTAAAGAAATTATCTGAACACACATGCACACACCCAAATACAAGCTAATAACACAGCCTGTGATTTCACCAGTCTAGGTCTAGTTCCACAACAGGGGCTTCCCGTCACTTAACCACACCAGACAGACATCATGGAAGTTCTTCAGGGAAACCCGAGGTCTGGCTCTGAACATGTGGCCTATGTCTACACACACACACACAAACACACACACACACACACTGGTGTGCTTAAGCCAAGACAAGCAGATCATTCAAGTTGAGGTGCTTCAGTCGTTAGTGAGTCTTCCATGACTTCTAAACACCTCTGTGTGAAATTCCTCCCTCCCCACCGCCGCACCACGCCCATATAAAGAGGCTTCTGATGCCAGTCATAACCTACGCAGATACTCACCGTCACATCATCAGCAGTCACCTGAAACATTTTTGCTTCAACAAATGATCAGGCCTCAGTAGTTTTCCACGGTCTAAGCAGAGTTCAACAGAGCAGCACTGACCACTGAGAGTGGTCAACGCTTCAGTTCTAGTTCCTGTAAATGTAATGCCTGGGTTGAATGCAGGGACGCCATTTGGATAAGTGTGTCTTCAACACAATGACACATACAGTATAAACTCACACAACACAATATGGTAAAATGCAACTACTAATAACAGTATCATATTGAAACCTCTCCGCAGAGAGAGACAGCCTGACTGCAGAGATGTGGCTGTATACTGAGGAGGCTCCTGGCTCTGAACACAAGGGGGTTCAACTACTCAGTAGGGGCACATCCATTATCCATCGCAGCACATGGTGTATCCATCGAGCATTTATGATCCCTTAATTTTCATTACGGCCCTACAGTGCTGCCACATCAATGAGTGGATGAGGAGGGCAATGACTCGCCCAGACTGGTGGCGATCTCGGAGGGGGGGCTGGGGGGAATCCAAGCTGCTGTTCAAAAGACGGGGCTGGCAGGAGGAGAGGAGAAGGGAAGTTCCACATGAAAGCCTGCCCAGCGATGAGGCTAGCCATGGCTGACCAATGACCAGATGGCTAAATGTGATCGCACACCTGGTCTTGGGAGGCGATATTATCTTGGTTTATTTTAATTATCCCTTTACGTACGTTTATTACATATACATATGTATGTCATTACGTACAAGTTATAAGGTTTGCATAAATTACATAACCAGTGTCTTTTCACAAGAAAATATAAACACGTTACAAAGGTCAAGCACCATCCTTGCTCTGTTCAATCCTTGAACAACAGTAGCTCAAGGTTGTTGCCAAGGCAGCCGTGCCAACACACGGAACTCATGTTAAACAACTTCCACCGAAGACCACAATTAAACTGTACAGACATAGCAAAACATGTCCCCCAATGTGACGGTAGCAGGACACGCTGTTCCCAGAAGGTATCAACACTCAGACACGTTTAATTGGTCTGTACAGTTGCCGTTGTTACACTAGCCGCCCCAAACCACATGACGGACTGTAGACAGCACCGCCACGATGTTACTGTTTACAACCTTCTACCAGCGCACGCTAATTATTGCCATGGAAACTGGAGTCTTATTAGGACCCATGCCAGCGTATTTCCATGACTGAAACATGTGTGTGGAAAACAGGTCTCCAGATTTCTGGAGAAGTAGTGACGTTTGATGGAGAAGGCTGACACACCTAACCACCTGCAGATGACTCACTGGGAGAAGTCAGACACGCTGTTCCTCAATGAGGCACAAGCCTCTTCTAAAAGCCCAGGTTTATTCCAGAACACAAGTATCACACCTGTTACAGAACCGTAGCTGCGTTGGTCTACTGTAACAACTTGACAATGCAATGTGCGATAGATGGGGTTGGCATTTTACACTAGAATTTTCTTTATTTTGTGGTTCCAACCAAAAAAATCATATATTGGACTTCCCCGAAAAGGAAACAAAACATAAATGGAAAAATATTCATCAATCACTATTTACCACACCATCAGTCAGTCAGTCGTAACTTTGTGGGGTTATGTTCTTGGGGGGGGGGTGAAGGAGCAGAATGAGATGGAGGAGAGCTGAAGGGACAGCTAATGAGAGGGTCTCCCCCTGCCACTCTTTAAACAGACACACCAGCTGCAGGTGGGCAACATTACAGGTGGTTAACCCATATGATTTAATTACAGAACACACAGATCCTACTTCCAGCCCAGTCTATTCATTTGAGGTAAACACATCAATGTCTCATCCCCTGCCCCCCCCCGCCCCCTCACCTCCCCATGCCACAGTAGAGGGCCAGACTCCTCCACCACCAGTGGAGTCCTATTTCAGTGCAGCTTTGCTGTGGTCAAACTTGCAGTGGTCAATGGGTGGACCTATTAGTGCTAATCAATTCACTAACCTACATTTCAGCTGCCATTCAGGGTTCAGTAAAAAAAAAGGGGGGGGGGGGAATGGATTAACATCAACGGGACAGACAGGCCTCTGATGAGGCCAGACCTGGTTAATCGATCACCGCTGCCACACATTCCTCTCAGTCTAAGAACAAACGAGATGTGGGATTCCCATTTTCCATATTTGGGCTGGGCTCTGACAGGGTGTTGTCTGTAGTCACACCATGCACGGTCACAGGGTTCATAAATGCAGGCGACAAGCTGTAACCACGCAGGATGGAAGCTCATATAAAGAGCATAGTAACGAGGGAACGTGTTGAGGGAGAAAACAGGAAGAAAGACAGAGGAAGAAATGGAAAGAGATGTGCATCATCAAACTTGTAAAGTTGATAACCATCATGTTTACACACACAGCTTCTACATTTGGAAAAGGGTTTGTAATCATGAATAAGCTCTGTGACAAAAGTCAGAGTAGAGTGCAGATGGTCTGGCAAAAAGAATTGTGTTTACATAATTACTACTGGGATCATTAGACACTACAACACATACAGAGATTGTAGGGTGTTAAAAATAAATTGTGAGAGAAAGTAAAAAGAAAAAAAAAGAGATTGGGGGAGGGGGCGAGGACGGCACTGTAAAAGAACTGGTGACAGTTATTACAATCATCCTTCACGCCCCGAGTGCACACACACAGACACACACACCTTAGCCGGTGTTACCGTAATCTGATAAGTAGGTGTCAACTGTACAGTTAAGTATTTCTCCAGTCTAACCTACGCAGCGCTACGACCAGTGAGGGACCATTAGAGGCACTGACTATACATAAAAAATGTAGCACACACAGTAAAGTAAACACGATAAGTATAAAATAAGGGCACATTAAGAAAAAGTTTCATAGCACCGGTCTATGGAGGGACCAGAGGAAATGGATTTGATCTCGTCTACACCCAGACCATTAAAACCCGCTGTTCCTGCCTGAGCAAATGTGCTGGGAATGCCTGATCCAGTACATAGAAACACAATGGAACCCGGGACCTGGTTCTGATCGCCAGTGCTTCCAGGTGGAACGCCTCGTTCTGACACGTCTGGCACGAACTTCTACCTTCTAATACGCTCCGTGCCGTGAAACAGGAAGTAGGGTAGGGACCACCAACCCTGAAGGGATTTCCACTCAAAGGAGGAAAGTTAGAGGCTAAGACAGAAATCTTTGGTGGAATTGACACAGTCTGGGAGACACACCATCAAAGGTTCAGCAACACGCAGGTTTGCACCAGAGGCAGGAAGGGGATGTCGCCTGAACAGTCTGTGCTGCAGCACTGCCCAAATACCAGCGGCACTGTTTTCAATTTAATACCAAGGGGGGAGAAGAAGAAGAGAGGGAGGCTGAGAGATGAGAGAGCATCGAGAGAGGAACAGCTGGATGGGACTCTACTGTTCTACTGGTAGTAGTTCTATGGTCTCCTAGTAGTTCTACTATTGGAGGTCGGGCTCTGGGATGGAGAGCTGGGCAGCTGGCCTAAGGTCTGATGTGTCTCCCGAGTCCTGCCTGCTCCTCCTGGGCTCCGGGCCATCCTTCACCTTCAGAACCACCGTGCTCAGCAACAAGGAGGACCAGAGCATCTAGACCGTCAGGGTCCAGAGGACAAGGAGAGAGGGGAGGGTGTCTGTTATGAGTTGGCTGGGCCAGGTGGGTGGGTCAGGGAGGACCTCTGTTTCATAAACAAATCTGTTTAACGCGTGGCTTTTACACTAACTCCGTATTAAACAATGTCATACGTTGTCTGCGCAACACTTGGCCACTTTATGACCAGTTTACAGAGCGAGACAAATAGAATATTCCGCCAGGGCTGTGAGACTAAACACTCAGGAAAACATCCAAACATCGTAATAAGATGCGTACAACAACGTTGGGAACCGAGTGGCAGACAACACATCAGCAAATCCATGACCTGGCTGACTGTTTTCCCTCACTTATCAAAACACCATCTTAAGTATTTATGGACAACTAGGGAAATAAGTAAAGTTCCCATGCTGGGGATACATGTTTGTGTAGAATCTTAAGTCTGGCCGCAGGGAGATTCCAGGAGAGAAAAGAAGAACCGGAGGAAGTCCATCCCACTGAGTTTAGTACGGTTCATCACGGTCATCAGTGGCCAATGATTGTCAACCAGGCTTACACCCATCAAACCTGTTAGTACAGACCTGAAAATATGATACATGATATCATAATATAAGGAGAAGCAGGTGAAATAATCTGTCTTCTTAAGGGAAATGATCAAGAAGTGATTAATGGTCACTGTTGCAAGGCTTCAATTTCACAAGTTTTTCCCTGGCAAAATGTGACTCATGATGTCAGTACCACAGAATGTGCTGAAGATGGGCCAAGCCAAATGACAGCTTTCTGAAGGAAAATTAGCTTTATGCTTGATCGTACATTTACAGTAACTATAACAGGCCACTGTAATCATAAACTACATTTCCAAAAACACAATTACGTCACATCGACTGCTGTCTTTTCAAGAAACACAACACAACCATCTGACCACAATCCTGAGAACCTCATAACATCACGCTCACTTAGATCTCACTGAAGTGAGCAAGGAATGAAGAACAGGGGTATTCCTATGAAACCAATTCTATTTTTAGCTCTCTTAACTCTCCCCAAACTGTGACGTCCACATCCGGCAAACCCCCAGTCCTCCACCTTCCTGACCCGTGACTCACTGGCCTCCCTCACAGATCAGCTATAACCTTGACAAGCCCACCCATCCCCTCTCATCACCCCCCTTCACCCCATAGAATCCTCCCACGTATCTCCTCTTCCTGACTCTTTTCTGGGAAATGCTGTTGGTTTACGAGCAGAGAAAACACTCTGATGAGCCTGGCATTGTTGTACATTTACATGATATCTATTTAGCAGATGCTTTCATTCAAAGCAGGACAATTAGGGCATATAGAGAGTACAGAGGAACATTCTAGATCAGCAGTATGTTAAGGTGTGTCACAAAATGGTCTGTACATACACTATTTATGTCACTTTTGAATGAAAGATATTTGGGCTAGTCCTCCACAGTGTATTTTGGATCAACGAATCCTTCCATCATACAAACTGAGAGGAGATCTTGTTTTTTTCCCAGCATGCAGTACGACCACAAGTATTCAGTGTTCCCTCAACATCATGGCGTTGCACACCAGCTATTTCCATGCAGTCATGTGCCCCCCACTCTCTCCTGTCTCATGGCTGTTGGGATGGCTGGTGTGGTGGCTCATGGCCCACATAGTCATTGTGTGTGTGTGTGTTGGGGTGGGTTGGGTTCGGACCGCATACCATCTATGTCCAGCATGGCCTGACTCCGAGCAGGCCAGTGGTGCAATGCACCATGGTCCCACTGCTGTCACAGGAGGTCACCGGCTATCCATCACTGTTTATGGCCTGGAGGAGGATGGCCCCCATAGGGAGTGGGAACCCGGGTGGGGGTGGGGCAGGGTCCTGCTTGTGTTCCCGGATCAGACGCCTCCTCCGCTGGATGGGGCTGGAGGCAGATAGTCCCTGACAAGAGGAGGCTGAGCGGGTCGTGGCCATGCCTTTAGAGCAGTCACTGACATCCGCGATCGCTTTGATGGTGATACGTTGAAAGGAAGAGATGGGGAATAGCGGGAATTCATGATAACCACTGGGAGGGGGAAGCCCTTCCAGGGTGATGATTACACTTCCTGGTTAAGTGAAGGGGGGGGGGGGGGGGTGGAGCTCTCTAAACTATTATTCTGTGCTGACAGGTCTCAGATAACAGTATTATCAAGGGTATCCTTTCCTGATAAGTTATTTCATCAGTCAAATCTTAATCGGGTCAGAAGTGCATATAGCTGATCTATGTTGACTTAGCATACCACAGTATAAGTCAAAACAAAGCAGTTAACAATTTCACGTTAAACACAAGGACTAGTAAATACTTATCCGGATGTAGTTCGGATTTGGTTCGGTGAGGACAAACCTTCCAACTGTCGTTACTAATGAAGTCTGAACCAGTTTCATCTAGTTTGTCCTGCAGGCCATTCAAAGGGAGGTTTGCTTGGTATATATGTAGGTATAACAAAACAATTCTCAAATGGGTAGCCAGAAAACCAGGAAGGCCTAATTGAAAATCTGTCACTTACACTCTATGAGTCTGACAGGTCAGTGTGGGTACACAAGGTCTGACGGCAGCACTTGTGGGTACAAGCTCACATGACTGTGTTTCATTAGCAGACCGTCATGTTAAAGTTAAGCTTAGTCAACAAGGAATGGTCTGGGTGGTCAACCTTTCGACAGACTCACGGCCAGCGTCTTTATTCATATAAATGAGCTCCTTTTTTGACTGACCTGTCAAATATGAGCCTTTACTATAGACTAACTGTACACCTGCTAAAGCACATATGCTGTAGGTGTGTTTTACAGTTCATTTTGATCATTATTATTATGATGTATTTTTTCATGAATAAATAATGGTGAACAGCCATCCAGTGTCCTACTTTAGCACCATGGCATGTACTCAGAGGGTGGGGGGGACATGACCAGTGACTCATGTTTGGTTGGGCTTCCTCAGAGAGCCTTTCGGCTTTTTACAATCTTTTTTAGCTTGTGCCTCTTCCTGTGTCTATTTAGCGGGTTGTCAGGCAGATGAAAGGCATTTCCTCTGAGTCACCGCCCACTCCCTTTTGTCATTAAAGCGAAGATCAGGCTGCAGACACCTCCAGTGTACTGTCTTCCCATGATCCCCAGCAGTGGGCCAAATAACTAACAGGTCTCGGCTATACTTAGACTTTTGGGGAAGAAAATGCAGTTTACTCCGCATTATTATGCTCAGTTCGCTGGCCTACTTAGACGGCATCGTTTTCGGAGGGTTCTGTTTTGCAGATATTCTTCCTTTGTCGAACAGATCAGGAAGGACATGTTGTGTGACATGATAGACTGCATATCTAGGATGTTCAGGCACCCAAAAAACACTTCTCATCTCTGACAGTAACGATGATACAGCAATACTGAACATACTGTACGAAAGTGATTATCCAACACAAGACAGACAAGAAGGATTATAATATTTGATATTACATATTTATATTATCAACAACTTAATTCTTATCATATTAAACTTTTGGAATATCTGTTTTAATATCTGATTTGAGCGATGGCACAGGCTTTAGGTGATGTCACAGGTAATCAGTGCAGCAGAAGTGGTGGAATCTGGTTGGGGGAGGTTTAATTTTTAGACAGAATAACACAGAAGGAGAACCCACACACAAGAACCCTCATTCCTCTATCCCCCAGACACTGACTCACAGAAACATGCTGCGAATATGATGACTCACAACTGGTTATAATGCTTGACCAAACATTGTTTTAACAGTTAACAATGGCGGCCATGTTTTTGGTTCAGTTTCCTCCGGAAGCCCCCTTGAAACTGGTGTGACGCCACAACACCTATGCGGGGTTGAGGAATGTCGTTTGACACTAACGGTCTAAGAAGTCTCAGTGTGATCCCATTCCATGCCGGTAACTCATAAACAACATGTTAGTTATTACTGAGTATTGGACGGACACCAGACATTCCAGAATGTGGCGAATGTTCCAGAATATGCTGACAGGCACCACTGAACAAACAATGAATCATTTTATAGGTAAGTGCGTTGTCAAAAAAAATATTATGTTCCATAGAAAAGGGATGAGGGTAATATTAAAATCAACAGGCTCCCCTGCAGTAGATAACCTAATGTAGTGGTAGATGACCTGCAGTTGGATGTAAAACATCCTTCTTTCAACAATATGGCTTGACAATACAGGGTTGTCCTTGATACTAAATTCATATTTGCCTTTAAATATATGCACTCTAGGTCATGAAAAGCCCAATGGAGTGTATATATATGAGTGTATGTAATGTATTTTTACTACAAGTGAACATTTCCACACAAAGACTGACATTCTTTATATAATCAGTATATAATTTGTCTTTGGCGAGTTGCCGTTCCACTTTTGTGGAGGTGGTAAACAGTGAAAATCCCTGAACATTGAGAAGTGTTAATGAGAAAGCCTGTTTAGGGCCACAGTTCTGAAACCTGGGATTATTCCGGATCGGTTGCATAACGGGCCGTCCCTAACCTGGCTCCTTAAATCCCCGGAGAACAGCCCCCCAAGTGATATCTCCCCTTGGCTCCAGGAATACTTATATAAACAGAAGGGGTCTCTAGCATGATCAGGATTAAACGGTTCATTAAAGGCTGTGTGCAGGACAGAACATAGATGGTTCCAGGTATCTTATGTTTACTACGGTTTGTAACTCTCTTCTACTCTTTTTGATATTTTTGATATGATGTTTGTGCAGATCCCAGAACAGCTAATCCATGTAAATGCATCAGCTAATGAGGATCTGTGTCAAATCAAGAAAACAAGAATGTGGCTGATTGATGTGCACAAAGGCACCAGTCTGACAGGGGGACAGGAGAGTCTCACAGTTCTCTCACTTCATTTTACATTCTGCATTGATGTCTGTCTATTTTCGATTGATCTGTTTTACCCACACAGCCACCTCCCTGTACCAGCCCTCACCAGTGTGTTCCTGCTCGTGGTATAGTGAGCATACAGGAGGACCTTGTGGGACAAGGTGTATGACTGCATAACAGTAGAAACACCTTGCTTTCAACTGTGCTGTATTCACAGTGTATGCCCAGATCACCATACAGTGATCATCATCAGACTGTCAGACAAACACTAGGCACACTGGCACAAGCATAAAAAAGCAGGTATCGACCAACATGCATTACACAGTAGGCAACGTGAATGACATCAGATTTCATATGTTTTTCCGTTCAGTGAGCTGTTTCCAGCGGTTTGGGCTGAGACTAGAATGTTTTAGAGATGACAAAAAGAGAGGAGAAGAAAAAATACAACCAGTGTAAAGTTCCAATATGTCATGTCTATGTGATTCTGAATGGCATCATGGTGAGTCGTGATTGGCCGCGGCGTCTGTCGTCTGAAGTGTTTCAGGGGGGCGTGGTCACATCCCGCGCGCTATATGTCATTTGTGGCTCGTGCACAGAGCAGCACTGACAGCTTGACTGGAGACAGGCGTGGGACATACGCAGAGGCGCGAGCGCAACGAGGATACCGCGAAGAGCTATTACCTAACTTGACTCGTGTTTCATTTAAAGTTAGATTACAAGCAAGGAGACTTAAAAAAGTCAGAAAAAAATGCAGTCGTTCTATCAGCAGCTGATCAGCGTGCTGTTTGTCTTCGGCAGCCTGCAGATAAACCAACTGACAGAAGGCTGCTCGTGCGCTCTGTCTCACCCCCAAGATGCGTACTGCAACTCTGACATAGGTGAGAAATAAAAGTTCCAAAATGTTTTTTTTAAAGGGGGAGGAAGAGGCTCTCACTAGATGCATTAGTGTTGTGGACAAAGTTTGTTGCATTATAACTTTAATAGGATGATTATCAAGCACACTACAGCCTATCCATCTAGAGTAGGCTAAGCATGAAAAGCTTGGTGATACGTTTTCAATCTTATTTTAATGTATGAATGGCATTCATCAAATATTCTGTCTTTCTCATACCACATTGTGTTGGTCACATTTAGCATCTAAAATGCACGTATCTTGACGGTCCAATATGTTCATTTCGATGCAAAGTTATTTCGGGTTTTAGTCATCCAAGTTCGTTTAAAATAGCCTGACACACTTCGCTGGAACTGTATCACATGTAATGTTTACTACAGCACGTTTATTTTGAGGAGAATAGATCAGTGCGTCATCTCTCAAATTAGTAAAGCGAAAGGACGCTGACTTTCCCTCTCCTCCTGCGCACGAGCTCACCGTCTCCATAGAAACAGCCCCCTTTGACTATCATGTTTTTCAGAGCAAATTACCTCTTGCTGAGCAATAAAAAGGAACATACGGTAGCCAGCCAACTATTTTACTGCTTCTTTTATATTGCACCCATGTGTAGAGGTTTGCAACGACAAATTTGAAGTGCAGACTCACTGTTTTGCTACTGTCCTGGGATCAGTTTATTGTTTGACTTTTTTGTTGTTGCTGTTCACAAGCCAAAATAGCAAGTGTTCTTGGTGGGTCTTGGTATTCCTTCCAGCCTTGCATGCTCTCTGCTCTCTATATTCCAGCTCCAGTTTTCAGTTGCCCCTCATTCCTCAAGCAATACAAGATTTCTGCCCAATTCAGGTTATTTGGAACCGCTAATTCCTACATTCTGGTGTTAGGTACGAGTCACTAAGATTAGTTATTTATTCAGGCTAACTTGGTGTGCCTGCCAGCCATTTATTTGCTTGTAGAGCAGATACTGCGACCCAGTTAACAGACATTTCTGAGGTCTTAGAGCCAAGGATAAGGGACAAGGCTGTGTAAATGCATGCTTTAACACTGGGTCATGATCACACTGACATCCCAGAAAAGTGCTGTTTTACTGAGGAATTCCAGACCAATATGACTAATGTTATTTGATATGACCAGATTAATTAATCTGTTAGTACTTTAGAACCATTTGAATTAGGATTCTATCACTGTCCCAGTGGAATGGAGCTGGCCAAAGTATAATAGGGGTTTCGAAGGCAGGTTAACAAAAAAAAGTAGTGTAGAAGAGATAGGGGTTAACAGATATTTCAGAAGGGGCATTTGAGTGGAGAGCTCTTTGCCTATTAGCCCTGTGTGTGTGTGTTGTAGAACTGGGGCAGTTCTTCTGCCGCTGGGGCAATGTGTGTTCGACCGACCCCATTCATTCTCTCTCTCTCTCTCTCTCTCTCTCTCTCTCTCTCTCTCTATCTCTCTATATCTCTCTCTTTCTCTCACACACATACACGCACACACACACACACTATGGATATGGACGGGCAGATTAGCTTTGAAAAAGATGGCCATTAAACATCCATTAAGGTGGTTTGAGTGGTCCAGTGCCCTTCAGCAGAGAACAAGCAGATTTGTGGGAGGACTTAACAGTGGAACTCACTATGACGTCACTGAGCTCTGCTTCTCCCTCCCCACTATACAAGTGATCCTTGGTCCGACCAGAAGCCTGTGTCTGCCGTTTGATGATAAGTGAGAGGACAGTTACTGTAGATGGACTCTGCTGTTCTCCTCACAGGACGGCAGAGCTGTTCTGAATGAGTACATCATCATGCCGTTTTATAAGTCAACCATTCATTTGCATTGGTTACAACTCCAAAGAACACTAGAATGCCAAAGGAAATGAATTATTTTGAGGGGGTTCCTTCAACCAGTTGACCTGCTTGCATTGCGTTGGAGGTCTAGGTAAACGTTAGCACGACAAACAGTCATGCAGCCAGTCCCTTTCAACGCTCTTACTTTAGCTCACGGTGTTGGCAAAGGAAAGATGCTTGCCAGTGTTGAATCTAGGCCTAGCCTCAATGGGGCTGCTGATATTTTTTGAGCTCCACAAAATCCGCATTTTCTAGGTTTTGGCTTAGCCCAGAGGTCTCTTTGAAGGCTTGTGGCTCATCGGACGCCTCTTCCCTTCCGCGGTAAAGAGCTATGGTTGGATACGCACAGAGCTGTAGAGCCAGAACTAGGATGTTTTTGAGCCATTCAACTGAGCCATTCAACTGAGCAAGCACTGGAAAACATTCAGCAACAAGAAAAAAAAGTGATGACATTCTTTGAATTTCTTTTTCAACAAGTTATTGTGTGAATGTAAAGCTCCAGGACTCTCTAAAGGACCTATCCACGCATTGTGAAATCATTTTGGAGCAATTTTCCCTCCACGTTAGAAGATAATTTTCTTGCATTATTGCGCAACTGAATATATTTTTAGCACGTTACAGCATGCAACATTCCCAATGTGTTTTGATCAAGCTGCATAAGTACGTGCAGTTTCACTTGGCTCTGCCCTGACACTGAAGTGAAGCCAAACCTCCGGTCCCCCTGTAAACCACGCAGTGACTGATATTTCCATTTGAATCAACTTGACATATCCAAACAAATGCGTGCCATGATATTGTCAAAACAGGGTACGTCAAAAAGTGGGATGGTGAACAGGTTCCAAACCCCCCTAACACGTGCGCTGCATCATCTCAGTGGTATGAGGTGGATGTTTATAGAACACTGTCATGATTTGATAAGCAACTCAGTGATATAGCATCCCTCCTACAGAGTTCTACAACAAGCAGCAAAGTCTACTGGATAAAAACAGTGCTGGTGAATATTCAGGATATATTGATGAAAACATTACTACAGTGGTGCAGAGGTGCCTTAAACCTGAAATCTCAGGGCTGGACCATCTGTGAAGGTCAAATCGTGAGGTTTTAACATGGAGCACAAGGGGATCATATGCAAATATGGACCTCTTGCACGTGTCCCAAGACAAGCTGCCCTGCCTGGTGTTTAGAGAAAGGCTCTCATTTCCACTGTCAACTTCAAAAGTAACATGGGCGAACATGAATCATCTCGGTTTAGACCCGGAGGCTAGTTTAAAGCATGTTCCTGTTGTTTCACAGGCCCCGTTTACTAACCGCAAGCATGATCTCCTATGGTGAATGAACCAGACAGTCTTGTGAATGAGGAAATGAGGCTATGCTACATACTACAACAAAGGCTATACAACAACAACCTGAGGGGATGTCAGAGTGAAAAACCCAGTGACATCTACCACTGGAGGTTCAACCAGCAGAAGTCTCCTCCTGTACCTCAGAGAACCCTAGCATCGCCGCATTTCCAGACTGGGATTAGCAGTCTCCTGACATTTTTCATTCTGTATACCTGGACCAATTATGTTTTTTTTGGGGAGGGGGGGTGTTTTCAGGGGGTTGAGAGCTTGAACTTGTGTTGGCTGTGATTTGGCGGCAACTGAAACAGGCCCATTCACACGCTTTCAAGGAGAGGACTGTTTTCCACTAAAGCTTTTCAAGCTCCAGATTAGTGTTCCAGCCTTACACTTTGGCCTTAAGGGTTTATGTCCCTCCAGTCCTAAAGACCTGGGGGTGACAGGACCAAAGCCCCCCCCCCCATACTTGTACCATGCACCGATTTAAACCAGAAGATTACACACAGGTTTGTGTGCATGCTTAGCCTGGGATAAGAACCTAGTGAGAAACTGATCTGGTGTACTTATGTATTAATGGATATGAGGGAAAGTCTGGAGTGGAGCTGGAGGTTCCTGTCACCAATGACATGTTAGAAAGTTCCAGAGAAAGATTAGGTAGGTCTAGTCCAAGGGTCTGGTCTTTGGAATCGGGCTAAAAGGTTAAATAGGGATTAGGGAGAGATATATTTAATTTATGGTTAGGCAGTGTTTGGGATAGGTGTTAGCTAGGAATAGGGGTTGGGGGTGTCTGGACAGTGATTTAGCAATACTGACTAACTTGAATCCATTCAGGCACTTTTCCTTGCTGTCAGCTCCACTTGTAGCTGCTCCCCAACAGAAGGACAGATCGAATGCTGAGTAAGAGGAAGCAGGTTCTGTTAGAACGAACATGTCACGTGGGACTAGCTCACTACTATCCAAGCAGCTTCCTCTGTCGCTGCCAGGATGGCCTGTTACAATAGGTCAGCAGAGGTCCACATGTCGCAGGATTCCTTGGAAGTTTGACATGTTCATCCAATGAGCACGGGACATATCGGGTAACTAAAGAATCCCTTTTCAACGGACCATTTGAGCGTTACTTTAACCGCCTGAGGTTTGTTTGTAGTGTACTGAAAGGCATTCTGTTTGAAATGGAAAAGATGGCTCTATTCCAAGACTACATGAACTCAGATTAGTATTTAAAAGCATATTTTAATAATCACACTCTACAAGAGATTAATTAACATTCACCTTTCCCTGACACTCCAATTTCTTCTATCATTATTTAAAATCCTCCTTTTTTTGCAAAATGTGTGTTTAAATACCCTGCAGAACATAAATATGCCCTGAGAACAGTGTAGCGCTTCCCTGTAATTGCTACTTATCCACTGAGCCACAGAGAGAAAGAGAGAGGGCCACTTATGGTGCCATATATATAGCCTAGCTGTTAGAGATTCGAGCTGCTGTGTCTATTAAAGTTTAAGTCAGGTGGATATCATATACAGTCCTTGGTTAGGAACCGGGTTATATAAACATCAGCAATTCAGTCATTCAAATGCGGGAGAACAGGCGTCTGAAGAGACACACGTTCACTGAAAGACCGCTGATGGTAACAAGGACTGTTGTATTCTGAGAATTCTGTTCAGGCATTCTGGTTCTTAGAGGCTGAAAGGTCGCCGAAGGGAATGACACAAATCCTCCACTCTCTCATGAGCAGCTGGGTTCTCTCCTACATTCCACAGAGCAATGACACTGACACCACCCAATTAGTGTCCACTGGCCAAAAGAACTGGCCGTTACCAGGAACAAAAGCGATGGTGGAGCTCATGTCACCTGTGATGTCATATTACCAATGCACGACGCCAAACACCAACACACCTGGGTCAACAATAAAAAGATTGAGTACAGTAAAGTATTGGAAAGTCACTTCACTGCATTTCATCCACTACTTAAGGTTGCAGTCATGTGATGGATCCGCTGGTTTCATGGCTGCGGGAGCGGCCAATCAGGCATCTCTGAAATATTTGACGGTCTATGGAGAAAGAGTTTGACCCAGGTCTGACTCAGGGCAGGCACCCACAGACCTGGAAAACTATGTGCGCAATTCTTTTGATGCTTCTTGCCTTGTTTAAGAGGTCAGGGGTAAAGTACTGCTTGAGGATCCTCCTGAATCTAGCTGGCTCAGTTCAGATCAGACGTAGAAGCTGGATCAGAATCTAGTTTCATATCTGCACATTCCCCAGTAATTGTGCCCTGTGTTCTGTACAACATGTATCTGCATTAGAGGTAGGTACATCCCAGCCTTGTTAGGTAACGCTGCTTGAAGGCTCATAATACGAGCTGACAGATTAATTGAGCACATGACCTTGGTTAGATGTTTGAGAAGGACAGTCTCCTTTCTTCTTAAGGAGATTGACTGAAATGATCTGTAGTTTGCGTGAATGTGTGATTTTCTCAGTGAATGTAAGTGGGATTTTTGACTTGATCATTTGGAAGTGATGTTGTTCATTTAGTTGGAGGTGTAAATGCTATACGAGCTGAACAAACTATTGTCACTTATCCAAATATGCTGTCAGATACGTATGTCTGATTATCCACACCCACCTTTCTAGTCCTTTCCATGCAAATAGAATTGAGTAAACACAGGCTGCAAGACTGACACTGCCTTTTCTCTGACTACAGTAGAAAGGAATGAGTCACTTTTCCTTTTTTTCCCCCTTCTATCTTCTGTCTTTCTTTTTTTTCTACCCATCTCGGAATGTGAGCCTCAAAAGAATGTTGGAAGGAAATTCCAACCGGCTAAAGATAACAAACGTCCCAGGGCTTAGTTATGTCTGTGACTCTCTAGTGTCCGGGAGCAGGTGATCTTCACACCAGACGCAGTCTGCCCCCTCCACACACACGCACAAACACACGCAAACACAACACCACCTCTGGGCCCACAAGACTGTAGTAGGTACTGTGTGTGTGTGTGGTGGGGGGTGAGTGGGGGGGCTATTCACTGGCCTAAATGAGGCTTCACTTGTAAGCCATTCACCTGCGACGGACCTACTCACTCCAACAGTGAAAGCAAACAACAGGGACCCATGGATGAACGTTTTCACCTAGACGCTGTTTACATGAGGGCAAGGGCTGATAAGATCTTGTTCTCAGCATAGATGGAAGCTTGTTTAAACACAGGAGACACATGGTTTAACGATGTAGAGATGGAACTGAAAGAAGGGGGGGGGGGTAAACTCCTTTTTTTCAGTCCTCAGAGACATTTTCGTCTCTGTGTGTCAAATTAAATTCCACCCCACCACCCCTAGTCCCTCCTCTTAGAAAGACGTTCTTGGCACATGGCAGCAAAGTCGAAAAATCAGATGAATAGATTACCTTCAGAGACCTCCTTGTTGGATACAACTTAATAAGGACAATAGAGATGTCAAGTGCATCATGGGGTCTGAATTGGCCAGTTGGATGGAGTTTCTAAAATATGATCAGGTTGATCCACTGCATAGACTCATGTTATTTGTTGTCTTCTATCCACAGTGATCCGTGCCAAGGTGGTTGGAAAGAAGCTTCTGAAGGATGGGCCCTTTGGGACGATACGCTACACAGTCAAGCAGATGAAGGTGAGTCATGGCGTCTCTGAACTCTTGAGCCGTTAGTATCTCACATCAAACTCAATATTACCCAGATACCCTGATCTGCTACTGTACTGTAAGCCTGTGAGGAGGACTATGGGGCAGGTTACGTTACATTTGATATTTCATTCATTTAGTAGATGTTTTTCTCCAAAGTGACAAACAAACACTGCATGCAGTAGTTACATTCTCTGTAGGGTTAAAATCCTCTGTAGGGCTAACACATACATTGGGGTAGTATAGAAAACAGATGGATTACTGTGTAAGGTTGGGACAACTCTGTGAAAGAGGCCTAAATCCTGGCTCTGTGAGCACTGAGGATCACATAGGCATTACATCTGAAGACAACTGCATCATTTACATAAGAAGATACAGCGCACAGTGATGAATGATTGCATTACTGGGCAATCCCTTATTGTCCTCCAGTATGTGGCTACATACTTCATTTAAGCAACAATAACATCTAAGATACAAAGGTTTAGGGTTAAAAATTGTTTACGGTATATTCCTCTATTAACTCCTGGCTTCTGGCCATTTGGTCTAATCTAGTTTAATTTGTTGGAGATGAAAATCTAACATAACAATGATGGCCTCCCTGTGAACTATTGACAGTTTATCAAGAGTGCCTAAAGAAAGAGTTTCCCTCCAAAACCCGCAAACAGACCCCTTAGAGAGTTCCTGTGTATTTTTAGTTGGGTTTCTCAACCAGAAACTCCTCTTTTTGAGCCCCGTGACTAGTTTTTATTTGGAGGCTTTTTATTACAGTTTTCTTCCCAAGAACAGCATGTCTAAACAGGGATTTCCTGTTGTTTCCAGACCAATAAATGACATCGCACAAAAGATACATCATATCTCAGAGCTAACTGTGAGTCCATCCAGAACTGGTTGATCAATCTGATTAAGATGATACAAACCAAATCTTAAACAAACCGTGTTCTCCACCTCAAAAATGACACGTGACGTGGCAACGTCACACGTTGACCATTTATATCATTTGTATTCCTCATTGTTTAGGTACAGCTTTTTTTTTACTCAAGCCTGTTATGTCAAAAGCTGGTTATGTGCCGTTCAGTGAAAGTGTTTGGATCATAACACCATGATGTTTGTGCCACGTTCGGTAGATGTACAAAGGATTCACCAAGATGCAGCATGTTCAGCACATCTACACTGACGCCTCTGAGAGCTTGTGTGGAGTGAAGTTCGACATCAACAAATACCAGTACCTGATCACAGGTGAGCGATTTGGTCGACTAAACAAAAAACCTTATGAATTAAATATATGAAAGTATTACATTAAAATGTCAAAAATTGTACAGGCTGTATTGTGTGTTACAAAATGTGAAATATCAAACGTAGTCCGGTGAACTTCTCTGTTCTCATGAGTCTTAAAATGAACTTTTTCTTTCACACAAGCTTGTTGCTCCTGGTTCGTCCAAACAACGCACAATGCCACAAAAGCAGGGCTGCTAACAGCAGCAGCCTCAGTTTGTTTAGTTTAAATGCAGGTCCCTTCCCTCCCACCCCCCAAGAGCTGCTCTGTGACACAAACTTTCCCACTATTTATAACCTGTTGCTCGCCACTGTGCAGAAAACACAGCCCCGAGGGAACTTGTTTCAAGACCATTTCCCTCCTATTCTGAACGTTAAAAACTGTATTAAAAAAGAAGAAAGAAAATACTTTCCACTCTGTATAATTAGCAGGAAGCTTCAGCCCTTTTCTTGCAGGAATCTTTACGAGGCGCTGGTTTGAGTTAAAGAGTAGTATACTGTACGACCTAGAGCCAGCCTTAGAGACGCTGAGCGTGTTCCTGTCACCATATCCTAAACCTGTGAACATGGCCCCAGGAGCCAGTGAAAAAGGAGGGAGTCACTAGGCAACACAGCCGTGTGTGTTTACTGTGGCGGGGGTGACGATGACATCACAGCCCCCCATATCTGCTCAGGGGGTCTATAATAAGGACTGCGGTTCCCAGGACGACGGTTTCAGGACTATGTTACAGGCATGTTGAGGACTGAGAGATCCGCTTCAGGCTGTGTTAGCTAGGCGTCAGATCCCAGGGCAGAAGTGTCATGTAAGTGTAGATACAGAGTGATGAACAGTGTGGATCGTTAGTGGTCTGCAGTGCACCTGCTCCCCAAGGTGGCAGTCCTGACGTCAGTGTTAAGCTGTCACCAGCTACATCCTAAATATACAGGACTTTTGACCTTTGGAACATTCAGAATTGGGGGTTCTGGTTTAATATATGCTTACTTTACTTTGACAGAACCAACACCTTTTCTGGTAGAAAAGTTTGAAGTTTCCCTGCTTAAACCAATGCTCTCCTGCCTCTCCCCCTCTTCCCTCCCCCCCTACCCTCCCCCAGGGCGCGTGTTTGATGGGAAGGTCTACACCGGGCTGTGCAACTTCAACGAGAGGTGGGAGCGCCTCTCTCTGTCCCAGAAGAAAGGCATCAACCACCGCTACCAGCTAGGCTGCAACTGCAGGGTGAGTGGGAACCAGTGTGCCCCCGGAGAACAAGCCCAGCAGCAGGTCGAAGGAGAGGCCAGGGACAGGGGCCGAGGACAGGGTAGAGGCCGGGGTAGAGGCCGGGGCAGAGGGAAAGGCAAAACCCAGGGAAAAGGACAACAGAACACTCTGCTGAAGCACAGGTTCCTACTGTGAGCACCAGCCTGAGCACCAACCTGAGTTCCACCCTGAGTTCCACCCTGAGGGCCACCCCAGCTCCTCTAAAAAGGTTCAAAATAGGGTGCAAAACGTCACAATATAATCTCCACTATTTACTACATGTAACTACTACTGGTGATGCTTTAAAGGGAAACATTGCGTGTTCACTCTGTAAGACTTTACTTGCCTGGCATTTATAGGGTCCAAATGCATTGTCTCCAATGCATTAATTCAGTTCATTCATGTTGATGTGCTAGAAGCTGAAACGAGATGAACACCAATAAACGCATGATAATGTAATGCTGAAAATGTGCTGTCAACAGACAGGGCCATTCCAGCACAGGCACTAGCCTACCTATAGATAACCCCAATGTGCAAACGATTGCATTTTATTTGTATCTGTACTGGGAAAGCTTTAAAATGTGTTTTGCTGTCCAAAAGATTGAAATGTTATGTTTCAACACATGTGCACAATTACAACATGCCTTTTCAATTCCTGAGGGTAGTTGGATTGGTTTTGCTTTTCAACTGTTAAAGTAAGCCTTGCAATGAACCAGACCACTAAAGGTGTCCCCTTTCATTTTCACATCATTTTGGATAATGAACCTCCACGTATTGTTACAAAAGAAACAGGGGAAGGGGATCAGGGAGCGACAGGCGGAGTAAGAGAAGAAAGATTTACGATGATCACTGGAGTTATTAAATAACTTAACTACGCTGGAATCTCTTTTAACTGTCATTCCAAACCCCTAGCACTCCTAGATCTTTGGCGGACATCTTTAATACACAGTCTGCTCTCGTGCGTTACTAGTCTCCCAACTCATAAATATCCTAGCGTACTGCATGGCCGCAGACATCTGCTCCTATCATTAGCTCCCATCAGAAGCACAAGCAGATTACCAGACATGCTTTCTCACCAAAGGGTCAACACCTTCTCCATTGTCCACTCTCTCCACTGCCTAACGAGGGCAAATTCGGGAAAATCAAGAGCTGATTATAGGTTTAACTAGTCTTAAAGTCTGATGACCTGACAGGTCGCTTCTGACGTCCCATCAATGCACTCGTCCATCAAACAGCCTCAGAAGCTGAACTGTGCTGATCGCTGACATGATACCTCCCCTTGCCCGTCCCCCTAAACAACTCAGTGCCAACTGTTTCCTTGCGTCTTTCGCAACCTCTGATTCCCAGCTGTCCACTGCTGTACGCAGTAGCACGATCGAACGGTGATAATAGACACATCTGATTCCAGAATGTTCCGGTTGACAGAAATATACATCCTCTCTGGATTTATTTAGTCTAAATGGCCATTTCCCTCATATCAGGCTGACACCATCCAACCAAACATGTTTGGCTTCACTTGCTCCCGTATTTACGATCTGTGCTGCTGATTTCTCTGCTTTTCACACACACAAGGCTTTCACTGAAGCTGCTCTTTACATCTCTTCACTGCACAATACAAGGCTTTCTTCCTGTCAGATCTTGGGCAAAAAAAAAAATAATAATAATGAAACAAAAACACCTGAAACAGAGCACATATCTAGTTTAGATCTTTTCTGGTCGTCCCCCTTGCCTGTTAAGTTACAAAATATAAGTAGGAGCATAAAGAATTAATATTTTACTTCTCTGGATAAGAGTGTTTGCTAAATGACTAAATGTAAATGTAGAATGACATCAAACTGCAATCACAACAGTTACATGAACTTTTTTCTCCACCTCCATTTTTAAGTTCACATTCATGAATTCACCTGCTCTTTCTCCTTGTCAACAGCTGTTATCTGGTGTACCCAATCATACACATGCTTCACCCTGTTCTATTCAGTTTCTAATTCTGCCTTGGCCTCTGTTCACGTACTCTACACTGTAGACTCACTCTGTTCACTAGTAAGTCATTCATTATTTGTCCTCAAAATGTACCAACAACTGTGTCCACCCCGAAAAACAAGACACACCATTTTTTTTACATCCAATTCACACTTACAGTTAACACAGAGAGTCTACTGCTAATGTGCTCATTCAATCATTTTATTTCTGCTTTACGGCTACATCTTTCGTTTCGCTCCTCTCTCTTTAGATAAAGCCCTGCCACTACCTACCCTGTTTTGTGACCTCAAAGAACGAGTGCCTGTGGACGGACATGTTGTCTCATTTCGGCTACCCCGGCTACCAGTCCAGGCACTACGCGTGCGTCCAACAGAAGGAAGGCTACTGCAGCTGGTACCGGGGAATGACCTCCCGCGACAAAACAACTATCAACGCCACCGACCCCTGAGCGAGCGTCCACCTTCCCCAAACTATTGCCCGCTGCCATCTTCTCTCCTCCTCGCCTTCTGTCATCGCTTCCTGTCTGCTCTTCCCCATACACCCCCCCCCCCCCCCCCCCTTCACCAATCCCTCCTCAATCGTAAACAATTGCAGGACCTGAGAAACCACTCCCTGACTAAACAACAACAAAACAAACAAACAAAATAAACTAAACGAGAAGAAAAAAAAACAATCAGTGCCTGTGTCTAAGCACTTCTACATAAACATTTTTTTTCATGCTGTACATTTCAGTTCAACCAAACGTCCTTCATGTTTTTGCTATGCTACTAAATTATACCTAATCATGTCAGCCAGATGTCCTTTAGATTCTATTTTTGGTTGGGAACGCAATAAACACAGCCCTTTAAATGCAGATCTTAAAAAATATATATAAACAAATAAACAAATATAAACATTGTGTACATTAGAAAAGAGACTCTTAAATTTATAGCTAAATATCAATACATGAATGTAAAAATAAAAATAAAAAATATAAAAAAAATATTTCGTTTAGTGTGAGATGCAGGGTGACAGAGCTGAAGCATTACCGTTTATACAATATTTAAATCAACAATATTTAACTCTGCCAAGTGCAAGGTCAGTGACAACATAGGTGACCTAGGAATGCAAGGGCTCACGCTTCGGTCACACCAAGTTATTCTATTGGTATTTAATAATAGTCTTGATTCACATCAGTGTGTATGTATGTTCACAATTCTGAACGATGACTTTGTCTATTTATGGATGATGCATGAATCTCTGCTTCCCTGATTGTTTTTACTGCAAAGTGTATTTTTGTCTGTAAAGCATCACTCTTGATCCTAAGCAGATTGAATAATGAATTGAACAGATGAATAAATTATAAAGCTATGATATATTTCTTCCCTCTAAGCACTAAAAATGGCTATTACAGCACAAGCACAGGGAATAATTAATTGTTTGTGGAGATTTGGATATAGGTTTTATTTTATATTTGCTGTATATGATATAAGCTACAAAACAATGGACTATATTTACTGAAACCTCTGTACAACAAGTATGTGTGTTTTCATCAAAACAGACAACAAGCCTTTTCTATTTGCCCAAACTATCTCATCCTAAATCGCCGTTTGGCCACAATGAATGACCATAACCCCAAATTGTGTTTCAAAATTTTAGATTAGACATTAGTTATGTGTTTTGAACTCCCACAGCCGATCATAACTATGGTACTTCTCTCCTCATCCGGTACTCACTATGTCTGTTATTCCCCCACCCCCTCCACCCCCCCACCCCACAATCAAGCAGAGGTTTCAGACACACAAAAACACACAGACAAAAAGCTATCTTTTCTAACTGTATATTCCATTTTTTGTTGTTTTGTATTTAACTGTTTCCTTTGAACAAACGAAAGTAACATTACTGTCACTAAATTCTTCTGCTTTTGTTCTGATCCGTGGTAGAATCTTCAGTCCATTCCATTCTCACACCACAGAGGAAGTTATACTGTAGTTCCTTGCACAGACATTAAACCACAAACGTGCCAAATTGCCACGTACTGTACATTATGTGTACCATGATCAGAGCATGCCAAGCCAAGTATACAAGTCTACTGTATTCTGAATACGCTGCATCACACACTTAGACTACAATAGCTCATTATGTTGATAAAGAATTGCATACACTACATGCAACAACAACAAAAGTATACACAGCACACATATACACATCACCAAACAGACAAGGTCTGTGACTTCCTAAAGTTGCTCACCCTTTTCTCTCATCCCTCTCTGGTGGTTCTGCCTGGATCTAATCCCTCTGTGGTATCTGTCTCAGTATTTACGTGGTTTATATTTGTGTAAATATACTTTCTGCTTAACACAGAAACACTTGGTTGAGTTGATGCCGAGTGCATTAAAAAAAGGAAGCTGGTGTGAATCCACCTGTGTGTGTGTCCACTGATCCATACAGGGGGGAAGGGGCAAATGTGTTCTTGTTAGGGTGTTTCTTGTTAAGGTTACCGAAATGTTTGACTTAATTTCTGCGTTTTATATTTTTATAATAAAGATTTAATGAAAAACTGGCAATCAGATTCTGTACTGTTTTTAGGCAATTAGGCAATTGTCACTCACACATGAACACACGGATGGAAGGATAAGAGCAGAGGAAAATATAGAAACGGAGAAAGGGAATAAGGATGGAAGGAAGGAAGGAAATAGTGAGGACACACAGCTCCCACCAAGAAACACACACACACACATACTTGAACACACACATTGCTTTTGTAATGTGTGTATGGGAACATTGAAGATTCAAGGCCTTTTGCTGAGACATAACAACAGATCTGTTATGGCTACACTGAGAGCAGCTCTGAGCCGTCTGTATTTGGACTGATGGAGGCATCATGGCCAACGCTGCTGACGGAACCAAGAGCCAGGAAACAGAGGTACCTTCTGCGCCAGGGGACTTCCTGTCAGTGGAGGAAGCTCATACACTCCCAGGTGCATCCCAGACAAGGGACATTATACTAAAGCAGGAGACGGCTGTAGTGTTATGTGGTTTCAGTTAGTGTGCTCCAAGTCCGCCCCCCAGGTATATCCCGTACACAGATTCAATATTTTGAAGCCTCTTTATCCTCTAAATGTCTATAAGAGGACCATCTGACTACGGTATCTAGGTCCTGTGGCAGTTATTAGTGAAGAACAGCGGGGCTCATGATAAATGGATAGGAGGTCAGAAACTCACCATCTGTGTGTGATTGGGGTAGAAGGTTTGCTCGTTGAGAGGGAACTTCTCCGGACCAAGGGAATGGTAGAGTTTTATCATGTGTGAGAACTGCAAGAACAGAAAGACACACAAACATTGAGAAAGAGACGTTTTACAGATGTTTACCTCTACCCAGGGCACAGAGTTCCACAGAGTTTTCCTTCGGCTACAGTACATTTAGAGGCTGTGCTGACGAACCTCTGAAAAGTCAAGTGCACGCTTGGGTGGGAACATTTCGATCCAACACTGGGGTACATGTTTTGTCTGGGTGCGAGGACTGGGACCGTACGACTGAAATGTGGCCTGCTTCCAGCCCAGCGTACTGTATCAGTCCTGCACCGTTAAATCAGGAGGGAGTCTCCTGCTGGAGGCTAGACCAGCTCTGACTGTTCCATACACAGGTGTTATGTCTTCTCTAACAGGCCAGATAAATCACTGGCCCTCCGGGGGTTAAGGAAGGGGACTGAAACGAGGGGTTGAGGGTGGAAGAGGGAATGAGAGGAAGGAAAGGATTGCTTGAATGAAGGAAAAATATTAAGGAAGGAAAGAAGGAACGATATTAAGGAAGGAGGAAGCAGTGAGGTCAGACCACCACAGACAGGTGTGACTGCTCACACTGGCACACCTAATCACCTAATGAATCCAGCTGAGTCTGGCTACTTCAATGCTGGGCCCCTTAAAGAGGAGCGAGTTGAACGAGAGAAAGGAGGGATTAGAGGACGGAGGAGAGGAGAGGCTGTGATCTGAACAGAGGAGAGGATGGAATTAAACCGAGGAGGGGTCACAGGTCACGTACCACCCAGGGTTTGCTACAGAAGTTGTAGATGGAGAGCAGTGAGTTGATGCTTGCCACGCCCCCAAACTGCAGGCCAATCACCAAGCTCCTGTAGTCCTCGCCCGGAGTCATGCTGTAGGCATGCTGGCGAATCAGGACAAAGTCTGGCTTGAAGGATCTGCCGGGAGACAAAGCACCCAGAGGTCATTAGAAAACAACAACAACATTTCTTGATTTCAGGGTACTAAACACATCATGTAGAGCCTGTTGTTAACTGGAGCACATTGACATGCAGTACTTTGGAGTACATTAACATGTAGACAGAGGGTATTATGTTTCAGTGGACAAGCGTGTATGCCTCACGGACAGCTGTTGTCAGTGGTGACTGTATATCTCAGAGGCTCAGACCTGCGTTACATACCAGGACAGCTGGATATTTAACATGTCTAGCATTTCATACGGCTTCCATAGTTTCATCCGGAGATTCTACACAGTATAAACATGCCAATTTTCCTCTCCATCATTTCACCGCTTGCTTGCTCACCCATGCCCATTCTCTTTCAGACCTGCTGTGGGATGGTGGGATGGTGTCTGGTGTAGCGTGGCTGGTCTGAAGTGGTACAGGGACAGGCTGCAAGTGCTCAGCCCGAACGGATGCTGTCGACGGTCAACACATTAACACTTTACCTTTCGACCCACTGTTAACAACTAAAAACTAGCCAACAGACGGAGGGGGAGGAGGCGGGGGATGTTGGGGGCACCAGAATGTTCCTTGGAGTACCTAATCTTTTTGGACCATCTAGCCAATTAACACAGGCTAATCCTCCTCACTGCAAAGTGTTCTGGGAGTTGAGCCAAACTGGCCATGAGGGACCAAGCAGGTCCCGTTACATCTGGGCGTGCTTACATTTTACACCACATTGACTTCATTCTGCTGATGCTTTTATCCAAAGCAGCACACTAACAGTGCAGATACTGTAGAGAAGTCCAGACGACCAAGACGCACAAGTGCACAGCTCTCACTTTCTCAATGGTCAGAGAGTCAAGAACGGTCTGAATGAAATGTCAGATGTCTATAGCAGATGTCCTACTGTTGACGACGAAGACGTCAAGGCACCCTACAGGTCTGGGCTGGAGGGGAGCCAGTGGGAGCTGGGCGTGAGCTGACCCCGGCCCAGGTCGAGCTTATGTAAGGACCTTATGGAGGACCTAAGCGACAGCAGAACTGCAGCTGCTCTCTGCTCTCTCCAGACCAAGGTCCCAGTCTATTTATGAAACTGTTTATTGACTGATATGAACTGTGTGCACTGTGCAAACCAATACACCAATGTCAAATAACAGGCTAACATTGCACCCTAATACACTAGTGTACACTTACAAGCTAACAGTGCACACTAATACACTAGTGTACACTTACAAGTTGTGAGTGTGCCAGCTTGCCCGCACACATCCATTCCGTCATCAGCACAGACACACAACTGCTGCTGGTGTGATGACTGCTGGGTCTGACTTCAGGGCAGCCATGCCCTCCACCCATTCTGCATTAGCACACTCATTCCCACCATTAGCTTTGTTTTGCCATCTCTGAAATAGGAGTAATTTCACCCAAGCATGACTCCCACAGGGAAGGGGATTACATCCAGGCTGGCTATTTCAGTTCTTATGACCCCTATCACTCAAGGCCAATCGAGATCTCTGTCCGTACAATATGCAAATGCACCCTTTGAACAGCTCATCAGCGAGGCTATAAAGGGGGTTTAATGGAGAACGAACCCTGTGATACAGAGTTCATAATGCGTCCGATAAAGAAAGATGAAGAGAGCGGAGAGAGAACAAGAGAGATGGAGCGATAAAGAGAGCAGGAGGGAGCGAGACAGAGATGGATCTAATCTCAGTAAAACAATCACTGTCTAAAATAAATCGGTGTTACCATACTCTGTATTCCAGGCCATGTTTAAAGCATCCAACAGCATCATCCAGAGGGACGACCGAATGGATGTGCACGTGTGCGTGCCAGAGACCATCATCTGCGCACGTGTCGACCCCAGCCTCCAAATGGCAACCAGGGGTGCAATCACCCGCATGATCAGCCTGTCTGAGTTTGATAAGGGGGGGGCTTAAACCTTCATAAGGGGCGCCTCACTCGTCCTGCGTGCTGAGCAGTGCTTCCTCCAAGGACAAAGAGGAACATTGTTCTGGCTCTCCTTCTGGTCCAGCTTCAACATGGAGACACATGTAAGGGGACCAACAAGCTCGCTGGCATTTCTGGACGTGATTGATGATAGATTGTCACGGGTCTGTGGTGTGGTCTTGCGGAGCCTGGGGACTATTCTGAGAGGGGGAGCGGTTGCGGTCACGGTCCCTTGGCCCAGCGTCAGCAGAGGGACCAGAGGGACCTGGCCGGGGTACAACTCTTTGGGCGGTGGCTTGGTCAAGCCTGCCAGAGGGGACTGCTGCTTAGGCAGGGCTCCAGTCAAACACCACACACTCAAACTCACACACAAGTGTGCATAAAACCACGCACAAACACACACACCCACGGACACAAGCATGCACACACCGGCATGCACACAGACACACAAACATGGAAATACTTTCGCACATAAGCACGCAGAAAGGAAATGAGAGTGGTTATGAGTTTAAAACTAGTAAGGGACTGTTTGTTTTCCTGAACACAGTGTACCAGGGTGGTCAGTCACCCTGGATCCAGATCTCTGTGCTCCTGCGGGGGGGAGAACCACCCTCAGGTGTGTTCAGATCCAAATCAGAGCTATTATGCGAGCAGCAAGACATGCTAGAAATAACACGGACCAGATGGAGGAATTACAGGCTTTGTTTAAAGCAGGAGGGCATTTAGTTAAATAGGTGATTCAAGTGGGGGGTTTGGGAGGGTTTGGGGTAGCTTATGAGACAACATTAGACAGGATGTATAAAATAAACTACTGCTAATGCAACCTTGTCTGTTTGTGGGCATGCAGGTCTGCCTCCTCTATTAACCTCCCCTCCCTAAGCTAACCTATCCTCATGCATGACTTTATACACAGACTGAGATGTGGAACAATGTAATTACATTAAAAGCTCCTAATCCTCTGTCCTTGGGAATCAGGTTCCAATCTACGTCTGTGGGAACTTTTCTGAATGTACACAGGAGACAGACAGACAGACAGAGAAGCATTTGACATTCCTGTCTAATCAGCCTCAGGGCTAAAAAGGAATATATCCTCTTTAATGGTCAAATTCAGTCAAGTCTTTCCTTGGCACTGCTTTCTTTAGGTCATCTGAGGTGCTCTCAAACTGGACCCTGCCCTTCACCACTGTATCCATCTATGGGCAAACCACAGTCGACCCATACAATGAAGCCAGTGATAGTAAGGAATCTCCCTCCAACAAGCTGCAGCCTTAATCAGCTTGTTATTAGCAGTCTAGCCAGTCTTTGACGGCCATTATCCCTGCTTCAGTTCCAAGCTGCAAATGGCAAAGAAACATTTCCTGCAGGTTTCCTGTCCAAACGCTGCACCAATCACTGATAAAGAGGGCGATGTTTGGGCATGTTGTGGTTCCAAAGCGCGACAAACACACACACACACACACAGTTGACTTTCTGGACAAGCGTGGGTCTGACGTGGACCAGCATGCATCTCATTAGCTGATCTAATTAACCAATCAGGGGCTGAAGCCTGGCATGCATCAGGAAGTGAGGTGGTGATGTAATCTCCCAGCTCCGCTGCAGTGAAACGTGGCCTGTTTGCATTCAAACCTTGTTAGAGAGCACTGCGGAATGGGAAGACAACAACCGTACAACAGTTAAGGAGTGACGTCATGGTGACATTGTCAAGGCAACGGCCGTCTAAAACCGCAGCTGTGTCTTTGACACGACACGTTTCTCTGAGAAAAAAAATAATAGAACACCCAGGAGGGCAGCAGGTCATGAGGGGGTGAAGCGTACATTTTGATATCATCCCTTTCTGGAAGGTACTCACTGCTGTTTGGGAGCTGGGAGGTATATGAGTTAGCTCCACAACAAAAGCTACTTTTCTTTGGCCTCTTTTTACTTTTGTCCTCATACCAGCTGTACCATCTGTGATGTCTTTCTGTGACCGGAAGCAATTTTATATTATCCTCCAGTTTCCTCTCCCTCCCTCCCTTTCTCTCCTCCTCTCTTTATCTCCCACTCTCACTTTAATGTGACTGATGGGGACTGAAAAGAAGAACAGCCGTTGTCCTGAGTCTATGAGGCAGATGAGGGATGGCGTGGGCACATGCGTCAGAGATGGGTTTCACACAGGCAGGGAAGGCACTGCCTCCCTCTCTCTTTTTCTCTTTTTCTCTTTTCTCTCTCTCTCTCTCTCTCTCTCTCTCTCTCTCTCTCTCTCTCTCTCTCTCTCTCACCTGACCACTTTGGTTCCTCCTTTGGTGACCTGCATGTCGACCATACAGCCGGTGTTGACGTACGAGGCCAGGTTGATCTCGGAAAACTCCGCCTGCATTGAACAGAGAAAACAGGAAACCTGCGATGAAAGACTTAATTGAGTTGAATGAAGGTTTTTTTTCGTCTTTTCTTTTTCACCAGGGAAAGATGCAGCCTCGTTAGCATAATGATCAAACACACTGATTCAACATTATGTAACACTGATATGAAACCACAGAGTTTAATCCTCTGGAAATTCCATTGCACTAAGTGTTCACTTTGGATCTCAGTCAGAATGGATATCTCCACACTACAGAAGGGAGGGCATCCCACGGTGCCAATCCTGTTTATGAAGATAAAATCATGTATCATCTATGATGTCATGAGAGGGAGAGAGGAGGAGGAAGGAAAGGTTGGGAGAAGGTGAATTGAGAAAGGAGAGACAGTGACAGAGAGAGAGAATCGGAGAGGAGAGAGTTGGAGAGGAAATGGAGAAAGAGAGAGAATGAAGGGAGGTATTCTGAAAAGTATTCTGAAAGAGAGGAGACAGAAAAAGAGAGAGGGAAACAGGAGACAGAGAAAGATAGAGAGAGAGACAGAGAGAGAGAGAGAGAGAGAGAGAGAGACAGAGAGAGAGAGAGAGAGAGAGAGAGAGAGACAGAGAGAGAGAGAGAGAGAGAGAGAGAGAAAGCACAAATGTAGTTCTCCCGGTCTGAGGTCTCCAGGACAGTGAGGGCCTTGTGACAGGCTGTATCCTAGATACCTAATGACTAAATCAAGCTCCCGCAGACATTCTGACAGCGAGAGCGGGGGAGAGGAGGAGGGGGGTAGGCTGGGAAAGATTGTTTTGGGTAAGGACCGACTTTAGCGTGGAAGAGTTCAATTTGGTCTTGGCTGGGGTAAAATACTACAGCCAAGACGGTTATAATCAAGACCACAATGGAATGTTGATATTGAAAAAAACCTTCACATTCAACACATCTGGTCAACAGAAGCAGTGAAAATCGAAAGGAGAACCGCAGTGGAACACGCTGAAGAACCCCAGACCAACAGACATGAGAACCAAGCAGAAACAGAACTAAGATGGGGTCAGGGGTCAGGGTGGTTGACTGGTTCCATCAATGTACTCCCAAGCGGGATGTTCCCCAGCCTAGTCTGTCTCTACCCCCCTGCTAAGTTTTTCTCTCCCACAAGTATCTGGAACACAGAACCCAACGAGAGGCCCTGAACATGTTGACTCACTCTTGAAACGCCCACCCCATCCGTCTTCCTTAACATCACTTTCAAGTATGGGCAGTGACACTAATGTTGAGGGGGATTAATGGCCGCCCAAATGACCCTCACAGAGAAAAATTCAATCTGACGCATCTGGTCGGCTCCCAAACAAAACAGTACACACAGGACGCAGTAGTAAATCACTTATCAGGAAGGCTAACTCCAGGACAGGGCCCCATTCCATGGCTCAGCAATCCTAAACCTGACAAAGGAAAGGGGTGCTAATCGGCCTACACACCACTTTATCAGATGGTCTGAACCTGGGGTATGTAGCCCTGCGAGCGTCTGTTCTCTCTCATCTGAGGATGGATCAAGCTCGGTGGCAGGCTGTTTCATTGCACAACCCCCCCAAAAAGCTTGCAGGTTCATGTTCCGTTTTTTGGATAAAAAGTCTCGGTCACATCACCAGTTTTCTCTGATGTGTAGGCTGCAGTTTGTGGTGCACGCGGTCCCACCACATCTGCTGTGAGGCAGAGGGCCAGCTCATCTGTGTCAGCAGTCCCTCTGGCCGACGAACCAAACAAATGACCCGAACCGTCCCCCGTTTAACGTTGCTGATGTTAGAAACCATGCCCATGTCATTATCAGAAGTCTATCCAGCAGGCAGCCTACAGTCTCTCAGAGGTTTTCCCTGGGAAAGATTTATTTCAAAGTTCTCTCTCTCTCTCTGCTGTGAAATGTGATCATTGCAGTATCATACAGTACAGAAGCGTTATGTTGCTAGAGGGTAGCTACAATACTTTCTCTGCCTTGTTTATCCACCATGTAGCCCCCATGAGGATGTTTCAGAAGAACACAAGCAGGTCTATGTGTTCAACGATGCAACTGCGGTGACCCAGAATGTCAAGAGCTTCGTTTGAAATGCAACAAATTGCCCCCAGGGTCTCCCTGCCTTGGCAGCAGGGGCATCAGCAAGAGGGAGGACTGTGTTTTCAGAAAACAATGTGCCAACTTAACCAAACGTGTTTTTGCTTTCTTTCATCTTCATCTTCTTCTACCTTCTTCTACCAAGTAAAAAAGCACCCCTCCTTTCGGTGGTAGTGTTTGTAGAAGGCGGGGGAAGAGAATGGGGTGGGGGGGGGGGAGGGGTGGGAGGGGGGCAGATAAATGCCGTAATCTCCTTTACGGGCCAGCGAGGCACTGCTCAGGCACTGTTTGCCTGAAGGACACGCATTTGGCTGAGCTCCTTCTCTGCGCCTCTGAAAGAAACATCTGTGTGCTCGGCAACATGGGGAGCGTGTGCATCCCCATCCACACACTTAGCACGCACGCATGTGCATCCACACTAACACACACGCACGCACACACTCCGGGACAGAAAAAACAACCATCGCCAAGACACACTCAAAGATGCACGCACACACACACACAAACACACACACATATCTCCATCACACATCACATCACTCCCTGGCAGATCAAATCCCTCTGCAGGAGCCAACATTGACATTTTCTGTGACCACATAAAACAAGAGAGTGGGCGATGACTTGGCAGCCAACACACACTCCCTGTCTCCTGTGATTGGCCAGGTCTCTGAGAGGGCCACTGTCATTGGTTGGAGGTAAGCCGTTGAGGTGTTAAGGCTCCCAGTGGGCAAACATACAGTCTGAGGAACCCAGCACGCTATGTAAAGACATAAAGAGATGGATGCAGTTCACCTGAAAGTTATTCTCAGTAAAGTACTTCATAAACTGCACTCACAGCCATAACATGTCACAGTGTGAGCGTTTCCTGAGAGCCTTGACGGATGAGAGCAAAATGAAACGCTCTAAACCTGTAACAGACACAAGCTTTCACGATCGCACACACATGGCAATGAACAACACACTCACACCCTTCACTACTACAGCACCAGAAGATCAACATCACAGTGCATCCAAGTCCCTGAAACCCTGCTCAGTATTCTACAGCAGTACACACACAGTTCCACACACACCCATGCACAAACACACAGAACATATGCACAAACTCTCTCCCTCTCTCTCACACACACACACACACACACAGACACACACACACACACTGTGTGACTGTGTTCTTGGCCTCCTCCTGTCTTGGGATTTTCATGGGTAAGTCAGGCTCATGTTCAAATAAGTGCTTAAGCATGGACAGAACATACCTGGACCTGGTTTTAGCTGCTGAGCACAAGCATGTGAGCTGGATACGAAGACTGGCTGCATTCAGATTTCCACTGCAGAGCATGCATGCTCTTACACACACACACACACACACACACACACATGCGTACATACATGAACACACACTCACACACACATAGCTGGCTACCAGGTCTTTAGAGTAGGTGGACAGTACAGTAAACACAGCAAGGGTCTCCAAATATGGTCTCCCATCCCCTCACCCTCCCTTACTCTGTCTACCTCCCTCCCTCTCTCTCTCTACCCCTCCTACTCTCCCTCTCCCAATCACTCTTCCCTCCCTCTCTCCCTCTCTCCTCCCCTTCTGGCGCCCAGCTACAGGATAAAGCTCATTTGGAATCCTACAGGATATATTTTTAGCATTTTACTAATGGGTGTCACCAGGGTTCAGGTGTGCAAGGTGCCTTTGCTCTTGGTCACGTGACAACTTCTGTACAGTTCCCCTGATTGGTGGACTGGAGCCAAACACCTGGACTGACCAGAAGAACCCAGCATGGCTGATGGTCCACAAATACACCTGTTTCTCCATGGAAATCTTTGTTTATAAATCTCTGAGGTTTTGCTCTAAAGAGGCAGTGTTGCAGGGCCCAGGGTTCCTGGAAGTAATAACAAAGCTCTCCTGTAGATAGAGGCCTTTAACCACAACACAAGACGTATTTAGACTAACCCTTCCCTCCTCTCCCAGCCCTCAGCCCCAATCCCAAACTGCCCATTATAACTCTACTAAAACAAACAGTCGTCCTCAACGTTCTCCTCGGTGCAGAAGCAACAGTTGAGGGAGAGAAGCTTGAGGGAGGGGAGGGACAAGACTGATAATCAACCTGTTACTAGGAAGAATGAAGCTTCTTATCAGGCGTGTCTTCGGGGTCTATAACTAAGGGGAAAGAGAGAAAAGAGAGAGAGAGAGAGTGAGAGAAAGAGAGAGAAAGAAAAACACTTCACCTCCTTTGTCACCACAAACAAATGGAAGTTCCACCTGTTTTGTTTTCAGGATTCTACATCTGGGGTCACTCTTTGCTCTTCATATGCCCCTAGCATACGACAACACTCCCCTAGCATTCTGCTTTACTCCCCTCTCATATTATACTATCATACCATTCTCCACACACATGCAGTATTACTACACACGGGTTAAGCTGTCTTGTAGAGGAGGGGAGAGGAGAGGGAGAGAGGGCGAGAAAAGAGAGGAGGGGAGATGAGAGGAGAGGAGAAGAGTGTAGAGGAGGGGAGAGGACAGGACGGGAGAGGGGAGCAGCAAGGCACAATGCAAGACATCCTCTTCTCTCTGAGGTAATGGGCCTGCTGAGCAGATGTTGGCCCTGACAACCTGCTCGGCAACGTGGAAGGGGCTGAAAAGGAACCCAGAGAATCTTTCACAACCAGCAGACCCCCAGGATACCCAATCAAGCTGTCTGTCCGACTGCTGAAATTGCAGCGCGTTGTTAGCGATTTACGCAGTAAATAAGTACTCCAAACAACTACCCACAGGACATTTTCTAATCAAAAACCCACACATATCCATTCGTCTGTTAGGACAGCTGCTGAAGACCCTTTCTAGTGTTGCCAAGGTGATGACGCAGATAAGAATACCTCCCAGGGTGGAACATCGCAGAGCGCCCGGAGAGGGGGGGAAGGGAACGAGACCTCCACATGGCACGACCGAGGATCCCCACAATGAGATACGACCCTCTCCCAGCAACACATCAAAAGAGACAAAAGGCATTATGGATGATAGCTCACCCCAACCTCCAACCACACCCACATTGCCTCCTCCAAACCCCTTATCCTTCGATGTCTGATCGACACACAACACCCCCAGCCCCTCAAGTGGTGTCGCTAGTTTGCTCAAGTGGGATGCATCTGTGCAGAGATAAACCCCCGCTAGGTCCAGACCCCCAGAGGCCCTCAGAGATAAGAGGCCCTGGAGAAGAGAGAGGCCAGCAGCTGAAAGCCTGGTCCACCTGGCACCACACGCAGGGCTGCCCTGCAGGGTCAGCTCACCGGCTGCCACAGATAGGACAGCCCCTGGGAACGGCCGTGTTTAGGCAGGCCAAGCCAGGTCAGTCTGTGCCAAAGACAGGCCAATCCAGGGAACACACTCGGTCGGACGTGCCAGGTATGAGTCAAGCCACCTGCATGAAGGCAACATCTGGTCTCAAGAAAGTGGGCTAGTAAATCAGACATCTTCCCTTCGCCGGCCCCGTCAGAACTCTGAGCTGACATCTGAGACGAAAGAATGTGATTAATCTGCGGACACAGAGGGTTGACTCTGAAACTATGCTATTCAGGCACAAGGTGACATTGATCTGAGGGTTTACTGTAAGCCCCATCCCATACTCGGGCTCTGTTTGCAGTACGGCTTCTCGGACGGTGAGCCTGTCTTTTGTGCTCGGTGTTAAAGAGCCGTGGGTTTTATAGGAGTCGAGACGTCAGCCAAATGTAAACTTCAAAGCTGCCGCTGTCAGGGTGGACAAGTGATTCATCACGATGGGCTCACGAGTCGCCGGCTCTAATTTTAGGGGTTGATTTTTGTGTGTGTGTTTGTGTGTGAGTTAGGGGTTGTCTGTGTGTGTGTGTGTGTGTGTGTGTGTGGGGGGGGGGGGGGGGTGTTGTCTGTGTGTAAACGTATCTATATGCATGTGTGGCTGCAACATACAGTATCATCTTAGCATACTGTGTCAATACATACCAGACCTTACTACTAACGCCCCCCCCCCACCCCCGATCCCTCTCTGCTAACTTTGCCATCAGAAGTAGCAAAGCCAAGAGCTTTAACTCCAGCATCATGTGATCTGTGTGCCCCAACTGCCTGGGCCTCAGCCTGGTACCTTATATGGCATCCAGAGAGCGAGAGAGAGATACCGAGACAGAGCGCAGGCGTGCAAGAGAGAGAGACCGATACAGAGAGATAAATAAAATGGAGGGGAGGAGAAGAAAGATGTAGGAAATTAACTGTAAACTACAAATCCATATGGATCGTAACAAACAATACATGGTGGAAGACTACCAGATCACTGTATCTGATTCAAACTAAGGAAGGGACATGAACTTGGGCCAGACTCAGTGAGGCACAGCCTGGCCACAGAGTCAGAGGCAGCCCTGGAGGAGATGCACAGCTCCCTCTGCTCACAGGAACTGGTGGAGGTACGGCTCCCTTTCCTAACTGAATGAGCACCTCATAAAGACATTCAAACTTATTTCATCAAAATTGTAAACAGACATTTGGAAGTTACTTCTGTTACAAATTGAGAGAAAATGGCTTTCTTATTAGAGGACAAACCTAACTAATGTAATAAAAATGTGGGGTTTTGTGTGTGTCGTACGTATGTGTGCTGTGTCATGCACTTGAAACATTTAAATGAGAGGTAAAGCAGGACAGAGAGATGGCGAAAGATACTGTAGATGAAGAGAAAGAGAGATGATGAGAGACTGGGAAAAGTGAGGGTGTGAAAAGGAGAGAGAGAAAGAGAGAGAGAGGAGCAAAAGAACAAAGGAGGGGTCTTTGTTTTTATTATCGTTTTCTAAAAGGCACCACTCACAACGAGCCGCTCTAAATGTTCACACAGGGATTGGGTTTCCATGTTCCACACTTAGTGTGGACACCCTCGAAGGGCCCTGGTTCAGTCAGGAAGGGGAGTGGGGGCCAAGGCGCGGGGGGCGAAGGCGGGGGTAGGATTTGGGCGGGGCCAGCGAAGGCAATCAAAAAAGGCCTCGTTATCCTAGTAAGATCCAAGAGTGAATTCTGGGAAACTGTGGAGGTTCTGGCAAGAACAAAGTAGGTGGTTGCTAAGGGGGTGAGGGATGTGGGGGTACGCTGTGGTCGCCTGCTTGTTGACTTAGGGGGCCTAATTACCAATGCCACATGTTTTAATTGGGGGCCAGTGCAGTGCAGGGAACCGCAACTAAACGCTAAAGACCCCCTTTATTTCAGATCTATTAAGAAAATCTTGATTTTATCTCCAGGTCTCCCCCAAGCTGTGGTCCAGAACAGCTACGATCCGACCACAACAGTAAGGAACCAAGCAAACAGACAGACTATAAAATAGGCAGTGTTGCCTTTTCTGTGGTCTGATTTTCCGTCTCCCATAAAAGACCCTCTCCTTCGTTATTTCCAAGACAGCTTGGATCGACTGTACCCCGATGACTTACAGATGTATGGCTGAACACATTCGAAGGGGAGAGATGTTATCGACCTCGCAGAAAAAACAACAACACTGTGCGTCTAGACTTAAGTAGAAAGTATTTTTGCATGAACATTGGTCCATTTTCCACATGATAGAATTCTAAATATGTAGAGCTGACCAGTTTTTGGTGTTGTGTTATGTGAAAGCTAGCTTAAAGAAAGGCTTTTCTTGTCTTCGCAGATGCTTGATGATAGGAAACGACTCAAGAACCGTGTCTAGTAGCCTGTTAGCTGGTCCTAAACCCTACAGCTTCATACAACACCTAGTGGGGGAGTACTGAACCTGGAAAGAGCTGAATCAATAAGAATCCAGTCGTCTGGAAAAGACCCAAAGCACATGGAATCACGTGTCAAGCTCCAAAACTTAAGACTGGGATTCAAGAATATGGAAAACAGACTGAATGCACACTGGGAATGACCAGTTTGATTTAAATAATATGAATTTAACTGATGCTTTTTTCATCCAAAGCACCAAACAAGAAGGAGATTTGATCCTGATCCTGCAACCTGCAAATGCTCTTAATCACTGAGCTGCATCCTTTTCCAAACAGCTCACATGTTGTTCTGGTCTGATCTTTCCATTTCAAAAGGCACCTACCTGCTCCACTCGGATCTCATATTCCCCATTCAGCTTCTTTCCCCGGAAGTACTTGGCCCTGTAAGACAGAGAGAGACAGGTAATTAGATAGGAAAAGAGGCTCGGAGGGTGTGCAGCTACGGAAGGGCCTTCCTGTAATCTGATGTCTAAATATATGAGACATGACTACAGGTATTAAATGACCACGCTATGTGGGAAGAGGGCCTTCTCCATGTCCATGATTGTTAATATAATGGTTTTCATCAGTGAGGCCATATAATGGCCTCCAAGTAAAGATAGAGTACACCAACATCGAATTTAACTGCATTAAATCAGAGCCTAAATTATTTCCATTTTGGTGAACTGGAATTGGAAGAGTACTTAAAATGTCTGATATATTCACATACTTGTGACTTGAATATAATATTTTTTTATGTTTTAATAATGATTGTCAATATGTATTATCTACGAATGTTTGTCCTTTCAATCCTTTAAGTATGCTGGTCTTAGCTTAAGGGATGGGAGTACACCTCCATGTTTACCCCCAGGTCAAACCCAAGAAACTGTAGTCATAACAACACCCAGTCAAAACAACTTTAATTTAATTCTTGTTTATTTTATGGCAGGAAGACGGAACATTTGAGGTTGTTTCCCCCACAGAATCCTCTGGTGGTGACTCCACTCCCGCTCTCCCTCAGGAGGACATGTGAGGCTGTGTTCCAGCTCATGACTGGACAGTGCGTCTCCGTCCTCAAGTTCTGCGCTCCTCCCTGCACAGCCAGACACAGTTTGTCTCATTAAGCCATTAGACTGCAAGGCAGGAAGCCGAGGACAAGCATGGCTCATATCGACGCGACACTCCAATGATGACACCACCGGGGACTAGCGAAGAATGTTACTGCGCTCCTCAAAGCCTTATTTGTACACAAATAGTTTCGTCTAGAAGGTTCTGATGAAAAAAAATAAATAAATGTTTAAATGTTTGACCATCACAAACTGACAGTTTAACTGGCATGTCAAGAAACACTACAGACAGGAAGCTTCACTCCAGATTTAGACACACAACTTCCTCCAGAGGACGTCACTAAAATATATATATAAACATGTTTGTGTGTGTGTGTATGTGTGCGACATCAGTTTTAGTCTGCTGAGCACGCTATGTTTATAGCCTCAGCCTGTGTCTTTGCCAACACTCTGTGGGTCCCCTGTAGTTGACCTTTGACCTATTGCAGGCATGGGCAAGTCATCAATCTGTCAAGAGTGCATGCTGTTGCCTGCAGCGCCTTTTAATGTACATGTTACAGAACAAGCTGTGGGATGCTACATCTCCAAATCTCCAAATCTCTCTGTAATTGTGAGTCTAACATACCTTTTAAAGTCTCTTTTTTGCACGTTAAAAAAAGATGGCACCTCTCACTGGTGAAGATTTACATCCTGTTGATCCATTTTTCTCTCCCTCTCTTGTTCTCTGTGAACTGTGCCCTGCGTCTCCTTCGCTCAGTCTCCTTCACTTTCTACTTCATTTTCACCCTTGTTCTGCCTTTTGATGTCTCACTTTCTTTTCAATCACTTTCCTTCCTTCCCTGTCTCTCTGTCGTTCCCCATCTCTCCCCTGTGTATCACTCCAACTCCGCTAATTAAGATTAGTCTCTAAGTAGATTTTCTTCTTAACACCTCCCAGCTGCTGGGATGTGAATCCAGGGTCTCTCTGTGTCTCCTTGCCTGGTCTCCCTCCCTGCCTGTCTCTTAGTGGTTAGGCGGTAGATCTAACAACTCCTGACCTCCACACTACAGGGAACATTCTAGAAGCCTCCTACCAATGTCTTTGTTTTTTCCCGGGGGTGATCAAATCCCCCCGCCTGTTTCCAGGTGTAAACACCCCATCTCAACAGAGACAGTTTGGCTCAGGTTCCCATGCAAGGCGCTCACCCCCACTGCACACCACCCAGCACCTCTCTGATCACTGCACTGTAATGGCCTTCTTTCTGGGTTCACTGTGCCTGCTGGCCATGTAAGAGACACTCTGTCATGTGGCTGATCCCTGACTCTGACCACCAGAATACAAAACAACTATAACCTTTAGATCCTTGATCCTCAGCTGCAGTTGTCTACATGCACATTGTCCAGTCAATGTTCATGTACTCTGTAATCTTCCCATGAGAGCGACTAGCCTCTCCTGCTTCCTGCTTTAACTGAGTCATGTCGTTGATTTCAAGCAGACAGGCTTGTTAGCAGTCACCAAGGAAAGGCTGGTCGGGATTACAAGATCGGACTGTTCATTGTACGGACACAAACAACTAAGTGACAGCTTCTTGGCTTGCGGCATGTCACTCTTCACTGTGGGTATGGCATGGCTGGGCCAATGAGAGGTGAGATGTGTGGGGGGGGGGGGGTGGAGATAGGGAGGGAGGGAGGGAGATTCACTCTGTGGCAATGGCAGGGCAGAGAGAAGCAATAGAGAGCAGGTCAGTAGAGCCATGGCAAAAGCTGAGTAGAGTGCAGCAGAGCTGGTCAGAGCAGAGTTATAATAAAGTGGACCAGAGCCCAGCTACACTTGCAGAGGACAGCTGCTGTGTACTACTGTCTGTTTCAGAGTTGAGGGTTGGAGGCCTGAGGCTGGGGGGTGGGGGGACTGGGAGCCCGGAGGCCCGGGGGCCAGGCCTGTCAGGAAAGAACAGGGTTTCCCCAGAGACACGCAGGCTCTCCTCTGGAATGCCCTGGAGAGAATGTGTCACCGAGGCCTTGGGAGGGATGGACACCCTGTCCCTCAACCCAGATAGCAGCGCACCAACCCACTCTTTATCAACTAGTCACTAAACACCACTGACATATTAATCAGACCCTAATTAGCAGAGAAAGCTGTCACTTTGTATCCATATTTACATACAGAGGATATTTGAACCAATCCCCACAAAAGCAGGACAGCCTCTATGACAGCCTCTTCCCCTGCTATGATTAGTGTTGTCTGAGGCACTTTCCCCCTCTAGATGAAACAGTTTGCCTGGCAGCCGCTTTATCAACAGTAAACACTGACGGCAGATAAGATTGATGTTGATTTACGGAGATGCCGTAAAAACACCAAGCATCTGTTGACTGTAGCTCAAGACAGCTCTCGCGAGCCGCCCTTCAAACTGCTCACAATGACATGGCCCTTGAAAGCCTTACGGGGACATGAGATTAATCAAGCGAAAACTCCCACAGGAACACAAGTCTAGCGTTCCAGATGCGATCCACTGTGGATGTCAGCCTTCAGAGGGGTATCATCCTGTTTTATACTGCGTTTACTGGGTTATACACCGGAAGACAAGTGCTAGAGCTGGAAAACTGCTAGACACCTCGTATGTGGTTCCCTGAGGACATACAGTATGTGTTGATGGTTCTGGCTCTGTGGTCTAAGCATTTGTTTGCAGATTGAGAGGTTTAAATCCTATCCCTGTACGTTGATAATGTATACATTACATTTGATGCCCATCAACTCTCAGTGTTGGGAGAGTTGCGTGCTTGTTTTACATCGATCTGAGCACGCTACCAGAAGGAGAAGAAAATAACATTTCAACAACAGGGTGAACGAGACACGTTGCCAAAGCAGCAGCCAAATATTTGGCATTTAAAGTATTTTACGAGTAGCACTTCGTCTCAGGATGGGTTGTTCAAACATTAACTGTGGAGCTGCACCCTCTCGTACCTGCCTCTAGTGTACCAGACCATTTATCTCACACCTGGCACCCTTTAAAGAGGGGAAATATACTGGCAATTAACAAACCTGCATGGAAACTTTACGAGGAGTTTTGAAAGAGATGACAGGTGTCCAAGTATATCATGTTAATTGATAGCAAAGCTGCCGGCTAGCATCTTTATCATTCTGGAAGATCAATACCCAGACTGAGGAGGTCATAATCAGTCACAAAGAACAGAAGAAAGTGCTGGTTGGGGATTTGTGTACTCATCTCAACATGAGGGAGGGTGGGGGATGGTGGGGGAGGGTGGGCCCAGGTGTACATCAAATTAAATCCATGTTCTGCATTGATCTTTCTCCAAGTGAGTGGAAGCGGATAGCATCATGGCTGCCTTGGTGGTCATATAGCGCCCTCTATTGCCTGTGATAGACAATGCACCAAAGGAATACGGAGAACTACAGGAGAGCGTTTTAACATGACGAGATTTCCTATCGATGGTCGACAGTGCCCCACTGTGGCAAAAACAGAAACATTTTTGATTCCAAACAGAACCTTATGGAAGTTCTATCTAGGAACGAAAGTGGCTTCCAATGTTCTTGTATTGTTCTGTATAACATATGGAGAATGTCTTTTGGGTATCTAGTTTTATTCCTGAGCTCACAGCCAGTCAAAGCTTTTCTGTGGCTCAGAGATCAAAATAGACTCTCCAACTGTGGCCAACATTCTGTGTCTAACCTCCCATCCACTCAAGTACACAGAAATATTCAGTTTGTGTGGAGGCGTTTTTTTTTGGAACATCATCATAACTCCATCGGAACACATTATGACTCCATGCATCATTAACATGGCAGATAAGAAGCCTTACCCGGGGTCTCTAAACAGCAGGAAGACACTGACAGAACACAGACCAAAGAGTCCTCCCTCACAGGCACAATGCGCTTTAATCTCAACACAGATACTTATGACTCATACAGCTGAATCACAGCCGATGAACCCTGAGCAAAGACTCTGACGCTGCCTGGTCTGATGTGAGCCTGGGTCTGTCTGCAGTGTCGGAAGAACAACAACTCTGGATTAAAGATGACAAAAGGGCTCATGCTCATTTGACTTTGTGAAAAAAAAAGAAGAAAAACGAAGAAGAGGGGAGTTATACACAAGAAAAAAGCCATCTTGACAAGGCTGTGGAAGCTGTTTAGAAGCAGCCAGCATAGATCCTGTTACGTAACTAAAGCCTGGGTGATGAAGAAGCTGGGAGACTCTGAAGAAGACTCATCTTATGAACAGGACCTCAAGTCTCTACCATACAGACTGCTCCACAACAGACCTAGAGGCTAGCGGGGTGAGGCTAGCAAATTGAGGCCACCTACCATTCTGTGTGCGGGTCGTCTATGACCAACAGGATCTTGGGTTTGCGTATGACTGGTTTTGGGGGCTGAGCCGGGGGGGCGGAGCCTCCAGACACCCCCTCAGCCGTAGCGGCAGCGGCGGCGGCTGACTTGGCTTGTGCTGCCGCGGCAACACTCTGGGCCATCTGGGCGCTCTTCACCACGCTGGAGAAAGAGCTGAGGAACCCCCCTCCGGAGGCCGCTGGAGGAGCCTGGGACTGGCCTGGTGCCGCTGGGGGCTGCCGCCTCTCCATGGCTGGGGAGGCTGGGGAGGAGGTGGAGGAGGAAGGTGTGGAGGGGCTGGGTGAGGGCCTCTGCAAGTCAGTCATGTAGCCGTTGGGGAGGTTAGCTACGAAGCTGCTGTCTGAGAGGCGCCTACGAAGATAGTTCATGGTGGCAGGCTGGTTGCTGTGTCAGGCCAGAGGGGAGATATGGTTCTGTTAACAAAAGACAAAGAAAGAGAGAGAGAAAGCAATTAATAAATACATCTGTACTATTTCTTTACCTTGTGCAGAATTTAGTTTTATTCACATGTGAAGATGCAAGTTATGTGAATAAATGAATTGGAGTCAAACGAGAGGGAGAGAGAAACAGAGAAGGGAAGATTGAGGAATCTGTGCAGATTAAATACAATCATTCCATTCCAATATGCTAAGGTAACACTAACAATGTTCAGTTGTGCAGACAGACAGAGACACGGGGTCCCTCTAGACTCTGACAGAGCTTTGATGTCATCCCCATTCTGGAGCACATTCCCTTTGAACGCACTCACCATTCACGAGCAGAAACCAGGGTTGCGTAATACTGTGGAGCTCCTCTTTCACAGGAGACACATGCATATAGATTAGCTACATCCCCTCAGGCTCACAGGAAGGATGGATGAAGAGAGACTGGGGGATGGGAGGGCATCAAGAGAAGGTGGGTGGGTTGTTGGGATGGGGTGGAGGAATGTATAGACCAGGTTAAAGCAAGCCAATCTTACACATAAAGATTCCAATCAACCTGCTGCATGTATGATGAGAAGTGCATCGGTTTCAAACCTGCTTCCCAAAGTTGCTCCCTCACTTGATGTGAGTGGAGCAGGGGGGGAGGGTTCAATTACTCGCCAGCGAAATCGACAAGACATCTTAATGCATTTCGACGCGAGACATTAGGTGCTTCGCATACAGAGAGAAAGAGAGAGAGAGAGAGAGAGAGAGGATGTACCAGTCCTCCCAGTACCACTATGGGGGGGGGGGGGGGGAGGAAGCGGGGGCTGGGTCTGCAGGGAGATGGAGCTACAGAACAGGAGCTGATTAAAGGCCTGGCTGGACTGTGACATGAAAAAGAAGCCTGCTGTTGAATATATGAAGCCACTGAGTAGCGGCTGGGGAGGGGCAGATAAGGACTTTTATAGAGGGGAAGGCTTTTTGCAGGCGATATTAAATCACTGATTGGCACTGGATTGGATTATGCCGCAAAGGAGATGAGAATGGGGGCGTGACAATGTAGAGGGGTGGGGGTAGGGGCCAGGGTTATGGAGGAAACATTCATTCTAGCAGTGGGGAGCCAGATGCTGAGAGACAGCACATGACAGGGAGCAGAAAGGAATAAAAACAGTGTTTGTTTTGTATTGATCTAATAAAGAGCACCGCTGAAGTTGACCACATCCAGGCAGCTATCCAGCTGGTCGGTGCTGCAAAGGGCACAAAACAAACAGACCCCGAATGAATCTGAAGGAGCTGTTAAAGCAGACAGGCACCCAGGCACATGTACCGCTGTCTTCGAAAGACGACCACGGTTGTCACCGAATACGCCAGCTTATGGAAACCTAGTATGATCAAGTAGTAAAGCTCTTCCAGTAGTGCTCCCACGCCCATGTTGAGATCCGTAATGAGGGGAAATCCTCCCTACAAGAGCAATGGCATCAGCAGTAAGCACACAGAGAGAACATGTGGCCTCGCATCCAAGTACATCCTACACTACTAATAACAGCTTCAGCTGTCACATTAATTACCAGAGGGAGCTGTCCATGACCATGGTGCTGAAACGATAGCTCGCTGGGTAAACATCTGCACAATGAAAAACACGAGAGGGTAAATCACTATTCTTACACCACAGCTTGACCTAGCTTCGTCTCAGCAGCTTGTGCCTCCTCCTCTGAGGCTACGGCATCCAGAGACTCCATCCACAAGAGACAGCCTTCGTTGTCCATTAAAGCAGGCAGAGACATGAACATAGATCCATAAGAGACCGGATCTCTCTACCCTACAGACAGCAGAGACAGTTGGAACTCGCCCCAATGGTCCTGAGTGAGGATGATCCTGACACTAACCTCCTAACTGCAGACAGAAGTGATAAGGCGTCATCAATACAAGTGACAAGTGATGGTTTGCCTGCGTGCGAGTGCTTCTCTAAGCTATGTGTGGGGCTTTGTTTGTTCTGTGTGTGTTTGTGCTTGTGTGCCTGTCTCTCTGTGTGTGTCTGAATGAGACAGGGGAACACACACTGAGTTACAGCTGCTGACCCACCCAGCCCTAGCACAGCTCATAAACCTCCCTGCTCGAGCCAACCCGATACACTCCTAGCAAAGAGCCTTGACGTCCAGAGCTCAGGGCCAGGTGCACCTCCCAGCCAGGCCAGAAACAGAGCACTGTGTCGGGTTAATACTAGGCTGCGGGAGCCCCTGACAACCAGGAGGCTGAGTTGATGGCTGGTGATGATAGAGCTTGGCAGTTGTGGTGGGGGAGGACATGAGTGTCAGTGTGTGTTTGTCGGTTGCTTGATCAGCTGTGCAGTGGCCCTGGGAGAAACAGAGAGTAACAGGCATGTGCAACAAGATTGTTGAGGCCTTGATAACAAAACCCTGAGTACCCATTATTAACCCCATTAGGGTTAATAAATAGCTAGTCCTTATTATCCACATGATGTAGCTCTGTGTTTGTGTGTCAGTAGGTGTGTGAATGTATGTGTGGGCGAGTGTGCGTGTACTAGTGCCAGTAGCCTGGAGTGGGATTCGTTCTGTGGGCATAAAATATGAAAGTCTTGATGAGTAGATATCCCTGGTGGAAGAGGTTTTATCTTTCCAGCTTTGTGTGCGTGTGTGTGTGTGTGTGTGTGTGTGTGTGTGTGTGAGTGAGTGAGTGAGTGAAGGTGCCTTCATCACATGCATCACCAGCGTCACAGAATGACTGAACGTGTCCTGCTTAACACCATGCAGTAAAGGAGAGGGAGGCAGGACAGCTCATCTGCTCGCTCCTCCACGTGAATCACACTCAGTCCCAAAATACACGTGTGCAGACAACTCACACGTCCAGAGTGTTTCTGCTGCCTACCCTGAGAAACATGACGGCGCAGTCGCCTAGCAACAGCCTCTCTTTGACTATGTTCTCACACTCCTTGTTCCGGACACTAAAGTCTCAGAAAACTTAGCAGAGTAACAGCAGGTGCTTTGTCTCCACAGTGATTAGACGACAACGCTAGTGAGTCACAGTCACGACACAAAAAAAAGGAAGAAAAAAAAGAAAAGCAACATACTATCTGGCAACTGAAGATGGTCCCTTTATGTTCAGTCAAATGTTTCGCGATGAAGTGTCCAAAATGTGTCAAATACAAAGTGCATGCAGAAAGTAATGTTCAAATGAACATGACATAACTTACACACTAATGAAATTCTGAGACACACAACCACCTGTAACACTCCTTATGAACCATCCCAAACCATTCAACTCTGTTCTGTGTCATAAGATGTTGCATGGAACCATCCATGCTGCCATATGGCCTAGAAAGGTTTCTTTAAGGAACATGGGGGTCCCTGTGCTACCTGCCCAGCTTGGCAACTCACCACTCACCAGCTCGGCAGTTCCAGCACCGAATGCTGCCCATCGCTGCCTCACCTCTCTGGGAACATGGGTGTCGGGTGATGACCTCAGATGGTGGCTGACTAGACCTGGCAGTATACCAGCGGCCGCCCTGCCACCAAGATCCCAGGCCAGGAGCCAGGAACCAGGAGCCACGAGCTACTGGTGACAAGGGCTTCTTTCCTTAGTGAGTGATTAAGTGACTGTATGCTTGGCCAGTTAAAGGACTACAGACCTACCTGACACACTGAGGTAGTCACAACCTGTTCAATATTTAATGGTGCTTAACTAAAGACCATGGCACCACACCAAGATCAAAGCACCTGAGATCTATGGCAGGGATTTGCATTTGGTCTTCCATATATATTGGTCACATATAAAACATGATGACAGTTAAGCTCCTTGTCTATGCGGACTACATGTCATTGGTTCATCGTTGGTTATGAGGTGACGATAATCAGCTGATAAATTACTAGATCCCTTTTTCAACAAGTGCGTGCGTTGACTCGCTCTGCTTAAAAAGCTGTCCAATGTGTGCCACTCCGCTACAGGCGACTCATTCTGCGGACTGAATTGTGATGCAATCTGTTTTCTGCTAATTCAACCAAAACACTGTAACAAAAAAAAAACATAAACTGCACTCAGGTGTGACATTGCAGTATGAAATCAAGCCACGGATCAGGGGATTCCCCTACTGCCTTCCTCACCCTACATCAAGCTATAAATCAGCAGCCACATCCAGAAAGAATGACGCTCAACACAGACAATAGGCTGTCCTGTGAAGCACGCATCCCTTTCTGAAACAGGCGAAAACCAAAACAATCATCCTGCATATTGAGACCATTCATTAATACAATAAGACGGATTGCCTGATATATGTTTGATTGTGATCAATATGGAAATCGAGGCTTTCAGTAAAGCAGGAATAACTGCAGGCTACTGGTCATTTCAATACATCCAATTACCATACTGGAAACATGCAATCAAATAGGGTTCAAATTTCTGAAGCATATTACCTGGGATGCTGTATGTTAGAACTGAGCGCGTGACGATGCTCCTCTGCGCGCGTGTCACTATCCTCAGCAGCAGCAGCTCGCGCTTCAGCCTTGCCAGCCAGCCAGTCTCCGTGTACCACAATGCATTCTGGGAACACTAGTGGCGTCATGCATTCACTACCGCAGCCGTCCAAGGATCTCATTGGAGGAATCCTTATTGAAATGATGAAAAAACCCTATACTTCCCACAATCCACATCAATATTTCAAAGCATGGGAGCAGTCAGCTTTTATTTTATGAATTAAATATGGATGGCTGGTCTACGTGGCGCAGACCTATTGCCAGGTTTAATCTACTGATCATGGGGATGCCCTGCTGTGACACTTTTAAAGAAACACACATCCACACGCACGCACGCACACACACACACACATACAGAGAGAGAGAGAGAGAGAGAGAGAGAGAAAGAGAGAGAGACACACACACAGACACACCACACACACGCACACAGACACACACACAGACACACACACACACACACACACACACACACACTTGGCTCCTATAGATAGATCTGATATCGCTATGCAGAGTATATGCAGCCAAGATTTGTCAGAAACACCCAAACACTGAGGATACAACATGATGATTCTTGTCATCACTCAGTCCTCTCTCACACAGACACACACTCTTGCTGCAGCAGACAGAAACATCAGCAGACAGTGAAGTGACCCACAATGTAGCACTGATGAATCCCTTTATCTAAATTCGGGAATTGTTTGTCAAGACTTTAATGAGCCTTTCGAGCCAATTCAAACACAGCACTTTCAAAGAGCTTTACGTGCTTCAGCAGAAATGCCAATGATAAAGTAAAGCAGAATATTCAATGCTCACTTTTATTCAAACTTCGATGAATGCCGAGAGAGAAGAACATTACAGTCTAATCAATGAGAAGTGGGTTTTTGTCCAAGAAGTTTCAAGTTATGTGCCAAATATAAGTTGCGTGGTGGGTGAGGCACGTACTTTGGGCAAATATTCAATTGAATTATTAATTAGTTGGAATTAAATACTATTCTTAAGGAGACTTTCACAATCATTTTTCAATGTATTAAGATTTAATTTCCTCTGTGGAGAAGGATGGACATCTATCAATATAATTGTGCTTATTGGAGCTCTGCACAATAGCTTATGGCTGAACTCTCACATTTAGGCCTCCCAGACTGAAGCAATCCATAACAGTCCACAGGGACCATCTGAAGCAATTAACAGACTTCCCTTATATCAACACAATGTTATTAATGGTAGCCTGTCCTCTTTTATTTGATTTGACTTTATATGAGCTTTCTAACTTCCTCGCTTATCGATTGAGAATGAAAAGGGCTATTTGTCTGATTTCAAACTAGGACAGAGACGGTCTAAGTCATAGGGCAAAACCACCACCCCTGGCATCATCTCAAACCCCACTGAGGAGGGCCAAAAAAGGAGAAGGGCTCATATTTGATTAGTCTCTCATAGTGCACACCGAAGTGGAACCCAGATTTTCCTGAACCCATGCTGTTCCTTGGAGACTGCACCCATGGTGCTCAACAGGAAGACACAGTACACTACTTCCACCTGGCAACCGTCGCCCAGCCAATCCAATGCTCCAACCAGGAAGTAGCTGTTAAGAGAGGTTAATGCCAGTGTTTTCTTTTACTGGCGTAAGGAAGGAGAGAAGCTCTTAAGAAGTAGACTGCATAGCTGTACTCTTCTTCCACTGCACAGTGTTTTAATCAGCTGAAAGCACAGGGTGGGGCACAGACATCCAGGATATAAGAATTAAAAAAATGCCCACTGAGTGACATTCTGGTCTTTTCAGGGTTAACCAGACCTGATATTTGTCCCAGTGAAACCGAATCAATGCTGATGATGGGGCTGTAACATCATGTGTATCCTTCAGAACACTTTCTTCACAGTGAGTATTGATTCCTGCAGGTCATTAAGTTTCTAAACATCCAGACCTTTTCTGGCCCCATCCAAAAAAAAAGCTTCCAGATTTTGAAGCACGTCAGAGAGACCATCAGTTCACAGATCCCTTTTACAGGTTATTAAAGATATTCATAATCCAAAATATGCAAGAGACCCCATAGGATATCTATTACAGTTAGATAATTATTTGCATTTTTTTCTGTGGCAGGGGGTTTCAGGCATTGACATACATATCGATGGTTCCAGGCAACTACAAGAATGCTGGTGCTCTCTTGTGGTCTTAAACAGTGGTGCAGTTGTATTGTGATTTGACCATGCAGGATAACCAGGTAAGTCCTACAGGGAAATATTTCAGTTAGAGATACACACCCTGAAGTCCTGTCAATTAATCTTTTGTCTTTGTTGGTCCCGTGTGGAAAAGGAAAATATTAAAATACACAACAGACGGATGAATTATTGGATTATTACATTCCTGCTTTAGTTAAAGATACATTTGTGTATGTGTTCAATCGATACATAATGAACTTATCATAATCTGTTTTACAGGTATGCTGATTGCATTTCATCAATATGATTATTCTGTTGTGTGCAATAACAACCACATCCTAAAAGAGTTAAAAGCCATAGAAATTACAACTGTTCAGACAAGTTTCAACAAAAGAGAAAATGAATACTTTTCTAGTCATCCTGAAAATCATGATTACTATTTCTGATTTGTTACTGGTTAATGTTTAGTATTTTGATAATGAATCATTTGAGATTTTAGCTGATCACACAGTCTTTCTTAGTTTTTTGTAGTTTGGGGTATGCTGTGGAAGGTCCTGGGGCTGGGGCTGGGGCTGAGACAAGTGCCGGAGATGGCTTTGGATCTGAGGCCGTGGCTGAGGTCAAGGGTAGACCATTGTATTCCAGGTGTAGAGCCATGGCAATCAGGGCATCTTGCTCTATCTGATTATTGTTGGGGGGGGACACTGTGGTACCTGAGGCTGAGGCTGAGGTTGAGGTTAAGGCTGAGGTTGAGCCTGTTTGTAGAAGCTGGTCTTTCCATTTTAGACGCCTGGCCAACAGGGCATCTTGCTCTATCTGACTATTGTTGGGGGGGGACACTGTGGTACCTGAGGCTGAGGCTGAGGTTGAGGCTGAGCCTGTTCGTAGAAGCTGGTCTATCCGTTTTAGACGCCTGGCCAACAGGGCATCTTGCTCTATCTGACTATTGTTGGGGGGGGACACTGTGGTACGTATGGCTGGAACTGAGGTTTGGGCAGGGACTAAAACTGAGGCCTGTCCAAAAGTTGGAGCTGGGAATAGAACCGGGGGACGTACTAGGGCTGGAGCTGGGGCTGGAACAGGGGCTAGAGGTGGGGCTGGAGCTTGTGTAAAGACTGGAGCTGGGGTTGAGGCTGAACGTTGGGTAGGTACTGGAGCTGAAGGAGGGGCTGGAGCTGGGGCTCGTCTAATGACTGGAGCTGGGGCTGGAGCTGGAAATGGAGCAGAAAGGTATGTTTGGTGTGAGGCTGTACGTTGGGCAGGTACTGGAGCTGAAGGTATGGTTAGATGGGAGCTGAATAGCTGGTCACTTTGCTTTGTGGTCACTGAGGCTCTGGTGCTGGCTGGGACTGGATGGTATGTTTGATATAAGTTCTGCACATGGGGTCGATCGCCATACGTGATGAGGTATTCTGGGTAGATCTGGTGTTTCTCAAACACCACAAAGATGGAGGGGTTTGTTACGTTGTCTACACAGCTGTCGTAGAAGACGGTGTCTCCTCCATCTTTGGAGGGAGGGCGGAGGTAGCTGGAGTCTCCTCTGGTGTAGTCTCCCACCAACACACGACACACGAACATAGACTTGACAGAAGACTGGCCTGTGTAGCTGTGAGAGTATTGGGCATCTCTGGCAAAGTAGCTCCCTTATAGATGAAGAAGAAGAGACATATATAATCCAAATAAGTATTCAACCATCTTGCATGTTCTGACTGCATACATTTATATTGATGCAAGGTTCTCAAAGAGATCTGTACAGTCCCACCTTTTCCGTATGCGGTCCCATGTGTTCCACAGATCCGCCAATCAAAGTTGTTGAGGCAGATAGCATCGATGTGCTTGGAGTCCGTGCCGTGGAAGAGCTTCTTCTCTGTTGGATTCTTTCCTCCATTTTTCTTCTTCATCACATCCTTTTGCCTGTTCAGAAAACATGGAACAATAGATGTGTCGCAGAACATCCACACCTGTGGATTCATGTAGTTCTTGCATGTGAGGAAAGAGCATACCACTGAAAGACCTCCCAAAGCGCTCGGTTCTGAATCCTCTCGATCTTCTGAAAATGTAGGCCTCTGACAGTACTGGTGAAAAGCTCCTCGATCTCCTTGTACTCTGATGCTGATGTCTGGAGGAGAACTTTCTGTTGGTAAAGGATGAGAGGTTTAATATCAATGCAAAGGAGGAGAGATACACAGAGTTCAAAGGAGAGTTTTATATTAGGAAGTCATACCTTGAATCCTGTGTCAGGAGTGTGAGCCTTGTCCCAGTGTCCTGGTAAGGCTTTGAAACTGGAAGGATTGTTTGGAATTCTTTTTCTGAAATAGAGATAAACAAAACTGTTGAATATAAGGTGTTGAAATTACAGTGCCTGTTCACCAAATATGGTGTTGGATCTGCCAAGACAAACAGATAAATAGTTCCCTTTGGTCACCAAACTTTGCTCAACAACCAAGAAGTATGTCACCATCAACACTATACCTGGTTTTGATTGTTTGTGCATCAGATGAAGACACAAATTTGGGTCGTCTTCTCACAGGTCTTCTGGTGCCATATCTCTTGTTTGTCTGAATCATGTCTGAGGAGAGAAGCTTGTTATTCTTGAGGTAATTAACATTTCCTTGTGGACACTGCAGCTGAGTCAGCATTGTTAAAATGATCTGTCAAAACTATAATTAACAGCAGCTACAGCATGATTTTAGCGCAAGTTATCCTCACTGACCTTTGAAACTGAGAGCGTAGCTCTGGGACCCTGCAGTGAAGTCCATGTCTGACTTGTCGTCACTTTGGAACCTCTGTTCCAGATCCTCACTGGTGATGCTGGCCGTTCTGAGGGCTGCACTCTGCAAGGAAGTCAGGAAACAAATTAGCATTCCAGAAATGACTGTTTCACATTCTACCCTATGGAAAGAACCGTTCCATATTCAAGAACTGTCAAAAACATAGTATTAGATCTCTCTTTAGCTCCATAAGGTGTTGTTCTGAACAGTATAGACTTGAACTACAGAGTTTTCAACTCACTGCTAAAGCATACTGGATCCAGTTGCTAGACTCATCCTGCCAGTACCACAGCCACTCTGTGGTGAGGATGAAGCTGGGCTGGAGGACAGACGAGACGGTTGACAGACGTCTGGCTTTGTTCAGGCCGCAGGTCATGTCATCAAAACACACTGGCTCCAGTCCCGGACTGGGAAAAGAAAGAACAGAGTCTATCAATTTACAGGGAGAGAATTAAAACACATTGGTCTATGTTGTCTTTCATTATCAAAGGTACTTCAGTGTGTAAAGTTCTGTAGACAATTTTGTGCAAGAAAAGAACAAACCTGTATGTCTTTGATGGGTCACAGTAAGCCTTCTCAATCTCCTCGTTGTTGGTTAGAGCTTTCCACTGCCTCCCCTCCTTCACCTCCCACTGGTAGGGCAGGGTGGAGTGGACCTTAAAGCACTTGTCTGAAACACCACACCTGGGTTATTCACTCTTTACAAATACTGTACAGTGAACTGTATACTGTACACTGATCAGTACCAGCTGCAATGACCAATAAGTGTCAACTTTCAGCATGATTAAAAGCCATTTAAACACACCTCCCTCTGAAGATCTAGATTAAGGCTTGAATTAACAGATTTATCTTGAGAAAATCCCCATTTCCTTACCGCCATGTTTGCAGCTGCCCTTGACATAGTACATACATATCTCTGAGGAAAGATAAAGAAAAGGGCTAGTCAAGACAACATTGACTGTCACGCCAGTAGTTTAGGAAAACCATGAAATGCTCATGAATATGATAGCAACATGACTGCATCGGCATGAGGTCCTTGCCCACCACCATCATGTTCTGCCTCTACAGTAACTTTACCCCTCTGCAGCCCTCTGTCCGGTCCCCTGTTGTCTGCTGGTGTGGCCCTGGCTGAAGGCCGTTGGCGATTGCCGTGTTCTACCCGATCCTGCTGTCTCAGGGCCTCGATGTTGGCGTAGATGGTCTTGATGCGTCCGATAATGTGGTTGGGAATTCCTCTGTTCTGCAGGGTCTTCAGAGGATGGGGCTCGAAGAAATCGTGCGCCCGCGGACAGCTGCAGGCGCCGCGGAGATACGTCTCACAGATGTGCATCCTCCTGCAGTTCTCACCATCCGTGCACTTTCCATACTGTCCCACACCGTTGTTGTAGGAGTGACACACCTGGGGTGGGAGGTCACCAGGAGGATAAGCAAAGTGGTTTGTTAAGTATTTGAGAGTGCAATTCTATCTATATACAGTACATGTGTAACTCAGCAAAATTGGTTAAGTCTTCTCCTCTTAAATGCAAATTGCTATTACTAGTTTCATGCAATTAATCACTTTTTTTATTACACTGAGGAGTGATTTTAACCAGTTCAACTCAATTACACACTGCATTTACAGATACACTGCTCACTTACAGGGGGTAAGAGTGAGTTGTCATTTAAAAGCAACAAGGTGCAAAGTTCATCTCTGTCCAGGTCCATTAAACCATTTTTTCTCAGGACAGTGGCATTTTGCACGGTGAAGAGGTCATGTCCAAAGCGACACACAAGTCTGAAAGGAAAAGATACCTACGTTAGTTCCAGACCGACATTCACACACAAACACCAAAGAATACACTTACAACATTTTTTTCTACATTAACACGTTATTAAAAAGCCATGATAGGGTAAGGTAGCCTATTTAAATACTCACTTTGACATATTTAATATCCGTATTCAGAATTGACCTACCTTAGACAAACTCCTAATAAAAATCGTTTACATAGGTGTAATTTGTTACAACCTTGACAATCTTTCGACATGCACAGTCGAACTGTGGTTTTAGCTATAAGTGTTCGTTCTCCGTCAACAAAAGCGATAGAAAATCTTTCTCGATTAACAATCACATTCCACAGCTCACTGAAGTTCCCAAATGAAAGGTTGGATGTTAATTCATCGACATTCATAAATCCATAATTTGCACAAAGTAGTTTTGTTATCTGAGACTCCATTGCGTCTCTATCCAACATAACCTGCTGCCGTGGGATTGGAGGAGGTACTTCTGTGTTTTACAGGCCCCAAGATGATGAATCGAAACCGAAACTTATTCTTCTTTGTGGCAATATTCACCCATCAAATGTGAAGTAAATCGTATTTCGTTACTCTCTATTCTTAAGTCCAAAGTTACACTGAAATGATCCGCGCAATGGAAATATGACTTCCTCAATTAAGTCTTTAATTTCACTAGCCTTGCCAAAAAGATTCAAATAAAGACAACACAAAAAGCTGCGTTTTTTAAAATTAAATTACTTATATTTAATTAATTAACCCAGAATGTAGAGAAAGGCACAGGAGGTGCTCTAAAGAGATTCTTCAAATTAAGTTTTGTGTTAGGTCAAGGCATGACACTGGGTCACAGTTCACATGGCTGACAGGTGAGTCATGTTGGCTCTAAACTACATAAAAACCACTGATTTACTCATGAATAAATACCTGATTATCTCAATATATTAAATACATTTTCTTTCCATGCTATTAGGATCAAATAAAAAGAGATTTAATCACTCAGACTTAAAATGCTAAAATGACAGAATGACCAATAGAAGGATAAACTAAGATGTAATTATACATTTGCAAAATCTGTGTAATTATACATTTGCAAAATCTTGCTGTGTATTTTCTAATCATGTACAACTTGCAATTGGTTTATGTACTGTATGTATATTGATATCAGTTTCAAACGTATTACCCAGTATTACAAGATGACACATGAGTTGTTTTCTTCATACTGATTTTGATATTGGGAGTGTGTACTGGGACGGTTTGTGACTGAGGCTTGAGTTTGAGCAGGACTCTGCTGACCATACTGGACAGGAGAAACTGAGCTTCTGGTCCTGGCTGGGACTGGATGGTATGTTTGATATACGTTCTGCACATGGGGTCGATCGCCATACGTGATGAGGTATTCTGGGTAGATCTGGTGTTTCTCAAACACCACAAAGATGGAGGGGTTTGTTACGTTGTCTACACAGCTGTCGTAGAAGACGGTGTCTCCTCCATCTTTGGAGGGAGGGCGGAGGTAGCTGGAGTCTCCTCTGGTGTAGTCTCCCACCAACACACGACACACGAACATAGACTTGACAGAAGACTGGCCTGTGTAGCTGTGAGAGTATTGGGCATCTCTGGCAAAGTAGCTCCCTTATAGATGAAGAAGAAGAGACATATATAATCCAAATAAGTATTCAACCATCTTGCATGTTCTGACTGCATACATTTATATTGATGCAAGGTTCTCAAAGAGATCTGTACAGTCCCACCTTTTCCGTATGCGGTCCCATGTGTTCCACAGATCCGCCAATCAAAGTTGTTGAGGCAGATAGCATCGATGTGCTTGGAGTCCGTGCCGTGGAAGAGCTTCTTCTCTGTTGGATTCTTTCCTCCATTTTTCTTCTTCATCACATCCTTTTGCCTGTTCAGAAAACATGGAACAATAGATGTGTCGCAGAACATCCACACCTGTGGATTCATGTAGTTCTTGCATGTGAGGAAAGAGCATACCACTGAAAGACCTCCCAAAGCGCTCGGTTCTGAATCCTCTCGATCTTCTGAAAATGTAGGCCTCTGACAGTACTGGTGAAAAGCTCCTCGATCTCCTTGTACTCTGATGCTGATGTCTGGAGGAGAACTTTCTGTTGGTAAAGGATGAGAGGTTTAATATCAATGCAAAGGAGGAGAGATACACAGAGTTCAAAGGAGAGTTTTATATTAGGAAGTCATACCTTGAATCCTGTGTCAGGAGTGTGAGCCTTGTCCCAGTGTCCTGGTAAGGCTTTGAAACTGGAAGGATTGTTTGGAATTCTTTTTCTGAAATAGAGATAAACAAAACTGTTGAATATAAGGTGTTGAAATTACAGTGCCTGTTCACCAAATATGGTGTTGGATCTGCCAAGACAAACAGATAAATAGTTCCCTTTGGTCACCAAACTTTGCTCAACAACCAAGAAGTATGTCACCATCAACACTATACCTGGTTTTGATTGTTTGTGCATCAGATGAAGACACAAATTTGGGTCGTCTTCTCACAGGTCTTCTGGTGCCATATCTCTTGTTTGTCTGAATCATGTCTGAGGAGAGAAGCTTGTTATTCTTGAGGTAATTAACATTTCCTTGTGGACACTGCAGCTGAGTCAGCATTGTTAAAATGATCTGTCAAAACTATAATTAACAGCAGCTACAGCATGATTTTAGCGCAAGTTATCCTCACTGACCTTTGAAACTGAGAGCGTAGCTCTGGGACCCTGCAGTGAAGTCCATGTCTGACTTGTCGTCACTTTGGAACCTCTGTTCCAGATCCTCACTGGTGATGCTGGCCGTTCTGAGGGCTGCACTCTGCAAGGAAGTCAGGAAACAAATTAGCATTCCAGAAATGACTGTTTCACATTCTACCCTATGGAAAGAACCGTTCCATATTCAAGAACTGTCAAAAACATAGTATTAGATCTCTCTTTAGCTCCATAAGGTGTTGTTCTGAACAGTATAGACTTGAACTACAGAGTTTTCAACTCACTGCTAAAGCATACTGGATCCAGTTGCTAGACTCATCCTGCCAGTACCACAGCCACTCTGTGGTGAGGATGAAGCTGGGCTGGAGGACAGACGAGACGGTTGACAGACGTCTGGCTTTGTTCAGGCCGCAGGTCATGTCATCAAAACACACTGGCTCCAGTCCCGGACTGGGAAAAGAAAGAACAGAGTCTATCAATTTACAGGGAGAGAATTAAAACACATTGGTCTATGTTGTCTTTCATTATCAAAGGTACTTCAGTGTGTAAAGTTCTGTAGACAATTTTGTGCAAGAAAAGAACAAACCTGTATGTCTTTGATGGGTCACAGTAAGCCTTCTCAATCTCCTCGTTGTTGGTTAGAGCTTTCCACTGCCTCCCCTCCTTCACCTCCCACTGGTAGGGCAGGGTGGAGTGGACCTTAAAGCACTTGTCTGAAACACCACACCTGGGTTATTCACTCTTTACAAATACTGTACAGTGAACTGTATACTGTACACTGATCAGTACCAGCTGCAATGACCAATAAGTGTCAACTTTCAGCATGATTAAAAGCCATTTAAACACACCTCCCTCTGAAGATCTAGATTAAGGCTTGAATTAACAGATTTATCTTGAGAAAATCCCCATTTCCTTACCGCCATGTTTGCAGCTGCCCTTGACATAGTACATACATATCTCTGAGGAAAGATAAAGAAAAGGGCTAGTCAAGACAACATTGACTGTCACGCCAGTAGTTTAGGAAAACCATGAAATGCTCATGAATATGATAGCAACATGACTGCATCGGCATGAGGTCCTTGCCCACCACCATCATGTTCTGCCTCTACAGTAACTTTACCCCTCTGCAGCCCTCTGTCCGGTCCCCTGTTGTCTGCTGGTGTGGCCCTGGCTGAAGGCCGTTGGCGATTGCCGTGTTCTACCCGATCCTGCTGTCTCAGGGCCTCGATGTTGGCGTAGATGGTCTTGATGCGTCCGATAATGTGGTTGGGAATTCCTCTGTTCTGCAGGGTCTTCAGAGGATGGGGCTCGAAGAAATCGTGCGCCCGCGGACAGCTGCAGGCGCCGCGGAGATACGTCTCACAGATGTGCATCCTCCTGCAGTTCTCACCATCCGTGCACTTTCCATACTGTCCCACACCGTTGTTGTAGGAGTGACACACCTGGGGTGGGAGGTCACCAGGAGGATAAGCAAAGTGGTTTGTTAAGTATTTGAGAGTGCAATTCTATCTATATACAGTACATGTGTAACTCAGCAAAATTGGTTAAGTCTTCTCCTCTTAAATGCAAATTGCTATTACTAGTTTCATGCAATTAATCACTTTTTTTATTACACTGAGGAGTGATTTTAACCAGTTCAACTCAATTACACACTGCATTTACAGATACACTGCTCACTTACAGGGGGTAAGAGTGAGTTGTCATTTAAAAGCAACAAGGTGCAAAGTTCATCTCTGTCCAGGTCCATTAAACCATTTTTTCTCAGGACAGTGGCATTTTGCACGGTGAAGAGGTCATGTCCAAAGCGACACACAAGTCTGAAAGGAAAAGATACCTACGTTAGTTCCAGACCGACATTCACACACAAACACCAAAGAATACACTTACAACATTTTTTTCTACATTAACACGTTATTAAAAAGCCATGATAGGGTAAGGTAGCCTATTTAAATACTCACTTTGACATATTTAATATCCGTATTCAGAATTGACCTACCTTAGACAAACTCCTAATAAAAATCGTTTACATAGGTGTAATTTGTTACAACCTTGACAATCTTTCGACATGCACAGTCGAACTGTGGTTTTAGCTATAAGTGTTCGTTCTCCGTCAACAAAAGCGATAGAAAATCTTTCTCGATTAACAATCACATTCCACAGCTCACTGAAGTTCCCAAATGAAAGGTTGGATGTTAATTCATCGACATTCATAAATCCATAATTTGCACAAAGTAGTTTTGTTATCTGAGACTCCATTGCGTCTCTATCCAACATAACCTGCTGCCGTGGGATTGGAGGAGGTACTTCTGTGTTTTACAGGCCCCAAGATGATGAATCGAAACCGAAACTTATTCTTCTTTGTGGCAATATTCACCCATCAAATGTGAAGTAAATCGTATTTCGTTACTCTCTATTCTTAAGTCCAAAGTTACACTGAAATGATCCGCGCAATGGAAATATGACTTCCTCAATTAAGTCTTTAATTTCACTAGCCTTGCCAAAAAGATTCAAATAAAGACAACACAAAAAGCTGCGTTTTTTAAAATTAAATTACTTATATTTAATTAATTAACCCAGAATGTAGAGAAAGGCACAGGAGGTGCTCTAAAGAGATTCTTCAAATTAAGTTTTGTGTTAGGTCAAGGCATGACACTGGGTCACAGTTCACATGGCTGACAGGTGAGTCATGTTGGCTCTAAACTACATAAAAACCACTGATTTACTCATGAATAAATACCTGATTATCTCAATATATTAAATACATTTTCTTTCCATGCTATTAGGATCAAATAAAAAGAGATTTAATCACTCAGACTTAAAATGCTAAAATGACAGAATGACCAATAGAAGGATAAACTAAGATGTAATTATACATTTGCAAAATCTGTGTAATTATACATTTGCAAAATCTTGCTGTGTATTTTCTAATCATGTACAACTTGCAATTGGTTTATGTACTGTATGTATATTGATATCAGTTTCAAACGTATTACCCAGTATTACAAGATGACACATGAGTTGTTTTCTTCATACTGATTTTGATATTGGGAGTGTGTACTGGGACGGTTTGTGACTGAGGCTTGAGTTTGAGCAGGACTCTGCTGACCATACTGGACAGGAGAAACTGAGCTTCTGGTCCTGGCTGGGACTGGATGGTATGTTTGATATACGTTCTGCACATGGGGTCGATCGCCATACGTGATGAGGTATTCTGGGTAGATCTGGTGTTTCTCAAACACCACAAAGATGGAGGGGTTTGTTACGTTGTCTACACAGCTGTCGTAGAAGACGGTGTCTCCTCCATCTTTGGAGGGAGGGCGGAGGTAGCTGGAGTCTCCTCTGGTGTAGTCTCCCACCAACACACGACACACGAACATAGACTTGACAGAAGACTGGCCTGTGTAGCTGTGAGAGTATTGGGCATCTCTGGCAAAGTAGCTCCCTTATAGATGAAGAAGAAGAGACATATATAATCCAAATAAGTATTCAACCATCTTGCATGTTCTGACTGCATACATTTATATTGATGCAAGGTTCTCAAAGAGATCTGTACAGTCCCACCTTTTCCGTATGCGGTCCCATGTGTTCCACAGATCCGCCAATCAAAGTTGTTGAGGCAGATAGCATCGATGTGCTTGGAGTCCGTGCCGTGGAAGAGCTTCTTCTCTGTTGGATTCTTTCCTCCATTTTTCTTCTTCATCACATCCTTTTGCCTGTTCAGAAAACATGGAACAATAGATGTGTCGCAGAACATCCACACCTGTGGATTCATGTAGTTCTTGCATGTGAGGAAAGAGCATACCACTGAAAGACCTCCCAAAGCGCTCGGTTCTGAATCCTCTCGATCTTCTGAAAATGTAGGCCTCTGACAGTACTGGTGAAAAGCTTCTCGATCTCCTTGTACTCTGATGCTGATGTCTGGAGGAGAACTTTCTGTTGGTAAAGGATGAGAGGTTTAATATCAATGCAAAGGAGGAGGGATACACTCTTTCATAATAAAGAAAGTAGGGCAGAGTTCAAAGGAGAGTTTTATATTAGGAAGTCATACCTTGAATCCTGTGTCAGGAGTGTGAGCCTTGTCCCAGTGTCCTGGTAAGGCTTTGAAACTGGAAGGATTGTTTGGAATTCTTTTTCTGAAATAGAGATAAACAAAACTGTTGAATATAAGGTGTTGAAATTACAGTGCCTGTTCACAAAATATGTGGTTTGATCTGCCAAGACAAACAGATAAATAGTTCCCTTTGGTCACCAAACTTTGCTCAACAACCAAGAAGTATGTCACCATCAACACTATACCTGGTTTTGATTGTTTGTGCATCAGATGAAGACACAAATTTGGGTCGTCTTCTCACAGGTCTTCTGGTGCCATATCTCTTGTTTGTCTGAATCATGTCTGAGGAGAGAAGCTTGTTATTCTTGAGGTAATTAACATTTCCTTGTGGACACTGCAGCTGAGTCAGCATTGTTAAAATGATCTGTCAAAACTATGATTAACAGCAGCTACAGCATGATTTTAGCGCAAGTTATCCTCACTGACCTTTGAAACTGAGAGCGTAGCTCTGGGACCCTGCAGTGAAGTCCATGTCTGACTTGTCGTCACTTTGGAACCTCTGTTCCAGATCCTCACTGGTGATGCTGGCCGTCCTGAGGGCTGCACTCTGCAAGGAAGTCAGGAAACAAATTAGCATTCCAGAAATGACTGTTTCACATTCTACCCTATGGAAAGAACCGTTCCATATTCAAGAACTGTCAAAAACATAGTATTAGATCTCTCTTTAGCTCCATAAGGTGTTGTTCTGAACAGTATAGACTTGAACTACAGAGTTTTCAACTCACTGCTAAAGCATACTGGATCCAGTTGCTAGACTCATCCTGCCAGTACCACAGCCACTCTGTGGTGAGGATGAAGCTGGGCTGGAGGACAGACGAGACGGTTGACAGACGTCTGGCTTTGTTCAGGCCGCAGGTCATGTCATCAAAACACACTGGCTCCAGTCCCGGACTGGGAAAAGAAAGAACAGAGTCTATCAATTTACAGGGAGAGAATTAAAACACATTGGTCTATGTTGTCTTTCATTATCAAAGGTACTTCAGTGTGTAAAGTTCTGTAGACAATTTTGTGCAAGAAAAGAACAAACCTGTATGTCTTTGATGGGTCACAGTAAGCCTTTTCAATCTCCTCATTGTTGGGTAGAGCTTTCCACTGCCTCCCCTCCTTCACCTCCCACTGGTAGGGCAGGGTGGAGTGGACCTTAAAGCACTTGTCTGAAACACCACACCTGGGTTATTCACTCTTTACAAATACTGTGAAATGCTGGCCTGCATTTGTGAACAGTACCAGCTGCAATGACCAATAAGTGTCAACTTTCAGCATGATGAAAGGCCATTTAAACACACCTCCCTCTTAAGATCTGGATTAAGGCTTGAATTAACAGATTTATCTTGACAAAATCCCCATTTCCTTACCGCCATGTATGCAGCTGCCCTTGACATAGTACATACATATCTCTGAGGAAAGATAAAGAAAAGGGCTAGTCAAGACAACATCGACTGTCACGCCAGTAGTTCAGGAAAAACATGTTCTGCCTCTACAGTAACTTTACCCCTCTGCAGCCCGCTGTCCGGTCCCCTGTTGTCTGCTGGTGTGGCCCTGGCTGAAGGCCGTTTGCGATTGCCGTGTTTTACCCGATCCTGCTGTCTCAGGGCCTCGATGTTGGCGTAGATGGTCTTGATGCGTCCGATAATGTGGTTGGGAATTCCTCTGTTCTGCAGGGTCTTCAGAGGATGGGGCTCGAAGAAATCGTGCGCCCGCGGACAGCTGCAGGCGCCGCGGAGATACGTCTCACAGATGTGCATCCTCCTGCAGTTCTCACCATCCGTGCACTTTCCATACTGTCCCACACCGTTGTTGTAGGAGTGACACACCTGGGGTGGGAGGTCACCAGGAGTACGATTATACCGTCAGGGAGAAATGATCACGGATGTTTGTTCTCAAATTCAATTCCAAGAAAATAATGTCGGGGGAGCAACCCTGACACCTGACGCCTGTGTTGAAAAGGTATTTCTCTAGTCAGTGCTGCCACCAGCCATTTTGGTGCCCTACACACTAGGACAGTGGTCTTCAACCCTGGTCCTCAGGACCCACTGTCCTGCATGTTTTAGATGTTTCCCTGCTCCAACACACCTGATTCTAATGCATGGGTCGTTATCTAGCTCTGAAGAATCCTGGTAAACGATCATGCATTAGAATCAGGTGTGTGGGAAGGGGGAAACATCCAAAACATGCAGGACAGTGGGTCCTGAGGACCAGGGTTGAAGACCACTGCACTAGGATATAATTATTTAAGATTATTTAATATATAATTGATTTACAACTTTTATCACCAGTCACAACACATTAGCAAAATAAGATATACTGCTCACTTACAGGGGGTAACAGTGAGCCATTCAGAAGCAACAAATTGCAAAGCTCTTCTCTGTCCAGGCCTTCCAAGCCATTTTCCCTCAAAACAGTAGCATTTTGTTCTGAGAAGAGGTCATGGCCGAAACGACACATCCCTCTGAAGTCAAAAGCAAATATATGTTATTGAAGGGGAATGTTCTCTTTCACTAACATCCACGCACACAAAGTATAGAAGTCACTCTGAAAGTAAATTACCCCCTAAACTACACATACACACACTTATTAACTCTTTGGAGAAAAACTAAATTCCATATCTGACCTACCTTTTGCAAACTCCAAGCACATAATGTTTGCATAGGTGTAAATTAATGCATCCATCACAGTTTCTGTCCATACACAGTCGAAGTCTGGTTTTTGCGATAACCATTTCCTCTCCGTCAACAACTTCTACACAAAACCTTTCTCTATCCAGAAGGATATGCTGCAACTCGGATTTTCGAATCGAATAGTTGGCCAATAAGTCATCCACAGTCATAGAACCATTATTCCTGCAGAGAAGCTGAATTACTGCAAACTCCATGGCGAACAGTTGCAACGAAAGTAGCCTATACTAAAAGAGGAGTAATCTTAAAAGAAATCGAAACTTATCCTATTGGTAAACACATGCCACACACATGACTAATACAAGATTAGATTAGATTCAACTTTATTGTGATTACACAGGTACAAGTCCAGGGCAACGAAATACAGTTAGCATCCAACCAGAAGTGCAAAACACTTATTAACAACAGAATATAATAATATAGGTATACTCAGAATATACATATTATGAACAGTATATACAGAATATACAGGGTATGTACAGATTCAATCAGGGTATGTACAGATTCAAATTAGACAAACAGAGATTACCGGGTAGCATGTATATACAGGTAGTGCAAATGATGCGATTGAACAAAAAGAACAGATGTGCAAAGTGAACAAAATGTTAACAAAATGTGCAGGTGGTGCAGTAACAGATGTGCAGATGTGTAAAATGGACAGATAGTGCAAATAACAATTCACATATGCAAGTGGTACAAATGTACAAACAGAATATGCAAATATAGGAAGGGGGGGGTTCTATGGGGGGGCGGGGGTTATATAGGGGGGCGGTGGTGTAGTGGAGTTCAGGAGTGACACAGTTCTGGGGAAGAAGCTGTTCCTCAACACGCTTTATATGCATATAACAGCATAATCTCCCAACCCAGTGTTATGTTGAATAGCCAAAGCTGGCTATATACGTGTTAATATCAAAATGGTAAATGTCATACACTAAATAGCATACAGTATTTGTTTATGTAACAAAATTCCACTTCGTATTGTATCACAGCGTTGCCAACTTTCAACAGTAGAGGGCGACACGTCATCAGCACACTGAGCACAGGCTGCGGGTGCTTCTAAATCACAACATTATATTATAAAGTAGCCTATTGTTATACTTCACTACAACGAATTATTACATTGGATGTGAGGTTGATGCCTTATCACACAACAGCTAATTCCGTATGTAAATACCCATGTGGGTATTAGACTTCGCCGTCCAGTGATTAAATAAATAGCATTCAGGATAAGTCACACACTACGGAAAAAAGAGTCGATATAGGCCCACAATTATTATTGTTTAAATCATTTTATGAACTCGTCGGACTACAACACAATATTTAAACTGCAGTTAGCCAGCTTCAACGTGATCAGCGCATTTCCTGATTCGGGGTTTCTCTTTAAGGGGGCTGGGCTCAATGCTGGGAATTCACGTCATTTCGCCCCGTTTACACCATAGACATTATGGTTTCTACATCCAGATCAATGATCAGGGACGGAGAGATGTCCGTCTGTCTGCTCCGTCTTCCAGGAAGGAATTAACATATGGGAATTAACCTGCGCGCTGCCGACATGTAGCGCGCACCGACAGGACAACAAAAGAAGTTTATTGTGTTTATGCAGTCATAATACTATGGAGACATCACAAATCCTTTGAACTTCTCCATCCTGCTGCGCTTTAATAATCCACACCAGGCGAAAGGTGTCGGGTTTGGGGGTTGATTGTCTTGCTTTATTTCCAAAGAGGAAGAAAAGGAAACACGCAAAAGTGCGAGGAAGACAACTAAACTGAGCAAGGCGAGAAATGTCCGAATCCCCGTCAATCCCAATAAAGGTATTGTGTTATCTCTAGAAAACCATCCTAAGTTTCTAGGATCCCGTGTGTTTTGTTGCTTGTCATCTGTTGCTGAAGGACGCGTTTTTCTCTAGCAGCCTTCCCGGTGAGTGCTGCGCGACTTTATGGATTTCGCTGAATCTTACACACCTGAGATACTCGTCACGACAGTTTCAAACATATCCGACATACATGTTAGCCAACGCATACTTTTCGTCTAATAAGTAGCTGCATGGTTAATGTCCCTTTTTGCACTCGTGTGAGCCTAACACAAAGCAGCGTGAACATCCTTGTAAGTGCACTGTTGTCACGGCCTTATTCTAGTACATAAGGCACTATCATGTTCTTTCCTATAATAAATATATATATATATATGCTATAAACTCTGATCGTCTATGGTAGGCCTAGTATACCCACAGATCTCAAGATCTGCAGGCTAATGTTTTGACGGAAATACAGAGTTTTCTCCATTCTTCTCTGGAAGTAGCCTAAGCAGTTATTTAGCCTAGGCAACATGTTTGTGACACTGAATCCTTCTGACTATCTTTCCCACATCCCACCGAGTGATCCAGTATGAGACCCCAACTGGCTCTAAGCCTCTACCGGTTTGAACTGCGAATGACCTCATCCTCATACTGTAAGGTGGACAATGTTCAACAAGCAATCCCGTTTGCAGAATACTGCAATACTTGCAGTGATACTGTCTAGCTTGTGGTCATGGTAGCCTTCTTACTCGGATGTTAGGGAGTATAGGGAAGTTGTGATCAGGGAGATTAAAAGCTTATTGCAACATTTCCACTGTGAGTTCCTGGTACACTGGGCTGCTTCTAGCATTGGTAGTCTCTGTTTGACTTGCTGAATGAATCACAATGCAATGTAGTCATGCATGCTTAAAGCCAAAGCCAAGTTATTCCTCCACATGGAATGCTATTGCATTTTTCCAGCATCCAATTAAGATGTTACTTTATTGCAATGTTCACAATGTTTCGCTGCCTTTTCACTTTGCACTCTGAGAGAAGTATGAGAATTAGGATTATACATTTTCACAAGATGTTTGGGCCTTGGCTCTTCCAGGTCTGTTTGTGTATCGCCGGTGACCCTGGCTGTGTTTGGGTGTGGGGCTGCTGACAGCGAGGTTTGTAAGGCGTGCTTTGTGTCTCTGTGCCTATTCATAGCAGGAGAGGAGCTCCTTCAGTCCTTCCGCAAGCCCCCTGCCAAACTCCACTTCCTCCCCCGTCCATGCTCCCGCAGCCAGGGCAGCCAGCAGAATGGAGGACGAGCCTGCCAGACTGCCCGCACACCTGCGTGAGTAACACACTCACACGCGCACACGGACACACCTACACGCATGCGTGAATACAGACACACCTACACACACACGTGAATACAGACACACACATGCTCCCCAGCTTCCTGGCTTAAAGGTGTCAGAGTGTGTGCAGGGTCAGCGACCTGGACTGCCCAGCTTCACAAGACTAGAACCAGGGAACTGGACTAGAACCAGGGAACTGGATTAGAACATACAACGATAGATAACATTGGAGCGCCAAACGGCATGATGATGTGACACAGTAAGCAGGCCACAGCTCAGGACACACACAGCGACACGGTAACCTGCGACACTGTAACCACACACACACGCACAAACACACACACACACACACACACACACACACACACACACACACACACACACACACACACACACACACCACAGGGGAAAATACATATCTAAATGAAGAACCTGTAGAAGGAGAGAAGGAAACAGTAGGAGCATTAGGAAGTGAAGACCAGGGCCGTCAGGACAGTGATGAATGTGTGGATTCGTCTGAGCAGGTGAAGGTTTCATGATGGGAGCCAAACCTCCACCCACCACATTTCACAAGACTTGCCAAATCCAGTTTGACAGCGGAAACAAGGAAGTACACATAAAAGGGAAGGAAAGAAGGAAGGAAGGAAGGAAGAAAAGAAGGATGTCAAACACAATGTGAGCAGACACTCCCCAATGTTGTGAGTGTGGTAAGGAGGTGGCGGCGGAGGGGAGGGGAGGGGGGGGGGGTGTTGGGTGTGGGCAGTGACACAGACACGTCCTCTGACATGGTTGCCTGCAGGTCTAAACAGGTCACTAACAGCAGCTCTACAGGTGGGTTTGGAGGCGTGCCATCATTCAAACGCAGTGTTTAAACAGGAGGCTGGCCTGCTTTGTGTAAGAAACCATCAATATTTAACCAGCTTTAAACATACTAGTCCTACTCAGTCTCAATGTAAAAAATAAAAAAAAAAAAAAAAAACTGCTGTCTTTTTATGGTGACGTCTGATATCTCCTGATAGAGAAGATAAATGTTGATGCACGTTGACCCTACACGGGAACCTCCCCCCTGCCTTCCAAGTTCCTTTTCCTCTTGTGTGTTGCCTTAGCAACACACCAGTTCCATAGAAGACCTGTGTTTCTATTATTTAACAAATAATTTTCCTAATTAATTCCTTTTGAGGAGATTAGGTTGCTTGATTGGTCTGTTGATAACCGCTTCTTGTTCTCCACTACTGGCATATCTCTGCCTTACACTCTGCGTTATACCTTCTTCTGAAACCTTTCTGTTCTTTAGCTGTGTGTGTCTGTTGTGTCGAAAACGCTCCCTTTATTCAGTCATCACTTCTTCTGACATTGATCCAGCACTTTATTCACACGGAGACAACCAGTAACTTGCCTGCATCCCTCCCCCTCTCCCCTGCTCCACTAGCTGCATGTACAGCCTGTTGTGCTGTGAGACAGTTCAGCCAGTAACCCCACATTCAAAGAGAATGTGTCCTCAGGGAAGGAAAGGAAAAGGGAGGGTGGGGGGCGGGGGCGGGCGGGCGGGCGAGGAGAAAGAAAGAGACGGAGGAAGGGAGGGAGGAAGGGAGGAAATTGCAGTGTGGGCAGAAATCCGCCTTCTCCATTTCCTGGGGAGGAAGTGGATTAGATCAGGGAGAGAGAGGCAGCCAGCTCCTCACCATGAAAGAATGCTGCTTCATTTAACCTCTTATAGGTGGGGAACACAACCTCCTCCTCCCCCTGCCCTGTATGAGAAGGAGGTGCAGGGGGAGGAAGAGGAGGTGAAGCAAGACTGAAACCAGTTGGAAGAGGGAACAGGGGTAGGAAGGAGGGGGTGCAGAGGGTGGTGAAGCTGGAGGAGCAGGAGGAAGAGGAGGAAGATCTTTGGATTCAGAGTGATCCTGTCTCCTATGCTCCTCCTCACCTGCTTCTCCAGCTGTGAGGAGGTTTGCTGCACCACGTCACGAGCTGGTCATTCATACCACAGGAACAGGAGCTGACAGGTCAAAGTCTAGGAGCAGGCTCATTGAACATTTACATGTGAGGAGTAGTTCCACGTGGAAACTAGGTTCTCTGGTTAGACAGCTGAAGATAAGCCTGTTGATGGCTGGCTGGCTGGCTGGATCCCATAGTTAATAATCTATATATAAATCGCATTTCCCCTTCCAGCAGAGTTTACTGTGTTCTGTGTGTGTACTGTGTGTGTGTCACTGTGAGCTGTGTAGGTGGATGCTGCTGCTGTGATAAAGAGTTTGTCTTTGTACAATACAACAAACCTTAATGTGATACAGTAAACACCCTGACACACACAGTCTCTCAGCCTATGTCTCCACTTCTCTGCATCTTTTCATTCATTTTGATTAGGATGTAGGACCTATACAGACATGACAAGCAGAGGTTTACAATGCCAACGTTACCTAAACAAACCAGCTGATCAGGGTGATTAGTAGGATATGTGCATGGGTGCTGTACGTTCAAGTATGCGTACAGCTTGCACAATAACGGAGGTGATGATTTATCTCTTGTCATTCAGATCCTCTCACAGTGGCTGTGTGTCGGTCTCTAAGTTATGCATGGAGAGACAGCAATGGGGCGAGGGTTGTAGTGGAGATCAATGCAGCATTGTTGGTTTGGCAGTTGGAAGGCTGATAGTGTGTTGTATGGTTGTGTGTTTGGAGCCCGTGGGTGGGATCTGGCTTGTAGCATGCTGTGATTGGGCACTTTTCTCTGAACGCAGGCCTAAATGAGCCTGCCGGCAACAGGTTTGGTTCAAATGAACTGCTTGGTGTGTATTATAGGGTTTGATGTCTCTTTTAGTCTCTCTTTTATTCTATAAATGTCTGTGCCATTTAATATAGGTGTCTCACTATGTAAACAGGGCTGTTTGTGTGTGCGTGTGTGCGTGCGTGCACGTCAACCTATCTGAGGGGAAATTTCCTGCCCCTGGAAGCAGCTCTCATCCTCAGGAATTTCCTGAGTGGGCAGACAGCACTTCCTGAATAAATGTTGTTGTTTTTTTTTCCTCTCCCTCTCTTTTCTGCTCTGAAAGGGAAACTGTTCTCACATGCCAACGGCCAAACTGAGAGCAGCCTTCTGTGCATCCTGTTCACAACCGACTCCACATGTCACCATGGGGTGTGTGTGTGCGCATGTGTCTGTGTGTGTGTGTGTGTGTGAGCGCTAAGTATTATGTTAAAAAATATATTCTAATACAACAGTGTGTGTGTGAGCGCTAAGTATTATATAAAAAAATATATAATAATACAACATTAAAGTTTAGTATTTTTTGTTGTTTTCAGATAGTAAACTCAGATAGTAAAGTAGTATGTTTTACAGTCACAATAGTATGCAAGTAAAGTCCCCTAAAATGTATCCTGCTTAAACAAAGTGATATGACCGTGGAACACGTGGATGTGCTATATCTTCATGTACAACACTCCACCTCACAAGAACAGTTCAGAAAGGGTGACCTGCATTCCCATTGGTCTGGAATGATGATCATATACAGCAGCCAGGCAGCTGGCTGGTGGTAATGAGGCAAAGAGCTGTTTGCTGATTTTGTTGACGATAATTTTGGGGTGTTCTATACAGCTTGTTTTGAAAAAAGCTGCTTTAAATAAATCCCCATATGCCTTAGAGATACCTGCAGTGTTACAGTGTGAAGGAGGGAGCGATATCGCCAGTGTTACTGAGCCCCTGGAGAGAGGGAGAGAGGGGGAGGGGGGAGGCAGAGAGGAATAGACAGTTGTTGATTTAGCATTTGATGGCAATTTCCTTTTCTGAACATGGAACTTCTCGGAATGGGAACTATTTACACAAGAACTTGTAGAACACTGACAGGTGCCAGCTTGCCACCCTTCAGGTTCTGTCCCCCCCCCCCCCCCACACACACACACACACACACACTCTCCTATCTCAGAATACACCCACCTATTAAACAGAAAACTGGTTGTGCTACTTCCCTGTAATGTTTGATTGCTGACTGGTTTTATGATTGTTGTGACTGGAAGTCCAGAGCAGGTTGGACCTGAACAGAGAGGGGGAGAGAGGGGGGGGATGGGGAAAGAGAGAGACATTGAAAGAGAGTGCGAGAAGGGGGAGGAGAGGCGATAGAAATGAGACAGAGAGAAGGAGAGAGGAGAAGGAGAGACAAGAGTTGTGAGTGAAAGCGGGGGTGTGAACAGAGGAGATGTGTAAAGTGTCACACTCGCATGGCTCTGACTCACTGAGACCACAAGGTCATTGCCATCCCTCCTCCCCCTCCTCCTCCTCCCTCCCTTCCCCCTTCTTGTCTCCTCCACTTTCTCCTAATTCTCCTCCCCCTCTTCTTTTTCTCTTCCGCCTCCCGTTCTCTCCTCGTTCACCTCTGTTTGGTTTACGGAAAAGCTTTTTTTAATGGACATGGAACGCCCCATGTCAGGCCTAATCAGGAGAAGGAAGCAGGAGGTGTGAGAGTTGAAGGGAAGGCTGCTGTCCAGTCTTTCAGACACATGGCTGTTTCTGTCCTCGCTGGCTGAGCAGCTCGCAGAAGGTACCGTTTCCTGACTCGGCCGACATGAGGCAGCAGCAAAATGAGAATGGGGACATTGTTTCCTCGTGTCTTTAGTTTGTTTGAGGGGAAGTTGGGGTGGGGGTTGTTGGGGGGCGGGGGCTTCTGTGTGTGTGTGTGTGTGTGTGGGGGGGGGGGGGGGGGGGGCTTCTGTAGGCCAGCAACGAAATAAGATACTAGTGATCTCATCCCTTCTCTCCTTCATTCATCCCAAGTGCTTGCAAGTTGCCTTGGCAACTGTGTGTGTCTGAATGTATGAGAGTGAGAGAGAGAGAGATAAAAAAACTGAAAGATAGAGAATGAGAGAGAGAGGAACACAGTGAGTAGAGAAGCTGAGAGAGCGGGGCTTGTGAATCCACAGAGTAAAATGATGTGTCATCAGAGGATTTGGAGCCCACGGTTTAGTCAAGGGCCCCAGGGTTCTGCTGGTCGTGCCTGAGTGTCTCATCCACACACACACACACACACACACACACACACACACACACCAACATGGGAACCAAAGCAGGTGTCCAACAAATACCCTGGTGAAAGGGGGCGAGGCTGAAATTGAATTAGTCTTGTATACTGTGTATTAATATGTGTCAGATTCCCTCACATGAGACATGGTGAAAGATGTTCAGTTGAACAGGGTTGGAGGGGGGCTGTGAGGTGTATCTTTTGATTTTTCCCTCCCATCCATCTCTGTGGGCATCTGTGTGCTTACTGAAGTTCTTCATCCCTTTTTCCATTCTCTTCTTCCCACCTATGTTTGCTGCATGTATTCTCCCTTCTTCTCTCACTCTCGCTATTCTCTCCTTTTTCATCCCGTTTCTTTTTTTCCGCCTCCCTTCCAATGTATCTAACCCTTCTCTCTCCATCGCTCTCCCTGTCATCCCACTCTCTTCCTCTCCCCTGCTGTCTCCCTCCAGTCTTCCTCTCTTCCCTCTCTCCTCCCTCATCCCCCTCTCTCCCTCCCACTTGAGCTCTCCCCCCCCCCCAGCTCTCTTCCTCTCTCCGTTCTTCCTCACTCCCTCTCAGTACTCTTCTCTGCCCCCTCTCCCCCTGCCTCCCCCTCTCCTCCCCACCCTCCCCCGTCTTGCTGCTGACTGTAGATGAAGCCCTCGCCCCCTAACCTTACAGCAGGAAGTTTCCTGTGCTGAAACAGAGCCCACGCTGGAACTCTTCCTGCCAAAGTGCGTTGTGGGACACGTTTGTTTGGCCTCCCTTCCTGCTCCTCCTTTCTTCCCCTCCTCCTCCTCCTCCACCTCCCTCGTTCCTTCCTCCACTGGGCCCTGTGCAGATGGCTGGGTCCAGCCGGCAGGCCGGATCTCTGAGGGTTTTGGCAGAGAGGTACCTCTTTCTGACGGCCTCTCTCTTTCTCTCCCCCTCTCCCTGTCACTATCCTTCTTTGTCTTCTCCCGTTTCTCTCTCTCTCTCTTTCTTTCTCTCTCTCTCTCTTTCTCTCTCTCTCTCTCTCTCTTTCTTTCTCTCTCTCTCTCTTTCTTTCTCTCTCTCTCTCTCTCTCTCTCTCTCTCTCTCTCTCTCTCTCTTTCTCTCTCCAACATCCCGGGAGAGGACAGGACAAACCACAGAAAGTTTTGACCCCCCCCCCCACCATCCCAAAATAAAAACAACTCTCTGTGTGAATCACAGGGTCTAGATAGAGGTCACACTCAGAAGACAGCCACAGCTGCTCCATGCATTTGACTCTCTTTCTGAAGACCTTTCTTTGGTTGTATGACCAAGCCATACTCAGGTTGGCACCATACGGTTCCCCTTCCGGTTAGAAGTCTGGAGATTGTTCACCTGTGGGTCATATGATCTCTGGTGTGTGTGACTCACCTGCGATGTCTGCCTGTTCCAGCTGTGACACCACAGGGGGTCGATACTGGACCTGCCTCAGAGGCCACACTCCTGACGACCTAGCCCTGACTCTTATCAAAGGCCTGCGTCACTGTCTTTGTCCGTGCGGGGAGGAGGAGGGTGAGGGGGGGGAGGTGACAGGAGAGGGGGGGAGGGTTAGGAGGAAATGGGAAGCTGACAATCTATACAGCGTTTCGTTTTATATTGATCGCTACTCGTGAAAACTTCCTTTGTTTGGCGGGCGTGGGGGGAAGCGATCGCTCGGGGGGTTCCGATTACTCGTGTGACAGTGACAAGGAGCGTGCGCCGCCGGGCCAAAGATAACAGCTGTCCTGCCTGGAGAGGAAGTGTACGAGGGGAGGCGATAACCGAGGGAGCGTGAAATGATTACCCTGTGTAGCGCGTGGGTGTGACAGTAGCGTCTAATGTTGGCTCACTCGCACACAGACCGTCCCTGGCCTCTGACCACCCAAACACTGGTAGAACTCCATGCGTCTGAGCCTATGTTCTGCTGTACTTTCTAGAAACATCTATGGCACAAATTTGGAAAGAGATTATGGGCTGGCTGGGTTGTCACCCTTGTTATCATCTCTTTGCCAACTGTATTGAGGCTTCCAAACTTCTTATGCTGCAGAGGTAGAATACATACCTGTAGGTTACCTTTAGCAACTGAACCCTGGCAAAATATTCTTATTAATGATTAGCAATTCGACAAAAGGCTTTGACTGGTGAACATTTCACTGAATCGTATTCAGTTGTTGTTCTTGGTTGTTCACAAAGTTCCCCAGACAGGACCTGTAGCTGAAACGGCATCAGGCAGCTGAAGGCTCTGTTCAGAATGTTGCTGTCTTTACCTGCTGACAGGAAAAAACCCGTCTGTTTAGACCTGAGGGTGAGAGTCATCTTGAATCCCTCTGCCAGCCCTCAGTGTGTGTGGCTTGCTGATCCACTAAACCCGGCTGTGATCTGGTAGGCATGTCAACATGACTGCAGACACTGCTAATGATGAGGATGGTGTGTGTGTATTTTATGTCAACATGTTTTAAAATGTCCTTGTTATCTCTCTTTCTCTGTATTTCTCTTTTACTCTTCTCCTTATTGCTTTTCTCCATTTCTTCATTTACTCCACAAATACATTTCCTCCCCTCCTCAACCGGTGGTCTCCATCTTTAATCGTGTGTCATACCTCCCTCCTCACACTCTCTTTTCCTCTCCCCTCACCAAACCCCCCCGTTTCGCTTTTATCTCGGCTTGTAATTTCCTTTCCTTTCTCTCGCTCACTTTTTCTCCACCACGTCTGCCTCTTTCCTTCCTGTCTCCTTCCTGTTGACTCTACCCCCTGTCACCCCCATTTCCTCCTCTCTCTCCTTCTTCTCACATCCCCCTTTGTTTCTTTCTCTTCATCTCAACATCTCTCCATTTTCTCTTACCCCTCTTCTTAACTCACCTTCTCTCTCTCATCTCTCAACTTTTCCCCTCCTTCTTTTCTTCACTCTCTTCTTTCTTTTTCACATCTCTCTTCTTCCCCTACTCCCCCCTTCTCTATTCCTCTACCTCCTTATCTCCTCTCACCGTGCTCACTGTTTCCTCTTCCCCTCTCCTCCTCTCCCCCCCCTTCCCCCTCTGTCTCCACATCCTCCCCCCACATCCTCCTTATCTCCCCTCCTCCTGTCCCCCTTTCCTCCTCTGCATATCCTCCTCACACTTTTCCCTCTCTCCCCCCCCCCCCCCTCCCCCCCCTCACAGGCCTACAGCCAGTGTTCTGGAACAGAGAGGACGTTAGCCAATGGCTACGCTGGGCCGAGAGGGAGTTTGCCTTGAGGCCAATCAACAGTGGCTCCTTCCAGATGAATGGCAAAGCCCTGCTGCTGCTCACCAAGGAGGACTTCCGTTACCGGTCTCCCCACTCTGGTACCTCAACTCTTAATGCCCCTAGTCCTAGTAACTGCTTGCATTATCTGTATTAGTTGGTGTAGATCCTCATTCATCCAGGATCTTTAATACATCATTAGGGTTAGGGAGATTAGGTTGTGTGTGTGTGATTCTTTTACTTACCTTAGTTTACTTACCTTTTACTACACCCCCTATCCCTGGAGCAATTCCACACAGACATTTACACAAACACACACTCATAGACTTGTGGAATTATTGACTTGAGAGGAACAGGGTTTTTTATGAATGTGAGAAACATTAAAGTGACAGTTTATAAGTGAAAGAGAGACAATAAAGCAGACCAACAGGCAGATAGACAGGCAGACAGGCAGACAGGCAGGCAGGCAGGCAGCTGCTGAGAACAGACTGCTGTTTATCTGTGCCGTTGTTTAGTAGAGGAAGTAGAGACCCGTCGGGTAAACGGTCTAACAGGAAGTACAAACCGACCTTAACCGTCACCTGGTAACAACCAGGAATTTCCCTTGCCGCTTTAACTGTAGCTGCAGGACAAGAAAGTGAGAACTGAAAGAGGTGTGTTTTTGTGTGTTTGTGTGTGTGTGTGAGTGTGTGTGTTCCTGCAGTGTATTTACTTCCTTTATAAGAACCATTTCCTTGACGGGAAGCCTTTTTAAAGTTCTCCTCACAATAAGCGTGTTTATACAGTGAATCTCTTAAACGTTCCTAAACACTGGCCCAACACTAACTCACTGTTAACCAGGATTGCGGAAGCAGGATTTAACATCCAGACTTGCCCTGAAATTCTAATTATCATGAAAGCTGTTTCTTTTCTAATCATTACCTTCTGTCAGAACAAGCTGTGACAGAACCCGTAAGGTTAAGACCAGGGCTGCCTATAGGTTTTCACTTGAACCTCCTCTTACTCATCCATCTGCTAATTATCAGATGTGCTGGACTGAGGTAGGTTAGTTCTCCAGTTAGTTATCTCTCCAGAAACAGGGTTGGAATGAACTCTTCCAGTGTGGTAACTCTCTGGGAGCAGGGTGAGGCAGTCCTGCCCTGGACTGCTACTTCAACGAAGAAGGGACTTGTCTGCACTCTCTGTAGCGGTTCACATACAGAACCACAGAGTGTAGAGTCTTAACCTTAGGGAAGGGATGTGAAATTCATAAAAAGGATTTTCCTAATGTGGATTTTGCAATTCTTTTTTTTGGGGGGGGGGGGGGGTGGGGGGGGGGGGTGGGGGGGGGGGCTCCAGCAAGTCATGACTTGGGTCTTGGGGTTTTCAGGCCCAGCTTCCTGGTCAGAATACAGAAGCAGACCCTGACCAACTATGATGTGTGTGTGACGATATTTGTTGCGTAACTTCCTTGTTATCTAGAAAACACTACTTTTTACCAGAACAAAAACAAATCTGTCCGTGAAGGGGGTTAGATATGTGGGTGTCTGCATGCATGTTTGTGTGCGCAGTAATGCACAGTATGTGTACCACCAAAGGGGGAGAATACATTGACATCTGACCCTGTGCGTCTGTAGGGGACGTCTTATACGAGCTCCTGCAGCACATCCTGAAACAGAGGAAGCCGCATGTCTCCTACCCCCCCACCTACTTCCCAGGGAACTCCTTCCACTCGCTGGCAGAGGGAGCTGTTCAGCAACAGAAACTTGAAGGTAGGACTTCAGGCTGTCCACATGGCCCCAGTGGACACGTTCATCTTCAAACAACGTACAGTCTACTGTGGCGTGTGTGTGTTTGTATGAATTTTCTGTGAGTCTAGTATGTCAAAAGGCATCCCAAAAATGAGTATGATTATCATAATTTTGTGTTACGTTTATGATGAAAGAGTAAATACAGTAGCCTTGGGCCTGCAGGATTATTTTTTTTGTATCCAACACCAGTTGTTAGTAATCTTCTAATCTTATCAAGCAGCTCATTGCTAGTATAAGGAGGCCAGGGTTTAGGTTGGAGGGTAAACCCCCAGGGTTAGTGTTCTCCAGGAAGTGAGTGGGGCCTGCTCAAGTAGAAACTACACTGCACTCTAATACAGAGAGATGACACAGGGTCTAATGTGATCATCACCATTAATGAGGGGATCTGGATGCTGGTTTAGATCATCAGAACGTGTTTTTAATAACAACAACAAAAATAGTGTCCCTGGATGTTGTAGAACTCTGATTAGGTGCCTTCCGGCACATCAGTGAATCCAGAGAGACTAACAGGCACCAAATTATTTTCAGAATCATAAAATATGGATTGTGCCCGAATCTCAGTGCTTCCCGTTAAACGTTTACAGAAGACTGTGTTTCCCGGTACAGTGGCTACTTGGTATTCATACTGTGCTCTCAGCCTATTCAGACAGACCTTCCTGTAGCATAATTAAGTAGACCGTAGTTACTGTACAGAGATGTAATTGCAAATAGCTACCTACACACATATATATATATGGTCATGTTTACTCTATATAAACAGTATATATGTGTGAATGTATAAAGTGCACACACAGATCTGTGTGCGTGTTGGTGTGTTTACACTGTGACTGAGAGAAGAGAGCCTTCTCTCTCCCCACCAGTGGTACTTTGGACTCCAGTCGGGCTTGAGGGAAAAATGTGCTGTGAGGGAGCGATGCCCAGCAAGAGAGGGAGGCAGAGAAAGGGTGTCCGAGACAGAGTGTGTTGACAGACAAACCTGCTCCACCAGGAAACGCAGCCTCTGTATTTACTCAAGCGATTGTATAAAAGTTCCTTGTCAATAGCTGGGGAAATGATTGGCTTTGCCATGACCCAAGCAGAAATGTACTTTCATGTGGACTTGGTGAGGCTCTGCTACTTAGACATGGTCACAGCACATGGTCTGTGTCTTCTGTAAATGTTCTGCAGATTACTGTGTGATGGTAAAGACAGCCATGGTTAAGGCCTGGAATCTACTGTGTTGATCTTTCCCAACCAGTAGAGGGCAGTCTAAGCTTAACAAGCTGTATCTTGACATGATTGTAACGTTTATGTATGGGAATCTATGGACATCTAGTGGTTTGGTAGGTGATGCGTGCTGAGGTGAAATCTATAGACACAATTACCAATTAACCATTACCAGAAAAGCTTAATGCTCCCTCTTGTTTTCTCGCTCCCACCAGAAACGGTACGACGGGCCCCGCGAGGTACAGAGCCCCTCCCCCAGCACCCGCCCACCATCGAGCTCCGACACCGATCCCGCTCGCCTCTGGCCCCCGCCCTCAGACGCTCGCCTCCGGAGCCCGCTCACCATCGCCCCGCCCCCGAGGACCCCCTCCAGGCGTCCTCCCAGCTGCCTGACAGCAACCACCACCTGCCCGAGGACCTATACCCCCTCTCCGTGTCTCCAGCCGCCCCCAACGGCCGCTGTGCCACCCCCCGCGAAGCCCCCTGCCCGGGCAGCCCCGGCATCCAGGATGGCCCCCCGCCCCGAGTCATCCAGCTCATGCCCAGCGCAATCATGCATCCCCTTTTGCTCAGCCCGGGGCGGGGGGGCGGGGCCGGGGACTTTCGACATGGGCGAGGCGTGCCCCCTCCCCAGCTTCCGCATGAGAACGGGCGGGAAGGGAAAGGTCTTCCGCACCACCAAATCTCCCTGATGCACCAGCAGCAGCAGCAGCATAACCTCGGCCACCAGGAGGAGCTGTTCAGGAACCATCACGTCATCGTACCCATCTCTCCCCCGGAGGAGCAGGCCATGCCCATTGGACGGATAGCAGGTGGGTACAATCCTGGAGAGATGAGTATGGAGTGGACATGGAGTGTTGGGGGACGGAGTTAGGAAAAGATGGAGAGGGAGAAAGACACAATGTAAGGGACATGGATTCCAGTATTTGTGCCTCATTGTTGAACACAGTAAGAGCCTTGATGACTCTGCTGTCTCTATATAAGATTTTCCACCAGCAATGACCATAAGTTAAAATCCTCATCAGTCAGAATGTTCAGAGGTCACCAACAGCAAGTGACCGTCATGTTTTTGTGGTGTGTGTGTGTGTTCCAGACTGCCGGCTGCTGTGGGACTATGTATATCAGCTCCTCTCAGACACACGGTACGAGAACTACATTCGCTGGGAGGACCCAGAGACCAAAGTCTTCCGTATCATGGACCCCAATGGCCTGGCTCGGCTCTGGGGCAACCACAAGGTAACCTAGCGATGAAATACCGGTGTACCCTAGCAACAGGTTACCAAAGCAATCTTTCAGGAGGGTGGGAGTTTAAGCTATAGAAAAATATTATATGATGTTTCCTGTTACAGAATAGGACCAATATGACCTATGAGAAGATGTCTCGAGCACTGAGGCACTACTACAAACTGAACATCATCAGGAAAGAACCAGGCCAGAGATTGCTCTTCAGGTGAGGAAGCAAAAATTGCTGCTGTGACTGTTCATGACACAACACAGCAGCTGTTAATGTGTATAACAATGATCTGTTTGTGTGTGTGTGTGTGTGTGTGTGTGTGTGCGCGCCTGCATGTGCATGTGTAGGTTCATGAAAACCCCAGACGAGATTATGAGTGGACAAACTGACAGGCTGGAAAACTTGGAGTCTGACACGGACGATCAAATCTATATCAAAGAAGAATGCTGAGGGATTCTGGGTAAATGAAGTCCCCCTGATTTAAAACTACTGCAGCCGCTGATGCCTTCCAGAAGCAGCTCGAACAATCCTTTTTCAACCAAGAGAGCCTGGATCTGTCCTCTGTCCTACACCCAGAGAGGTCCTTTGGGGGTTTCCCCTTTCAAGATTGCCTTTAAGACTTTATAAGATTTTATTCTCCTGCCAAATGTTTTTTTTTTTTTTCTGGAGGAGCAAGTGATACCTTGTCTTTACAAGACATTTGAGACACATTCCTGTTTGCCCTCCTTTCCAATAAACAGCAAATCCAATCAGGAGGAACTCTTCATCCCACTATTTGTTGATTTTTCTTTCTCCCTCCTGTGCATTAAACAAAGTTTTGCTCTTTGTGCAAAATAAAGACAGGTGTGTCTGTATCTAGAAACGTTTCCAAGACAGAATAAACTTTTTTGATCAATTTGTCTTTCATTATTGTTATTAATTAGAAGGGTGGATTAATCCAAATGAAAACGCCTCAGCAGCTCTAGTATTACATGGTCTATAGATGGGTTACTCGTCAGAGCAATTATGAAAGTGCCCTCATGGTGGCGGTGTTGCACTACTTGATGACAGCATACGTACCTGAACCCTGTGTCATACAACTATCATGGGACAACATAGACAATTAGGTGGATAGAGTTATAAATCAACTACAAGTATCCCAATATACCTGCGAATGCAGCAGCTATATTATTTTTATGCAACGTAAATTGTTCAATAAAATTGTGACATCATTCCTTTGCGAGATTGTAGATAAACCTAACAGGCAAATTCAGGTGCAACATGTTCTGGATCAATCCAACCCATTTTCGCATGGCTGCCAATTAATCATTGGTTCAGTGACACCTTTCCGATAAAACCCTTACTAGTCAATATAATTTAAGCGGTAAAACAATGAGCTGAGATGATCTCCAATGCCCAGGTCATTCAGAGAGGCTGGACTTGGATTTAACTCTGCATTAGTGCCTGGTGGTGGGGTGTCTCTGTGATAAAGCAGTGCCACGCTGTGCGTGCAGCTCCACTCTGGAAGCACGCGGTGGGGTGCAGACTAGAGAAGCAACTAGAGAACAAGTCTGGACAATCTTACCTCGATTTGAACCTCATAATGCCATAATTGTACGTGCCGGATTCCCCGATTGATTCTGTTCTCCTGCCAAGACTGACAAAAAAGAAACTATTATACCAAATCTCCCAGACTTAACAAGTAAAGTGAGGGCACACTGGAGTGTTATAGGACGACCGCAGAAAGCGTCTCTCCATAGGAGGGTGGGAGTTATACTCTGAGTATATTTTTGGGGGTGTTTCTGACATAGAAGACAGCATTTTTGTATTTTTGTACCATCTTTGACCGCAGCAAGACAAACCTGAACCCCACGGATGTCGTTGGTTGACAGACACCCAGTTGGGGTTGAGAGGCACCTATGGATTAACAAGCAGCAGTAACACCTTGGAGGGCGAGAGGCGCGCGAGGGGAGCGGATCAGCAGGTAGGAGGCACGAGGTTCTAATGTGAGATCCGGCACTGAATCCACTTCAGAAAACTAACAGGACCGGGTTTGCTCATTCGCAAGAAGCGATTTACTTGGCATGACATCAATATCGAGTCAGGTCTGAAATAATTACAGCCATAATGAGTCAGACTGCTTTAATCTTGATTTCCGGGCACAGCAGGAGTTTAATGGCCAGTCAATCGTCCTCATCTGGGGAAAGTGCAGCTCCTTACTGTACAACCTACTAACTTGACATCTTTCATCGTTGAAACTAGTTGGTCTCCCTTAAGGAATTAACCATGTAGATATGGTTAAATATCTCTTTAATACAATGAATTGGCTACTGATAAACTGTGGTATAGTTTAGGACATTTATACTAATAATTGAATTGAACGAATGTATCAATTGCCCACAGTTGTTTTTTTTTGCTCCAGTTTTCCATAAACTGCATTACACAGAACAGTAGACATTGCATTATCTTTTCTACATCTCAGTCATTTTGCGGACAGTTTCTCCGAAACCACATAAAACAGTGAATGTTGTATGAAGGATAAGAAGGGCACATAGTTCTATAGGAATTTGGTGCAAACTAATGGTAAAGTATAGACCATAAAACAGATGAGCGTTCAGGAATACGTCAATTTGATGTCAAGATGAGTAAATTAAGGCTTCAGTATTCTCATAAACGTCAACTGTCTCATTATTAGGCACTCACATCACTTGGAATCTCTTGACTTGATTCACTGTCATCTGACCCTATCAAAATGAAGTGACATTTTAACGAGGGCACAATCACATAGACACAATGATTGGAAGAGTGCTGAAGACACACTTCCCAGCCAGGTCTGTCATCTGTTAGGCTCTTTCTCCCACCAGACTGGTCATACTGATGGTGTCAACGAGGAACTCCCCCCACCCCCCCACCCCCCAGGAACACGGTGCTAGGCGCCAACTGTCTGGCCAAGCCTGGAAAGGGAGAGCTTGTGTGTGTGTGAGTGTGTGTGTCTGTGTGTGCGTAGGTTCATGAGGGAGGAAGGGACGATTCGCCAATGTCACCTCCCGGTCATGTCACACACCTCCTCCATCATCCCCAGCTTCCCCATTGATCCAGGAGGAGACACCCTGGCCTCCTGTCCTGCAGCTCCTGCCCAGCCTCCCTCCCTCTGGCTGGGGGGCAGAGCAGTCACCACAGGACAGGTGGGGGACACTGAGCCTGTGTGGTATTGACCAGGACACTGAGCCCATGAAAGCCTGGCAGTCAGTGGAGGGATTTCATGAGGCATATCCAAGTCCCTCTTCCTCCTGTGGCAGTTTAATAAGTACAGCATGTGAGGAGTAAGGGCCTGTCACCAGGTCACCAGAGCGTTGCCAGGAGACTTGGGTGGGGGCTGGTGCGGGCATCACCAGTCATCGAATCAATCTTTTCAAAGGTTTTTATTTTCTGAACTTCAAATAGCAGATTGAAGGGAACCTTGAGGTGGGAGGACAAGATGTTGTGTAGGAATGACCAGTGCATTCCAGGTTCCTCCAGAGCCCTATGTGACCCCCTGTGTTACTCCCCATTCTGCAAGTCTATACAATTTTAGCATTTTATTCATTTAGTAGAAATAAAATGAAAAGTGCAGAATTCCAACAGTGGCTCATACAATGGAGCGGTGTGCAGTTTGACCAGGCACAGTGCAATAATAATTTACCGGTAATCTCAACTCCAATGTTACGTCATCTGGATGGTTTGACAGTGACAGCATGATTCCTGAAGTCAAACATCACATTGTCCTTTACAATGGCCCTGGTCAGGGTCCATGTTCCAGTTATAGGACATCTGTCTTCCTGGTGTCTGAACCACATGGAGGCAAAGCCTTTCACTGTTCATGTCTGGCAGTCTTAGACGAAGGTAGACTGCTCTACTGACAGTGGATGGACTGTGTGACCATGGAACCAGGATAAATGATAGCCCCTAAATCAAATGTGCTTTGTCTTGGAAACCCTATCGAAATATCCTCAAGGAGCCTATTTGGATCTAAATAGAAAATGATGTCCACACAAAAACCTTTCTCAAGAAAACATTGGAAATCAAACTGATTCTCCGATAACTAGAGATCTATCTCAGAAAAGTCCTTCAAAGGCACATGGAAGTGGCAGTGCTGTCTTTGTAAGGGTGAGTGGTGTCTGATGACGGCTCCCTGAGTGTCCCTCACTCAAGCAGACACAGCCCCCAGAAGGTCAGGGGCTTCATGGCTGTCCTGTTGTTGTCATCCCTCAAAGAATATCACAATTTGTTTAGGAAATTGCTGTCTGATTGGCACCTACTGTGACTTTGATGTGAATCAGAATCTCTCGCCCCTCTCCCCCCTCACACCGCTGGCTCCCTATCTTCTATTCTTTTTGATCTTGTTCTTTTAAATTGACGTCAAACAAATTCAACGGCCACAGAATAAAGAGTATGTGATCACCAAATGACAGAACAACAGAATACTCCCCAAATCTTCCTCAGACACCCATGCCCATACATAGACCCCCCAACACACACACACACTTATCACTCTCTAAACAGTCTCCTTTCCTTTAAATGAATCCCTTCCTTACATACAAACTCTAGCTCACTGTACCGTTTTGTTTCTCTCCCCTGTTTCTCTATCCCTCCTTCCCTCCATCCCTTCCTCTATCTCTAACCCTTTCTTTCTTTCTTTCTTTCTTTCTTTCTCTCTCTCTCTCTCTCTCTCTCTCTCTGTGTCTCTCTCTCTCTCTTTCTCTTTCTCTCTCTCCTTTTCTCCCTCTCCATCATTATGTTTACCTGTTTGAAATGTTGGCTGCTGGCCTTGTTCTGATCCATGTGTATGCATTCCGGAACAGCAACATTTCCACCGGTGTTTGCCACAGAAGCTGAAAGTCTTTGTTCAACAGCTATTTAACAAAACATCCATGTGAAGTGGCACATAGAGACGACACACCCAGAGACATCCCCACATGCACACACAGACACACAATACTTACACATACTACCACACACACACACACACACACACACACACACACACACACCACCACCACACACGGCCACCCACACCTAGTTAGAAGTCTTGTTAGGTCTTTTAAATTCATGTCTTGCGCATTGTGCATTTCACTGTTTAATCCGACGCAAGCACAACTGGCTTTGGTTGGTTGCACACAAATCAACTCAGCACAATTGGGAGTTCACATTGTGAAACAGAAATGGATACCAAATTACCCCACGCTCCAAATAATTTCCTTATTGTCTTAACTCTGATTGGCCTGGAGTAAATCGAAATTGGTCGCTTATTGTAAGTCCTTCTGCTGGTCGGTGATCATGATGATGATGACCGTGGAGGGAGAAAGCGTGTGATGGTTCAGAGAGCTTTGTGTTAGAAGTTTATTACTGCTAATATTGACTAACTAGCAGGGTATGGATTGAAAAAAAAGAACTCTTCATGCTTCAAAACCTCCCCTTGCTCAAATCCTATTTTTATGCAAACCACTCAACATTCTACATACTGCCCACAGCAGCCTTTTCTGTCTCCAATCTTGCATATGTTCTCTCTTTCCTCTTTCTCTCCCGCTCACTTTCTCTCTTCCATCGCTCTTTGTCTGTACCCCCCACTTCCTCCCCCCTCCCCCCTCCTCCTTCTCCATACTGAGCAGCCCTCTACTTCTCTATCATCCTGTTTCACCGTGCTGGTCCGTCTCTCAGCCTTGTGTGTGGCCCAGTGGCTGCAGCATCTTAGCAGGGCCAGACACAGCGGCCCACTGCTATAACACCAGTGTTTATTTAGCAGTGTCCACCAGGCCCTGCAAACCTCAGAAACAGATTCCAAGACACAGTCCTGATAATGGGAACCCAAAAAACCCATCATCTCTCTTTTCTCTTTATTTATCTATCTTTTTACGGTACACTTTCTCTATCTCTGTCTGTTGACTTTGCATCCCTTTTTCTTTGCGTCCCTCCCTGTCTATCCTCTCTCTCTCCCTCTTCCCTTTACTCTATCTCTCCCCCATGAATCCCATGTATATGACCATCCATGTTAACCACAACTTTCTCCCCCCCTTGAGTCATTCAGTTAATGTGGGTAAAAATGCTGCACACAATGAGAAACTGCTTGTGTAAGCGTTCACTAGAGGTGTCTGCATTGCAATCATTGTGGAGTAGCTGTGCACTCATATCGTAGAGGAAAGCAGACATTGAACCTGCTGTATTTAGATAGCTGTTAGCCTTCATCCGGCATAGAATGTCGTATCCTTCTCGTTTACATTTACATTTATTCACTTTAGCAGACGCTTTTATCCAAAGAGACTTCCAAGAAAGAGCACAATGCGGTATTCTTTCTCTTGGCCTTCAAACACGCGCATGTGCACACGCAAACACATCAAACACTCACACACAGCATTTCACACCAAAACGCACACACACACAGTTTGTATGTCTGGTATTTTTGGGACTCCCAACTCAAAACAGCACTTTTTTAGTTAGTTAATTTATTTTTTAACCCCTTAACCTAAAGACATAACCAAACCTGATCTGTAACTCCCGACACCAACATCTTAATGACCGGAATGTAATTCTCACAAAAATAAAGAAAAAAAGTTTCTCATTAAAGTCTGAGAAACAGTCTGAGAAAATTCTTGAAGGAACTTTTGTTCCCCATAAGAAAGACTAAACAAATCCCACACTCACACAATCTCACAAACACGCACAAACAAATCCTGCTTTCAGTGTTCACACAAACACACGCACGCAGCATGGATGGCCGGCCTCAGCTTGATGTGGCACACTGCTTCCCCTGAGTTATTGAACCGGGAGGCTGTAACCTAAACACTGCATTGTGGAAGACTGTGGCTTTCTCTCTGACCGCTGCACCCCTGCTATCTGCCAGATAGGGCGTTTTAATTGCTTACAGACACAGAGCCCCTATCAGGCATTGTAGCCAGCTCAGAGATAAGGGTTACATGGAGTCAAGCATTAGTAACAGGATGAGGAGACCACAGAGAAACAGGGAGACGGAGTCCCCTTGGGAGACCGGAGGCTGATGGATTGTGGGTAGTAACTAATGGGCGCCTGGTGGGTCAGAGTCGTCAGAGTAGGATCCCAGCGTAGGTCAGATGTGACTGGTGCCGTGGTTACAGAGAGAGGGGGAAGACAGCTGCTGTCTATCCAGCACGGCAGTTACAATGTGTGTTTGTTTTGCGCGGGTGTGTAGGAGTGCGTGTGAGGGAGTACGGTGTGTGCCACTTCTGGGTGTTTTTGACTGTGCATATGTGTGTGTTAAGTTTGTGTGTGTGGGTGTGTGTGTTTTGTATGTGTGCGCGTGTATAATGTGACTAAAAAGAGGTTAGTGTTAGTTGTCAGGGCCCCTGAATAACTCATGGGGAAGAAACACCCTTGCTGGGTAAATGTCACAAGACAGGGGACAGAACCAGCCTTGAGTCTCGCTCATCGCCTTATTTACATTCCTATCCATAAGGTTAAATCACAGGGGAGAGAAAAATAAAGGAGACGAAAATAGAGAGAGCGAGAGAGAAAGCAAGAATTTGACAGGGAGGGAGGCACATATGTAAAGAGAGAGACAGAGAAACAGAGAAAGTGTTGGAGAGGTGGAGGAGGTGGTCGTACCAGAGGAAGAAACAGTTGGGCGAGGAGTTCAAAGCATCGTCATGGGGCCCGCAGCTTCCTGTCAAGCAGGGCACACATCCTGAATGTCTGAACAGAGAACACAAGGGGGGAAAAGAAAGAAATCCAATCACACCGGTATGCACATATGGAATGCAAATCAACAAAGCCAGGGCCAGGGTTGGTGCTGGGTTGGGCAAGGCGGGCCAGGGCAGGGCAGGGCTGGGCAGGACGGGGCGGGGCGGGCTGGGACGTAGCACCTTCTGACTAAAGAAAAAAACGGCACTTGCTGACTACGTTCAGACTAAATGAACAAATGACTGGAAGGATGGATGCATGGATGATGAACAGTCTAATTAGTGCACACAACAGACTCGTGAAGTATGCCACCATCCAGGAAGTTGGTTCCTAAAGCTGCCTTCTCTGGGTCCCCTGTTCAGTCGTCACCCAGACGCAGCAGGCAGCTCCACATCCCTCTAGCTTGCACTTGATGCAGAGGTGTCAGTTGTCCTTACCAGGTTTTATTTAAAGGATCTGACACATGTCTGGAAACATCTGCTCTATACAGCTTTTTCGCTTCTGCCAAGCACTGTATGTGTGTGTGTTAAGATGATACAGTGGAGTATTAGAGTGCTCCCATTATTATTCAAAGTAGCAGGACTAACACATCTCCACAGGAAGCATGTGAGTGTGTTACAGAGGAACTCTGTGTAGGAGTTAACTTGGACAGAAGCATTGGAGATTTCTGGCCCAACATTGCATCATAGGCCTGAATTAAAAGCACACTTTGAAGTTCCCGTGGGAACATGGTGCCGGTCTTTCCCTGTAGTTTTTAATCGTATCAGGACAGACCAAGTGAACCTAAAATAGAATTATAGAATAGAATATCTTGTGTTTATTTGATAAGGTTTTGGGACTGTTCTCTAATTGGACGACCAGCCTGTGGCTGCTGGCCTAATGATGCCTCACAGTCAGACTGGCTGATTGGAGAACAATAGTCATAGAATAGAACAACAATAGAACGCTACAATGCGGCAAATTTGTCTTCCTAAGCGGACAACATTAAGGAAATCGAATGCCAACTTACTGTATGTCCATTGTCCAGCTCTGTGCAAAGTTGGTTAGATGGGATAACAGTATCGTTTACCCAAATGGCCTACACTACAGCATGCCACTGTCCAATCACAACGTTCACAGCGTTTCTGTTCCCCCGGGGATAGAAAAAGAAGATCTTACATTGATAGGTTATTGATTAGCCATCTAAACCAAGATGTCCCATTGTGTAGTGATGACAACTTCAACATCAACGTTTCACATGGAACAGTGTGAAGGCCCCCATTAGAAGTACACACATACACACCACAGTTGCATGTTTGTATGAGTTTGGGAAGTATCTGTGTGTGTGTGGTTGTGTGTGTGTTTGGGGGGGGGGGGGTGGTCTTGGACGCGTTCTGACTGATAGTAATGAGCTCCTGCAGACAGGACCTGCCGCGCTTCCAGTCGGCACGGAAACCAATTATCCACAGGCACCTGTCTAGTTCGGTTGCAGCTGTGCTGGTAAGAGAACACCAGGGTAGTGATACTGTGTGTTCTGCCTGGTCCATACTGGCCCAGCTCCTTACTGTTCCATCCCCAGGGTTCTAATGAGGTGGGAGGCTTGGTTCAGAAATGTGTTGTTCTGTTTCAGAATGACCTTTTCTGTTCTGGAATGCGCTGTTCTGGAATCTCCCATGTTTTAATGGTAACAGGTCCTGTTATGTTCTGGAATGACCTATTTTGTTGGATGGAAGGACCTTTTTCATTCTGCAAGGCTGTATCTATTGTGGCTGTATGTCTGCAGAGCGTCTGCTAAGTGATTCAATATGATCTAATGTGGGTTTTATTTGGTGTTTTCCTTCTGATCTCCTGGCAGTGCTAACCTTTTACTGGGCAAGGTGCTGATCCTTTGAGGTTTCTTTGTGATGTTTACAGTGTTTCAGACAGTTATGTGATACCTCGCTAATTGTGTCCACATTGCCGTAAAAACAACAACCTGTTAATGTTTCCTTTCATACCATGCCTGTGCAGGTGGTTAACCCATGCGTGTGATTCCCGTTGTACATTAGCCGACCGACGTAACACACCACACAGATTACTATGTCATTTCCTGCGTGATGCTGCATTTAAATGACATAGGTTTCCATCATCCCACCATCTGGATTACGCTGCCCTGAATTTTCAAAATCACCAGAATGTATTCCTTAACTGTGGGGTCCCATATTTTACCATTCATTTTCATACATTACTTTCCGCTCACAAAGCTGAGGCCCTGGACACCATGTTCTTAATCATTTAAATCCACATGCAATCTGGCCCAGCCATCTTAGCCAGGGGAGCCATTAGCCCCTGCTCATTTCAGGGGAGAGCTCCAGCCTCCATTTCTCCTGCTATGCTCCTCTACATTTCCATATCGCCCCATTTCAGCGTTTTCTGCCAGAAAATGGGGAAAGTTGTGGATTAATTCCAACTAATCCTCTCGTTTTTTTTCTCTTGCCTTTAATGACTTGTTCTGGCCTCTGACACCCTGAATGGTCCTTTAGCAAACGTGGCTGCTCTTGGACGAGTTCCCGTCCTGTGTTTAAGGGAAAGTGTTTAAATCTTTGTTTAGCGTCGTGCCCTGCCACCGTGCCCCCCCCTCCCCCCCCCCCCCCACATCATTCCCTTTCCTTAGTCTGTCTCTCTTCGTGTCAGCCCCCTGTCTTTTTTGTTTGTTTCGTGACTAATTTGTGTGTACGGTAGACACACCTGGGCTGGTGACTGTTTAGCAGGATCTCAAGCTCTACATAACCGCTCCACCGACAGGACAGGCACTTTCAAAAAGGAATGATATGCCACTCAGCAACAATCTGCCCTTTCCTCCCCATTCACCGGTCAGTATCACGCTGTGTAACTCTTGTACAGCAGTCTTGCTGCAGTCTTGCAGGCAGTCTGGACATTATGCAAAAAAACCTTGCAAATAAAATAGCTCAAATTACTCTCCTCAAAGGATTGATTGAAGAGGACCTATATATACCTATATCTATCCACTCTAAACTCTGTTCCAGTTGAAGCACATAATGTAGTCGCTGCAGATCTATAACCGTAAACATGGCTACACCAAAGACACTTGTAATGGGGACAGCTATGACAACCGGTCTCTGTCGCCGATCCATGCCCCAGCCTTGTACCCAACCAAGTCTAGTGGAAACGACTCCTCTGTGATCCCGCTGTGACAGGAAGCAGCGCAGGAGTCAGCGTGACCATCGAGGCAGAGCGCCGCTTTATGGCCCCGTGCGTTCAAAGAAGCCCCTTGCACCGTCTTCATGAAAGTAATCTAATGCCACAAATTAGCCTGTCACTTAGCACGGATTAAAAGTCCCGTGAGGACAGGAGCTAAAATAACCTTGTTCCTGATGTAAAAGAGGAAAGGAGAAGTGGAAGGGGAGAGGAGAGATCGGAGAGTAGGGAGGAGGGGAGGTGAGGGGAGGAGAGGAGAGAAAAAAAGTGGGATTCCAACAGTGTGTTTGAACCTCCGCTCAATTGTTTTGTGTAATTAAGTTGACTCCCCACCCTGACACCCCATAATGGAAAAAACATGGGTGTTGTGTTTAAATGCTCTCAGATTCTCTCTAGAATGCAAAAGTCCAGCCTCATTGAAATACAGAGGTGGCTACTCCAAGCATGCCGTACAGACCATAGACTATGACACATGGGAGAGTGGGGAGAGAGAGATATAGGGAAGGAGGAAGAGAGACAGAGTGGGAAAGAGAGAGAGGCAGCGGGAGGGAGAGAGAGGGAGAGACAAAGGGAGCGAGGGAGAGAGATACAGCGGCGGAAGGGGAGAGAGACAGAGGGAGGGGTGAGGAGGTTCAGAAGTTATGTTTGATAACCTGAAGGGCTGGGGCAGCATAACAAAGCTGTGAGATGGGACACATCTGTAATGGCTTCTCCTTTTACCAGGCTGTAGAACAAGGCTGCAGCACAAATGAAAAAATGAGGTGTGGTTTTGATGCTTTACAGTAAGGTGGCTGGAAGTGCTTCTGTGAACAATCACAGATTCTCTCTCTCTCTTTCTCTCTCATATACATAGCTGTATGGGGGGGGGGGGCAGGAATGAGTTGAGGGTCCCTTTAGATAGATTTGTCAGGTGTTTTTTTTCTGGTGTAGAGGCTAGGGTGCAAAGACCATGGAGTTCTATTCCTGGACTGTGCTGCTCACCTTGGCCCTCTCTGATATCACTCTTAGCACAGGTCCCCGAACATATTGTCCCCAAGGTTCAATGGGGCCCAAAAATAAGAAGTGTTATTGCCTCAAAAGATCTCCCTTAGTAGCAGAGCTGAGAACACTGCAGAACATGACACAGCTCACAGAGGATCCTATCCACTTCAGCTTGGGGCCCAACAATGCTGCAAATATTTGTAACCAGTTTAGGTTTATTGCAGCTTACAACCTTGCCGATACAGTAAGTATTAAGTCAAGTGTTGAGATGATAATTGGCTCTGTGGTATTACAGACTGTGGTGCTAATTAAAGAGGGTTTATCATCACCTGTCACTTTCTCAGCTGTCCTTGCTACAGCAAGGAGGAAGTTTCAATGGATCTCTATAAATAGCGTATCTCACTCTGACACAACACTCTTTTCACCTTTTCTTCTCATAAAAGCCCAGCTCAACACGCCCAGGCTCTCACACTCTCTCTTCAGACTTCTTCCATCCCTATTGGCTCCAGCTAATCCCAGCTGGGACTTCCTGGTTTTCTGAGTGTCTCTTATCGGAGCCACAGTCACATACAGGACAGTTTATGCTGCGCGTCTTACAAAGAATATAAAACACAAATTAGAAATTGTTGCATTTAATTATTATTCTTTTCAAATAACGGCCATCTCAGAGATTGCCAGTCCCTCTAAAACTTAAAAAGTTGCCTGCCCAGTCACAGACTGTGCCATATTGTCACTGGGATATTGGTGTGGAAGATTCCATCTGTATCTAAATGAACAGGGCTCCCAAATAACTTCTGCAATGAAAATTGGTTGGTGCGTGGTTCTGCTTGTCTATGGTAAGAAACCACAAGATGTATTCAATATATATTTAGCCTTGAGGGGTGTTTGAAACATTGGAGTAAATGTCAAATGCTTGGTGAATGTTGAGCCCATACAGCAGACAGACAGTTTGGACTTGGCGCCTAGGCTCCATTCAGAAGTGGATGAGGCCGTCTCTTTGCAGTATTGCGTGGGGTTGACATGTATAAGGATGGAAAGCAGAGCCTGAAAGATATTCCCCATTAATATTTTACCAAGCTCCCAGAAGTTGTCAAAGCATATAAAAAAGCGTAAGATACACTCCCACACACACACACAAAGAAACACAGAAACATACTCGCGCGTACACACACACACACTAGAGAGCACGGCAATTTGACGATTATCATACATCATACAATATTTATATAACTGCAGCAGACATAAACATCCTAAATGTTACACAGAAATAAAACTAAAGCGATGTGAATTGACGCCCACACAATACACAAGCAGCGATAGCTTTTTAAATGCTTGTAAAAACAACTATAACCACATTTTGGCTGTACATCAAAGACTGATGAATGAATATCTTATTACACGTTTCTCTATGAAAGTACTGAACCTCAAATTGGTTAATAAGAGCTGAGTCCAGCGTATGAGAGGCGCAGGAACAGAATAGTTATAGCAATAATCCACCTTTAATAGGATTGAGTTCTAATGGTGAATGCAGATATGACCGTATTCTCCCAGAGTTATGGGTGTTGGGCATCCGCTTTGGGCATGGAGGCAGGTTATAAATAACCTCCAAACCTCATCAGGCCTCGTTAGAGCCCGCAGAGCTGCACTTCCTGTGTGGGCGTGACAGAGGTAATCCACCACAATACAATCACCGTTAGATTCTCCATATGATCCGAGGGTGAAGGCCCAAGGAGTTCCGTTACCTCTGGAGAGGACAGGTCGCTTCGCATCCCCTCCAGATAAACGCACTGTCGGATCACTCACCTGTGTTTGTCTTCACTGGAGGAATGTTTTCACATTACTGTCAAAACCAAAGAATGATTATATGACTTCTGACTTCAACAAGAAGTGAAGGCGATGGTTTAGCGTCATGTGATGTGAAGGTTATCGTACATACATCAAGTTCTGTTGTTTCTCTCAGTCTGTTAGGGATTCATCAGTGTGATGAGGATGGAATGTTTTAAGATGTTTAGCTTCTGTACTTGTCTAGAAGGGGAATAATCACATTTTATATTGGACAGAACTGTTGTGGATGAAAGTGTCTGAAGAGCCAACTGAAAGGAATTACCCATTAGAGTTAAAATGACTTGTAGCAATATCCCATAAAACATTTTTGGACTGCCTTCATTGATAATTCATAAAGTAAGAGCAACATTAGGACGCTTAAAAATAGTCTGTTGTGTGATGAGATCATGGTTCATGAAAGGAGGTGGATGGGGAACAAGCACAGACACGTGTGTAAACCCACTGACTGAGCCTAATTGCTAATGGTGCCTGGTATAATTTGAAGGGAAATGGATTGAAATATCACCCTGGCTGTATGTGTCTGAGACACGCCGATGAGAAGTCTGATCAAAGGGAAACTAGGATAGCAGCCATTTGGCCGCTGCATTTATTACAAGCTTGGCCTCTTAGACGGCTTACGTCTCTGTGTCATTACTGAAGGTCATTATGATGGCTGGAATGAAAGGGCGAGCTGAGTCTGTATCGGGTAACGAGTCTCTCAACGCTCGCTCTTTGAAGTTGCCTTATGTCAGTTCATATTCACTCGGGTCATACTTTACAGGCTCCTTGGCTTTATTTATATGAATTGGTCACTAAATACTATTTCTTCTGCTCTATTTCTTTTTATGGAAGATTTGTATTTTGTGTTGTTTTTGTATTGTTCCCAGGCAAACTCCAGACTGACATTGATCAGCATACAGTACAACCCAGTGCAGTCAGTACTCCATCCTTGGCACACCTAGGACGATTTGGCAGCTGTTTGGGATCACACTGAAATGGACCTCAAAAACACAGTGTTACCCAATATGGCCGCCCCTCTTTTTGTTTCCTGTGACAGAGAGGTTAACGGACTGTGGGCGCCTCTGGACGACATCTGCGGAGGAGAACGGGCAGCGCTTGTTTTCTGACAGTCCAATCATCGCCACACAGCCAGGCGAGGTGACAGCCTGTCACGGTCTAAGAAAAGCATGAGATAGGGGGAAAGGGAAAGAGAGGAGGGGGGATCTAGTGAGAGAAGGAGAGAGAGCAGGAGAGAGAAAGAGGGACAGAGAGAGGGAGAGATAATCCCTGTATCAAATCCGGCTCAAGAGACAGAGAGAGCTTCTTCTTTTTTATGTTTACTGATTTTACTCAGTTTGCCGCCACTTTCTATATCCACCTATCCTTGTTTGCCCCCTTCCTCATTTGTTTTTCACTCCCTTTCCTTTACATGAAAGGCCACCTTTTGTCCAATTTAAAGACAAAACAACAGCCTGTTAGATAAACAGCACCTATGTCAGGATTATTTTTGTTCGATGTCTGCAGTTGGTGTATGTGACTATATCAACTACCATGTGGAAACAGAAGTAGTTGTTGTTGTTGTGTGTATGTGCATGTGTGCGTGTGTTTATGTGCATGTGTGTACTGGCACACAGAGTCTGACTCAGTCAGGAAATGAATATGAACTAAGTCTTGATGAATAGATTTCCCTTGTGGAAGAGTTTTTTTTTTCTTCTCCACCTTTGCAAACAAGATTGTAGTTTATGGAACAAAATGGCGTTTATTCAAAGTAGGCCAAGGTCGACGGAACCTTTTAGCCACCAATGAGCACGATTGTTTTTTTATGGCAGAGAAATTAAGTGGCCTATCTAAGACGGGATAGCGTATTTTTGGATCAGATCATTGAATAGTGAATGCTGAACGATAGGGTCTGAGTTTCAGCCAGCCCAGGTTATTTTTTTCTTGGTCAGCTACCCAGTTTGCAAACATAGGCCTGTATGTCAGCACCCTTCAACGTGATCGAACCTTTACAGTATTTAACAACGATAAAAGGCTTGAATTCCTGTCAGTTTCTAAAGTTGCAACAGCTTGACTCTTCGGCACTGAGAAGCGCTCCATCTTTGACGTCCTTGTGTAGATGTGAGTGAGTGTGCGGGAAGCCTCTGGTCTCTCTCAGGTCAGATCCCAGCGTCTGCTCTGCGGTAGGATGCCTGGCCCCTAGCCCTTGGTTCTTACCGCTAAGGCTTTGCCAAGTTCAGAGAGAGTCTTTGAGCCCAGCTCCGCACCTCAGATCACCTCAGAGCAGACCCCACCCTCCCCCAACTCCCCACTAGCCCCACCCCACTGCGTAACCGAAACTTGAAAGTGTCATCCAAAGTTCAATAGCTAATGAAACTGCATTCTTTTTTGGGGGGGGGGTTTAGTGGTTTGTGTCACCTAATACAGATCAGTTAGTGTGTAATCGTTAGTATCTGAAATGAAATTTGAACTTTACAGGGTCCTTTAAGTTTACATTTAATCATTCAGGTCCGTCCACAGTGAAGTGGTGTTTGCCATTCTGCAGTCTGGAAAGTATCCCAGATACATACAGATCTGCAGCACGAACACTTTTCTTTTTGCATGTCCGTGTGGAAAAGCGATTGTTGGAGAGCCAGCAGCAGTGCCCCTCAACAAGGTCAAGTAGAGCCTTTTAAAGCTCTGCTCATCGGCCTGTAGCCATTCTATTAGCTTCACAGAGGGAGAAGTCATTGAGAAGGAAGAGGTGCATACGGGTTCGAGGATCGGCAAACAGCGCAACGGGGAAATCTTTGTAGGCTCCGTTTGCCTTTAACCAGATTTACTTTCAAATTCAGTTTGGTTGAGAATATCTGGGGAAAAGCTGTGTTTTGAAGGTGAAGGGGGAATAATGTAAAGGTATACAGTTTCAATCTCAGATGAATAAGAACATGAATTAGAAATATAAATAGGAAAGTCAATGAGGTGGCACCTTGGTAAAGAAAACAAAGTATTCAGATGAAATGGAGACTTTAATTTACTACAGAAACATAACATTCTCCAGTGGCTTTTTAAGCTAAAAGCAACCACAGCTCTCAGCGACACTCCCCAGATGAATCATGCGGTTCATTTTGGTAGTATGTGTTTATTACTGTTTGTTCGGTGTTTGCTGTACTCATAAATGTGTGATATTCCTGTTTTATGCCAGCAGCCGTCTCTACATATATTATGCATTTCCCCTCTGAGCATATTTTGTGACAGAAAAGGTGCTGGATGCATTAAACATGAGGTTTTATTAGAATAAAACACACAGTTAGAACGTTCTGACACACTGTCATCTCAATGAAAAACAAAGTTTGTTTCTTTTCTGCAAAATATACATAATTAGCATTTTTTCAGATAATAATTAACTTTTGCTTGAAGCAAAACAAAGGTTAAGCGAAGACCCAAAACATTTGATTCTTGAATCGACCACTAACCGCTGAGTGAATCAAGGTGATTTGAGAAAAACCAAGAACAAAAAAACAACATAAGTCATTTATCTCTGTTTTGTGCTTGTGTAGTTAGAGAGAAGAGAGTATTTAGCCAGTTGATGAACAGTCTGTGAAAATCAATACCTTGGCAGGTCCCTAATCACATTTCCAGACTTTGCACAGCACACTTTCCCCAGGAGATCCTGACAACCTTAAGCTTTCTGCATCATACTCTGCCTCTTTAGTTTTAGAGGCATTATGCATGTTCTTCCCAGGATGATGAAGGCTTAGTTCTTCTGTATTTACTCCCTTATTGCTAAGCAATAGTGGTATATGAAGCGATAGAGTGCGGGCAGCATTTGAAGTGGTGTCCTCATGCAGTTGCATTCAGTCGTATTCGTCATTCTTTTCATCCAACAACACCGTCAAAGGTCAGGTCATGTTACATCATTTTGAAAACTGAAATTAATTACATGAATAATCTGATAACCCCTGAGAGGGACACTCAATCTATCCGTCAATGCTCCGGGCGAAGGAAGAGGACGAGGTGATCATGAAAGGGCGTAAACGAAGCGTGTAACGCAGTACGCTCACAGCACCCGATACCTGGCCTCTTCCAGTAATTACCGTGCCGCTTGTGTCTCTCATTTGAAATCTGATCATTTCCTGTCAAGGGTAACAAGCCTGATGGCTGATGGGCTGTAGGCTGCCCTCCGTCTCCTCCTCCGTCTCCTCCTCGTGCTCCATTAGGGAGACGAGGCCCTGCGAGGTCCAGGGTTAGGGAGGAGAGGAGCGGATTACATTTGAACAGTGGAGCACAGGACCAACCCCCCCCTCCCCCTTTTCTCCCGTGGCTGCTGTGAACAAGCTTGTCAGGGCCCATGACCTGGGGTGCTGGTCGGGCCTGCAAGGGGCAGAAGGGGGATCAAGGGGAGTAGGGGGGGGGACTTAACCCTCTGTTACCGCTCTCCACCTCAGAGGGCCCCTGTATACCTGTCAAGAAGGAGAGAGACACAGAGAGAGAGAGAGAGAGAGAGAGAGGACAGAGACAGAGAAAGAGAGGACAGAGAGAGAAAAAAAAAGAAAAAAAAAGAGTAATGAGCAATTGGTCAAAATACAAAGTGGGCAGCAGTGTTTGGAACCTTGCAAGCTGAAAAAACAGGTGCTGGTAGAATTGATTCCCCTTCAGCGTTTCCAGGTGCTCATGTAAGTATGAATGCCCACATATTTCCATGTATACCACCCAACTAATTAAGCCCTGCATCCTGTCTCCTCTCGCCCTCTCTCAGGATGAGTGATCGATGCAGACAGAAAGCAACCAGGGGAGCTCTACTTCTAATGGTCTGCATGGTAACTCTCTGGGAGATGCCCTTGCCAACAGACAGCCACAGAGGTAAGTCAAGTTCACCCAGACCAGAGCTGCCCGCTTATTGATCTCTCTGTGAGCTCCTTTAGCCAGTGGTCTGAGGGAAACTACAACATGTTGTTCAGAGACTTCCGGAAGATGTTTGGCTTGTCTTGTAGTTGTCAAAACTTCCAGAGCCCCTGCTACTTTTGTTTTTGCAAACTTTTCACAGACTGTTTGAATCCGATTTCAGAACACTCCATCGGACACGTTCATCTGAGGGTTGTGTGATGGGATTCAAATGTTTGGAGCTTTGAAGAACTATTTATAGGAGCAGTTTTTGAGACATTCTCTTGGCTTGTTAGGTGTATTTTGTGAGGACATCACTATACCCAGTGAGATCAATTAGGAGTGACTCAGTAACATTACAAATTGAGGCATCTTACATGTCCGCAGCCCATCTCCCACACTGGTAATACCCGGCCCCAGGTAATTGGCAAGGTGATTTCCTGGACATGCAAGATGGCCATTCACAGGCATGACAGAAAAACGTTGTGCTCACTTCCTCTCCGTCGACCAATTAGAGCGGCGCGTGCGTTGGCAGAGGGCCAGCATGTGGCTTTTTTGATTGGCAGAGATCCTCCACTCAAGGCGCTCATCATTTCAAGCAGGAATTGGATCTGAATAATCTCACACATATTCAATTTCTATCTGATAGCCTCAGCACCATCTAATTTCCCGCGGGAGTTATTTTTGTGGCTTTAAACCTGTTATCATGCAGGGGATGAAATGAACCCAGAACACGTTCAGTCGACAAAATAAAAACTCTTCCATGAGAACAGAAGAGGAAAGAAATTATACTGTTGGAAAAATATGGTTGGTTTTGTCAAGAAAACAAATTGATTTTCTCAAGGCACTTTCTCCATTCGAGCGCTCCCCAACAACCTACATACAGTACAAACATGTAGCAATTGTATTAGTGGCGTCTGTCAGCAAAACACATATGCATATATTTTCTTATCTTCCAAATGCTCTGGCTTCCTGTTCTGACAGTGATGTGTCTGGTTTAATATGCTGAGATGTGAAGCAACAGTCATGTGCCTCAGCTCACACGTCAATCAGGAAAGCACCAAACGCAGGGACTGCTCACTGTTTACTGTGTTCCCGTTCAGCACCTTGTTTACATGACTTATTTCCTTACACAATAATTGTGGAGTCAGGTGGCTGAGCAGTTAGGGAATCGGGCTAGAAATTGTACCGTTGCTGGTTCGAATGATGTTGTGGCCTTGGACAAGGCACCTCACCCTACTTGCCTCAGGGGGTGTACTGCTGTAGGTCACTCTGGATATTAGAGTCACATGCTAGGATCCTGTCATGTACATAGATGCTTTTTAAAGGCTTTTTTTCCATTGATGGTTTACATCTGACAATTAGCCAGCCAGTAATAGAAGTCATGGATTAGCAGTAGAGGATCCGTAGATCCCTCCTGACTGTAGACCAGCTCTCTGAGCATTTGGGAGGCCTACTTTGTATCGCTCCAGGGCATCACCTTCACAAACCAAATGATCGATACTCGGGTAAGGAAATAATTCAACAATCTCGTATACATTGTATTTTTAACTCCATTTGATTTCACTGCCTGGTGTGATTTTCAGCATTTCTGGAGGGTTTACGTCAGTGGTTTATTGCTGTTTCAGGGGAAAACGGTAATATCAAGTATTTCTGTGTGATTATCTATATCTAGTTTCAGTTTACATGTACTCAATACTGTATACTATTATACTGCATACTAAAATACCATATAATTTGGGTATTATGATGATTGTTAATACAACCTTTCCTGAACGTGTTTAGTAAACTGACTGTGTTATTTTGGAGTGCTTGCGAGGTGTGTTTTAGTGTCAGACTTATCCACACTGTGACTAAGAGGCTCATTGTTAATGACTGTACTCCACTGCCTAAAAATAAAGGCAGTCAATCTCACTTTCTTCACCTTTCCACAAGCGCAAGTTCTTACAGGAATTACAAACTGGTTAATAATTGATGAAATCTAAACAGATTAACCAGACACCTCTTGCTTAGTGTCCACAGAGACATCTTAATTTGTTTTTTCTCTCACATAATCATAATTGTTGGATGACAATAATGATGTGCTGATTTGTTACTGTTTGGGGTCTGTTTACACACAGATCACTGATGCATCCACACCAGTTACTCAACACCTTGAATGTAGACACAGCAGGTTCAGGATGAACCTACGGGACACCTACACACAAAACTCATTCCCAAGTAAAAAATATTTCCTTGGTCTGACACGATGCCGCTCCGCCTCCAAGCATATTTGTCTTTCATAGCTTTTTTTTATGACAACGAGGCAGCTCTCTGATAAACTGCTTTCAAAGGAAGGCTTGTCTTATAGCTAGGGTGTCCAATCCTGGTCCTTGAGAGCTCCTGTGCTGATAGTTTTAGATGTTTCCCTGCTGTAGCACAGCTGATTATTATCAGCAATGGCTTAATTTATTTGGCCTGGTAGCAATAATTATCCAACATTTTTCAGATAATCTATCCAGATTAACTTTTTCATCTGTGTAAAACAAACAAACAAAACAATTGAATGTATTGACAGAAAACATTAACTTTTAATTATGCTTCAGTAATATTTGTGCACAAAGCAATGCTAGTCATTTATTTTTGCTTTAGGAAACTCCATTGGTGTATACTGGGGCTACTAGAGCTGCCAGTGATGGGAAAGTTCTGCATGACAACTTCATGTGTTGTTTTCCACATGAGCAAAAAAACGAACTCTGCAGAAAGACACCTCCAGAAAATGTCACGTTCAATTAAAAGCGCACGAAGCTGCGCAAGCGCTAAATAATTCAGACAATGGAGTGCAAGCTGGAAATTAGCAGTAAATACTGCATCACTGCACTTTCTTACTTTCCAGAGAAGAGCTACTTAGACAGGGCAAAGAAAACAACTGCTAAAGACTGCCTGCAATTACCTACTACTTTAAATGGACCATAAACTTCCATGGTTGTTTTTTTTTACTCTAGGTTAAACTGTAGTTTACTCATGCCAACACTACCTAATCTTAAAAATATTAATTCATAATCAAAGTTCTATTTTATAACTTTGCCATGGTGTGAAAATAAGGTTTTTTCAGTCCAATACATTGTTGATAATGTATAGGGGCTTGATTCAGTACTGAAATCCGCATTCGAAAGATCAATTTCTTAATCTTATTCGTATTTTCCTTACAGATTATGTGTACGTCCCTTTGGAGGAAAGCATTTGCAAAATGAATAAGCTGTAAAAATGAATGAAGTATGAATGTTAAACGTGAGTGTTTACTTGAAGTCCCCACCCTGTGTGTTTCTCAGTGCACCATGTTCGGACCGGAACCTGTGAAGTGGTGGCTTTGCATCGGTGCTGCAACAAGAACAAAATAGAGGAACGCTCCCAAACCGTCAAGTGTTCCTGCTTCCCAGGACAAGTTGCCGGGACGACCAGGGCAGCCCCATCCTGCGTTGACGGTACAGACCAACAGAATCCCTAATTCATCACTTTAGCTAAAGGAGCGGTGTTCATGCTGAGATCATCAGTCGTTTCTACATGACCCCAACAGTACCTTTTAAATCTGTAGATTACTGTTAAAGAGCTGCACTGACTGCGTCTACCCACCAATCAAACCCCTCGGTTGACTCATCAGTACCTGGTGATCGTTACAGTCAGCTGAGCATCGCTGACAACAGTGACTACGTTAGAGCTCACTTAGATCTGACACTAAAGGGACTTTGCCACTTGTATAAAGTGCCCATAGCACTGTGTGCTGAATAAGCAGGAGACCATTGAGACGGTGCATGAGTGTGCACGAGGCACCTACAGCTTGGGGTCTGTGAGGCACTAGACTAACTCTCAGTGACTCATCCTGCTTGTTTCCTTGTGTGGTGTTTTGTCTGGAAGACAAACACAGGGTTTTCTGACCTCTGCTACTGAGTGCTGATGCCCGATTCTTGTCACGCTGATACCGTTTGCCATAATCCTCAAATTACTTGTTTTTCTGCAGATCTCATTTGCAGCAAGCAGGGAAGGTGCTGCCATGAAATAAGTGTGAAATTAGAAAAACAACTGTGTTTTTAAACCGAAGGCCATGTCAAAAAGAAGGCTTGGCATTCAGAGATGAACAGTTCAACCTTAATGTATTTCTTGTCTATTAATACAAATGCATGGATGTTTTACTGTATTGAGAGCCATAGCGCTGTGATATCTCTGGTAATCAACCCACAACATGTGGATCCACGCACAGGACATGCATTAGAAATGTTCACATCGATCAATCAAAGACTAGGGAGTTCCACTAACATGGCAAAGGAGCGTTCAAGAACCGGGATGATTACAAAGCGACTTGTCGTTACTGACGACAATTACGGGCCATTGTGCCAGCCTAGTTCAAGCTTCCAAATCAATGACCCAGAACATCACTTACTATGGTAATGTGACAGACCACCCAACTCAGAGCAAACAGCCCCTTGTCTTTGAGCGGATCCCACCTTAAATCAGTCCCTCCTTGTGTCTGACCTCTTCTTTGACATTTTAAGTATTGACATTCTCTGCAAATTAAAGCTGGGAGCCAACGGCCCTGTTTAAAGCACTCTGTGGGAGATCTCAGATAAATGATCATCGCTTAACCTTTTAATTATTCTTCTCTTTACATGGAGGGTGTACCTGGTGTCTCATCTTAGCATGAGACCTAGCTTTCACACTCTTAATATTATAATTTTTTTAATGCAGCCTATGCAAAATGGTTGGTTGGAAAGCTAAACAATTCCTACAGGTGCACAGCAACGATGATGTCAACTGATAATCAGTCGCTGTGATTTTAAGTCTTGTAGGCTAGTAGTTATGCTAGTCTTGTAATTAGTCTGTGTGTGTGCGTGTCTTCCATAGCCTCCATAGTGGAGCAGAAATGGTGGTGCCAGATGAACCCTTGTCTGGACGGAGAGGAGTGCAAAGTCCTGCCGGATCTGAAAGGATGGAGCTGTGCCACAGGGAACAAGATCAAGACCACCAAGGTGAGCCCTGAACACCTCACAGTGAACCTCACAGAACGAAGCTGCTTTCTAGAACCATCTCTGGGTGGGGGTTGTATATCAGTGGCAGGAGCATCAGACTGCAGGTCAAAAAAGGTTCCCAGATTCAAATCAGATTCAAATAAATCACCTTGTGTGCTATGTGTTGCTTTGGATAAAAGGCTCTTTAAAATAGTTGGATCATTTGCCTTGTGAATCCTTCAACTAGCTAAAAGGAATGGAGGTATGTACTGTACTTCAATCATTTGTCAAGGTCAAGATGTTTCATCTTAAATTACACTCATCCCCCGTGGCACCGCTAAAAATGGCTAATGTTTGCCGTCCTTAATAGAAGCCCTAGAGGCCTACTTTCAATTTACTGCCATGTCTTCCTCGCACTCTCAGGCCATCTTGAGGACCCCAAACCTGCAAATTACTCACTCCAATTACTTGCTTTTAACGCGGTAACTTGAAGCCTGCATCCTTCTCTGGGTTATGACGACCCCTAGACTTTAGTTTCTGCCTTTCTGTCTTTGTAGTTAATTATTTAGGCTGGCCCCACCACACCTGCCTGGTGCCTGGTCCTATTGATCCGGGGGGAGAAGGCAGGACTTCAGGAAGGAGCATTTCTTTTTGGTGGCTACACCACTGCACTATCAATGGATTGATCAACCGTTCAAACCACATGCACGTGTTAATTTCTTTTCTTATGAAATCTAAAACCAACCCATGTCCGCTCTCTCTTTTCTGTTATCTTTGAAAACATGGAACGCCGGAAAGATTTCATCCGACCGGGATCAGCTTTGGTAACCCTCGGTGCCATGAAGCTGGATTAAGGTAATTAATACTTTTTGACGTTGTTGATGAGGTCTTCATTTAATTATCTTGATGTGTTTGTTTTTTTTTATTATTTTTTAGACATGATGGTTTTTAATTGAATGCGTTTTAGTTGCATTATTATTATTATTATATTATTATATTATTGCAGTATTTCGTGTGTTGCATTTTTACATGTACTTAACCAGCCAAAGAGTAATCAACTAACTGTTACTGTTTACCTGTTAATTGGATGGAAAACGATCATTACATAATTAATTCTCCATAATTACTTTCTAAACGGGGTGTGATTCATCAAGTATAGACCCCTTAAGGGACCTATGACTTATGTACCACAAAAGACTAATTGCCGCCAAATGGAGTAGGAGTAAAACCTTGGAGAACATAATAATGTAATTGGGTATAGAAAAAATAAATACACGTACATGATAAAATTACACAATAAGAAATTTATTTTTGGGGTCTTATTTTTCAAAATGCTAAAAGATAGGTTGAGGGTTAATAAACAAGCATTATTGAAATCCCTTTCTTCTATTCATTCAATTAAACGGAACAAAACCGCTTCTCACTGGTCTAATTGGTTTAGCTCTCAACTGCGTGTTTCTGCACTTATAGTAGATAGACCAAAACAGCCTGGAAAGACATGTCCATCCTCTCATGTGTCTTCCTCCTGCCACCCTGAATCTCAAGCACAACACTCTGTGATAATACTAAGCTACCGTTGCACCATGTCTTGTAAAATACAGACAGTTATGTGTCACTAACAACTGCAATGTTGGACTGTGCATTTCTGGTGCGTGGCTATCTACACAACACTAACCAGATGCACTCATTTTGGACGTAAGCGTCGACTAAATGACTGAAGTGTTCGTGTAAATAAGGATGATGTGTCACTCTGCACATGTTAACCCACGACTGACATGGAAAAGGACTGGTTGTCACGGAGACAGAAGATAATGCCTGGAACCCAGAGGGCTTTTTGCTGACTTTCAGACACCTTCTCCATTCCGGTGTTTTCAATTGTATTTTCAGTCACCTTCAGTAAAGAGTGTGACTTTCTCGCCGGTTTGTTGCCAACATGGAGAGCTACTGTAGAAATGACAGGCATGTGCGAGGGGCACACCTTTAAAGTGTCACATTGCTTTTCATATTCTCTCTGTCATCCTTTGCGATGATCCCACAGAATCACATTACCTTGTCACTTCAGAAGGACTGTGTTGGGGTAGTGCTGGATTTATTTCTCATACTGAAGGCATTTCTCTCCGCTGATGAAACACTGCCTGTGCTCTTTGTCTTTTTAGCATGGAATTATTCTCAAATTAGTATCACATTAATCACAGTGACAGCCTTGAATGTAAATGACTCTTTGAAGGGGCTAGAGAATTTATTGCAATCTGCACAACAGGGCACTTTCTCCTTTAACATATGCAAAGTGGTAAGCTAACCTAAATATCTTCAAAAACGACTGCAGCTAGGTTTGATATGATTATGTGGGCTCTGTAATACAAACTTAGAAAAGGCCTAGAGCTGACTGGTAGAAAGTGTTTTTTCTACATTTAGTCATTTCGCAGACACTCTTATCCAGAGCAATTTACAGGGACATTCCCCCTGAGGCAAGTAGAGTGAAGTACCTTGCTCAAGGACACAGCATCATGTTGGCACAGCCAGGGTTTGAACCAGGGACCTTCTGATCACCAGCCCAACACCCTCACTGCTCAGTTACATGACTCGCCTGTTTTGTTTTTTTTATCCCTCTTGTGGATGAAACAATTCAAGCAAATTTTTCTGGTCCAAGTGGTCTGATTCTTGAGTGTCACATCGGATTTTTGGGCTGAGGGGTTGGGGGGGGTTACTGTAATGAGTCTGTCAAAACTGTCTGCATTTTACACAAATTCAGCAGCAGTAACATAGCATTACTGCAGCTGTGGCAGCCCTCTCAGCCTGTCAGACTGGCCTGGCTGCCCATCAGCCAGTCAGGGTTGGTGGTGGACGTGGTTAGAAAGGTGTTATGTCCGGTTCCTGTGAGCCAGGCTTGTGGAGGCCTTTACCGGAATGTTCTTTTGGCGAAGCGGAGGAGCATGTCAGTCAGTCGGAGCTTCATGACGGCTAATTTAATCCGGCGGAGAGTCCGAGTGCAGAGAGTATCAGCTCTCAGCTGCATGTTCATGTTTTTATGCTTGTGTGTGCGCGGGTATATGTGTGTGTGTGGAGAGTAAGAAAAATGGATATCCACCATTGTTTTAGCTGACAGAACTTCTGTGGCGTTATGTCAGGGCTCATCTTATAAGGAGCTTGGAGAAGCTGAACGCCCGGTAACAAAAGCTGATTCTGTTTTAGTTCACCTCTCCAGGAATCCCCTTAGGACATAGCAGCACACTGAGCACAACTGAATAGAACAGAACAGATTAGAACAGAAAATAACAACACTGCAGAATAGAATAGAGGACGAACGCAACCAAATAGAATCAAATAGAATAGAACATAATATAAATCATTATTGTACAGACAGGTTCAAATCCAAAAAGCCAAGATAAAAGCCAAAACCAAAGAATCAAAGAGTTTAAAGTGTGGATTGCAATAATTTCTGTTCAGTGTAAACATTTGGTTGAAGAATTCATTCTTGAGAAAACACTTGCGCCTTTCAAACTAGATTGTGCATTATTCTCAAATGATTGTCCTTGTCTGGGTGTGCAGTCAGTGTGACAGAGGTAAATTGGTTGGCTATGATTTCTAATGACATTGTTTGGTGACCATCGCAAACACGGAGAGACTCCATAATAACTACAGATAGCTTCTCTTCTCTCTGATTTGTTGCTTTTTGGTATGAAACTGTAAATTTAAGAGACACACACAAATCGATAAAGATTAGGTTTTGAGATTGACAACGATTGGTCTGTTCTTAATGTGTTTGGCTTGCTGCACTGTGTCATAACCAAACTTTGGCAATTCACTAGACTGAAGTAACTCAACAAGGCTTCTTCTCCCGGTGTGACCTATACCTGCTTGTACAAGCAAACTTGATGTTAACAGACATGTGTTTCTGTTACAGGTGGGCCACTAGGCGATTACTAGGAGAGATCTCAGAGAGTCTCTGGTTCACCTGTGGAAAATCACCAAGGACTTGTGAGATCATGCTGAAGACCTTGCTGTAAATAAGACACTCGCTTCACTGAGGACTTGGATCTTGGAGACAGACTTGAAAGCACGAGTTAACAGTTTAGACATCTGGAAGACAAGAGAGTGAACTTTGGGACGTTTAATTTTTAAAAGCCAACTGTTGTTGACAAGAAGTGTTTTTATTCTCTAGCCTTGTACTGCTTGTAGTTGACTACAATGGTGACTTTTGCCTAAATATCATTTGTAAAGTATGTTTATTTGGGTGGGTGGGATATGTATTTGCTCTGAATATGTGATATATTCCAAGGGTAACAGGGTGTATTTGACTGAAATTCCAGTATTTTAGCAAGATCCAAAATATCAAAGGGAATTTCCTTTGATGAAAATTTTAACAACAAACTTATAGTAGAAGAGCTTAATAGATCCAATTTGGGGAACTTCAAGTATACTGTATTTAGTGAAGATGCAGGATAACTCTTAAAGGATAACACAAACATATTTTCTTCTATTCCATCTTTTTGTGAAGGACTATCAGCTCAAAGAAAGACCTAGAGCTCCTTCTTCTAGCTGCTGTCACAAGAAAACCCAACACACCCTTGGTGAAACCAGACACAAACACATTCAAATGAAGGGCTGGAGGTGGTGTAGTCCACTGTACCCCTGTAAACAAACATGAAAGAACTGGACCCGATTGCCTAGGGTGTGTTTGTGTACAGTGTCCTACCAGCCCCATATGTTAGTCAGGTCCATTAATGCATACGCTTCATTTGCACAAGCTTCACTTTACCATCAGAAGATCCTTTTATGAATGTAGAACCGCAGGAAAAGGAAGTGAGCACACCAGGAAACCCGGAGGAGATGCTGAACATATTCGGCTATCTGAACACCAACGCTAAATCACCGGGTCATCAACAGCAGAGAATGAGCTCTATTGTGCTGTGAGAATCAGCAGTTTTAGAGTAGAGCTATTCAGCGGTCAGATCATGTCAGAAAACAGAAGTGGGATGGAAGTGTCTGAGTACTCTTATATACCTGCTCCTGTCCTTCGGAAAATCACCCTGTCAACTCCGGTCGACTGCGTCAATTTGTCCTCGCTGCGTTGAGCGGGGAGTCCGATCTGGAAGGCCATGTAAAGTTTATGTAAATTTATGCAAGCTGAAATACATTCATTCGTTTTCCACAGCACTGGCGGAGTGGCTGTGATTTATTTTCTTTCTTCCTCCCTCCCTCCAACCCCCCCACCCCTCCCCCCTCCCAAAGATGATTTATTTTCAGTCAGATTGATATATTTGATTTGCTGATGATAACTTTCCAACAGGTATTGCTGAAGCTTACTCTGTCTGTGCAAGTGATAACATCTTCAAATAATAAACTATGGTTGTGTAACGAAACCTTTGTGTTCTTGACCTCCTACCTGATGCCGTATATATATTCATCTAGATGTCTTCTCTCTCTCTGGGATCGATCTCTTAACAGTTTCCTGTTGAAACTGATATGATTAACATGTATCATCTTCACTCTGTAAAACAAGCATTGATTGCATTCACACTTCTCTTCACAGAACTCAATGTGTGTCCCATTCAAGCATGAGGTCAAAAACACCAACACACACATCTGATTGTGGATATATTACATTCCAAATGGAAGAACATTAGACAGAAAATAAAAATAAAACTGTGAGGAGGCGAGTTTCAGCACACAAATCTGTAAATGTTATTGGTGCATTGGTTGACTTTGAAAAGAGAATTTAAAATGACAGCAACCTAATGGCAGCTGAGTGTTTCTCATTCAAACCCACCTTAGTCACCTTGCTGCTCCTGGAACCCAGACTTCCTTTGTTGTTGATGTTTTTATTTTCTGTCAGATTTTTTGCGGACATGATCTCCTGATCTCTAACCTTCCGGGCTAACTGAGCGTGTGCGAAACATGGAGAAGCTACATCAGAAGACAGGCCTTGCCCATAGCAACACAGCACGTCAAGTCTTACAGAGCCCTCTTGAGGAGAAAGATCTTCCTTCGAACCTGGAGCTGTCGTCTGCCACAGAGAGGATGTTTTAACAGTACATCAGATGCAAGTACCTCCCACCCCCCCACACACACACATAAAGTACTACCCCCCTCCCACACACACACTCATAAAGTACCCCCCACACACACACACATAAAGTACCCCCCCCCCACATATACACATGTAGCCAGAAGGCCATGACAGGAGGATCCTCAGAGCTAAAGAAACAGTTGAAGTTTGACAGTTGGTGCCAGGGATGGGGTGGAGGGAGCTGACCTGTTGCAAAATACAGTTTAGACAGCAAGCGCTAAGAGACACTATCTCTATTTTGTCTCTCTCAGGCTGGCTCTATGTCTATCCTTCTCCTTGTCGTTTCTCTCTAGCTCTGTCTCCCCCCCCCCCTCTCTTTTTTCCCTCTCTCTCACTCTTTCTCACACACATTCTCTCCGGTCTTGATTCAGTTGAGGTAAATGAATGCCATTCTTCGCCTCTCCTCCTCCCGCTGCCTTTACAAGAGCACATCAAAGGATCCCAATCCTTCCACCATATGCTGTATAGTCTCATAATCTAATGTGGGTTTTGTAATTAAAACGGTTCGCCAGGGGAACGGAGCGCACATATTCGCTTGGAAAAAGAAATTTCATTAAAGACGCTCAGTGTAAACCGGTGGTGATGCTATCGCTAGCTTTGTACTTTCATTTCATTTAAAAGTTTCGCATAACAAAAGAGCCTGTCAGGCTTACACATTGGAGAAAAGTATAGATATGGAATGAACTTGTTCTAATCATTTATAGACAGTGGATGTCGATATATAGGGGTTTTCCTCAAATTCTCCTCTGGGTTGAAGATAAAGTGAGCACTTTGAGGAGTAAAAATCCAGATTTGGAAAAGCAACTAAAACAATGTGCATGGAGAGATTGCACGGACGATAATTTAGTAGATGGGTGGAAATCTAATTTGAGAACTGTTCCTTTTTCTGATATGAGCTTATGAAATTACTTAAAGTTTGACTCACAATTTTATTCAGCCAACAGCTAATCAACAGATTAGAAAGATAATTGTGTTACTAACGGTGTCACCAACATTGCAAACTAGTCTCACCAATGTTTCTCTCTCTTTTTATCTGTCCCTCTCTCCCTCTCTCTCTTTATCATTGACTTCTTCTTAACTACTTTTCCCCCTGAAGATGGGACCTCAGATCATGTGCTCAGTTAAGACTTCTCCTCCAAATGAACACGTACGCACAAACTGTCTACATCATGTAAAACATAAAGACTCCACATCACAACGATAAAAAAGACGTCAATTATACAGCTGGAACACGATCAACCAAGTGTGCAGGCATGTAGAAATCTTTGAACAAAGGCAGATCTGCTGTCAGGAGCGATCAGCATAATGAGGATGTCTTGGCCCTTCCTAAACAGGAAGCCAGTGTTAACAACAAGTTGGCCCTGTGGCCGTGGTCCATAAAACACACATGAATAATAAATGTAGCAGATGACAGCAACCAGATGCACCCCCCCATCCCCCCAAGGAGTTACAGCTACATGAAGAGGTACAGTGGTGGCCACCATCACCCACATGATAACATGTACAGGTATAAAAATGTCATTATAATAGTTAGAGTCCACTGCATGGGTTTATTTACAGATGTATTCTCTTCATGTTTTATTGTCAAAGTTGTGTGACCTACTGGGTTCATTTCACGTGACATAAATCGTGCCACAAATTGATACACTGACTTGCTCTGCATTGATTAACAGGACTGGTGTATGTTTGTTTGTGTGTAAAAAGAGAGAAAGAGCGTGCATGTGAGAGAGTGTGTGTGCTTGTATGTGTGTACGTGCACACAAGTTTGATGAATAAAATGAATTAAAAAAATAAAAATAAAAAGTTTACGTAAGCCAAATGCTAATGACATACAAAGGAAACAAAGCACACCTTTTCTATGCAAATTGCTCCCACTGTAATAAAAGTGAGGACTGCCTGTGAGACAGACCTTTCAAGTGGGATGCCAGCCACCCATATGCTTACACACGTGAATGTAACATTGAATGAATGAATGAAGTTACTCAGACTCACAGTGTTACTCAGACGAGCTTGGCTGGGGGTCAGGCAGCGGTTAAGGCGTTGGGCTAGTGATCGGAAGGTTGTGATGTGGCTACATGACATTGTGTCCTTGGGCAAGGCACTTCACCCTACTTGCCTCAAGGGGAAATGTCCCTGTACTTGCTGTAAGTCGCTCTGGATAAGAGCGTCTGCTAAATGTAACCATATTCCAGACAGGACTGTGATTTTTTGAGGATGGTGTCAGAGCAGGGATCTCTGGACATGTTCCACCAGTATCTACTGCCACACCATGGAATGGATCAGCAAGGACCCTAATTAAGAGCATGGATAAGACATGTAAGCCAATGCTTAGCTTGCACGTTCCCCCAGAGGTCCAACCACCATACAACATACAACCCTGGGTCAGATTACAGGGGTAGGCCTAACACACAGGAATCTGGAGAGATTTATTCCAAGTAAAAGATGAAACACTTTGCGCCTCCCCCCCCTCTCTTCCACGGTGTCAAAGTCTGTGCTTCCAAGATGTTCCCTGTCTCATCAGAGCCCTGGCTAATCAAACACCCAGGGATATCTGCAAAGACCTCATCCATGCCTGTGATACCACTGTTCTGCTAACACTGAGGGGGCGAGGGGGGAGAGTGTGTTAAGAAGGAGCCATGGTCAAATTGAAGGGATCGGTTGCCATGGCATCCCTCACTGAGTTGCGGAGGAAAGTTGCATGCGGAAGACATAAATCATATTTTCTACAGAGAACTCATGAAAAAAATGTTTAAGATACGCCTTAATGAATCTGAAGTTGGGTTTCCATAGTTTCTCCAACTAGGAGTTTCCTTTGTATGGTACAATTACCGAGATGTGTGTTATCTCTGCACTGAATAACAGCACCGAAACAATGGGAATTACCCATCTGGCTCGGCAGAGCGTCTGGGAAATACGTTCTCATCAACGCCACCTTCTCATTGTCTGCTGACAGGCATCTCCGCTGTCATTCATCCCAAGGAAAACAGGTTTATTTTCTGGTCAAAAGGAAGTATCAGTGTAAAGTTCAACCAGGTAAATAAGCAGGCCACCAGCAAACATGTCGAGGACCTTGATGGTGTGGTGAACCGTGAGCCTGATTGGGGGGGACGGAGGGACGAGGGGGTGACGAGGGGGACGGCAGGGGGGAGAAGGTTTGGCTACCTGTGTCATTGAGACTACCTGTCTGTCAATAGCCTAAATCTGATGTCTGGACCTTGGACATGGTTGCCTTTTGCCAACCACAGTAGCTTGTGCTTCCATTGTGTTTCCCCTCCATTGTGTCATGAATTCATCATCGGACTGACCCGCTGTGTTCGCCTGCAGCCGCTGAATAGCACACCCGGAACAACAATGCCTGGAGAAGATTGACAATGCCCAAATAATAAATGAGTAAAATAGGGGTTTTTCATGAAAGCTGGGACATTTCAATAACTGTCACGGTTCTGGTGGTGCTTCCGAACAGGCAGAATGTGTCTTTGTCCGATTTGTCAGTTTTCTTTGTTTCCAGACAGTTTCTTTATCTGTCTGATGATAACGCTGGATGAAGGCATTCCTTTCTCTCCAGCAGGCAGACCCAGCAGTGAGTTGGGCCACCTCCCGAGGGCACCTAAACTACACTGAATTGTTGTCAGATAAAATTAATTGTTGTCAATTATAATTCCCCTGTGTTGGAGGATATCTTCCTTGCCACCATCGCCAATTCACCCTCTATTCACTCGGAACACATTACAGATATGATCTCCCTAATCCCTTTTCCAATTGATTTACTCGCACAATATAATAACACAAGCCTTAGTAGTCTCAAAAAAATACTGTGCGATGAAAATCCCACAGATGATCCTCTGTTCCTTCGACACACACACACACACAGACACACACACACACACAGACACACACACACACACACACACAGACACACACACAGACCCAGGGAAGCTGCAGAGGCCACAGACCGTGCAGGTCATGCTTTGGCGAAACTTCCCCACAGTGAGGAAGGAGAGGCGGAGTTGGCAGAAGCCAACGTCGTGGTCTTGACTCCACAAACAGAATCTACTGACGTGCTCCTCGTTAGGCTGCCTGGGGGCGCTTGTCTCTGGTCCGTCTTTATCGAGATAAAGCCCTCGACTGACAGTGACCCAAGATGAAAGCAGGAAGAGCAAAGCCCCCCTTGAGTTCAGACAGAGTTCCAGCCGGTCCACGTGTGAATCCCACCCCCCCCTCCCCCCCATCCACACACACACAGCATGCCACGCCCTCCCACCGCTTGCACATTTCTCCCACCCCAGCACAGACTCGGGGAGATTGCAACGGGGGGAGGACTGGCAAGAGAGGATGGTGGGTGGGGGGGGCGCGTGTTAGCATTGGTGTGTCGGGGAAGGAGGAAGAGAGGGAGGGGGGAATAAAGAAAAGTTCCTGCACTTTCATTGCAACTTTCTGGTTGATCCCACGAGGGGGCCTTGAAAGGTGCACAAGACACCGGGATTGACATTTCTAATCTCCCAGGCCCCCCCACCCCCCCACCCCCCGTCTCAGTGTATCTCTGCCTATTCTTTTGTTCTGAACGCTGGAGAGATTCTCTCCTCTCTACAGCTCTATTTGGTCTAGGTTGTCTGGGGGGGTGATGGATCTGGAGAGGGAGGTGGTACCCAGGACAGATACAGGGCCAGAGAGGGTCACGACTGGACGTTTGAGTCGATGTCCTTGGAGTGGACAGGATAGTGCGAGACACGTCCCAATCTTGTGGACATGTTGCACCTGACCGTCAGAAGTGACCCCATCACACAAACCCCGGTGGATCCAGTCCCCTAGGAAACACGACTTTGATCAGCTGTTTCATGGAGTGAAGGATGAGAACAGCGAAAAGGGGCTTAATGTAAACATTAAATGTCCAACGTGAGCGACTGGGAAACAGTCCTCATCTGTCCTATAGTCAGTCACACTCTTTCAGGTCAGTAGTTAGTAGGTGAAAGAGCTTACAAGAGTCATTAAACAGTGTTGGAAAACAGACCAGAGGTACACAGCCTACTTAGGGCGCCCTTCCATGGCGTGTTCCTGAAGGGAACGATCCCTTCTCTTCTGGAGTTGTGTAACTACACAATGAATCATTAGTATTCTTCAGGAAGGCAAACTTCCAGTAATGCAAGTTACCCATCCTGCATTCACCATATGGGGCCACGATAATTCTGCTTTTAGCTGTCGCTCTGTTTTGTTTCTTTTGGTCTTTCTGTCACTTTCTATCTCTCTCTCTGTCTCTCTCTCTCTCTGTCTCTCTCTTTCTCTCTCTCTCTCTCTCTCTCTTTCTCTCTCTCTCTCTCTCTCTCTCTCTCTCTCTCTCTCTCTCTCTCTCTCTCTCTGTCTCTCTCTTTCCCTTGCTCTTTCTGTTTCTCCTTTTCTGCCCTAACCTCTCTCCCTGTTTTGCACCCTGAGTGGATGCAGCCAGCTGATTTATTAGAAGTGCAGCTCTCGATCACACATGTCCTCATTACAGTATAGGCAGCCGTTTGTTTAGTGAGACAGAGACCTCTGTGAGTGAGCAGATGAACAGGATGCTGGGACACCTGTGTGAATACATTAGGCCTCCTCATCTCCATGGAACCCACAACAGCCCCATGCACGCGCACACACATCCAGAAACAACACAGATCACACACACACAAACACACAATTTCCAGAAACACAACGCACTCACGTGCGGGCAATGCACACGCACACCCACATATGCATGCACACACGTATGTTCCCACTCCCTCGCGGAGCTGGGCCTAATTGAGAAACACAAAGCGGTGAGCACCTGAAAGTAATCAGACAAACGGCAGGCTAGCCTCCGCACCCACACACACACACACACACACCTCTCCCACCCCCACCCCACACAGCACTCACAGCACATCAGCTCTGAAAACAAACCATCCCTGTTCGATCAGTTTTCTCCATCTATCCTACAATCCCCCTGAATACATGATGAACACATGTGCCTCTCTTTAATTTTGAAAGTATTCCATCTGTGACAAAGTGCGGCTGATGATGAGTTAGATTCCTCCTGCTGTACATTCATTGTACCGTTTCATGGAGCTATATGCCATTCTAACGTTTAGGCTCTTTGGGGAGTTCAAAACCATATAGATCTTTTTTTCAAGGGAAACTGCTGGAATTCTTTTGTACAGAAGCCAAGTGATGTTTCCATGCTTTTAATGAACATCAAGAGCGGTGGCACTTTGCCAGTTTGCAGGCTGCCGCCGAGCAGTTCTGTCTTGAGGAGCAGGTGCCATGGTGAACAGACACTCTCTCTCATCTCTCAGGAGGGAGGGAGGGAGGGAGGGAGGGAGGGAGGGAGGGAGGGAGGGAGGGAGGGAGGGAGGGAGGGAGGGAGGGAGGGAGGGAGGGAGGGAGGGAGGGAAGGGGGGAGACAGGAGATGGAGGAGAGCAGGAGAGAGGAAGGAATGCAGGCTCCAGGGCCACGGAGACTTCTCATCCACAAAGAGACGCGTGAGATCTTCACTGGTAGCATTGATGCTGCTCCTTGTGATCTTGGCGATTGCGCCAGGCAAAGTAGGAACTGTCTGGCCAGCGTCGCAGATGGTGTTCTGAACCCGCCGGCGGTTTTTCAGTATAGGAGCCTCCGCTGGCTCAGAGTGCAGACGCCGCTCGAGCTGTAATTAAAACTCTGAGAAGATGACAAGAGGTTAACATGACAATGTTGCCACGCTTGTGACCAGGGACTTCAGCAAGGCTTCTGGGAGGAGGGGGGAGGGAGAGGGTGTTTCTGGAACATGAAGGGTGATCGTGTCAGGCAATTCAGCTCATTACAAAATATGTTGAATGCCATATTGTATAGTAAATTAGATTTTATGAAGAAACACAAAGCAGGATGTTGATTACAGGTTCATTAAAGACGTGTCCAACATGCCTCTCCTCCTCTGTACTTTCTGCACTGTTTCAAATCTATCACAGGTTTTGACTTTGGAGGGAAATAGTGATCAGTGACCTATGCACTTTTGTAAAGCTCTCTCTTGGATGTCGCTTTGGATGAAAGTATCGGCTAAACGAATAAATGTAAATGGGAACAAATGATTTACATTATACTTTATGCTTCCTGCCTTGCTAGTTTCTCCCAGGCAGGGAACCCAGCCTTAAATAAACCAGCGTCAGTCAAATGACTGAAATGTATTTCTCAAAGAAAACCGATTGTAGATTTATATCGATGTGTAGATAAGTGCTTTATTCACTGCCTGGAGGAAATACAGAAGATGTTCTGGTTCTAAGGCAGAACACTGAACAGAACACTAAAGGCTGAACACTGTTTCATGTGGTTAACGTTCCCTCGTGTCTCCCTCAAGACCTCAACGTGTCTCCAGGGTTCTCATCGCTCTGATCAGGAACCTCATCCACCGCTGCAGGGGACAGGAAGTTTAACAGGTCCAACACCAGTGACATGCTGAGGCCCAACCTGCTGTGCTCATCATTCGAGAACTTTGCCGCTCCTTGAACGTATGACTTCATCCTGATGAATTAACACCGCTGCAGCCTTTCGAATGGAAAGTACAGGAGCAGGGATCCAGGAGGGACTGTGTGGATTCCCCTGGGATACTGGGGAGTGGAGGGGAGAGGAGGGGAGGGGGGGGGACTACAGTTCTACCCAGCACACTCCCCCAAGTATGTGGATGGTCTGTTATAGCAAAGCAGCTCCTCTTAATTAAACAATGCCAATAGAAGTTGTTGCGTGACAAAGAGCAGAGAAATTATCTGTGTTAAGGGTGAAAAAAGACAGGACCCAAGTTCATTAGCAGGGGACAAGTAAGAGAGGACACATATTTTAAGAAGTGTAATTTAAAGGGCTGAGTTGCTGCTCCGCATCCTACCTTATCTGGTGCAGTGATGGGGAAACCTGATGGTGAATTAAACTTGTGTTCCCAGTGTTGTGTTCGAAAAGTCCCACTGACACAAATGCACTCTTCATCTATCACACAGTTATTTTTGCAATGCAGAGGTAAGCGTAGGCTGGGTTCAACTGTGACAAGGAGGGCTGCTTTAGATGTAGACCAACTGACATTTCTGCAAATTAGATTCATGCTCTCAGCCCCAGTGAGGGGCACCAATCTTTAATTACAGCACAAATTACTCAGCTCTCATTCATTTCTCACTCAATTCATCAGTACACAACTACCCTTTCCTGGTTTTTACACTGGCTTCATGATTAATTTGCTGTTTCCTTTGGAGGGAAATAGTCCCTGCTCCTGTAGTGGCAGAACCTCAGAGAAAAAGGACTGTTAATGTTGAGTTCCTAAACGCTTGAGTCGTGATCAGATAGCTACCTGCTCTAATGAGAGACAGCACAGTAGGGATGAATGGGCTGTAATCTCCCCGACATTTACCCCTTCATGAGCTAGGGAATCAGCTATTGTAATGGGCTCTGTCTGCTGCTCTAATGGCCTGAGCACTACAGCAATCAGGACTGGTTGTGCCCTTTATTTTTCAATTCAAGCCAAGAAGGATTAAGGTGACACACTTACTGTCTGGTTGGTCTCCAGCGGAGAAGCCATTGACCATAACCTCCTCGGAGTTTGTGAGATAAAGCCCACTAAACGCATTGTGAGGAGCCTCGTAAAACAGAATGGAATTTTCCGCATGAAGGGTAGTACAATACCCTTGGGGCCTCTGGGGAATATTTTATTATTTCTTTCTATTTTTTATATATCCAGAAACCAGCTCATTTAAGTTTGTTGTTTACTTCATGAGATTAATTAACAAACTTTTTCAGTTAGTTAATACATTTTTTAAAGAAAACTAAAAAAAAAAAAGGAAAAGAGGCTGGATCTCTGAGTCTATCTGATCCCTGTGCTGTTTCTGCACACATCTGATGTGTTCCAAACCCAGCTTCCTCTACATCAATACTGTCATTTCTCAGTCTGTGTGGTGTAACTGGCTCAAATCAATGAGTCAACACTTTAATTGATCTGTGATTCAGAATGTGTCGCCGTTCAGGCACCAATTCACCAGAGTACAGCAGCGCTAATACAGTAAGTGTGTGTATTTTAACAGGCCATATAATTTCATCCAGGGGGACATGGGTTATGGATCATAGTAGATGGAGAGTGTTCATGATTGAACTTCAATTGTCTGGATTCCTTTGCTTTTCAATATACTTCTAGGTTCTGTTCTTTTTCTGTTCTAGAACAGCATGATGGAACATTTGCTGCTGCCTCCGTCAAACCTTAACAATCCAAGCCCAACAACTGATGGAGGCTCACAGGAAATGACATCGTAACGCAGTTTAATATCAAGAAGATGTCTGTTGTTGCCAATACTTACTGAGACAAAAGGATGGTCATATAATATTATTATTGTGTCTTTAATATCTTCTTAAAGGGCTCTTCCAACCTGTCACCCTGGGGGCGTTAAAAAAACAACTACAAAAACCTCAGCATAAGAAAATACTTAGAGGGATATTATTTATTAAGAATCAATGTGCATTCTATGCAGTCTCCTACCCAAAGCAGCTATGGGTGCACCGTTAAGTTAGAATTACAGCTGCTGTCTAGCTAGCTAGCCTTTATAAGCTGATCTCTCGACTGCCAAACAATCGCAACAGAATCTCCCAGACAGGCCCTTGGGCTGGCTACGATGCCCCTGGGAGAGGTTCTGAAGCGTAACATTTTCCAGGGTTAACCGGTCGAAAGGCTGTCCGCCAGCGATTTTTAATTGCCTCCAGGGGCCCTTAGCCCAGGTCATTTGTCACCTCGGCTTAGTGCTGTGTGTGCACGCCTTGTTCCAAGTCTGTAGCAGGCTCAGGGACCACGCCGGCCCCAGTCCTACAATCTGGAAGTACGAGCGGTGAGCCTGAACGGCGGGGCATCGGCGGAGATCAGATCGCAGCGCTACCGGCGGACCAGGGCCGCTGGCGTCAGCATCATTTCCGGGTGCCTGAGTGCAGGGCAGTAATCTTGATGGCCAGACGGGCTACGACAATGCGGCCAGGAGACTACATGCTACTCAAGGCTCTCTCGGTCCTGATGCAAATGAGGTTGTGTCCTCTGTCTGGGTAGAGTTGGGGCTGAGGGGATAGGATGAGAGTGACCTACAATGTACAGGCTGGGTTTTAAGAATTACTGCACTCTGCTTTGACAAACACTGAGAGGAGTTTGAGAAGAGTGGACCTTGAAGGTCTTGTGTGTTTGAATGCGATGTGAGTTCATATAGTTCTGTTTATTTAGGTTTTACATCAGCCTCCTCTGTAACTTGCCCATACAGCAGTCTGTATTGTGCTGTGACTACCAAAATAACTGGACGCAGATGGGGTTTATTAGGTCAAAAACAAATGGATTGTTAATATGGTTCTAACATGAAAAGATAAAAAGTTTGAAATAGAAGTTTCGCTCAACAAACAGTCCACATTCTATCTGGGCCTGTTCGAACCAGTGAACACTGACTGGCAGAAAACAACATGGCAGAAAACACAAATTCAGGTTCCGCCGAAAGAGGGAAGGAGCGTTAGGCAGGTTAGAAAAATATGCAGACATGGAACAGCCTGATAAGCTTAGTCATCATGTTCAGCGCTGCTGTGTAGCAGAAGGAGAAGGCTAGCAAGGCCTGTATGACAGGAGGAGTCTAACCATGGCTGACGGGCTGGAAAGAGATCCTTTCTGAAGAACGGTCTGGGATCTGCGATCGCCATCGCCTTCTACGGATGGCATGTCTGCAGTGTCGTATGGTTCTGCAGCTGCTGTGTCTGTGATGTGCTATTGTTGTGCGGTTGCCGTGAACAGTGTTTGTGATGTCGTATCGCTCTCCGGTTGCTGCGTGGACTGCGTTGGAGGCGGCCCCCCCGAGTGGCACTCAGGCCCTTGGAGAGATCTATCTCTCTCCAGTCGAGCATCTCCTGATTATTTTTCACCTTGTTTACGGGCCGCTCTCCTGGTCCCTCCCTCCATCTCCCTCTCTGCATGGGCCTGTCTCATTATGTCCATCTCAAGGAGGCGCTCAGCGGAAAGAGGGAGGGAGGGATTGAGGTGGAATGGAGCAAGGGAGGGGGTGAGGAAGGGAGGGAGGGATGAATGGAAGTGAGGAAGAAATGCAGGGATAGGGAGCTGGTAGGTAACACAAGGACAGGTGAGCAAAGCGGAGGAGAGGAGATCAGGTTGCGCTGAGGGGGGCAGTTAGAGTGTGCTGGGTGAGAGGGGTCTGAGCGTCTGAGGTTGAACCAGCACAGCCTTGGCTCTAGGTCAAGGCTCTAGCACTGAAACAGCCTGACCTCTCCTATCCTGGGGGTGGGTGATGGGTGGTGGGTGACCTCCTACCACCTCCATTTATCTGTCACGATTTGCATCCTAATAAGTCCCAGGAGTGGTTCCAGGCAGAGGCTGATCCTGTCACTAGGGGAGTGGTGTCTTTCACACCCACACCAACTTGACATCCACAGGTAACAAGATAGAGGAATGTGTGACTGCCCACTATTTAGAAGCACAACTATGTGCTTTTATTTTGACTTGCTACATAGTTTTTTCCACTTGGAAAAGAGTTTTGTGCTGAAAAAGAGATCGATCTCCACAAAAAGGAAGGCTAAAATGAAATGAACAAGTATACTGAGGATGGTCCATACAATCTCAAGAGCCATGATCATAAATTCTGAAGGAAATTCAATGGTTCTTCTGCACTGTAACTGTATCTAGTAGAGATATTTTTGAAAGATAGGGCATTGCTTTTTTAGCTCATGATGATGAAGCAAACACTGAATTTGCCGCGTATTGGTGTTAAGGTGAAATACTGGATGGATACCACATCATACGCCTTTTCCATATCCCTGCTCATCTCTACATATCCACTTTGCTCATGGCAGTAACCATGGACAACATAACCCCCATTACAATGGCAGCAGCCTATAACAGTGCATGACAATCTATAGCTCCGGCCATCATGACTTTGGTGGGAAGTGTTTCATTCCAGCAGGATCTGGCATCTGTCCTCCTCCATCTGTCCTCCTCCAGGATCTGGACTGTCCTCCTCTGCCACATTTAGAAAGGATTATCTCCTGCCTCTCCCTCTTTCTGGGGCAGAACTAACTGGACTGCAAAAATACCACTAGCCTGTCACTGTCCATGAAGACCAAAGGAATGCAAGAGCTGAAAAGAAGAATCGGAGCAGGTTGAACAATATGTCCAAAGGTTCACTGCTTGCCGGCATCACTGTCCAGGGTTGGCAGATACACAATCAGATAGTCAGACAGCCATAGGAAGAATCCCTGCCTCAAGAAACTCCTGATAGATAACCATGATCTGTCTGCACACAGTGCCAGAGGACACTTTGTTCAAGCAGGGCTCCATGTTTCTTCAGCAGATTCGATGTGTCACGCTGATCTTGCTGACTCACGTGGAGACACCTGCCATGTCGACGCTCTGGATAGTGAAGAGGACTTCCTGGTCCTGAGTGCTGGATCATAGACCAGGTGTTTCTCTGGTTATGTCATGGATATTGATAGGTGATTAAATAATAAAGGTCGAGTCAGTTGAGTTTTTTACGGACCTGTCTGTGGGTGATGGGCGTAGCAAGACAGACTCATCAACCATCTTGTTCCGAGGCTTGACGTACTCAAGTCAATTTAGTGTGAAGTCGAAAGCAAACAACTGGGTAAAAACAGTTGCATTGTCATGTTGACTGCAATGACACGCTGGTTAGGAATGAGTGTTGACGTTGTAAACTTAAGAAGTGAGTCATCTTCGTGCAGAAAATCGGCCAACCTGGAACGGGGAGAGAGCTGGCGCTCATGCAAAGCAAAAAATGATCCAAAAGCAAACAGCTTTTCTTATTAAAGTAATTCACTGAATATTTGGTCTCATGAAATTTTAATTGTGTTTTAATATTTCAGTGCAAATAATGAGGGTTCTTGACCTCTGTATTTAAATTTAATCATTGCATGCAGAATTTATTAGCTGCATTTTCCTCTCGTCTCTCTAATTTCCTCAGAATCTTCTCAGCTAGTCATAAAACCCCCCCAAAAAACTGATTTTCCATTCAACAAACTGGAGAAAATTATCAACTAACATAAGTGTTAAATATAATCAGTGGCAGAATTCTATATTCAATAAATGAGCAACATCTCTTTATTTTCACAGTTTTATCAGGTCTGATTTTAGACTGAGGCTTCTATTTTAGTGGCTGTATGATGCATATCCCCAGATAGGAATGTGTAAATTGCGCATGTGTAGTAAATGTGTGTGTGCATGTGAGAAAGTGTGACTGTGTGAGACTGGAGTGAGGATGTGTCTTGATCTCTGTCTGTGTGTGTGTGTGTGTGTGTGTGTGTGTGTGTGCGTGCGTGCGTGTGTGTGTGTGTATGTGAAGGGATATCGGGGTGTGTTGGAGGGGATAAGGTAAGGGGTCATGCATGAAGCGTGTGACAGCTTCATCACAATGGGACAAACCCCTGTGCCCAGACTGAAGGTCGGCCACGCCGTAATGCTTGTCCCACACTCCTCGCTCTCTGCTCCCATTTGTCTAAATCAGGGCGTTTGCGTTTAGCAATCAGCCGCAGGTAAAAAGGCATTTGGCTGGCTGTCATCCCCAGTCACCTTCATCCCTGGCTGTATGGGCCCCGTGCTCCTGACAGGGGCCTGGATGCAGGCTGGCTCAGGTAGGGCAATAACTCTTATCATCAAGCGCAGCGGCCAGCCAGATAGACAACTTATTACAGACACACTTCCCTGGTGTGGAGTCGGAGATAGAGATAGAGAGGATCGGGGGGGGGGGGGTGGTAGAAGAGACTGACAAACCGACAGATGGAAAATTAAAGTGAAAAAAGAATGAGGGAGAGAGACTGAGAGAGAGAGAGAAATGTAAGCGCGAGAAAGAAAGGGAGCGAGGTGTTACATAGATGCAGGTGCAGATCATGAGAGCTCTGTCTGAAAGGGCACGATCAGATGAGGTAGAGGGGACTGCGGTGTCTCAGACTGAGAAAAGAGAGCAGCCATGAAAATAAGGAGGGAATGTAAAAAAAAGACTAAAAGAGAAAGCGGAACAAATGTAGCAATGAAGAGAGAGAGAGAGAGAGAGAGAGAGAGAGAGAGAGAGAGAGAGAGAGAGAGAGAGAGAGAGAGAGAGAAAGAGGGAAACCAAAATCGAAGAAGATTACAGTGTAAGCAGGTGACACAAAGAGTGAGCGTAAGAGAGGTGACTCAATCCATGAGAGGCTGCGATAGTGTGTCTGTCCAGGCTTAAACACAGAGATCCATTGAACAGCTCTTTAAGGGAGATGGATAGAAGGTATTGATCTTTGTGGAAGTAAACAATATTTAGCCTGCATACTTCTGCATTTCTCACCTGCAATCAGATACGGTGGAAATTGCCTTTTTGTCGATTTGTAATTATACAGATGAATGATTTCCTGGCAAAGCAACCTTATTGATAAAGTGTACTTTTGCTGACGTTCTGTACAGCCATGCGAGGCACCCATGGCAGCAGGGTTAGGTTGCATCTAAATAACTACTACTCAGACCTGAAGGTGTGCCTGCCACCGAGCTGGAGGCTGGAGCCCAGGCAACAGGCTGGAGCTTCCAGACAGAAGGGTTCCAGAGCTAATCCTCCCCCAGATATGTGTCCTCTGTCTGCCTACACACTCTGACCACACTCCCTTCCGGTCGTTCCTGGAGCACGGCGAGGGGATTATATCTGGTGAGGGTGACAGATCACAGGCTAAAAACCTCAGGCCTTTGAAGGCTATTGGGGGGGGGGGGGGGAAGGGGGGGGGAGATGTGGAATGGGGGAGGGGCTCATCACCGCCTAAGCCTCTCCAACTTCCTTTCGTTCATCCCTGCTCATCCTTCCTAAAAAACCTTTCCCCACCACCTCACCTCCTCTGACCCTCCACTCCCTCTCTCCTCCTCTCCTCCTCCTCTCCTTGTGAACGGAGCACCTGGCCACAGCTGTGGCTGGCCAGTGACTCACGCCTGGCTCCTTTTTATAGAAATAAGCTGGAGAACAGCCAGAAATGAGGCCCTGGCATTAATCACTGATTTCAATTTGGTCTTTTCATTCATCTCTAAGGAGTCTGGGATGCCAACGGCCATGTGGCTTCAGACTTTTAAACACTTCTGTACAAGTCTACTCAGTGTGATAGCATGCCCTGGAGGCTAAAAACCAACAATGATGGAAAATACAGAAAGGACAAATGACTTCCTATTGAAAATGTTGCAGTGGATTTGAATGGCCCTGAGTTGTTTTTCAGATTAATATGAAACATTGAAGATATCATCTTTCTTGAGCCTATTTTTTTCATTTGATTTTAAACCGTGTAATTCAACTGATGATGAAGCACCCAAGACACAGTTACAACTCTGCCTCTGTCTGAGGATGAGATGAGATTTTCTTCTCTCACGATAACACAGTCCAGAACACTGGTGGACTAATTCACTTGCATTTACCATCCAGGTTCAACGTTGCATTTAATCAGGAGGGAGAGGTTCTGTCTCGGGGGAAACAAACACCGCAACAGACGAAAAGAACAACAGACGTAACCAGCTGCAGAGCTGTTCTGTCAAACAATCTTTGCTCCCTGACACACACACACACACACACACACACACACACACACACACACACACACACACACACACACACAGGGGCCCTGTGTATCACCACAGAGACACAGAAAGCTCCGTATGCCTTCACTTTTAAACTAAATGTGTGTTTTCCCTGAATGCAGCAGAACAGAGCGATACCCCAACACAGACTAGACAGATCCCTGAGACAGCCCACACTGTCAACAGACTGTAATAGACCCTATGGGAAAACAGTTTGCATTGTGGTAACTGAAGAACTGGATATTGTCTGATTGCTTGTCTCCAAATGAAAAATCCTTGAAACTTCTATGTAACAGTGATAGTTTTGTGGTGGATCCATGCTGCTGTGCGCAGTGAAAACAGAGGTTCCGTGAAGGTTGTTTTGAATAAAAGCTGATGTTATAGTTTCAAAAAACAGTTTTCGTTTTTAACAGAAGGCCCTTATTTCACCCGTATGCCTAAGACCGCTGTGTTTGGTGAGCGGTATCAGTTTCCTGTTTGTGAGACTGATGAGGACAGTGCTTTGGTCCTCCCAGGCCCACAGATATTCCACTAGCTGCTTGGGGACTCCTGTTGGGAGGGTGGGGGGGGGGGGGCGGGGGGAGACCTGGGCCCATTGCAGCTCGCTTTGTGCGGTTCACATAGCAACGAGGCCCTCCCACCTCCAGGGGTCGTCCACCTGGGAATTGAGAGGAGCAGGGCTGTCAGATCCTGCAGCCACTCAGGCGAGGAATTTAAACCAGCGGGGTTGAAGGGGGCGGGGGCATACACACTCTGCAAACCGCACACACACACATGCACATGCTAGCACACGCACACTGTCTCCAGTCTAGGAAACCACACATGCACAAAGGACAAATCACCCATACACCACACCACCTTATTGCCCAAACCACACACACTCTACTGTACAAATCCCACATGTGCACACACCCAATTGTACACACAAAGGCACACAATCACTCATACTCTCACAATCCACCTCCATCCAGCCCTCTCCCATCAGTCCTCCCAATGTCCCTGGTGAGAAAGCTTGATCCGAGGGCGGCGATCTCTCCCTTCAAACACCCCATCTCTGCTCAGCTCTGCTCCACCGCTAAACTGATACCCCGCCAGGCAGCAGGCCAGTGATGGAGCAAACGAACAAGGGGGGGAGGGTAAGAGGGGAGGAGAGCACTGAGGGATGCAATTCATCTGTATCACAATGCCTCCTTTTAGGTGTGATTAGAGGTGATGTCAGCATGAGGCAGGCAGGACACGTGTTTCAGAGAGGAGGAAGGAGATCTGCATGTGAGACCCAGGGTGGATCTGCTCGCTAACGAGGATATCGATCCCAGATCATGCGCTGCCTGGCTCCCGTGCGTTTGCCATGTGACAGGCTTCAGAAACACTGCGTTTGGGATTCTGCTTTGATGCACATGGCGATGGCTCAGTTCTGGATGGTCTTGATGAACAGGCTTGTTTAGAAGACGTCTGACTGAGAAGGCAGATGTGTTCATGATGAATAAGAGCTCATATTAGTTACTGCAACTCACCAGCAACCTCAGCCGCAAAACAGAACAGCTACAGGATGGACTGCTTGGCACATTTACATTTATTCATTTAGCTGATGCTTTTATCCAAAGCAACTTACAGTAAGTACAGGGACATTTTCCCTGAGGCAAGTAGGGTGAAGTGCCTTGCCCAAGGACACAACATCATATAGCCACAGCCGGGGCTCGATCTCACAACCTTCCGATCATGAGTCCAACACCTTAACCATTGAGCCATCTGACCCCCATGGACATGTATTGCAGCATGTATGCAGCAACGTGTATAGAATATAGAATATAAAATAAACTGCAATGTACAACATAGTCAACATGTACAATATGCAGTATACTATAAAACATTTAAGTAAGATGTAACTTGTTTTTTTAGTGATTGAATTTGTACCATTTGCATCTTGTTTGTTTAGCCAACACTTCTATTCAAAGCAATACAACAGGTGTTACATCGCAGTGATGAGGTAAACAACTTAGTGTGAAAAAACTGCCATCTAGCACATAAATAATAGTATTCAAATGTCGACTAGCAATGTTTTAACACAGCATTACATTGTATTAGTGTTACCATGTCATCATTTCTACGGAAAAGCTAAAACAGCAAAAGGTTGTCCCATTTGAAATCAATACACGAGTATCCAGAGTATTGGGAGTCAGGTGGCTGAGCGGTAAGGGAGTCGGGCTGGTAATCAGAAGGTTCGCGGTTTGAATCCAGGCCATGCCAACATGATGTTGTGTGCTTGGGCAAAGCACTTCACTTGACTTGCCTCAGGGGAATGTCCCTGTACATTGGTGTTGGTTTGCTATATACTGGGTCATACTCAAACACACAGAGGGAAAGGCTCTCATGTCTGAAAGCATTGATCCGTCTCTCAGAAAGGACAGTGCTGGTTATACCCTGGTGTAGCCCTGCAGAGTAATCCCTGCTCAAACAAGCTTCCAAATAGGACTCTCTTCATTTCCACCTATTTTGAACATTGGAATGCAGGGAAAGTTCCAAACCCAGAATAGTTGTGGGAGCTTTCAACAGACGTTTCCATCCAAACAGACACCCGTTGTTGAATTACTCACCGCATTTCTCCTGAGATCACACAGAAGCAAAGACAAGACAGTGAGACAGACAGAGAGAGACAGGTACACAGAGAGAGGTAGAGAGACAGAGATGGGGAGAGAGATAGAGACAGAGACTGAGAGCTCAAGCATGTGCTACAGAGGTCTGCTTGCTTAGAATTCAAGGACTTACACTCTGATAAGTCTCTTGATCCTCGCGAGCTGAATCTTCCAGGTTGGCTTTCAGCTGGGGTCAAGCTATCTTCTCCAGGCTTTGATCATTGTGTCAACAGCTATATCTCTCACTCGCTGAGGCAGACACAGATAGAGTGACACGGCAATTTGAGAGCAGCATCTCCTGCAATTAATAGGGCGTTCTACATCATTAGACCAGGTTGAACATTAATAAAACAGCGGGTTAGAACGGAACTCAGAGAGGTGATCTAAATGCAAAAGATCTTTGGCCCCTTAAGCGATCCATCCTCTAAAACTGACTTTGGACTAAATGTTTGATTCATAATCATGAGGTAATGACTTTCCTGTCAGGCCAGGAGGTGTGAGGCAAGGCTGGGGGGGCTGGGGGAGAGGGAGGGAGGCAGTGGGCGGTGTATTTGCCTCAGGAAGCAGACCGTCGGAACAGGTGAAATGACAACAGACCGCGGCAGGCGTTAAGAGACTCTAATGACCAATTTTAATACGAAATCACACGGTTTAGGAAATGACTTTGAGGGGTAGCACTAACTGTCCTCCAATTATGGGAGCGCTTTTTCACAGCCACTCTTTTCTTCTTTTGTGTTTTCTGCCGTCTCCCCTACTCTCTCTCCTCCTTTCTCTTCCTCGCTTCCTCTTCTACCCTCCCTCTTTCTCTGTCCCTCTCTCAGTCTCTCTTTATCTTCTTCCTTCCCTCCACTTCTCGATCCCCTCCCTCCCTCTCTCTCTCTGTCTCAGTAATAACATCTCTTTTCCTCAACAGCAGTGCCACAATAACATGTGTCTCAATGCTTAGCATGCTGCAGCAGAATCAACCACACATTGTCAGGTCCCAGATTTTATGAGTTCCTTTGATGGGAGAGACACCTGGACAGGAAGTCATCAAAGAGCAAGAAGCAATAACCAAGCTGTGATTTGGACCCCCGAAATGCTATTGGAACCAGGCCTTTTTTTATCTTTCAACTCCTTGTACGTCATTTTGGATGACAGCTTCTGTTGAATGAAGAAAATATAAAAGTAGAAAAGTGTAAAAACAAAGCCTTCACACAGCCTCCTCAGCTCACCTCTACAGGTGAGAGCATCTTCACACCATACTGAGGTTGATAAAAGAATGATTAGGGTAGAGGCATGGACAGGAGGAATTGAGAAGCAAGACGCAAAGACGAATCTTATATGAATGGTTTATTGAAGGCAGCAGACTGCATTCAGAGCTGTTCCTAACCCTGGTGTTACCTGCTGTCAGTAGTGAGCTGTACACAGTCTCAGATCATGATTTGTCTGAGGAATAGAACACTGAAATGACCCTTTTCTGTTCCATGGTAGAAATGGCTAAAAAAAACAAGATTATCATACTGAAAGTCTTGATGACTATCATCACTGCGCCCAAAACTTCAATGACACAATCTGGTGCCTGAAATTCTCTGTGATCATTGATTGTTGTGTGTGTGTCTGTGTGTGTCTGTGTGTATGTGTGTGACTTGCCCTGGTGTGTATGTTGCTCACATACAGGCACTTCACAGGTGGACTCAAGTTGCTATTCAATGTAAATTTTCCTCGTTGGTCAGAATCAGCAAGTTCTGTGTAGAGAGTGTTCTGATTTAAATTGCTCTTGTTGACATGTTCTGCTGTGAGAGATATGAACTGAACAACAAGGATAATTCTGGAAGAAAGTCCAGGTGCAGGTTGCAGGTTAAACAACACAAGATGGTAAGGTAGTTTATAGTTTCAAACTACTTACATGGTTAGACACCTACTTACTGCCGGTAATGACCACCTTCTTCCACAGATTCTGAGAAACAAAAAGGTTCACGTGGAAAATTCTGTTTTTGTCTTTTTATCTCCCATTCCTTTTCTTGGTGTTCCTCCAAGTCTTCTCCATCTTTCCCTCTCCTCCATCCTCAGCTTCCTTCTTCTTAAAACTTGTCTTCCTCCTCCCCATCTCCCATCTTTTCCATATCTTCCTCCTCCTCCTCCTGCTCCTCTTATTACTCCTCTCTTGTTCAATACAGATGATACAGAGATCAAATATCGTTCCAGGTCGTCCTGGTGACCTGTGGTGGTGTGTTGCTACCCCACAGCTGCCTCTTGAAAGGTGACACAATTCCAATAACCGTATTCCTGTCAACATCACTGCGATGCCTTTTTAATACAGCCCCAGGAGGTTTGGGGACACGAGCAGCAACAGTCAAACTCCATTTCTGTGGACCGGGAAAGAGAAGTGACAAGTGGCTGCTGCAGGTCAGGGACAGTCAGGGACTCTGCTGGCTCTGGCAGCCAGGGCCCACATAGCAGTGGTGTGCAGTGTTTATCCTAGTCACACACACACACACACACACACAAACACACACACACACACACACACAGACACACAGAGACACACTGGCACACACCCATGAAGGCCCACACACGCACATGGACATGAAGCATTGAACACAAGCGCGCAAAGTCACACAGGCACACATACTCACACTTTCTCCCACATGTTCCTGAAGTACTGTGTTGTCTCTCCCTCCCCTCACTGCTGACTTTGCTGCTCTGCATGACCTGGAGGCTAAGCTCCACCTGCAAACCCCCGTCTCCCCGAGAGCCAGCAAAACATGCTTTCTAATGCACCCCCAGTAGCCCTGTAGGGTCCTCAAGTCTCTTGAAAGCTGCTCTACTCTCTGAAGGCCGGTAAACCTCATTTTCTAAGTGACACGCTCCCATCACGTGGCCCTAATGTCATACCTGTGTATGGATTTGACAGCAGACTCAGAAGAAGGAATCGATCGCAGGAGTCCTTTAGAAAGCTCTCTGGAGCACGGCGGGCCATCAAAGACATCAGGGCCGTCAAGAGAACCTTGATTGTGTTTCCATAGAGATGAAAGCTAAATAGGACCTGCCAAGTTTTCCCTACCATCCAGATGGACCGCTGCAGCCCAGCAGCCGCTGACGTAGTAGGACTTGAAGTGCTGAACTTGCTCGCTTTTTAACATATAGGTGGTGTCTAGAGGAAACGTGTACGTTGTGCGTCACCACGAAAACTGCAACTAATTAGTACGTCCACCTTCACACACCTTGGTGTGTGTGCCTACTCTGGAGTGTGTTACTCTGTGGAGCATCCCTGTAATCCCAGTCTGGGAGGATGTCCAGGAACCTGCCTTCTCTCGCTGCTGACAAGACATTCCATCCAAAGATTTTCCTCCCCTGACCACAGCAGAGCCTGGGAGGGTATTGACAGCTGGAAGGTCATTCAGGAGGGCTGGGCAGCCGGCCTCACAGGGCTGTGCTAACGCTCCATGCTTCAGGATACAATACACATGGCAATGGCCGTAACCATGGGATGTGACTGAGTTGGTCCTGATGGAAGCTAGTCTAATGGACTCCCTATCTCTCTCTCTCTCTCTCTCTCTCTCTCTCACACACACACGGACAGGCCATTTCCCAAACACACTTTCTCTCTCTTTCCCTCTCTCTCCACCCTTCCCCCCCCCCCCCCCCCCCCACACACACACACACACACACATACACACATTCCACACCCGTTGCATTTGCAGAAGGCACTTTTCAGAGAGGGCAGCTGTGACTGAGATCAATGCATATGGGAGGTGTGATGGGAGAGATGTCCCAGATTACACAGGTTAGCCCCGTCCTGGCCAGCTGCCAGCTGGGTACTTTAGTTTAGAGCACAGCTCTGCCTTCCCTTCATTCCAAATCACTGTCAGGCCCTGTTCAGAGTCAGAGCTGTTAGACTCTCAGTCCAGCTGCAGCTGCTGTGGCTCAGGTGGGCTGTGTGGAGCTACAAGGCAGTCTGTTCCATACTGTATAAACATGGAAGTGTGCGTGTTTGTGTGTTTGTTTGTGTGAACAGTATGAGCGAAATTGTCTAGTCTAGGTCTGTGTTGTCTTCTTACCTTCAGAAACACTCGGGTTCAGTTTCTGGGAGCTTTGGAATGAGATGTCTTATCACGTCTTCATTCACTTTCTGGGAATTCAGCAATTAAATCATCGTTCGATTTTTGGGGGGTCTCAGACACACACACCTTCACGCATACACCTTCACGCACACACACCGATACGAGCAGTATCAACATTTGATTAAAAACCTGAAATATTGTTTCAGGTCTGTGACATTTTTTTCTCACAGAATCTATGAAAAAAAGCTTATTCCTCAGACTGTGATGACATTTGAGATCGTTTATGGAGGTTGACATTTAAACTAATCTCAATCAATTAATCTGTGCCCATGTGCCACATTAATCAGATTATCCCAGGAAGATGAGCAGTGGAGATCACACTGCTCAGATATTCAACTTAGTCTGTGCTCTTCCTCTTCCAGCCAGCACAGTCACTCACCTCCTGTTACCCCTCGTCACCAGACAGACCTTTTTGTATCTCTTCCTCTCTCCTCTCTGTATCTCTTCCTGTCTCCTATCCTCTCTGTATCTCTTCCTCTCTCCTCTCTGTATCTCTTCCTGTTTCCTCTCCTCTCTGTATCTCTTCCTGTCTCCTCTCCTCTCTGTATCTCTTCCTCTCTCCTCTCTGTATCTCTTCCTCTCTCCTCTCCTCTCTGTATCTCTTTCTCTCTCCTCTCTGTATCTCTTTCTCTCTCCTCTCCTCTCTGTATCTCTTTCTGTCTCCTCTCCTCTCTGTATCTCTTTCTCTCTCCTCTAACTGTTGTGGTTTCTTCAACCTTGTTGGGACAAGATTACCTTCACCCCTGACTCCCCTGACCCAACAAACCCTCACCACACACTCACACGCACACACACTCACCTCACCCCATTCCGCTCCCACTACCTCATTCATTGTGGTCTTCCTATGTGACTTCCCAGTTTGGTGTAGCACTAAGACCCTGAAGATACAGCTCCACTAAGTCTCCACATATCCTCCTCATCCAAAGCTCAGGTCTTAAACTGGGAGGCCATTACCTAGTAAGACACAGAGAGTAAACCAACTGATTTATATGTCATACCTAGTCCCTGAGATAAATTGAGGAGGTGACTTTTTCCATGCTTTTTTTCACCACATATTCATTTTCAATTGTGTGCAACTACATTTGTATCTATAATGACTTCATTGCCTGTCTGAGAGTAGGAAAGCATCAAGGAAATAGCTCCAGTCATTTGAACCTTTTGAATACTAGAGGAATTTGGTTGTTTAAATTAGGTCGAAAAGATTGCTTTTATACTTCAAAGCTGTGATAAATTCCTTCGGGGCCTTGGTTTAAATGTTTATATTGCAAATATTTTATTCTTTTTTTCTTTTACTGTAAGAGCTTTTTTTCTTCTTCCCACATCTCTCAATTGAAGAAAAAAAATAATTTGCTGACAAATAATGTACACAAAGCAAATTTACATATAAATTAAATCCAGCTATTTCTGGACATAAATGCATTTTTATGAGCCCATAACTCCAGCTTATCACAGTAATAATGACAGTGCTGCTGTAAAATAATGACAATAAAAGTTATTTTGCAGACGTGCATATGTTCTCAATATTCTAGAGGGAGATCCACATCCACATTCTTGTTTCCTTCTGAAAACAGCAGTATTGATTGTGCTTTGGTGAGCTCCACCTACAGAAAGGGACTACATGTTTTCTCTGCCTTTACCAGCAAGGACTCTGGGAGGGTCTTTCTCTCAGAGTGTCTGCAGATGAGGTGGCACCAACCTGGGCTCAGACAGAACCCTTCAGTGGGACATGGCGTCTGTGGTGAGGAAATGGGAGTGTGATATGTGTAAAGAGAATGACAACACAAACATGCCTTCACAAGACATTAATGCTATGCTAAGAAGGCAATGGTTCATTACGATTCGTTTATGTATCAATGTGTTAAGAAAGAGATAAGCAATTGTAATGTAAGCATTTTGAATCTATTAACACTTAATCTGCAGTGCTTTAACCACTGAGCTAAATCTGTCCATCGGGACACAGGACCCCACCCTCTCTAGTCCTCCCTTGCAAGACTACATAGAGCCCTGGGGGGAAGGGGAGCCGGGGGGGGGGGGGGGGGCACTGATTGCAATTTGGACATGCATGCAAATTGGATTTTAAGATTGTCCCCTCTGCGGCCTGGATATGATTAGGTCTGTTTAGTTTGATGACAGAACAGCAATGCAGGGATGTTCAATTACACAACTGGGGCCACCTGCATGCAACATCCTCCCATTAAAGTCATGCTCCAGCACCTGCATGTTTGTCACAAGCTACCGTGATCTTGGTGGGGTAGTAACGCTTGACTCTGAGCTAAAAACTCACATATCGCATATCACATAATACATGAAGAGGAAACAAGTGTGATAGAACAGAAAGAGGAACTGAAAGCAAAACACAGACAGGTAAAGGAGTGAAAGACGAAAAAAATATAGACAGAAAAAGAAAGTCTTGGCATTATTGGATAGCTGGACACCCATAGGAGAAGAGATTCTCCCAGATTCCCTTTTTTCTCTTCCCCTTAAATGTTGAAAGAGCCCTTAGTTTCACACAGTGATAATCAGTACAGCACTGCAGTGGAAAGTCGATTCTCAGGCCTTGCAGACAATATCTTGTCTTCCTTTCGCACCTGTCTCATGACGGCAGCAGTTCCACTACCAGAGCATCCCAGAGCAAAGTGGGCTCTCTGTGTCGCCACTTAACCCTCACCGAGGCTCTGTTTAATCACGGTGTGGGTTGACGTACGGAACTGGTTGGCTTCCCGCTGTTTCCACACTCCTCTAAGTATCAGATGGTTTTCTGGAGGGATGATGTTAGCTCCTCACAGGGAAATCATTTATTTCCTCTCGGCAATAGTCGCAGTGGGGACCTTCACAGATCTAGCGAAGGCAATCGTTAAGAGCTTCTTTTTTTGATTTTCCTGCGGCCATTAAGGTCTAATATATCACTTGAGCAGTCAATTGTAGTTGACAGGCAGCGTCTTGAACTTGAACTGGGTCACCCGGTGACAGATAACACAGCCTGTTTGTTCAATTTCCTCACCCTGCTACGCCATCACTCCCATGCGAGTTCTTATAAATCACCGCCGCTGCGTTCATCATGTATCTTGTCAGGGCTGGGGAGAAGTGTGTGTGTGTTCTGAGTTATAGAGATGGCAAGCGAGACAGAGGGAGAGACAGACAGACAGAGAAAAAGAGAGAAAAAGAAACGGAGAGAGAGAGAGAGAGAGAGGAGCGGATGAGAAATTGAACTGTAAGGGTATTAAACTATGAAATGCAACTTATGGGTTGGCCTGCAGTCTTTGTTACATCTAGTTGCCTCTCAATGAGATATTGAAAGAGAGAACCACGCAGGTAAGGTAAAACAATTTGTGTACTACATTTTTTTTCAGAGTGTGCATGTGCATCAAGTCATGATGGCAGGTAATAACATGGGTTAGTGAGCCTGTGTGTGTGACTGTGTGTATGTGTGGATTTGTGAGGGTGTGTATAAATGTGTGTGTGTGTGTGTGTGTCTGTGTGTGTGTGTGTGTGTGTGTGTGTGTGTGTGTGTGTGTGTGCCAACTAGTGGATACATGAATGTGTGTGTCTGTGCGTGTGTGTGTGTGTGTGTGTTTAGAAGAGAGGCTCACAGAGACAGATGAAACCCTAACTTGGCCCTTTGGCCCTTGTCACCTCCAGGCTTTCTGCCTTCTGTGGTGTATGAGCTTTAATGTGACAGAAAGATAATGAGCATCTTCACAACCAAGGGGGAGGCTGAACTGAGAAAGGAGGGAAAGAGATGGAGAGAGAGAGAGAGAGAGAGAGAGAGAGAGAGAAGGTCAGAGGGTTTCATCTGAAGTCGACAGCAAATCCCAAGGAGAATAGGGCAAAACCATAGCAACAGCATCCTCACTTTCTCTGAAAAGAAGTGTGCCTGTGTGTGTGTGTGCTGCCAACAAGTATCCACTCCTCTAATAGTACAGGTGCTGTTCAGTATGTAGGAGGACAATTATCCATTTCATTTTTTTTTATCTTATACTGACATCTGGCCATTGAATGGAAAAAAGTACTCACCTGTCGAAAGTCAAGCAGTTCAATGCTGTAGGTGACCGCCTTCTGGTAAAAAGCAACTCTGTAATTGTCAGCAAGCAGGATTGAGAGTTTCAAGGGATTTCTTCCAAGAACTTAATGGGTAAAAGAGCTGAGTGGATACCCTGCGTTACACTGGAGGAATATGATGCACTCTGCCTCATTAAGCTTCTCGGATTCCATGGATACCTCACCTGTACTTGACAGGTATTATGGTCTGGCAATTTAGAGAAAGGATCAAAGAGGAGGTGAAATGTCAGTTTGTCTGGACGCGTGGATTTCTGACTTGATCGTATTACAATGAGCGGCCCACTCAAACCATTAACAGGCATGTCAAGGGCTCGGGACCTCTTTCGCCACGCTGACATGTCAAAAGCTGCTTTTCAGATTTGGTTACCAAGGCTGTGAAGCTTCTGACCTTCTTGGCATCCACAGCGCGGTCCATTATTGACGGAGCTTTTGTGCGAGGCGGTGACTTAAACTGAAATGTTAAACGGTAATTGACCCTTTAACTGCAGCAAAAGTTATTTTTTTCTTCCTGTTTCCATGCTTTGATTATTTGAGTTTTTAAATATATGTCATACTGCTTTATTCTAATACAACAAATACATACTTACATCAGGAATACAATTTCATCAGTATATTTTCAAATGTTTTATGGATATTACTAAACGGTGCTCATTCATCCATGCCAACAAAGCATTTTTGGAAAAGAATAGAATACATTTGAGTTAAACTAAATTGAATGGAATGAGCGGTCCCAAGATGCTCAGATATTCAGTATGTGTGAGCTGGTGCCAGCTGTCTCCAGCCCTGTGTGGGCCCCATCCCCCCTGACAGAGGTGGCCCTCAAGCTCCCCTCCAGTTGTGAGCAAATCTGTTGCCGAAAGCTTGTCAAGGACATTGTCCCTGCTAGTCCCCTGAAACGTCGATACACCCCTTTAGATATTCACACTGTTGTGCTGGACAACTTCCTCTCTCAATACTTTAGGATAAACACTGTAAACAAGGAGGCTAATGACTCCATTAGGGGGGAGGGAAACAAATATATATTCTTTAAGATGAGAAATGTCTGTGAAACTATACCATGGCAGAGGAGAACTTTTCACTCAAATGACGTCATAGAAGAGACCCTGATGACCCCCCCCCCACCCTCTTCTGTCGCCTCCCCACCCATGAACAAAAACTAATTACAACCATTACAAGAATAAGTCACCTTGTTTATCTGATTGCTTTGCAGGCCCTTCAATAAAATCAATTTTCATGGTTTCAATTGCGTGGCTTAATTAAGAGAGGTCTCTTCCTTGTAACTGCAGCCCTTGGATTCATTGATTGATGCCTAATTTAGCAATCAGGGTGGAAAGACACAGAGCCATGGTAGCAAATATGAAAAATGGGTACTGCAGCAGCCAAGACAACAGAAGCGATGAAATTAAGTTTCACCACCATGGCAAGAACGAGCGCATTCCTTTGTGTGTGTGGCTGGGTGTGCTGTGCGTGTGTGGCGCGCGCACACTTGTGTGAGAGAATATCCCCCCCCCACCCCACCCCCCGTCTGAAGGCGCTCTTTCATGCTCTGTGTGACCTTGGCTGCTTTTCTCTCCCTTCATCCTCGAGCACGACGAAGAGACACCGCTGGTCTGTATTCAACGTTGGCCATTTGAACGTTCACATTGTGAATTCTTGTTGTTGTAATGGTTGTACTCAGGACAACTCATCTTCTATAACACCTGCACAAACAGGCACTGTACTGGAGAAATGTGAATGAAGTTCAAAGGGCACAAATGAGCTGATGTGCTCATCGAAGGACCCACCCAAGGGGGAGCTGCCATGTTGGCTGCGTTTCTTTGTCATCAAGTTGAAGTGGTTAAACTCACTTCTCAGTTTACGAGAAGGTGGTTGTTGTGTGTGAGTTGGACCCTGAGTTCAAATCCCCAGGGTGGAGAGAGAGGACAAGTAACACTACGCCTGTCAGGTTTTATGGCAGAAGGATATGAGGCAGAAAAAGAGAGACAAGACAGACTTATGAGTGTTAGAAGGTAGGTACTACCTCGATCTTTTCCATCCCGCAATCATGAACTTTAATATTACACGGATGGATATGGTCTGATTAATGTTGCATGGTGTGATGATCCATGTGCTCGTGAAATAAGACAATGAAATGGGAATCCTCTCTGTCCCTCCCTCTCTTTCTCACACCATTTCTTTTTCATTTTCTCTCTACCCCTGATGCTCCATCTCTCTGTGTCTCTTTGTCTCTATATATCTCTCTTTCAGTCTCTCCTGTTGGGTGACTTAATGCAGTAACCAATTAGAGAAGTCAGATGGATAAGTATAGAGGAGCAGAATGTACTGTAATGTTTAGCCAGCATTTATTGTAAAGTCACAGTAGAGAATTTACCATGTAGACATTCTGAGTGTCTCATTACCTACACACACATACATAATAGACTGTTCTGAATAGGAGAAAATGCTATTAATCACATGTGAAAGGCTACACCTCATATATGGGGCCTGAAAACACACATTTACCACATACTGTAAGCGTGTTCAGCTTTTAACAAACTAATCTAATCTAGCATGAACAACGCCATAAGAATAACATTAGCATGAATTAGCTTTGATATACGATGATCCCTCTAGTGTTGCTCTACTGCATTGGATTTCCCCACTCAATTGCGTAACATATGGAACGCAAATACAACTTGGGCATGATACTTACAAACAAAGAGAGCATAGCATCCCTCACAAGCAGTGTTTTCTAACAAGTGGCTATGCGTTCATCATTTAAACACACAACCCTCAGTTGGTATGACATGCCCGTAAGACAAAAACAACATTACGAAAAAGAAAAAAAGAAAACAATAATAAATCAACCACGTTGGAAAGCCCCAGCCCCAGGTTCCTCCATTTTGGCTTTTGGAGTGAAGATGGCTTTTGGAGCGAGTCTGGGGCTCTCTCTCCCTGGGGGGCAGTGGGGGGGGGGGGGGGGGGGCGCTCTGACTCGCTCCAGGGGAGCTGTTTTGCGATGCAGTGGTATTCTGGCCTGTGGACAAATCAAGTAACGTCTCTTCAGGAGTAGAAAGGAGGAGAGGGAGGAGAAAGACAGCTTTTCAAACAGCATACATTAGCCTGCCTTCTCTTTGCTCTGCTCCTCACCTTCCTCAGTGCGCTCCTCTGGGCCTGTCTCTTGTCCAGAGGCTGAGACTCTCCCTCTCCCTGCGCTGATCCCAGGTTCCTCTGTGTCCAGCCAGCTCCCCCCTACCAGAGACGGAAGCAACACATCAAAACAAGTTCATAGAACAGATCAACTTTGACACTTTGAAATCAACTTTTATCCTGATCACGTCCCTCCCCCCTCCATGAAAAGGCTTGAGATCTCCTGGCCAAGCAGGGAGGTTTGTGGCTTCTGTATTTTTTTGGGGGCCACTCTATATTTCTAGAAAGATGTGGAGTCAGGAAACCTAGTTAGACATCATGAACCGATACTGACCGGGACATGCTGTAGGCAGATGCTGCTCTTCACGCATCATACTGTGGACAATTTTAAGAAAGACTTTTAAAATAACATTTACCAATAGTTGATTATTATTTTGAAGGATGCTGACAGTAGTATAAGTAAGTATATCCTCTCAACCTCCTTGCACGCATCATTTTTACACAGCTGTGGAGACAAAGCTGCTGTACTCAGCTGCGCGTAAAGAAAATAACTAAATCGATGGGAGTATGCGGTGGACACAGTAGCTAATGCCTGGCAGGGTATCGGAAGAGAATGTTCTCTGCTGAGCTGAGTGCAGGGCACTCCCCAGAGAGGTTGGGTTATGATGGGGTGAGCTCCTCCGTTCCTCCTCCCCTCCCCCTCCAGCTCTCGGTTCATCCTTGAAGAGGATCACATCAAATCTGCCAGCAGGAGCAGGGGACAAGGAGAGGAGGAGGGGAACCAGAAGGAGAATAAGAGAAGGAGGAGACAGGTAGGGTAAGGGGGAGGAAGGGAGCTCACTTGACAGGAGAGGAGCAGGGGAGAAACAACTCCTTTAGACCCCAGGCCTCAGACAGCCCCAGAAGAGGAGCAGGTGAGGAGCAGGTTAGGTCTAGAGGAAAAAAGATCACCTCATCTTAACAAGGTCAGTTATGTGACTCTGACCTCAACTCTGTAGCAGTATCGGCCAGTAACAAATAGTTTTAAAGAATGAAAGAACAGCGTTAGTTAGGATTGAAGGATGGAGTTGATAAATGTGGAAGTATATGGGATTTATATAGGGGGAGAGCAAGGGGGACATGGGGTCAATTTGAGGCAGGGGGGTCATTGGTCTTTGATAATACTGATACTCATTTGGCTCATTTCAATGTTACCATATCACTTGATATGCTGGAGTGAACAGCAATGCCAGACCGTAATTACAGACTAATAATGTGTTAATTAGTGGGGCTTAATGAGAGTGAATGGTAAGTTTCCCATCTTAAACTTCGGATTTCTATGGGATTTATTCAAGGGCTGCATAGGTAACGGTTGATACGCGCTTTAGCTTGGTAATCCAGGTAGAGGTAACCTTTTTACAGAACGTCACGGGGTAAGAGCGGCAACCCGCAGCTCTATGAATCCTGGGCAACCTTGTCCCGTGGAGAAGACATGCTCAAGTGTACACACCTGCGGTGAGGTAGATCAGTAGGCAGCCGGGGTTACCTCATTACAATAGGCGGCTCAGTTCCCAACACCACGGATTAGATTATTATCTGACCCTTTAAACCGCCACCTCTTTTTGAGATACTCAAAAAAACTAAAATGCAGACTGGAGGTCTCCTTGTCACATTTTGTGCCTTATCCTTTAGATCAAAATCACTTTAGATGAACGAATGCTTGTGCGCGAGGTGTGGTAATTTACCCTAACAAGTAGACCTATACTTGTTTTGGTGTGAAATGAAATTCTAATTAAATCGTGGTCCCATGAATACCGGTTCAGCGGATAACCTTTTGTATCTTGCGTCGTGGAGTGATGTCAGCTCGGTTGTGGGGTGAGCCATTTTAATCTGTGCTCTGTCTGGGAACGGTAAGGCTCACCTGCTGTGAAGCCAAAGATGGGCAATTTTCTAGGCCTTACATGAGTGAAATAGCCTACCTCATGTCTTAAAGCTTACATGAGTTTATACTAATATCCCATATGTCTGTTCAAATCAAAAGTAGACCCAGAGTACGCCTGTATTGTATATTCATGATACTATATCTCCTCTTGTTATAATAGGCTAGACTAAGTTTGGTTGTAAATTAAATAGGCTACATCTTACACAAAGTAGGTGCACAGTAAATAATTCAGAATGATTTCAGCACAAAACTAACGCTGAGGTGCATTTTGAATTCAACAAAAAGAGAAAATGTGTCACAAATGGCTGAGAACCTGTACTGTGTTATCATGTAGCCTAGGTCAGCAGTTTGATTGTAATTAAATACCAAAAGCAGGTGTCCCAGTTTTCTCTAATTTTGGCAGTCGGTGGATAATCAGCATGTGGCAGAGATGAAGGACATAATTAATGACACGAAAGTGCGAACAACGGTAAAGTATTACCTACACAATCTGCATATGAATAATGTATTGTTTTGGAGAGTATTCTACACTCTCGATGTCTAGTGATTTAGGTTATCTCCCATATGTATCTTCTCTCAAAAGTCAAAGTCAATTATTCTGATTAAGTGAGAAAACAGAGGCTACTTGATGTTTTTATTGACTTTGAAGGTTCTCTTTACTTTAATCATCTTATGAACATAAAGCACGCACAATGATCCACAATGATCAGACAAGGTAGGCATTTAGACATACAAAACATCTTAACCAAAGTCAGGCTTTGATATAGTCTCGTTGCCGTACTTCAAACACGTTGTTTGGTGAGAACCATTAGTTTCTCATTATGGGCTATTTATAATTGTCCCATCCCTGCAGATGAAGATGATCACTTAAGACAGGACTCAGGGGAGCAAGGAGGAGACGGTCGTGCTTTGCAGCTCTGGCACAAAGCACAAAATCACCTGAGTGAACATCTTAGTCACGTTTTTCTCCTTTTTAAAAACTCAACAAAAGCTGCAAAAAGTATATGGTTAAGGGCCAGACATGCGGTATGCACAAGAACAGAGCGCCCCCTATGTGCCACTTCTGTTTCAGTCAGCTCAACCCCCAAAACCAGTAGACTATTAGTCCAATTTGGATTCTTATTCATGATACTGGCCCATGTGGATAGTTGTACATTCAGTCTCTTTTAAGGAAACCATGTGGTCATATATGAGACTTTTACATTGTAAATGCCCTTTGTAAGTTCCATGTCCCCTGAAGTTAACTTTGAGAGACAGGTCAGATCAAAGGTATCCAACAGATCTTCACTGTCTGTTTTCACAATCCACTTAACCAGAAGAAACCCTGTCATGCTCACATACTGGTACTGTGTAGAAACCCAAACGCAAAAAACATGCGGACAGTTCGGAGTTCCAGTGCCTACCGATAGAGGAGACAGATGTGCTTCAGAATATGCCATCGATAGCCTCGGGGCATTCCCAAGTTCTAAAGGCTTTCACTGTCAAAATGATGGCCCCTGGGAGTGAGCGACACAAAAGTTAAATGAAGGTTAAATGGAAGCACTTCAAAGCTGGGGGATCTCCACATAAAAACAACAAAGAAAGGTTAATGTGTGTCTTGTTGAGACACTCTAGCAGCTTGTAGCTTTTGGGCATGGCTGACCCAGGTCCAGTTTGGGTTGAGGAGCCTCGGGGCCTGGAAAAACTGTTCAGTGTGACCAGAAATGATAACAGGAGAGCGAATGGCATTTTAACATGGCTGCAAAAAAAGAAGGATTTTCACTCCACCTGTACAATGAATGATGCTGCTGTATTGCCACAGGCTCCATAGCCTAACTGTGTGGCTTTTCTATGACAAAATGAGTACATTTCAATACCGTTTTTCTGCATACTGAATCTCCCAGCTCATGGGCACTGGTACTTTAGGAAGTATTCCTTAGTAAGCAAAAAAAATTTGTCAAATTCAACAGAAGATTCTTATGGATTGGCCTTTATTTTATACCCAAATTTTGGCTGACAGTAATTTCCCCAATTTTTCCTTTACATGCCATGAATAATATCCACCTTTTAAAAAGGTCAATGTATAACACATCCTTCGCTGATATAAATAATGTTCTGTAATTACTAGCTCTTAGTTAAAGAACTAGGTCACATCGCGAATATGCCTAGGAAACTATCACAACATTGTCACGAAAACTATGTTTCTGCACATCAACGTCAAAATACAAAGAGACAATTAATTGCCAGCTATAAGAAGTAAAAGAGACCGTGGGGGATGTGTGCTGAACCCAAGCCCTCTGCCTTACTGTTCTGCAGAGAATGGAGAGAGAGTTTGACACTGTTTTGAAGGTCAACTTCTTCTGCTTTCAAAACCCCCCACCCGGTCCCCCCCGGGTCCCCTCCTCTGCTAAAACGCCTATCACAGGAAACTAGAGAAGCTCATTGTTCTCCCCTCTCCTGTTGACCCTCACTGCCCCATTAAAATCTAGCCTGCAACGCTGCCTGAGGGTCTTCAGCCATCATCGGCATGCGTGCCTTGCTAAAGCGAGTTGCATACTAATGAGAGACGGTCTGGCCGGATCTGGAAAGAGACACTGGTCTGCATCCTAAAACGAGACGGTGGAAGTGGGTGGGGGTCGGGGGTCTGTAACCAAGCAACATTAATGAGTTCTTTAGCCAGATAACTCCAGATTGTTTCCAGTATAAAAAAACTGCAGATTTTGTAGCTGGGTAGTCAAACACAAAAGTTGCTCTAAAGAAATAAGGTTTATATAATATCAGAAAAAATAAAACACTCCTCACACTGTGTTAACATATATGTATATATTTTATTATACTATTTTGATATAGGGTAAGATTATGTTACAATTACAAAAATGTTTTAGTAATCTGGATACCCATGTGGTAACGCATCTTAGCTCTGAAATAACAACCACAGAGGTAGTGGAAATACTGACAAAACCTGAACACACATCGTAGGCCTAATATATCATTTGATGCAGTTGACATTGAGATAACTTAACGTACGCTAGTGTTTGCTGACTTCACATGAGAAAGCTTAAGATTTTGGGTAACCTAGCATGTAGTTCCCTTAGAAACAAAATGGTGACAAAATCACTTGATGTACACATTCATATGCTGAACACACAACCCTGCAAAACAGATGTTTCTAAACCTTCATATGCGCTCGGCTCCTTAGAATAGCATCGCACGTACAGTATGACATTAAGCTGACAAGACTGCGCTTTCCAGAGAGTTCTTAACCCTGACCACTTCTGTAAGGCAAACATATTGAAATGTGTCTGCTGTTCTACAGCTGAGGAGAAGATTGAACGTACATGAAAGTGTGTTCTGAACACAGCATCTTTCTGTGAGGATTGTTCACAAGACTTATGTTTGTAAACATCAAGAAGACAATGGCAGATTTTGCGTGTTATATTCCTTAAACTGGAACATCAGTTGACAAGTGCCTAGTCAAAACATTGAATCCTGTTTTGGTTTCCAACTAAGAGATATAGACAACGCAGGTATACAAACAGAACATTCAAAAGGGAGTTTCACAAGGCACAGTAAGATCATCTGACTTATTTATATAATTTTTAGTTGTATCTTGTATATTAGTGTGACATTAACCGCATTATCTTTTATGTACAGTAGCAGTTGATTATTCCAAAATGATTCCCATGCTTATGTCTAGATTTATATACTGTATTAGACAAAATAATAAAAGAGAGCAGCCTCTTTCATCACCCCAAGAAACTTCAGTTTGACTTCAGATCAGTTTGACTTAGTGCCTCATGAGTCTGCCACATGAGAACTGAGCTACAGTGTCAAGGTCATGTTGAAGATGATCTGTTTTCACTTACCAAACAATACAGGAAGTAGTGACATGGACTCTTGCATCAAACATTATGTGCCCATGTTGGAATTAAAAACATAAAAACATCTGCCATCCCTTCCTCATTCTATCAACATTTACATAAATAACTATCATTAGTGTGTGCGTAAAGAGCCAGAAACTCAAATAAATAAAAGGTTTCAATGCATAGTGTTTCATCTGGTTTGATGTAATAAAAACAAGTCAAAGTAAGGACCACTAATGATGATACCACACAAAGTTTCAATTAGAAATCAGGAACATATATCAACATCACTCTCATTTAAAAGGATTTGACTATTGACAATAGGTATTTTCTTTTGGTCCTGAAAATAGCATAGTTCAAGTTCTAGAACCACATTCTTTTAGATAATGACATGGCTTTTCATACATGTTATTAAATGATTAATTTGGAGAGATTGATGGTGGAGAGAAACATTTCTCATAATTCAGACCTGACATATTTAATAAAGAGTTTAAACTGAAAGATCTGAGTAACATTGCAGTAAAAAAAAAAGACAAAGAAAAAAAAACATCCAACATCTTGACTTTTCACTCAACGGCTGTATACATAAATAATCTTCTGCCTAAAAAAATGAAGACAAATAACTGCCTACAAACGCGTTTACTACAACTGCATAAAAATGCATGTGTTTATTCAGTTAATCATGGTTGTACAATATCAAGTACAAGTGACAACAAGCAACAGTGTGTTTAACACCCATTCAGGTGTGTGGGAGAGAAGATTCCACAGCCACACATACTCAACAGCATTCAGCCCCATCACACCTGAACCATACACCACTTGTGGTTTTTGTTGGGGGGGTTTATGGGTGAAAAGCTCAGTTCTGCATTTGGTGTGGTGAGTTTAAACCAGCAGGGGGCAGTGTTACCTGATATATATAAAACGTGATTGTACAGTATATATACTGTATATCCCTGCATTAGGAACTACTGAGTGTGCTGACCCTGTTGTCTATGACTACGTGTAGAGTTCCTGCATGTGCGAGTAAAACTTTAACTAGACAACTAGCGACGTGAATGACGCTCTCTTGTCCATAGTCAAGACAAAACAGAAAACTACGTAGTCATAATACTATAACAAATACTGTCTACTCTATTTAAATACTATGAAATGCACAAAAAAAGGCTCTAGAACAATGGCTGTTAGCTAACAGTGTGTTAGTAAACTATAATGTGTTTGTGTTCAGTGAACCGCTCTACAAGAACCAAACAGATGTTTCATTCAGTGAATTGCTCAGAAAAAATTATGAGAAGATTGATAATCTTGTACTATACTGAACAGTAAGCAACACTGAATCTTCTGAAGTAGACTTAACTAAGTTATGCTATTGAAAACCACGCAATTTCCTTTTTGAATTTCACATTTCATCACAATAACATACTGTACTGTTTTTATAACGCAATGGGATGGTTGACAGTATATGCACACATACAGTAGATATATTATTAAATGTTATTAGTTAGTACAGCAACAGCTTCTGAGCAGTTGTTAGAAATACTTTCCAATACAACCCAATTGGATGTGAGAATTCTACACATCAAATTGCAAAGTGTTAATTTAACACTGGGATTGTTTACATTTGTCCGGGAATGTAACTATAAACGCTTGAGGAGTAAAGCAGAATTCTCCTATTGATAAGACAAATTCACAATGTATCAGCGTTAACAACAATAAATAGTGTATAATATAACTTCATGTATGGATATAGAATCAAGTTTGTTGCATTTTTTTTTTCTTTTCGTTTAAGGCAAGACATCATTGTTGAGAGTGATACAACTACTCCCAAAAGATAACCCATCCCTATGTCCCACATGCTTCAATGCAATGGATAAGTATTGGTAATATTGCTTATGGGGTTATTTGGTATAAACCTTTCATATATATTCCTAGAGGACGTTGATGGTAGGAGGTGTCTGTTAAGGCCATTGAAGACAGCCATGTAATGAGCAGACTTACATTCATTTCCACTGGATTTGATTGGATTGCATTTGTTTAAGAAGAAGAGGTCTCAACTGGGGCCTGGTTGACAGTAGTGCAGCATATCTTCATAGTTATAAGGACTCATTATGCAGTGGTAGATGACAGTGTGGTTCTATCTGATGCATGCCAGCTGGTTTTGGAGCAAGACAGCCGATACAAAGTTCTAAAGGGCAGCATTTATACATGGGCACAACAAAATCCACTAAAACCATGATTTCAACTGCCTGTTGTCGGTGTGTCTTAGACTTAAAACTCAAACTAGTTTAGAGATTCAGCATCCTTAATCGTTGGCACAACTTCAAGTGCCTGACCTCAGTCAGTTGAATGCGTTATTAGTAACAGTGTCTTGCTTTGTCTTTGTGTATTCTCAAAGTTTCCCCCAAAGCAATATGCTGTACCAGGGGTGGATTTGCACCAGACATCTTTCGATCTACAGTCAAGCGCTCAAACCACTGAGCTATGTCCTCCCCATATGACTTTGGTGGGTGACACTGAAGGTTTAGTGGCAGAGACTTGATACAGACATTGCATTCTTAAATCAACATACACAACATGATTAATCCCCCCCACATGTCCAGCTAGTCTTTCCCTGGCATGTTGTGTGTGGTCTCCTCCCGCTGACTCTGAGAGGTGCGCCAACGCAACACGTGTCGTCGTCTTTTTGGCAGTTTGAAACAGCGGAGATACCCTGAATGGACATCCTGACAGTGAGCTGTGCGATTAGGTGGAGGGTGTAGTGTGATGGCGGCGGCTTCAAGAGTTGTTGCGTTGGTGTGAGTGGGGGGGGGGGGGGAGGGGGGGGTGTTGGCAGGGCAGGGCAAGGCAGAAGAATGTTCTAGATGTTGGTCTCCCTTTGCACCTCGTCGTTATCCTTGGGTCCGTTGTTGGCCAGGCTCTCTGATACCTGCACGTTCCCATCCATCTCCTTCTGCTCCTGGTCAGGGTCGTCCGTCTCGGTCCGTTTGTACATCTCCGCCTGCTTCCGTTCCTTTTCTAACAGTCTGTAGTTGATGAAGTTCCCGATGAACAACCAGATGCTGGCAACGATTACCACAGCACCACAGCAGAAGTACATGTACTTGTAATTCTTGGTGACATCTACCAGTTTACCTGTACATGCACAAAACACACAAAAAAACATACATTTCTGTGATTATCTGAAGGTTTGTTTAACAGCGTTAAACATTAACATTAAAACATTGTTGAATTAAAACACTTTTAATTCCAATTCTAAAACTAAAACATGTACTAAACTTTAATGAGAGCAATTGTGTCACCACTTGTACTTGACACCACTGCAGTAAGTTAGAATAAACATCTGTTTTTGTTGCTAAACCGATTAGAAAATGATGGGAAAAAAAGACTCACAAACAAATAATTTACCTCCATTTGATTTCCATACATGAATAAACTAATTTAAAATTCAAGGTCTGAACATGAAGGTAGAGTGACAAAGACAGAAATAGAAATAGAAAAGAGAGAGAGAGAGAGAGAGGTAGGCCTCTGTGACGTACCAGCAAGTGGAGGTCCGAGAAGAACCGGGCAGCACTCCACGATAGTGGTGAGGCCCACGGCACTGGAGAACCTCTGGGCCCCAACCAGATCCATGAGGGTCTCAAACAGCACCGAGCTGACCATGCCAAACGCAAACCCAAAGAAAATGGCGTACACCACCAGGCCGGTGTAGTCCTCCACAAACGGGCAGAGGATGTGGCACACGCCGTTGTAGAGGACGGCAAAGCTGAAGAAGTACTGGATTCTGGGACGGATCCACTTGGAGTTGGCCAGCAGCCCCATGGAGGGGCGAGCAAACATGTCAACGAACGCTAGGATGGAAAGCAGGAAGGCAGCCGAGTACTCGTCCACCCCCATGTCTTTAGCGTAGGCCGCCAGGAAGACGATGGGCGCGAAGAAGCCGAGGAACATGATGACGTTGCCCGACAAGTAGATGAGGAAACCGCGGTGCTTGAAGAGCGACAGGTCCAGATACTTGTTGACCGTCTGCCAGGCTGTGACCTTCTCCTTCTTGACCGTGGTCTTGGTGGTGAGGGCCACCTCCTCGTCTTTTTTCACCTTGCTTGGCGGGGGCCCCAGGGGCCTCATTAGAGACCCGGCCACGCAGCAGTTGAGCAGCAGGCCCCCCAGGATGAGGAAGCTTCCCCTCCAGCCGAAGGTGTTGAACAGCCACTGGTTCAGAGGAGCCAGGGTGCTCAGGAACACTGGGCTTCCTGCCATGGCCAGGCCGTTGGCGATGGGGCGCTTCTTGAAGAAATACTTGCCGATCATCGTCAACGCAGGCTGAAGGTTGAAGGCCAAACCCAGCCCTGTGAGAGAAGTCAAAGGTCAGAATAGTTTGGCTGATGAAAGTATTTCTGATGACAGTTAAAAAGCGACACAAAGATGATCTATACTAGATGGAAGCAAGGGGTTATTGTGGAAGTCGAGAAATTGCATTTTCAGAAAGTTTTTAAAAGATCACAAAAAAAGACAAACGAATTCAAGAGAGCAGCTTACAGGATTGTGTCAGACTTACCTCCGATGACACCAATGCAGAAATAAAGCTGCACGACGCTGTTGCAGAAGGATGCAGAGATCATCCCCACAGAACACAGCAGCCCTCCCATGATCATGATAGGCCTGCAGCCATACGTGTTCACCAGAATACTGCTTATAGGGCCTGGGGGGAATCATACAACCAACAAAAACACCATTACATTATTTGTTTTCAACAACAACAACAACAACTCTGAGATGGGTGATTTCTAACCAGATTAACTCTAAGACCTCACTTAAGTGGTCCAAAACCAGAAGGGATTCCATGGGTCTAAGAATAGATGGATCTATAGTGTGTTGACACTAGAAAGCACGCATGTCTTCTTGTTTGTTTGTGTTGCTTAACAGAGAAAGTGCTGGCTTTGTCGAATGGCTTCATAATTTTCAAAGGGACCAAACAAAGCGTTGTTAAATTATTGTTGAAAACTTATATAAGTAAACTCTCACCAATTAGATTAATTGTTCATACATTTTAAAAAACGGAACTGCCATACAACCAGACAGGCAATCAATACCCGAAAAATTACTTCATATTACTATTACTAAACTACAGTGATTGTGGCTGGTTAGGGCCAACAGACAGAACAACCACAGTTTGGTCTGGCCAAAGGGTCAAATCAAAATCAATCATGGCTCTAGGATGTTTCCTCATGCTTCAGGTTTCTTGCAGGTCTCTTATGTCACAGTGAGAAGGTGGGGTGGGGTGTGCACAACTTTCAGGTGTCAATGTCATTGTTAGCACTAAACAGCTAGACCATGCTCCCAATGACGGCTGTTGACAAAACCACGAGGCATGAAGTGTTTCCGTGACGGCACTGGTTCTGTAAGCACTGGTTATTGTCAGTACACATAAGCTAAGGGGGACCAGCAAAATCATTCTCGCTCACTCAGTCAACTCAATGAACCCATGTAACTTCATGTATATACTGTAATCAACAATTACACATCACACAACAACACACATCAACACGTAAACATCATATAGAATACTCATGAACAGTCTCGATATCCTCCCATTCAATCTCACCACTGTTGTGGCTCAAACCCTTTCAGAGTCTTTTCCTCATTATTTAGGTGAAGAAAGGATTGTTCTAACGTTCAAATATTGATCCCAGCATACTAATGTTGCTAATATTATTCAGGTCTAATGGTTGCTAAATGATCTTCCCAGAGGATAAGATGACTCATTTCCTGTTGTGACAGTGATATTTGATGAAACTGGAAAACTGTACTGGTCAGCGTTAATGTGTTTGTGTATTTAGCATCAATTGATCAGCTTGGATAATGGTAGAGAAGAGGTATTGTCAAACCACAAGGTAGCTGACGACACAGGAACACAATGTGAATTCTATCACTCTCCTGATGTGACACATGTCAAAACTGAGTGCTAAAACAGCGTAGCTTCGTTGTGAAGCAGCTCAATAACAAGCAGCATGAAGCCGTGTTGTGCTACAGTGATTTTGTGAGTAGTAGTTTTAACCTGCGATGACACAGTTGTGTTGTTTCTGTTGGACAGCCTCATTCACCACTGAGGCAGTCAGAACTGGCCTCTGTACTGACAGTCAACAGAGACGGCTATGTGTCTCCACTGCCAAGCTCAAGGTCATCTCTTCCTCCCCCTGCAACCTCTCCCTCTCTGTCGAGTTCCCTTCCTTCCCCATCTCCGTTTCTTCTTCCCCCCTCCATCTCTCTCTCTTTACTCCATACCCCCTCTCACTCCAACCCATCTCCTTCCTCATCTCCCTTTCCTCCCTCACACTCACCCCTTCTCCCCCCTCTGTTGGATTAGTGACATTGATCCAGGCCTGACACAGCCTGCAGCTTAGCTCGTCACAGCAGAGCGACACTCAGGGAGGAGGGCGAGGCTAGCGCTGCTGTAGCTGGCTGATGTAACACAATCGTCCAATCGTGTGGCACGATGCAGGCTGAACTGTCCACATCCACATCCTGCTACCGCATCACATTCATCAAATCATTCATCATGCATTCATCTCCCTGATGACTGGCACCAACATTCCAAGCACAACTTCCACAGCTAAGGCTTCTGGCTATTAAGATTCAAAAAATAACCAAATGCTACGTCCTGCAGTAGCAGGTCTTGCCTTCCATTTACATTACATTTACATTTATTCATTTAGCAGACGCTTTTATCCAAAGCGACTTACAAGAGAGAGATTTTACAAAGAGCATCAGTCATTGAGCATAGCAACGTGATAGACCCCGAACACAGTGTTTTTTTTAGATTGTGAATCATACATCATGAGAACCACATTACATTACATTTTATTCATTTAGTAGATGAATAAATCCGAAATATATCCAAAACGAAAGACAAATAGTGTATAAAGAATGAAAGCCTGAAAGCTGTAGTGCGATTTTTCCAGGATGTGGCTGTTGCATCATAAACTTTAACTGCCGCACGGGAGGATGACAGCGGTACTAATTGATATGTGAGCATATGGCAGGCCCATGCAGTCTGTTTGCTCTGTTTGAGCATCTCCACAAGTGCTGCCAGGGCCACCACAGCCACCATTTTATGAGTTCACCATGGGCATCGCAGGGTGGGACGTCCAGTACCCACTGTCCTGGAGTGACCTCTGGAACCTTGGTGAGACGAGGAGGATGCTGGCAGCTGTTTAATGGCCAGATGTCCTTTATCTCTTTCCAGAGTACCCTCTCCATGAAAGTGAGTGGGGAGTGAAAAATCGCACTACAGCTTTCAGGCTTTCATTCTTTATACACTATTTGTCTTTCGTTTTGGATATATTTCGGATTTATTCATCTACTAAATAAATAAAATGTAATGTAATGTGGTTTAACACAGCGGCCGGGTAAATCATTTGAAATGCAGTAAACATTGGACGAGCGATTAACAAGTGATTACCTCATCAGCCTGCATAGGACAAGACAGCAGGTGATAAACGATAGACGATGAGAAGCTCTGATCAATATGGATGAATTTACGTGGGCAATAGTGATGAGCATCTGGAGACGTGTCTTAATTGTGCAGACTGCCACGGGAGGGGGTGGGGGGTGTCACTTGAGGGACCACGCCACCATCCCCACCCCTTCCACGCTCATGACAACATGACAACCATTAAAAAGATGAACGCTCCCCCCGGGCTGAAAGCCTTCATGATTGCAATACTCAGGAACGACTGAAATGAGATCTGGGGGAAGATTGCTGGCAGAGTTATCATGTAACAGACCCCCAGGCTTGTCTACAGTGAGGGCCACTGGCAGCATGTGAGGCTGCAGGGTAAATATCAAGAAAGACATTTGTAAAAGTTTGGGGTTTTGGTTTGTGAAAAGCCAAAAGTAAACGGCCACCTACTTGAACTTGACCGTTCTACATTATATTTGCTAGCTTTCTGTCAATGATATTGTTATGGTTTATCTTTCTAACTTACAGCAGCAAGACCAATGTCTTGGTGGGAAGCCTTTGTGCTTTGAAGCATGAAGATGTACTGTGAGCAGGCTGAGGTCAAGTCAAGGCTGACTTTCTCTTCAGTGTCCTTATGCTAATTTAAGGTCAAATTAACATGCCACGTTACCCCTTTCTTCATACCCAGATCTGGCTCTGAATTTTGAAATCAACCACATCATCCTCTGGACTTTTTACATGTACATCTTCCTTTCTGGGGCTCAGTTACAACAACCAGGAGCTGCCAAGGAGACAACCGAGATCTATATAATGGAACAATATCAACAATAACAGCCCCGCCTCCCCGCTTCTTACCTCCAGCATACATGACAGCAAGCATGATGGAGGAGATCCATGCTATCTGGCTGTAGGATGCCCCGAAGATCTTCTGGATGTCTTTGAAGAAGACGGTGATGGCTTTGGGGAAGGCATAGGAGAAGCCGATGGAGATGAACGCTCCGAGCACCACTGCCCAGCCCCAGCCCCCGTCTGGGGGGGTGACGGCAGGCGTACCTGAGGAGGGGGGTGGCATCACTGGCCCGGCTTAACAGTCGACTCTCACTGGAGGGAGGGGAAAAAAGGAGGGTGATGGGAGGAGAGGGAAAGATGCACAGGAGTTAGAAACAGGTGGAGGGGAGAGATGGAGGAGAAAGGTGAAGAGAGAAAATCATTAACAAAAACACTGACCTTACGAGGATATACGATACTATTCCTTAATGCAAGTCCCCTTAGAATTTGACTCTGAGGGCTAGAAAGCCTCTTGGGTCTCTTATGTTATTCTAACTCATGACTGCTCCATCATAAGACCAGAATATTAACCAGGGGGGTCAGGGCATTCATGCAGAACACACACACAGCGGATTGTATTCTTTACAAAAGGTGAATATTACTACCTGGGAGACCTTGCCATAACCGTTGCTCACCTTGACTCCAACCCCTCCCATCTTCCCTCCCCTCTCAGGCTATAGGGTAATGGAAACAAAGAGGTGTGTGTGACGGGAGGGGGTTAACAGACCAGCATGGTAAAGGACCACAGGGCCAAAATCACAGGGCTATATATTTACAAAGCAAACACACCTCTACTGTTATCCTGTGAGAAAATGTGCGATTGTGCAGTAACTGTCTATGGAGCTCAGCGTGTTAGGGTGTAACACACAGACGCACACACCTTCCGTACACGAACACCCCCTTCCACGCACACATGCACTAACCCTAACCCTAACCCTAACACATACACTTCAACAAGATATAGCTGGGAAAAGAGGCACCAGTACAAGACAACCAGTTCTTACATTTTCACCTAATAAGGCCAGATACAGAAGGAACAAGATGGAATTTTTAATTATAGTATTCAAAATCTCAAGGCAAACTAATCATGTTGATACAAAATTACAATCTGGAGAAAACAACACAAACAGTAAAACAAATGGCTCAGGAATTTGAGAATCACAAGCAAAAGATTACTCCAACAAAACATGTTCACTAGGCATCTTACCAGGCAGCTATAAGGGGTCTGACCTCACCTAGAGAGAGTTTGTAAAGTGCTACCAGATGTGGAATTCACCAGACTTGGCCTCCACAACCGTGTTGTTGAAAATCAAGTATCACCAACGTGTCCTGTGCGCACTAACCTTGTACATAAATCTTTTCACGTTTCAATTTCAATACAAACCTTTGACAGAGCAACCATGACAACCATGCCCTCCCCCGAGCATCAATTATGGAAGTGTCTCTGTCGCGGCTCTCCCTGGTCCTGTACCCGATCCCAAAGCAGACCGGTGGAGCCTCAGTCATAGTAAACCTCGTCTCCACTGTCAGCTGCAGACAATTAGCTAAGAGGCTCAGCCTGGCTACCGGTGCGTGAATTATGAAGCCAGGCAAGAGGAAACGTGATTTACGTTTTCACTCACCTCAGACAATGCCTGAACAAACCTGCCTAACTGGTTAAATATTATTGTTTTAGTTTGAGGTCATTTCGTCAGGCTGGAAGTAATACATTTTACAAGTAATCAAGTCAGTTAGGTACTGACTTCCGATACAAAGGCCTAATTTAACAATCAATGATAAAGATTGTTTGCGCAGTTTACAAACACTTATTTAGTAGTTCATATTCACATGGGTTATGTTTCCTATTTTTATTAAAATGTGAGATTAAGCCTGTGTATTTCCAAAACATCTAAACTATAATCCACCATAATCTGATTATCGGTTGGCTGTAGCCCTTTATGTAGAGAGGAGGCCTGGCTGATTGAACATGACACTATTCCATAAACGGGTCTTGGGACCCTAAGTGGCCGGTATGGTCTGAATAAAATGACCAAAACACACTAAATTAAGGTTAAAAAAGTGCAGTGGCATAACTTTCTAACTAATAAACATATTTACAACATATTGTCTGAACTGTCTGTATGGTCTTGTCCTTAAACGTAGGGTAATTCTCACATCCACACCATCGTGTGCCCTCAGTTGATTGTTCTACTGCCGCTTGACAACTAGACATCAGCTGACACTGTGGACACACACACACACACACACACTTCTGTTTCACCTTACACCAGGGGTGTGTCCTCCAACGAGCCAATCACAAGCCACTCCTGAAACCCATTGTTGAGCGCAGTAACAGTCACCTCTGTGGCAGCTGAAACTCCACTACCTGAACTTGAAACCTGTACCTGTCCCCTAAAACATCAACAGAGATAAGCAGTAGGGCCAGATGGAGAACATGGTGGCTCCTGGCCAAAGACTAAGTCTTCATATAATCACAATTACATAGATGATTAGTGCTAAACGATACAGCAGTGTGTGTACGCGTGCGTGAAAGACACAGAAGGAGAGGGCAATCTGGTCCAAGTTTTCCTAGAGTAAACTCCAAGGCACCTTCATCCAAGGTCAAACACAAACAGTGGCTTGGCATTCGGCCAAGAAGCTGCTTTATGATTGGGTAAGCACGGTTAAAGAAAACAGGACTAAGATCTGTCGATCAGTCTATTGACTGACAGGGTTGCATTACTGGTGAGCTCAGATGATGTCACCTGGCAGGAAATAGGAGCACCTGCACTTTAAGGGCACAGACAACACCTGGTGTTCACTATGACTGTGTGAGCACATGACAGTCACTGGCCCTACATTGTGTGTGTGTGTGTGTGTGTGTGTGTGTGTGTGTGTGTGTGTGTGTGTGTGTGTGTGTGTGTGTGTGTGTGTGTGTGTGTGTGTGTGTACTGTACACCAAACCAGATTAGTGGCATTGAGAGAGGGAGTAAGAGGGAAATGAACACAGACCAGCGTCAGCAGCAGGCCAATTTGGGATCTGCATATCTTGGCTCTGCTATGACAGAGACTTAGAGAGAATAAAGCCTGGCTGAACGAGACGCGCACTTGCGTGAAGATGATGCAGATCAGAACTGCTTGGAAAACAAATGGATGGCAGATGCTGTCTTTGCCAAGCTAATGCAATTTGCTTGTTGAATCACCGTCTTGACAAACTACTCTTGCATCTCTAATAGAAAGAAAAGAAAGTAATTAGAGGGTAAATGTAACAATTTAGGGTAAAACAAAAAGTAAGATCAGCCAATTTTTTTAGAGAGAGAGTGACTGACAGACAGGTTAGGAGTCCCTAACTTTTCTGTGACTTTAAAAAACTGCATTTGTGTATTCATAGACTGTATCCAGGATATACTTTCTAGGATTGACTTTCTGCTATAAGTGAAAACCTCTTCAGGTCAACTCTTCTTCAGACACATGTTCATCCCTACACAACATTCCTTCCTTCAGCTGGTGGACACACACCAGAACTACTAGGATTGGAGCCCAGCTTGCTCGAACTTTACCTTTCAAAGACAACCCACTATAGTTCCAGGAATTCTCCCTTCATCTAAGAAACCTACACAGCTTACACTCTCAGATGACATGTTTTCAAGGTCAAGGAGCAAGTTTTTAAAATGAAAATGGTGTTATGGGATTTGACATTCCACACAGCACAGCAAGGTCCAGCCTCATGCTGTATGTCCTGGCTTTGTATTGCTTATGCCCCCCCCCACACACACACACAAATTCTTGTCTGTGTGTGTCTGTGTGCGTGTAGGTGTGTGTGGATGGAGGGAGGTGGTATCATTACCCACTTTCGTAAACATAGCCGTGGTGTGTACATTTTGGATGCCTATCATGTCAGATCACCCAGAGTCTCACTACATTTGATTAAAGCTCCCTTTTTATGAAGCAATAAACAAATTCATAACAACGATGAAGTTGAGTAATGGTTAGGAGCTGAAATCAGTAACCCGTTAAAAGGTATTTTGACTCAGGGTTAAGCCTAATCCAAAATCATGCTAATGGGGCACACACGTGCAACTGATCCCAATCTGTTCACCGCACCCATGCTTAATGTCAGTCATTGTCGGACATACACAGGGTTACAACAACCCAGGTCAAAAGTCTTTAAAAAAAAAATGGCCGCGGATTAACTCGCACTCCTTTGACTTTCAATGAACTGTGACTGTGTAAGATGCCGTTGAGTGATTAAGAGACTGAGCACTACTTCACGTTCACTACGGCAGCACGGGACTTCATAGAGCGTCTCCTTGACGCCCAAAGGTGCCTGACTACCTGGGTGAGACGACAGCAAAGATATGGAAACAACGCCTGTATGCAAAAGCATATTTCAATACACACACACTTCCAATAGAATGGCCCATGTGTTACGATGTCACATGGACGATGTGTCACCAGGAATATCTGTGAACATATCGTTTGTTGGTGGTCCTATTTCCACTGAAAAAACCTCCTGGATCTGTCTCGCTTCGTTTCGCTGCACCCTAATGAAGTATGAAGCACTCAATGAGCTTCAGGTGTCAGGGAATTCAAAAGTCCTTTCAACCAGCATGTTCATAAAAAGAACCCTTCCCTGTGACGCAAAGCAGTGAAACGCAAGCTCAGAGTCAAAGTCAGTCGCATGCGGACGGTGACAACAAAGCAGGACTCAAGACTTTCCATCGGTCAAAAGTCATGCTTTTTCAGTCACATGACTCCCAAGCTACTGAACGACCACTGAGATTGGTCACACGCTGCTTGTTATGCCTGATGACAAACGTGCCTTCATTAAGATGTGACCATATGATGGATTTAACTTATGACAGGGGTCAGGGACTGAAATTGCAAAAACTTGTGCCATGTTTGTAGCTTAAAAAAAAATGAATCTATCACCTTTGCTGACAACTTGCCAATTTACAAAAACATAACAATAGTTATTGCCATACAGTAGGCAGTCAAAAACTAATTCGAGTCACATTCACCAACAGGGATGACAGTCATATTTTTGTTATTTGGAAAATTGCTGTTAAACAGATATTTGAGAAGGAATGTGAGAAGGAAAAAAACTTCAGAAAAGCTCCATACTGGCCTGGCATGATATTTAAAACCCACCCGCAGCTGACCTGAATGGAACATCCTCAGCTCAAGGCAGCCAAGACCTGCTTACAGGAAAACCTCTTGATCAAATCCTCAGATAATAATAGACAGGGATCTATGTGTTCTCAGTGTCCTCTTGTCTAGTTTTACACTGTAGAGCTGTAGATACAATGCAAATCAGCGGAGGAGATGTATCATAGGCTACAAAGATCTTAGTTATAGAACATGAGTCAACAACTATGACAGCCACATGCATGTTAGAGGAACAGTGTAGTACGATGCTGTTTTAAACCGGATGCAACCAGCCACACACCCATAACCTACTATGATATTCACGGCCTACATGAGGAATAGAACTAGAAAAACATACATATCGAACATAAATGTAGTTTAGTGAATTTCAATGGGCCTAAATTACGTTGCAACATTATGTTTGTGGATATCATACTGGGCAAACGTTTGGATGTAAACATACATGAAATGTATCTGAGTTCAACAAAGCCTACAGTACCCTAAATAACACGGATTATTGGGGAGAGACACAGTATAATAAAAAACTGGGTGCGAACTCTTGGCTCACAAAATGAACATAGCGAAGCACACACACTGTGGCGATGCCTCCATCATGTTGGGACAAAATACTCGTGGACATGAGTTGTGGAGCCGTTTCATACTGAACCCTTGCGAACTAAAACCGCATATGAATCGCATTATTACCTTTTAGAATAAAGACGCGCGGATCTCCTAATATGGTCCTGGCTCGTTGACCTTGTCTTTGCAGTGGGACGATGTGGGTCTGGGTTGTGTAGAAGCCGCTATATGACGTCCTGCAGGGTGGGGAGAGGGCGGTCTAACCTGCCACCGTTACTATTCTGGACCACGGATCGCCAACCGGAGGCAAAAGGCCGGACTGAGCATCGTAGAAAGTTGTACGATTCAACCTAGTGGTAAGAAAGGGGCGTTAATGTTATAGGTTTTTTGCGTTTTTGATGGAACCGCGTGAGCTGCGATGGAGCAGTGCGCGTTCCTCCTCGTGCTGTGGAGCGCTCTTTACAACCAGCCCTGAACTAGGTCATCATGGGGATTAAATCAAGTAAAGCCCTGTCATAAACCACCATAGAAAGCCTTTTGCAATTTAACAAACGATGCCTTAAATATACCTAATTGCAGATCTGGGATATTAAACTGTGGTTTAATTACAGATCAGTGAATATGGGAGCTTATGATTTAATTCAAGGAGAGCTGTAGATATAGTGAATAAGATCAAACTGTAATTTTCGAGTAGCCAGAAGCACCTGCCATGCATGATGCGCATGCCCAATGCTCTATTAACTACTCTCCGTTTGGTATTATAATTCGCCCTCTTGCTCGGACAATTCAACCAAAAACACATTAGAATTTACAATCATATGCTTTCATTGATGTTTTTTTCTGATTCATATTTTAATACAGTGAGTCCTCTTTAAATGAATGCAGACGAACGCACCACCACCACGCTGGCACGCTGACGTCATGTGTCATTCTGACGTCATAGATAATGCCCTTCTCTGCACATGTTTCTGCTACTTACTCATAAAAGAAGGAAATATACACGTCACCCGTACCTGACCGAAACAGTCATAACAATCTTCAGTATGTGCCACTTGATCGTAAAAGCGACTTGACAACATATGACTATTTGAAAACATGAAGAAAAAAACATATGCCCACAAAAAAATAAGCTGCTTCTAACTGTTTCATACCCAAACAGATCAAATAATAAACTATCTTTCTACGCCTGTATTGTAGCCTCGACCACCTGGGATGAAAAACAGCAAAACATGTGAGTATAATTTAAGTATTTAAGTATAACATAAGGTTTAACCCAAGGTTTTTTTTGCACTGGGTTAACCTGAAGTAAACTCGTTAACGCCAAATCTTGAGACACCGGGACACTCCCTAAAGGCAAATAAAAACAATGAAACTGTGTTTCTGTGAAGCATGTGTTGTTTTATAAGAACATGGAGAATAATAAATGATGGTTCCGTGTGTAAGCCTATTCTGAAACCGATCCAAGGCAAAGAAATAGAATGCCCTAAAGTTTCAAGGTAAATAGCGATTTAGCGAAATATACTCTGTGCTGCACACACACACAGATGCAAATAATAATACATTAAAAAATGATGGATGGATAGGTAGGGCATGGGTGTGGAATGGTAGGGAGGGGAAATCTATACACACAAGACCAATATTAACATATAAGGATCCTACACCCATTAAATAAGGATCCTACGCCCTTAAATATTTAATTTCATGCAAGTTATCCAAAGTTGACATGGGGTATTAGAACCTGCAACCTCTTGAATTTTTTGAAAGATAAGGTACCACTGAGCTACATTCAGTAAGAAGTGATGTGACTGGCCCATTGAGTTAAATGCATGGAGTAATTTTAATCAACTGATCCCCCAGTCATTGTTAGTAGGCCTATTTCCTATATTTGATACTTGATCCAGATGCTTGTCTACCATCATGTTGTGTCAATGCAAACAGATGACCAGCAGATGGCGATATGAATCATGAATCCAAATGGGATTTCAGGGCAAAGAAACAGGCGTAGGCTTCCGTTCAGGGTGCAAAATGTGTTGGGACTGGGAGGTACCTTATTTAAGCAATTTAAAAACAACAATATCATATAATATCACATGAAATCCAACTGCATTTGGACAGTGATGCATCTTATTCAAATGTGCTTCATATCTATTCTCAAGATTCCTCATCTTGCTTTGTCGAACTTTTCTCATCTTGATCTCACCTGGCTTGCATGTTGAACAGGAGTCTATATCAGGAGTGGCTTTATTGTCTTGTCCTCAGTCCCTTTACACTCTACCTCACCTTTCCTAACACACTTGGACCTCTAGAGGGCAGTATTCACCTGGTAACCCCACCTGGGAGCCCAAAACCTGCCTGGAACATTATACCTACCAGTGCACCAGCAAGAAACAGGCCAATTAAAGGGTTTTATTCGTGAAATATACAGTGAAAGTATCATCTGGACAATAAAATGCTTAACATGAGGCTCTGGTCAACAAAGTAGCAGGAACAAGCTAAATAAGATATAAGAGTATACAATATGAAAGTAACTAACTCAAGTAAAATAAAAAAATAATTATCCTGGCATGCAAGTACAAAACAAGAAAGGTTTGAGGTTTCCATCATTCCTGACAGCGTAGTCTAGACAGTTTAATGGCCGCTATGTTACCTCAATCACCTCCTAAGCAGGGCAGCCCTAGTCAAAGAGAAGTGGTCTGTGTTCCTAGTTTCAAGCTTGTATTTAGACAGCATTTGAATCAGTGACTGATAAAACAACCGAAGGAAGCCCCTCTCTCAACACCTCCGTGTTTACGTTTGCTGTCAGCTTGTTTCCACAAAGCCAAGCCTCGCGGAGAAAAGGGTTAGATTGTTTTGGTGACCTTTTGAGGAACTGCAGCTGGGGTTATGGATGGAATACGTGCGGGGGGGGGGGGGGTGGAGGGGGGCTGGCCCTCTTCCTCAAATCCAAACTGTCCTCCCTGTGACATGGTAGGGTGGTGGAATGAGGGAAAGCAATATCCCTGCTTTACTCTTCCTCACTCTGCATGCACCCCCCGCGTGCACACACACACACACACACACACACACACAGACTAATACACACATGTGCACAGACACACACACTGCTGGACGCGCTGAGTTCTGTTCCACCTTTCTCTCAAGGTCTTTGTACCACTTACAAAGAGGACACAGTAGACCTGCATGAGTGGGGGACTGAGACACCCCAGGGTGCGACAGAATCAACCACACAAGACTGCCACGGCCTGGCCTCCAAAACAAAGAAGAGAGGAGAGAGGGAGGGAGGAGCTGAAAGCAGAGGAAGGGAAGGTTAAGATGCATAATCAGTGATGTCACACACACACACACACTCAATAACCCCCTGCCTGCTTTCCAAAGGTGATAAACAGTTAAAGAGATCTTCCTGTTCTGCCCAACCTTCAATTCACACCAAATCAGTCCTCCGCTGAAACAGAAGACTGAGAGTGTGAAAACCCCTTATGTGGCATCCTGCTCCTGTTCAAACAGTGATGTGACCGACAGCACGTACCTTGTCCTAGCCCCGTGCCCAGGAAACATGGCCCATGTTGCTCATTTCCTTTAGGTGTTTAGAAAGGAGTAACCTATTTTAATTTCGACATTATTTCATCAATTGGCCTAAAAAAACAGGAGTGCTGCTGAGCTGGGAGGTTCAAGACTCTTTTGAAGATGAAATCCAGCTCTTTGAAATACTAATATTCTAATCTGGAGGAATGAGAAGTGCTTATCTAAAAAAAAATCAGAGATTGGAATCAGAAAACCAAGAGCACCTTCCCTCAGTGTGAGTGGAATACATGGATGCTGTTTCAGGGTCATGGAGAGTAAACTCAAGCATGTCTTGGTTTTGATATAGAACCAGCTTGTTTAATAGGGATTCCATTACTGTTTTTGTGCATACTCAAATACGTGGGTGGACTTGATTTGCTGCTACCACAACCAGCATCTCAATCCCTTTAGTCAACTGTATGAATCAACAGTCTCACAGTTATGCAAATGATAATGATGTGTTTAACAGACACTTTCACCCCAAGCTAAATGTGGTACAGAGGCTGAAACTGCAATGCTTTGATCTGCAATCACTGAGCTATACCTGTCTCGGTAGAAATGGTTACAGTACATTAAAGACTTTACATTGATTGACCACCAAAAGTACACATTGTTCTGTGCATAAAAGTTCTGTTTGAAACCCCTATATATGCACATTGTACCAAACAGGTAGCACCAAAACGCCAACCCTCTTGCCCTGTGTGACTCATCACCGGTGGGGGTTAATTCCAGCAAACTGTTTAAACAGCTGGTGGTTCTTTATCATGCAGGTCTTGGCTCCGACACAGACTCTTCCTGGGGTGTGAGGTTGGGTGTAGGAGGGGGGTGGGTGTGTGTGTGGGGTCCTGGGGTGTGAGGGGGGTGAGGAGTGGGGGAGGACTCTCGGGTGTGAGGGAGCCAGCAGGGGGCAGTTCTGTTCCGACTGTTGACTGAAAACATCTCTATTTTTATAGAGATAGAGTGGCCAAGAAACCAGACCGACCTGAAAAAACATTTGGTTCTTAACAGCGTCGATGTCTTGACTGAGGATCTACAAGTGATTTATCAGAAGGCCTTCTAACAAAATGAGAGTGTGGGTGAACAAAACGCACAGACAGTGTAAAGTAACTCAAAGAGGTCAATGTGGAATGTCCCTGATGTTTCGATTGTCAACAAAAACTTGACACTGGTCGGGATTTACTGAACCAATAGCACTTCTTAACGTCAAAAAATTTGATTTCATCTGCTTTATTTTATTGGAGTAATTACAGGTCATCTGAGACAATCCCTGGTATTGGGTTCAGTGGTTACATGAAATATATACGGCCTTGCCAAAGCCTGAAGAGCTTTCCCAGCTTACCTCAAATGGATACCTTGGAACACATTAGCATTCCCTCATAACGGCACACTCAGATGTGAACTGTTTATCATCAACCCAGCAGGATGGCAGATCCCTGGGAGAGATATCAAATGAGACGTGATACCGGGCCTGAGGTCCGCTTACGACTGCCTACCCAACATCTCTGACATTTTAACAAACGCACGACAATAGAAGACCCTTCCAGAAGCGTTGACTCATGCTGTGCTGTCTGTCCATGAGGCTTGGTGATTTGGTAAGATACGGCTTCACCACCACCACACTTGAGCGAGCGCTGAGAGGAAAGTTACAAGAGCTAAGCGGGGACGCGTCCGCCTTTGCGAATGGCGACGCCGCACGGCTCCATCGTAAACCCACGTCTGTTCTTCTCGTCCCGGCGACACCAGTGGTGCGTCACCGTTTTCCCTGGGATCACCATGCTTGGCCAGCTCTTTTTTTATGAGGGCTGGATTAGGTTCAGTCATTCAGGCTTCACGTCTTTGGCAGAGGTTCTGTCACGTCTTAACTTTAGTTGTTTTGTTGGGGGCCCAGCAGTTTCACATGAGGGATAATTCGGAGCACATGGCGAGCTGATGTATCTGTTTCTCACATTATCTCTTCTGTGAACAATATAATTGTATCTCAGGAGGAACTTGGAAGCTGCTCTTATTAGCTGCTTAGGCCACGGTCACTTTGTAACGCTCATGCATACAAAACACACGCATATATACGTGCATGCACACTTAAACATACATGCTCTCACTGACACTTACAACACAATCATGTAGGAAGGACCCATGTTGTGCCACAAATGAACTGACTAGTTTGAGTCAGAAGCCATGACTGGGTCATGGTTGAAATGTGGTGGCTAGTTGGAAAGCGTTCAATAGAACCAGTCCTTAGGGTTTATCCCGACCAGTCTACTGTTCAATAACACAGGAACCAAAAGCAACCAATCTAGTTATTGATTGGAATTGGGGCAGTTTTCACCATCAAAAACCAATGTAGTTCAACTCAGAAATAAGTGGGGAGTGTGATAATGAACCGGTCACTGCCTGCGCATTCAGAAATGTGCTTCAGGACTTCTTGGTGGTATGATTATGGGGTGAGCCAGGGCTTGTTGACAAATTGCTGGGCGATCAGGTAGCCACCGCAAACGCTCCATCCCCACACCCGTCGACTCATTAATTATAAGGGGCAGGAATCCTTAGCGGTGAAACAAGACTCGGAACACTGCCTTCTTTATATGTCGTCCCCGGCAACACACTGTCTGTTTGCTTTAGGGATCTGGGACCTGTAATTGGTAAAGGGCCACACCGCTCATGCTCCAAAGCTGACCACTTCGGCACCCACTCCAGCAGCAGTCAGCAACAGCCTCATGCAGACAACCAGGGCTTGTGTGTGTGGGTGTCTGTGTGTGAGGATGTGTGTCTGTGTGTGTGGGGGTGTGTGTGTGTGGGTGGGTGTGAGTGTGGGAGTCTGGGTGGGTGTGTGTGACCTTGACAACAGCCACTCTGTTCGTCCGACACTTGCCCCGTGGCGAGAGTGTGAGGGGTGAGGAGTCTGAGAAAGCTAGTTTGTTTGTGCGTCCTGGTTGTCAAGACGCCTCATAAACGTGGAATGTGACTTATGGGCCTCCTGTTCTCTCCCCCGTTCTCTCCCCTCGTCTCTCCCCCAGGTCCCTTTCCACCTCATTTCTCTCCCCTCAAATGATGTGTATAGGTATTTCAGTGTCAATCAATTTCAGACACAGAGAAGGTCTTTTGCAGATGCAGTCATTTAAAGCATATTGCTGATTCATTAAAAAAAAAAGATGTTGGCAAAGTTCGTGTTCCACCTGGAAGGTGGAGATTTTTCCACAGGTAGCTCTTGTCTCCATACCACCCTCGAAGCCTGTCAGGGTGCAGCTGGCTGTGTGAAGAAACGATCTGTTTCTTTCTGCCTCTCGCTTGAGAAAACTCATTTGTATAAACAGTGTCTGCCTGCCATTTCTTGGACAGCCCCCCTTCCCAGATGTGCTCAAGCACACACACAGACTCTCTCAATCATGTACACATACTCTCACTCACACAGACTCTCTCCCTCACACAGACACACACTCTCCTTTCCTCACACACACACTCGTCTCTACCGCCCTTGTGTTTGTCCTGGCACAGCGTAATACCTGGAGCTCAACACTATTCTGAGTAGAAAGACTGGCACGCTGCCACTCTGAGCATTAGCTAGCGAGAGCAGCCCACAGCACATCATCCTCGTGGTCTCCGCACACCTCCGCACACACGCACACGCCCGTCCTCGCTGCCTGAGCCTTCACCCAAGCTCTCTTGGGCTTCTTCTGACATTCCAGGCACTTGTCTTATTAAAGTGTATTACTGTGCAGACCTGCAGCTACCTCGGAGCCTGTGCGCTGTGTGTGTGCGGTGTCGGCAGAGATGTTTCGTGGCCAACGGAACATCCATCATCCAGGCGCCGTTGTGACCAAACAAATCAGCGGCAGCGAGGAAATATGATTTCACCATGTTTGGAATGTAAATTCGCTGAAACGTGCTTTTACTGGGGAGTTGTGTGTGTGTGGAGAGGAGGGGTTTGTGTGTGTGTGTGTGTGTGTGCGTGCGTGCGTGCGTGTGTGTGTGTGTGTGTGTGTGTGTGTGTGTGTGTGTGTGTGTGTGTGTGCACGCATAAGGAGAAAATGTGTAATTTTGGACGTGTGTGCTTCTCAAAGTTCAGATGACAGAATGTTTATGAAATAATCAAGAGCTTTCCCAGCCAGGCAGAATGTTTTGACATGTGTCCCGCTAGTCAGTCACTCTTTCTTTCTTCTTTCTCTCTGTAATTCTTTCTCTCTTCATTTCTTCCATGCTTTCTTTCTGACTTTTTCCCCTTCTTCGCTCCTTCTCTTCATCAGTCATGCTCCTTGACTTACAGGTGATATATAAGACTGTGGGAAGACAGGTTAGAAGCCGTCTCCATGTCGTTGTTTTCCTAAAGGAGCCAGGGTGGGTGTGCGGGGGTGTCAAGCCAGTGTTGTTGCTGTCTGGTGCGACCACTGGAGAGGGGCCAGCATAAGGAAACAATCAAGTGATCAGGGAATGGACTTCCTCGAGCCCTTAGGGCATTCCACACACCAACTGGGCCCAGCAGGATTCCATACTGTCTCCCCCCCCCCCCCCCCCCTCCCCTGGGTCTCTCTTAAATCCAGAGAAAGCCCACAGGGACCTAATCAATCATCATCGCCGTGCAAAGACTCACGCATGCAATTCCTCCTCCAACTCCAAACTCCATCTTATTTCCATAGAAAGGGAAGATGCTTCCAGACTGCAATTACCAAGTCAGATGCTCTAGAAAATCTGTGGTTGTTTGTGGATTCCATTGCTTGAAAGAACTCAACCCAAAAGTGTCGGAGCGGGTTAGTTAGATATGCCGCTTTTTATCTTCAACCACCCCCATCCTCATTTTGAATTCCATTTAAACTATTCAGTGGTAATTAAATACATCTGTTTGTTGTTATGTGTGTGATATTCAGATTTTCTTTCTTTTTTTTCTCCAATTTGTCCTGTCGTAATTTATTCTAGTCTCAAAGTGGGTTTGTCTGTTTTAGCTCATGTTTGTGTGTCTGTCTGGGCTAAAGAATTAAAGGATGTTTTTCAGAAGACCCAAATTCTATCCAGCACAATCCAATATATAAAGATTATCAATGGTTTTCAATTAGGAGTCTGACCAGATTCTGTCTGGCTCCCTCAATTACTATTGAACAAAATAACAATACTCTAATTCTCTGCTCCTCAAACTGTCCTGTGGAAGAGGTACAACAGGCACCACAGTTTGGTTTTCAGCAGAACAGCAACAGAATCAGAACTCCAGTGTGCTACAGTATTTATACCTTTATATCCTATTGCTATTGCTATTGTTATTGTCATTATTGTTATATTACCCTGCAACTCTGTGTGCTGAACTTTACCCTGCTGCTGTTGTGAACTGCAATTTCCACCCCCTGGAGGACAAATAAAGGTTCATCTAATCTAATCTATTTCAGAACAGCCTGTATTTACTGGTGTCCATTTAAACAACTTTTATCAAAGTACAATTTACACACACACGCTTCATCATATAGGTGAACCACTATTATGAAATAACACAGCATATCACTGAGCCACACAGGGCTGACTTCAACCTGAAACTACATGAACAAGCCCAGGGCTCTAATGGCTGGCTTCTTGGAAGCAGCCAGTGGGAACATGCACTTCAGAATGGAGGCTGTGTAATACATGCAGCTCTCCAGGAGACACTCCAGGAAACAGCTCTCTCGCTTGCTCCAGTCTGCTCATATTCAAATACCAGAGGGCAATCTCATTTTCGTTTGACCAAGTGTTTTATTTCAGACAGAAATTATTTGGCTAATTGGGTTGACTACAGCCAGAGGGACCAGTCCCAGATGCTTGACACTTCAATGATAGTCAAGTATTGAACAGACTACTTACAAATGGCAACACAGATACGTTTACATTTTTACATTTAGTAATTTTAGCAGACACTCTTATCCAGAGCGACTTACAGCAAGTACAGGGACATTCCTCATGAGGCAAGTAGGGTGAAGTGCCTTGCCCAAGGACACAGCATAATTTTGCACAAAGGGAATCGAACAGAAACCTTCTGATTACTAGTCCGATTCCCTAACAGTTCAGCCCCCTGACTCCCTGTACATGAAAGATACATGAAAACTTCATGAGCTGAGCAGTCAAGGCTTGCCCTATCCTTGCATTGCTCTACAGGCCAGCTGGTTCAGAGAGCCAGGGAGAGTGTAGGACAGAGCAGAGGAGGAAATGACCTGAGAGTTCATTCACACTGTCCAAGGGAACATTAACATCACAAAGGCCCCTGACAGACCAATGATGAGTCTCTCACATGCTGATCAACTTAGTGGGGGGAAAGTGGCCTTTCTGTTGCTAACGCCAGGAGTCTATCAGATACAGAGGGCCATTGTGATGCTAATAACATCTTACAAGCAGCAAAGGTGGTTAAATAAAAGAGCTAATGTTTTATGATCACTCCAAATCTCAATCTGTCAGCATGACTGCCATTATTTACCCCTGTAGACAGTACTGAAAATACCAAACTCATGCATTGACTATTCGTAGATCCTGCAACTCAAATGATTCCTTTTTTCATTAAAGGGCCAACTTAAAGCCATCAGTGTGCATTCTTATTTTGTTTAGATTGTGTCCTTTTAAGATCTGCTCATTAAACGTAAAACCTAGTTAGACCTAGGCTATTTGAAGTATGTGTAGGGTGATGTTTGTTGAATTTTTTTTAATATACATTGGGACACCTTTCTAGTTCATCTTGGACTACGTTTCCCAAGAGCCTCTGGGGTCTTGCTTCCCCCATGCCTCCGCATACCTTGGGCCTCTGCCTTGGGTATGTTGCGCAACACTTGCAGCAGCCAATGGAAAGAGGCGCACTGAGGCGCACTGAGAGTAGTTGTCGCTGCAAAGCAGAAAGACCAGGCTGAAAGTTTTGCGGAGGTATGGACAACTTTGAACTCAGCGTAATACTTTTACATTTACGGATTTTTTTCAAGTTACAAGTTTAGCCCATTTACTGGATGTAAACAACGACATTGTTTTGACGGTAAAAACATTTTTTGTTGGATTTGATCGGACATTTTTTTTACATTGTTCAGGATTCCGCAGCGCTTTTTCTGCGAAACTTCGAGAGGACTTAAGTCTTGGTGGTGGGGAAAAAGAAAGGGGGAAAAAATGTCCGCATCTATGCTGCCTCGTAGTATTGCGAGGTATGCAGTGGTTTTTCTTCTGTTTTCCCAAATGGAGGTTGTGCTTGGACGTGATGGGGACTCCAGGTCCTGTCCCAGACCATGCACATGCTTTGGGGACCTGCTGGACTGCAGTCGTCTCCATAAAGGAGCTTTTCCCCAACATATTCCTGAATGGACCCTTCAACTGTAAGTGCTTTGATATCCCTGCCCCCCCCCCTTATCTTGACTGTCAACAGAAATAGTTATCTTAATGACCCTTCACACCTAATGCACTGATACTGCACCTTGTGAACTCTATTAGATTAATGAAGAGATTAAATGCCTGATTGTTTACTTACTTGATCATGGAAGGTCGTAATCTACTGAGTTAAGAAATGTAAATACGTATTAATTACCCAATGATTGTTTGTCATGTCCCCTTAATTCACAAAGAAAATGTATGTAGTTTGTTTAGAAAGTAAGTATTTCTTAATACCTATACAGGCCTTTTTCATTTTCACTTCAAAGTGAAAGTTTGACCAGCATGTTTCTTACTGGGTTCAACTGTTTATTTAACATTGTTGCACACATTGGAATTTTGTTATGACCTTTTGTTAATACAACATATTACATTGTATAATATATAGTGTGGTTGTTATCACTGACTTGCATTAAGATAGGTTGCATTTATTTTTCTTCTTGTAGGTATCAAAAGCCTGAACATGATAACGTTTGTTCACAACTTGTTTGTTATATTTGTCACAAAGCCTGTATTGGGAATACATAAGATATTACAGCCACGGTTATAAGAACACAGGTAGTTAGAGGATAAAACCAAAGAGTCTTGTGTGTTTTGCACATCAATTGTCCCATTGTCAGTCTTGTGAATCATTACCCTACTCAATGGAGTTGTGTCTTTTATTAGGCTGATTTCAGTCATTCATTAGGCCACTGCAATCTGTCCAAAAAGGGATCATTCAACACTTTGAACATCATTATTCCATTTCTACTTCTGTGTTCCTCCTCCAGCCTCAGTGTGTGTCCCAGGCTACAAGGCTTTTATTAGAACAGTAAAATCATAGGCCTGGCTTTAAATGAAGTGAGGGACCCAAGGCAGTTTCCCAAGGCAACAACTCAAATAGCTGCGCGGCGTAACATCAACAAGCGGACATGTTGCAGATCTCGCAGACTTAGAGGACTTGAAACGAGATGTTTCTGTCTCTCTCAATCAGCCCCGGACTCCCACCTCAAGGCCAGCACGTTTTCTACCACCACATCTCTCCGGGAACGTGTGCAGCTCTGGAAATTTTGTGTTGCCAGTAAAAACAGGGCCAAGCCAGGGCCTTCCAGCAGGCACAGGCCTTCCACAGAGGAGAGGGGGAGAAGTTCCACATGGGGGAAACATTCTTTGCACTCAGGCATGCTAATTTACGAGTGTCTCTCCCGCACGTCGTAGACCCAGTAAACCGCTCGGCCCTTTGTTTCCCGGCACCCCATTATTTCTGCTGAATTAGCAACTCCGGACCCAGCGATGGTTCTTATTAAGGAGCCCCTATTGGATTAGTACATACAAACTCTCCGAAAGTGAGGGAAGGAGGGGGGGGGGGGATAGGGGGAGGGAGGGAAAGAGGCAGAGACTATGGAGGAGGCAGGGAGTTGGAGAGAAAAGAGAAGTAGAGGTATTTGGTTAAAGCTTCACACTTCGCTGAGCGCATGGAGGGGGGGGAGTCGATGCAAGAACCCATCTTCCCTCAGTCTAGTTAAATACTGTTGGTTCCTTGCTAAGGGTTTCACCGGGGTGGCATTGGATGAGGCTTTTTCCACAGTGCTCTTTCAGACATCCCATCACACTCAGTACGCTCCCTAACTCAACGTCTAGTGTAATCTTCTGAGATACTGTCCTCAGTTTTTAATTCTCAGTTATATATGAGATATCTGGTTCATGATTTGGACTCTCCAGATGAACATGGAATGCATTAGCTGGTTAGTAGGATGTTAAACCAAGCTATGACCGTGTATTAAATCACAGTAGTGACTACTGGCACCCCAGAGCTCAGAGACAGCACTAAGGGTTAGCACAAGCTGGCCTAAGCTGTTTTATCACTCCTAGCTAAGATAGCAGATAGCTAGTTTTCATCTACTTTTCCAACACGGATAAACATGTAGCCTAGTTCTCTCTCTCTCACACACACACACACACACACACTCTGCACAGGCGTTATCTAAGTTACTCTGCAGCAGTGTGTCTAAGGAGAGTGGAAGTGTTGGAGCCACTCTATCCTTATCTAGCCAACACCTCTCCCAATTCTGCCATCACAGACTGCAAACAAAACAAACCGCTGCATTATGGGTAAAAGGAACAACAACTTCATAGTATATTGTTTCAGGAAGAGTACAGGAAAACACTTCTTCAAAGATTGGAGAGAATATTTCTCCACATTATCTAGTACAAGTAAACTAAATCAAAGCCCAGAAAATAAAACAAGAGGTTTTTTATTTCCTTTGGTTGAATCAAAGGCAAAAGCCCTCTCACTTTTCTCGGCATTGTGAATAGATTACCAGTTGTTAGGTTTTTCCCCTCCTCCTCCCAGTTCTCCTTGATGGATTCCAGATGGGGGAGGGAGGGAGGGGAGAGAGAGGCGGTGGGGGGGGGGGGGAGTCTGGCACCACATTGCAGATGAAGCGCGTCTGCGTCAGTAACACAGCTTTATAGCGTTCAGGCAGGCAGCGTTCAGGCACCCTCTCCAAGCTCCATAGGCCTCAACCCCCCGGCAAGCAAATGCAACTGTACTCTTCCAGAGCTGCTCTTACTGGTTTGGCTCCCTGTTTCACCACAGATGTGTGAATGTGAGCCTGGCCTTGAGCTTCTCTTCGTGGTACGAAAGAGAGAGAGTAACTATGCTCGAAATGTGCCCAGTCTGCTGGACATTGTAGCCATGAATTACACTTACAAGACATGCCAAGGAATAAAGTTAACCACGTTCTACATGTCTGGAGTCTAGTTTTTTTTCAACAGAATAAATCAGTTGTCTGTTTTTGTGTCAATGCTTGCAGAACAGTTTAATATCCCTCCCAGGGATCAATCCAGTTCTATTCTGCTCTACTCGTCTCTGTTCTGTTCTACTTAGTTTTGCTCTGCTCTGTAACCAGCCCTAAGCTTGGGTAGCTTGAACATCCACTAGTTTGTTTTGGAAATGTTTCAGCAGTTTTTCAGACGTTACTCAGAATTATTTCAGTGTGTGGTTCACGTAGGCTCTCAGCGAAACCTCCCCGCTCTAGTTTTTGTAAACAGAGTAAATCGTGCCTGTTATATCATGACTGTTATATTGTAACTGTTGTCAATTCTGGACCACAAATTGCCTTTTTCCGTTTCCTATAACACCTGTGCCTTTGTCTTCACAGAGACCTGAGCCATAACAAACTGCAGACGATTGACAGCTCTTTGTTTTCCAACTTGCGGCACCTAACTGAGATGTAAGTAGGGACCTCAGTTTACCCCTTCTAGAATGAACAGAAGTTTGTTTATTTTTTTTTCTCCCAGCCCCCATCCCCCCCCCATCCCCCCCCCCCCCCCCCCCCCCCCAAACTTGCAACTTGTCACAAACAAACCACCATGATTGTGTTTACAGAAAACTAAACAATAACGAGTTGGAGACCATACCTGATTTTGGCCCTCATGCTTCGAACATTACAACCCTCACTTTGTAAGTATAAATTCATTTTATTGCTCTTTTATTTTCCTACACACCCACAACCCCCTATTAAGAGCAGTACTTGGTACTCACTGTATTTGGGTCTGGATTCAAGGGTAGCCCTCCACTAAAGCTGTCATTCTGGGGGTCTGTATAACGAATCAAGATTTGGTGTTAATGAGGTAACTTCAGGTTTAACCCAACACAGAAACCCCTGAGTTAAGTTAGTTGGTTGATGCCAAATCTTGATTTGTAGTTCAGGCCCCTGTGGGATGTGAAGCTGTTCTTTCCCTCCATGTGGAAATATGTTGGCTAAAAAGGATTCCAAACAGGGTTGTGTTGTCAACACCCAGACAACCAGCTCCATGGTCGTCATGCTGTATGGTAAATATCACTGTTGGTAATTAATAGACTGCAAGATTCCCTGCAGATTAAGTGGTTGCAGGTTTAAATCTGCCTCATGCGTTGCTTTGGATACAAGTGTCTGCCAAATGAACAGATTTGTTTTTGCTTTTGTCAGTAAGATGATCCAGAGATGGAAGATGTTTGTAGTTTTAGTTTATGTTTGTAACTTAGTTGGGTTTGTGTTTAGCGCATGGATTTCTAATAAGCAAACATGAGGATGACGTTAGGGTGTCATGGAGTTTATTAAATGGATGATTGATGGCCTCAGAAAGTGCCCCATCTTCAAAAACACAGACATTAAATTCAGACTTTGAACATAAATATTGGCTCGGCTCGAAATGGTTGCGCCACATATCGCTTTCATGTCTCTTGAAAGAAGAAGAGAAAGGATCAGTCAACGTTTTTTTTTTATTTGTTCGCCTCCCGAGGCTAAATGTGCGTCTGGCAGAATCGATGGGTGTTAAGCTCCAGAGGAAGAATGTGTCCTCCGTGTGAGAGTGAGGGTGAGAGGAAGAGGCGCAGTCAAGCCTGGACCTGACCAGCAGGAGCAGGGGGAGGGTCCTCCAGCAGGACCAGGGGGAGGGGCCTCCAGCAGGAGCAGGGGGAGGGGCCTCCAGCAGGACCAGGGGGAGGGGCCTCCAGCAGGACCAGGGGGAGGGGCCTCCAGCAGGAGCAGGGGGAGGGTCCTCCAGCAGGAGCAGGGGGAGGGTCCTCCAGCAGGACCAGGGGGAGGGGCCTCCAGCAGGAGCAGGGGGAGGGGCCTCCAGCAGGAGCAGGGGGAGGGTCCTCCAGCAGGAGCAGGGCGAGGGTCCTCCAGCAGGAGCAGGGCGAGGGTCCTCCAGCAGGAGCAGGGGGAGGGTCCTCCAGCAGGAGCAGGGGGAGGGTCCTCCAGCAGGAGCAGGGGGAGGGTCCTCCAGCAGCCATGAGGCTCGCCAGGCCAACGCAGCCAATTTGTTTTCACGGCTTCTGACTCTGGAAGTGTGTGTGTGTGTGGGGGGGGGGGGTGGTGGGTGGGGGGGGACGGTTTTCAATATGTTTCTCAGAATCATATTGAGTTTAACAAGCCAGTTAACAATGCTGCTCAGATAGTCATCAGTAGATCTGGTTCAGGTCTGTGTTATATTCTGAATTCATTAGGTGTTGTCTTTCGGCTGCATTGTTTTCATGTCGAGTCTTGTACATGCAGAAGCCTGCCTGTTGTGTTGAAAGCATATCTGTGGATTGAAACATTTGTAGGTAATCTGATTTGATAGCTTGGAAAGGTAGGTGGCAGAGTCATTCAGTCAATGTCTTTGTAAGAGTTTGTGTGTGTAGGTGTGTGGGTGGGTGTGTACTGCCCGGCAACCAAACCAGAGTTACAGTCCACTTTCAGCAAGTCCAAGAAAATGGGAATTTAAACATCCAATCACATTTCCCATCTCTCTCTCTCGTTGTTTGCAGTAAGCTGGGATAAAATGTGTGTCTGTCTGTTTGTCTGTGTGGGAGGGAGGGAGGAATTCTGTTGGATAAAAATCATCAGATGACTCCTTTTTCAGCTAGAGGAGCAGGTCTACATTCCTCCTGAAGGTGCTTTATAAAGCACTGGACTAATCACACTGTAAAAAGCGTGGTTTCGGAGTGACGCTTGACGAGAGCGTGTGCTTGGGTTCAGGTGTAGAAGACAAGATTTCTTGTTGCCATGTCGACGTTCAGTCCACTTCCTTTAAACCTTTTTTGGCTTCTTTTTCCAAGAAAGTTTTTCCAAATTCCTAATCAGTTCTGGAATCTCCAGGTCATTTGTTGGATCAAGCAAACACTATGAGGGGGATCTCACAGCTTGAAGGGTTAAACCTCTCTCCGTAAATTCCTGGGAAATTGTTCAATTAATTAAGATGATCACGACTCAATTACTATCAGCTGCTGAGTTTCTTGGCCATTTGTTTTTCCTCTGGGCTGAGGGGTCAGGGAAGTGGAGCGGAGCTGCCGCCCAGTCTGCCTGGCTGTTTGAATAAGTGGCATTTGATACCCTGGGGGCTTTTTTCCTTTCTGATTCCCCTCCCAGACTAGGAGCGAAGAGGGAGAGAGAGGGAGGGAGAGAGGAGAAGGGAGGTAGGGAGGAAGGGAAAAAAGTTTGGGCCTATGTGCAAATGGAAGGAAAATTTGGCACCAGACCGTGCCACCTGGTGTATACAGAGGGGTGTTTTAGGAGCAGTCCATTGTTGGGTGTTTTTTTTTAATTCAGTTTGTGTAAAACGTTTTTACAGCTGGGTCTGTTCTTTAGCTGCATTTCTAGGAAATGTATCTCCATCTGAAATGTATTTGAAATAGTTCGATGGAGACGCTCCCTTTCCCATATCCTTGAAGTGAATATGAAACTAAAATGGAAAAAAATATATTATAGAAGAGGTATCTAAATCTTATTATTTTCATCAACAGTATAGTTTGTGTGTTAGAATCCTACATATTTAATGAATGTATGCACTCAAAGCAGGTCCTAAACAAGACTTGACAGTCGAGTTCTGGATCTATTAAAGTAATGGTCTGTAATAACCTTACTTGCGGAAAAAATTGCCCGAACAAATTCTGAAGTGGTGTTTAGCGGAGTCTGGACAATGGCCTGCTTGTCTATCAGCAGGGCCGGCCATGAGAGAGAGGACGAAGCACAGATAGGTGCTCAAAGCCATCTGGGATTTGTCATTCCAAGCAAAAAATGTCATACTTAAAATAGAAAAGAAGTGCGAGTACAGCCATCTTTACCTATGTGTCAGTAAGTAGGTGAAAACACTGAATCAGTCCATCTTTAGTGCACTTCCAATTGTGGAGGGGAAAACATGGATATTATGAAGATGTAGTGAGCTTTCACTTAATACGTCAGATTAGAATGAAGCATAGTGTTTTGCCACTTGGAATGGCTTGCCTTTCAGAGGCCTCATTACCTCCACAGATGTTGGAGAGAAGAAGACAAACATTCCTGGAGACTGACAGGAGTGGGCAGGACCTCCTGCTCTTACAGTGTGATGTCACATGAGGTGACAGTGGGAGCACACTAACAGGGTTACACAGGGTTACACAACCTGGATCCCAACGGTCAGGGCGAACTTTAAACCAGGTTTGGGAGGTTGTTTTAGCTGTGTCATTGATGGTTACCTCTTCAAGGTTCCCTGTGAACTGGGGTATCTCTGTGGAGGTCTTGTTGATCCAGATGGTCAGGACCACATCAGTGGCATAACTAGGGGGGGGGGGGGGGGGCTGGGTGGGGGCGGCAATAGCCCCCCATAAAGAAGGTTGAGCCTCCTATTGATAAACATGACACCAAATGTTTTATATACATGTGCCACCCAAAAAATATATGCTGGACCCATCGAGCCACCCCATTAAAATGTGTCCAGTGGAGCCCCCCCCACCCCATGCAGGAGTCTTCAGGGGGGCTAGTCGAGGCGTTGACATGTGTGGTCTGTCGATGTTCCCTGGGAGGGATATCACTGTGAACTCACTGACTCTGTAGGCAGGGAGAGGCCTGCAGTCACTCAGGACTCTGTGAGAGGCCATTTAGAAGACACTTTTCTCCAAAGCAACATACGAATCTTGCTTACAGAACCTACAGCGGAAGATTAAAGATCAGAATGGTGTAGAATAACGGCACTTCAGTGGTCAGACTCAAGGATTTGTTTGTATTTACCAGCCACATTTCAAAGTAAACAGTGTCTTGCTCAAACAACAGTCCTCTCTTCTGCAGCAAACAAAACAGAGTGAGGGCTTCACTCCTCTAACCCACCAGCCATTGCTGTTTCACTTCACTAAGTGTGCACGTTCAGACAGACGTGTCATAGAAGAGCTGCTGTTCGGAGGTGAAGATCTTAGAGATGCTGCTCATTCTTTTCCTTCGGTTCTTTTGATGATAAACGACGGCTGTTTCCAGTCAGCTGGATCCATACCTGGGCTCTGTGTCTGGGATTTCCATAGGGTAGAAATAACCAGGTTGTGGTGCTCTGGTTTGTATGTGGGAATAGGGGCCATAGCTGGCTAGATGTTTGGTGTTCAGGGAGGAACGCAGGACTGGAACATGGTGCTGACAGTAGCCTTCAGTCGCCCCTACTTTCTCTCTTCCTCTCCACCTAAAAACATTTTTGCTGGGGCTCCACAGTCCCCCCCCCCCTCAGAGAAACTGGAAAGACAGGTTCTCTCTCCCTCTCTCTCTGCCTCTCTATCTGCCCATTTTTGTCTCCCCCCTCTCTCCCAGCTCTCCTTCTCTCAGCAGCCAGTCAGGGGAACATGGAAACTGAGACCCAGGTGGTGTGCACTGCTTTTGTTTGGCTCCTCAGAGGCCGTGGTGCGTGGAAAGCTCTTTGCAAATCTGCACACAAAAGACGAGCTTGTAGCCCTTTTACACGGGGGGTGGCGTGTGGACAGCACAGACTCTCTTTCTCTGTCTCTCTCTCTCTCTCTCTCTCTCTCTCTCTCTCTCTCTCTCTCTCTCTCTCTCTCTCTCTCTCTCACTCTCACTCTATCTCTCTCCCTCCCTCTCACTCTCTCTTTCTCTCCCTCCCTTTCTCTCTGGCTCTCTCGCTCACATAAACACTGTTCTACTCTGAAGAGACCATTTTGTTTTTAGGAGAGTTTGTAGGTTACAATATGCTGAAAGTAAGTTGGCACCGTGTGGCCAGTGGTGGGATCCCCTCCTCCCACACTTACACACTGTCCTGTGTTCAGTGCTGGCATGGCACACAACCCTCAGCCCTGCCAGGGGCTAAGCAGGGAGGCATGCCGGAGCAGGTTCTTTTCTCTCTCTCTCTCTCTCTCTCTCTCTCTCTCTCTCTCTCTCTCTCTCTCTCTCTCTCTCTCTCTCTCTCTCTCTGTCTTTCCTTCTCCCTTTCTCTCTCACTCTCCCGCTTTCCCTCTTTCTCTCTCGCTCTTTCGCCCACTTTTCTCTCCGCTGTGTGTTTGAACAGTACGGCTGCCAAACGGTGTAGCGTTCCTCGGATCCAGACCTCCCTGTCTGCAGACCAGTCTCTCTCTCTTTTTCTCTCTCACTCAAACACACACACATGCCCTCTATCTTTCCAACACACTCTCTCTCACACACACTCTCCCTTTCACACACATATTGCGGCGTACAGCTCACTCCGGGACAACAGTATAAGACCTTTCTTTACAAAACTTCTACAGAAAAAAGTAAAATAAGTTGGTAAAAAAATAAATAATAATAATTTCAATTGCATTCCAATGTTTATAATTCTTGATGTCTGTTGCAATTGTAAATATCAACAACAACAAAAATCGTCAGATTTCAATGAGAACCTAGTCTAAGACCTTTCTGAATCTGAACGTTAACGTGCAGTGGAGATCAGCGTAGCAGGAGGAGGATGCTGGCTGGATAATGGCTGCCCTCTCTCAGCCTAGGTGTTGGTGGGCTTGTGGCCTGTCACCAGAACACTGAACACTGAAACCAGCCCTGTAGTCTGGGGCACGGAGGGAATTCCACCACCCCCTCCTCCTCGTCCTCCTCCTTGTCCCCTCTGTCTCTCCCTCTCTGTTTCTATCCAGTCACTCTCTCCCCCTCTCCCTCGCTCTCCCTCTCTCCGCTCAGTTCTATACACAAAGAGGGCACTGTACAGGTCCTGTTTATAACTAAGCAGTCCCTGCACTGCAATTTAGAAGGCGTGCAGTTCAGGAAATTGCTGGCCTTTGCAGAGGCATGCTTTCACTGGGGGAATGGTATTCATCAGACAAATAATTGGCAGGTTATTTTTTTAAATACCTTGTTAGTAATTACCTTATAAACAAAATAACACAGCACTAAACCAAACGTCTGTTTTGACCTGTTGCAATGAGCAATGACATCGGTAGGCCAATTCAGTACCCCTTCCCCTTACACACGCAGGAACACACTCACCCCCTCTCCTAAATCCTTTCCAGACAGCCAGTCTTCTAGGTTCAACACCGGAGTGCTATTCATTGTTCTCAAAATAATTATAGTTATAAAAAAAATACAACAAGCACAGTATTGCAGGGTGGAGAGTGTCCCATCTTGGGTGAGATGGGCCATTCTTTAAAACACTGCAAGCTAATTGGCTGGTTAGGGTGTTTGTGTGTCTAGAAATGTAAAACTGGTGACCTGAGTTAGTAAAATACACAGGCTTTTTTCCCCTTCTGTTGTTCATTGGAGCTCTGGTGTCTGTGTTTTCAGAGCAAACAACCGCATCAAGAAGATCTCCCAGGAGCAGCTGAGCGCCTTGCAGGGTCTGCTCACGCTGGACCTCAGCAACAACAACATAGTGGAGATCAAGGCTGACTCCTTCCCTGTGCTACAAATCCGAAACCTGTGAGTTCCACCAGTCCACCTGTACCAGATGACCAGCCCACAGGAAAACACCACACTTTGATATGCTGCTGATTTTTCTGAGGAATTTGGAAGTGGAGGAAGTGTATAATGAAGGACAATGTATTTCAGTGAACTAAAACGAAACAGAATGTGTTTTGACATCATCGGTTTAATTATCCTGAACTATAACCCCCCCCATCTCTCTTTCTTCCGCTCACTCTCTCCTTTCTCCCTCCCTCTGCTCCCTTTCTCCCCCTTCTCTCTTCCTTTATCTCCCCTCTCTCTCCTCCTCTTCCTCCTCCCTCTCTCGTTCTCAGCTTCCTCAACAACAACCGTATCTCTAGTCTGGAGACGGGCAGCTTCCTCAACCTGTCCAGCAGCCTGCAGAACCTGCGACTGACCCGCAACCGCCTGTCCACCATCCCAGCCAAGATCTTCCAGCTGCCCCACCTCCAGCACCTGTAAGACCTGGACGCCTTCACCTGGAGCCTTCTACGACCGGACTGTCGCGTTTGGTTGTCATGATCCTGACCGTGCGGTTGTGTTCTAACCCCGCGCCAGGGAGCTGAGCAGGAACCGCGTGCGTCGGGTGGAGGGCCTGGCGTTCCACGGTCTGCACGCGCTCAGATCGCTGAGGATGCAGAGGAACGGCATCAGCCGGCTGATGGACGGGGCCTTCTGGGGTCTCAGCAACATGGAGGTTTTGTAAGTACTGTTACTAAGTTAGCTAAGTCTTAGGCACAGCAATATATATATACATATATTGAGTTAAGCTCAAATGCTTCAAGAACCCCAAAAAATTAAGACTAAACATGAAGAAAAAAAAATATTACTTGTTTTTGCAAACTTTGTCAATAAGACTGACAATAATTTTTCTGTTTGTGTTTGGATATGTGTGTAATATTACGTGTTTGGATATGTGTGTGTGTGTGTGTGTGTGTTTGTGTGTGTGTGTGAGCAGGCAGCTGGACTACAACAACCTGACGGAGGTGAGTAAGGGCTGGCTGTACGGCCTGCTGACTCTTCAGCAGCTCCACCTGGGACACAACACCATCAGCAGGATCCGGCCTGACGCATGGGAGTTCTGCCAGAAGCTCAGCCAACTGTGAGGGACACCTCTTTCTTCTCCTGTCTCCCCCAATCCCTCCCTCCCTCCCTCCCCCACTCCCTCCCTCGCTCTCTCTCTTTCCGTTCTTTCTCCTTCTCTCCCTGATTCTCTCCCTCCACCACTCTCCTTCACCCACTTCAACTCCCCCTTCCTTATATCTTACCTTTTCTGCCTCCTCCCCTTTTCCTCCTTCTCTCCGGTTATTGTCTTCCCTCTCCAGCCTGCCCCCCTCTCCCTCCTCCCTCCATGCCCACTGGCTCTCTGAACTTCCAACACATTTGCTCAGTCGTCCCCCCCCTCTCTCTCACACTCCTCTCTGCCCTCCCTCACCCTCCTAACCCTTCACCCCACACACCCACATCCCCCACCACACACACACACTTCTCTCTGTCTCTCTTCTGCCCCACATGCCAGTGCCAGCAAAGGGGCAGCAAGCCTGCCAAAATATTACGCCCCATTTCACCCTCTGTCATGCCCCCCCCTATTTTTCCTCGCCTTTGGGGGGAACGGCGAGCAGTGGGAAAATTAGGGTGAGAGGAGAGGGAGGGGGAGAGGAGAGGGGGCTGTAAGTGGAGGGGAGAATGGGGGAGGGGAGAGCAGAGGGGTGATGATGGGGGGAGGACAGAGGAAAGGGGGGCCAGTGTTCACAACCAGAGTGTCTCTAGCCACAAGTGAAGTGGCGGCAGTGACACTTTGTTCTTTTGTAGTTGCCAGTGTTTACTGTGTGGCCAGTAACTCAGCGAGGCGTGCTGGGGAGGGGGGCGGGGCCTGTCTGAAAGAGACCGACCTTGTTATTGTCCCTTATCAAGTGAAGCTCAGTTTAAATCTAACTGGCAGTTGGAACATTTTTTCTTCTTCTTTGCCCTCTTCTTTGGTGAATGTTTTGCTTGTATCTTTCGTTTGCTGTTTTAAACCAAAATTGACTTATTTGTATCTGTAGTCTAGAGTATATTGAGTAACTGTCTGAACTGAGCTAGCAAGCTAAAAATTTATGTAATCATTAAATTCAGGTTTTACTGTTCCCCAAATAGAATGATAGTCAGAATAAAGAATAAAGGTTTTAGTTACCAGATGGCCCAAATAATGGGATTCTGGACGATACTTAGTGGTGAGGAAAATGCACACTAATTACAGCTTTTCCATGGGTGTTCTGTGTGGGTGTGAGATAGTCATGTCCTTTCTCTCTCTCACACTCTCTCTCTTTCTCTCGTTCACTCTTCTCTCTCTCAGGGACCTCTCATCCAATCACCTGTCTCGTTTGGAGGAGTCCAGCTTTGTGGGCCTCAGCCTATTGGACGAGCTTCGCCTTGGAAACAACAGAGTCAGCTTTATCGCGGACGGGGCCTTCAGAGGGCTCTCCCATTTAAACACACTGTGAGTCCAACATGCACGATGCTCTCCCATCTACACACACTGGCTGGTCAACCTCCAGCACATCCAGGCCAGCCTACATTCACACCTTCACTCAGTCTGTTCAATGAATTCATTGAGCAGATGCTTTCATCCAGTGCAGCGTGTAAAACGTGCCTTGATGATCAGTGCAGCAGATGATGAGAAACTGTAAGAGCAGAGGTTCGGTTCGGACGTGTCTCCTGAAGGATGCTGGGATGTGTCTGTGTTGCATTGTGGTTCCTGTCTGTTCCCTTATGTGGTCATAGACAAAAGTAGAGCTTCCCAGACGCTGTCTGCTGGCTGGTTCCTCTGCCGACCCGGGGCCCTGAGTGGAAACACTAGCTTGTTTGTCTTTTGGATGTGAACTCCACGAACGTGTTGTGGTCTGAGTCCCCGCTCTTAAAACCCTTAAGAGACACTGCTCACATTCTGTCCTCTCCCCCTCTCACTGTCCTCCACCCTCCCTCTCCCCCTCTCACTGTCCTCCTCCTCCACCCTCCCTCTCCCCCTCTCACTGTCCTCCACCCTCCCTCTCCCCCTCTCACTGTCCTCCACCCTTCCTCTCCCCCTCTCACTGTCCTCCACCCTCCCTCTCCCCCTCTCACTGTCCTCCACACTCCCTCTCCCCCTCTCACTGTCCTCCACCCTCCCTCTCCCCCTCTCACTGTCCTCCACACTCCCTCTCCCCCTCTCACTGTCCTCCACCCTCCCTCTCCCCCTCTCACTGTCCTCCTCCTCCACCCTCCCTCTCCCCCTCTCACTGTCCTCCACCCACCCTCCCTCTCCCTTTCTTTCTGTCTTTGTTTTGTTCTCCCCCCGATCTCCTTCCCCCCCCCCTCACCTCTCCTCCCCCACCCTTCTCTTCCCTCTCTACTCCCTCTCCATGTCTCAGACTCCCAGGCCTTTTAAGTGGAACCAAATGTTAACCTCTGGAAGGGGCAGCAGGGGGCAGGTGAGGGGGGGGGGGGGGTATGACCGAGGGAAGGGGTTTACCCTCTCGCCGCCAGGCCCTCCCTCCCTCCCCCCTCCCTCCCCCCTCCTCAACCCAAATCAGTTGTAACCAGGCATGCCATGAAGGAAACTAGCTGTTTGAAAGCATTTAGAGGAGCGGAGAGGGGGGATGGGTGAAGTAGGGGCCAGGCTGAATACCTCTGGAGCCTCGTCATGTGAGCTGCTTTGTCAGACCTGGAGGATAGGCCAGGTAGGGTAGGAGAGTCACGCATATCCACTCCTGTACTCAGGAAAAGCACGTTACTAAATAAGACTACAAAACCTCTATTTTTTCGGTGCTTTGGAACAGTGAAATGTTCTTTAAATGGCTTTCTTGTAAAAAGTTTGCTGTCTGGATGAGGAAAAGCTATTGCAGACATTTTAGGAGCCCCGCAAATGTACAAAATAAACTTCCTCTGCATAATGGAGCCATTTTGAATGCAGTGTTAACGTCCTTCCCTTCACACGAAATCTACAAACCACATAAGATTTTCTGAAACATTGCAGCTGCAGCTGTTTCCAGGGTGTGGAGTTTAACAAGGTGGTTTGTTGTCTTTGTTTCTCTCTGGAAGGGATCTGCAAAACAACGAAATCTCCTGGACCATTGAGGACATGAACGGCCCATTTTCAGCTCTGGACAACCTGAAGAAACTGTGAGTTTGTTGGATGTTTTTGAACCTTGAGCGAACCTGGAACAGTCATTCATCGTGGATCTGTAGGTCGGATGAGTAAATCAGTAAAAAATGTCTCTTAATTCAGGTTTCTTCAAGGGAACCAAATCCGATCCGTCACCAAGAAGTCTTTCTCTGGTCTGGACACCCTGGAGCATCTGTGAGTTGACCTCGTCTGACCTTTCCTTTGTTAATGCAGAACCTGGGATCTGGGTTTGTGGGATTCTTAGCAACAATCTTTACATTTAAAGGATACTTACTTATACTTAAAATATGAGTACAAACATACTTGTAATAATTGTGTTCACTAGTATGTGAATATATGACATTGCTTTATTAGAAGTACACTTCCAATTGTGTTGGAAAAATGTCTGAAGCTGAAATAGGTTCAAGTATCCTCAGCTTAAGATGCTTTGTGACAAAAGCGTCCATCTTCACTGAGCTCAACAGATCTGTGTAACCTCTTAGAATGTGCAGATCATTAGTTGATCCTGTGTTGGGAAGTACAGACCTGTGTGTGTGTGTGTGTGTGTGTGTGTGTGTGCAGCTGTAAGTGTTTGGTTTGTTGGGTTGGCTCATTCATTCCCTCTCATTTGTTCTTCCTTTTCTTTCTCTCCTTTTTTCTGTCCCTCTTCTTCAGAGATCTGAGTAACAACGCCATCATGTCGGTCCAAGGAAACGCCTTCTCCCAGATGAAGAAGCTTGAGCAGCTGTGAGTATGAACCCCAGCTCCTCCAGCGAGCTAGGCTGCCTTCCAAAACAACAACAAACCTGCACCCATCCAGCCCACATCATCTACCCCCCCCTCTCTCTTTCTGCCTCTCATGCCATACCTATCTCGACCGCCCAGCTGTAACTCAGCCTCCTGTTGTCTCCCCCCAGACACCTGAACACGTCCAGCCTGCTGTGTGACTGCCAGCTGAAGTGGCTCCCTCTGTGGGTGGCAGAGCAGGCCTTCATGGCCCACATCAACGCCAGCTGCGCCCATCCTCTGGTGCTGAAGGGCAAGAGCGTGTTCGCCGTCGGACAGGAGGAGTTTGTGTGCGGTGAGCGAGGCACACGCCACCCCGACGCTGTCGAGCGTTCAATAACACGCGAACACACCCGTTTGTACACGCTTTGCACACTCAGACTCACTGACACACACGTACGCCTACACACACACACACACAGTCCAGCCCTTCACGGCGGTGCTGGTAATAATCTGCTGTGGAGCTGAGGCAGGTTTTCCATCTCAGAACAGTTGACAGAACAGTGTGTTTCCTCAACACCCCAGTGAGACTAGACTGGAGAGAGGGAGGGAGGTTCAGTTTTGGAGTTGCCAGCCAATGCCAGACAGACTTAGTGGAAAATAAACCATTCGACGAAAAAAAAAAAATGAGACCAGGCCAGTCCTGTTAAAGTACGATGGCATGATTGTGTTTGAATTGTTTTGGAAAGTACATTCACCACCATATTCTGCTAGTGTGTCAACATTTGATTGGCCAAGCCATCTTTGTAACAACAATCCTTCTCCCCCCTGGCCACTCTTCCTCCTCTCAGACGACTTCCCCAAACCCCAGATCACGGTGCAGCCGGACACCCAGGCGGCAATCAAGGGCACCAACGTCACGTTCGTGTGCTCGGCAGCCAGCTCCAGCGACTCCCCCATGACCTTCGCCTGGAAGAAGGACAACGAGGCGCTGAACGACGCCGAGATCCACAACCAGGCTCACCTGCGGGTGCAGGCGGGGGGCAGCGGGGGGGAGGCGGAGGTGACAGAGTACACCACCACTCTGAGGCTGCGGCACGTGGAGTTCTCCAGCGAGGGGAGGTACCAGTGTGTCATCTCTAACCACTTTGGCTCCTCCTACTCCACCAAGGCCAAGCTCACCGTCAACAGTGAGTGGGGCGCATGTGTGTTTCAGGGGGTGCTGGTGGGATGGTGTATATATATCTCCCTGTCTGTATCTCTCCCTGTCTGTATCTCTCTCCACTATTTACCCCCCTCACATTCAAACTAAACTGATAATCCCCCCTCCTCCATCCTCCAGTGCTGCCCTCGTTCACCAAGACCCCCATGGACCTGAGCGTGCGTGCGGGTGCCACGGCCAGGCTGGAGTGTGCCGCGGGGGGGCACCCGTCCCCCCAGATCGCCTGGCAGAAGGATGGCGGGACGGACTTCCCCGCCGCCCGTGAGCGCAGGATGCACGTGATGCCAGAGGACGACGTCTTCTTCATCGTGGACGTGAAGACGGAGGACATTGGCGTGTACAGCTGCACCGCCCAGAACCCGGCCGGTGCCATATCAGCCAACGCCACGCTCACCGTGCTGGGTAAGAGGGAGGGAGGGAGGGAGGGAGGGAGGGAGGGGGGAGGGACATGTAGATAAAGGGACAGAGAGAGAGTGTTGGTAATTGGTATATGTTGGTAGTGGAGAGAGACAACAATATCAGCCAAACTGACCCCCCCCCCCCCCCCCCCCCCTTTTCCCAGAAACCCCCTCCTTCCTGCGTCCCCTGATGGACCGCACCGTCGCCAAGGGTGAGACGGCCGTGCTGCAGTGCATCGCCGGGGGAAGCCCGCCCCCGCGCCTCAACTGGACCAAAGACGACAGCCCCCTGGTGGTGACGGAGCGCCACTTCTTCGCCGCTGCCAACCAGCTCCTCATCATTGTGGACGCGGCCGAGGGCGACGCGGGGAAGTACACCTGCGAGATGTCCAACGCCCTGGGCACAGAGAGGGGAAACGTGCGCCTGGGGGTCCTGCCCAACCCCAACTGCGACTCGGGGGCGCCGGGCGGGGTGGGCGTGGGCGCCGTCGGAGGGCTGGGGTCGGACGCGGACGGCTGGACCACGGTGGGCATCGTGATCATCGCCGTGGTGTGCTGCGTGGTGGGGACCTCGCTGGTCTGGGTGGTGATCATTTACCACACGCGCCGACGCAACGAGGACTGCAGCGTCACCAACACAGGTGAGCTTAACGAGGGGGGTCACAGGTGAGCTTAACGAGGGGGGTCACAGGTGATCTTAACGAGGGGGGTCACAGGTGATCTTAACGAGGGGGTCACAGGTGATCTTAACGAGGGGGGTCACAGGTGATCTTAACGAGGGGGGTCACAGGTGATCTTAACGAGGGGGGTCACAGGTGATCTTAACGAGGGGGTCACAGGTGAGCTTAACGAGGGGGGTCACAGGTGAGCTTAACGAGGGGGGTCACAGGTGATCTTAACGAGGGGGGTCACAGGTGATCTTAACGAGGGGGGTCACAGGTGATCTTAACGAGGGGGTCACAGGTGAGCTTAACGAGGGGGGTCACAGGTGAGCTTATCGAGGGGGGGTGGGGGAGAGGGACATTTAAGTACAGTACAGTTAAGCTTGAGTTTTGTTCTCAGAGGTGAGAGGGATTCATTATGTTCCAGTTTACGTACTCGATCTAGCTAGCTGGTGTCTGTCATGTCTTAACGCCTGTGCTTGACGTCTGCAGACGAGACCAACCTGCCAGCGGACATCCCCAGCTACCTGTCCTCCCAGGGCACGCTGGCCGACAGGCAGGATGTGTACGTGCCTTCTGACAGCGGCAGCAACCACCAGTTCATGAGCTCCTCTCTGGGCGGGTTCTACCTGCAGACTAAAGACCTCAACGGTAGGTGGAAGCTCTGCTTCTAGGTGCTTCTGGCTCAGCAGAAGGTCATAGGTCACGTGGAGGGTGGTAACAGTGTTGTTTTTGGTCACGCGCAGGGCTGTGTCAGCTGGATACAGGAAGCGAGGCGGACATGGAGGCAGCCATCGACCCCCTGCTGTGCCACTACCAAGGCCCCATGGGGTCTCTGCTGCGCAGGGGAAACATGTACCCTCCTGACCCCACGGACGGCTGCACAGGTCCGTACGACACAGCAACACGGTCCTGGGAAGGTGAATGGGGGGTAGAGAAGGAGGGAGTTGGGAGAAAGGGTAGTAGCAAGAGAGTGGGATTACGGGAGTGTGGGAAGAGAGTGGTGAACTACAGTAAACCTGGGGTGCCCTTCTACTGTACAGATAGCCAGGTGTGATTCTAACGTCCCTCCGTCCCCCCAGGCTGTGCGGACCAGAGAGCGCTCTGTGTCGACTCCTACAGCGGCAGTCTGACCAGCGCCAAGAGGAGGGACTACTATCCATGTGGGGGGGTCCTGACCGACCCCTACGACCACGGCCCCCAGGGCGTCCTGATGCAGCTGCCCCACGCCGCGCTCCCCCACGCCCTTTTGCACCTCCCAGACGAGCACCCCCCCTCCTCGGAGCAGGGGGAGGCGAAGGAGTACGGCCGGCCTCAGAGCAGGCTGGCCTCGGCCAACACTTTCATGGGTAAGTTTCCCAAAGTCTGTCAAGCACTTTGTCAGCAGTACGTTCAACACTGTGGTATATTAAGGCTGTCTCCCCCTGCGCTCTCCTCCTCTCCTCCAGGCACTTTCGGTAAGGCTCCATGGTGTCCCCAGCAGGATCTGTACCCTGGTGCCCCCCCCCAGCCCCTGGCCCCCCACAGCACCATGCTCCTCCATGAGAACCCCTACTCTGCTCTGGACACGGAAGAGGACGGGGACGAGGAGAAGGACGCTGCCCAGAACAGAGACTCCCCGCCTGCCCGCTCGGAACAGAACGTTTACGAGCTGCCTTTCGACGTCAGCAGGACAGAAGCTGCTGGGCACGGGCGAGCGAGCACGTAGGCGGAGCCACGCGGGGAGGGGCCCCTTTTCACAAAACGAGAGAGACTCGGATGTTTTTTTTGCTTTTCTTCGAGAAGAGGACGACCAAAAAATACTACCTCAGTGAAAAAGGACACTTCTTTCCCAATGATGGACACTGCAGTGCAACAAGTGAATGTAAAACGCAAGCATTGTTTTGTATGAAATGCAGAATATGACACCGGGAGTGTGTTAACAGTGAAGATAGTTCTTTCCTCTGTTTTCAAGAGAGTGAAATGGTACACGACCTCCATTTAAGAAGATAGATATTGAATATATACATTTTTATACAAAGTCTATTATATTTTGTAAATTAAATGTAAAAGAAATTAGAATCCAATTATTTTTGCTTACTTTTCGTGTTTGTTCCAGGTATTGTGTGTCAGATCCCCCCTGCCTCTTCAGTTATCCTAGCCTAAGACATGTTGCTTTGAGTGAAGCAATCTTTTGCACATACCCATACATAATAAAAACACCCATAACATGTGCTGCTATGTACACTTGGGAATTCTGTGATTCTTGTTTGGGGGGATTTTTCAGTGACTGTTGCGTCTGTGGTTTTAAATGGAGCTTGTGTGTGATGCGTGGAGGCCTGGTCTGTGCTATGTGAGGACAGGGAGCGGACAGATCCTTGCGTCAGCCTAGCAGGGGATGAGAGGGAAGGCTTTGGCATATAGGGCAGCTTTTCAGAGCGCAACCACAGACCTCCAAGGACGGCATGTCCCCCCCACACACAACGCTGTCCAAACACGGAGCAGGAAAGTGAAGGTCGGTCATGCGTCCAGGCCCTGCGCCCTGTAGGTTCAGCACCACAGGGACACCCTGAGGCTGGAGATGGAAGTTCAAATTAGGGCAGGCAGACAGGACGAGAACAGTCACATGAACTTTCTCTCTGCCAGCCAGTCAGGTAGCCAGCCAGGGCTGGAAGCAGCTCTCGCAGTATTCGGCACATGGAGACTTTCCACCACATGACTCATCTTGGCTCTCCTCACCCACCCACCCCCCACCCCCCTTCTCCCCATGCCTCCCAACTTTGGGTTTGTTATTTCAGGCCTCTCTTTTTCAACATGGGAGGAAAAAGGTGAGCCTGTGCGCTAGGCTAGCTGTGCGCTAGGCTAGCTGTTGAAACTTGCACTTGGAAGGCATCCTGTTGGCCTTGATGACTGCCACACTGTAGCTGTGTCTCTGAGCTGGCAGCGTCAACAAGGAGGAGGAGGACCAGGGGAACTGAGAGGAGGAGAGTTTTATCTGGTGCCAGGTGTTGAACTTTAGTCAGATATCCCACAGAGAAAATCTCAAAGGTACTTGGTAGTAGCTCAGAAAGGGTACATTTAGAAAATGGACATCTGCTGATAGAACAGCTCCCCCCTCCCCCACCCCCCGCGGTTCAGCTTATTGACTTATTTGACTGCTTATTTGACTGACCACACCTGGAGGGGGGTTGCTGTTTGTGTGAATGGAGCTGTTGGAAGGGTCTGTTGGAAGTTCTGCCAGATCACCATGGATACCGGGATGAAGACAAGATGCTGCAGCCACACACGATCAAACACCTGGAACACAGCTGCTTAAGGCAGATGTTCCCCCCCTGCCACCCCTCGTCAGCGGACGAACCAGATCTGAGAAACCAGACCATCAGACTTTCAAACTTGGCTCCCAGCGTGGGCGTGATGAGAGGTGGGAGGAATCACACCAGGGCTGAGAGTCACAACCCCAGCATGCAACACGCTCCAGAGTTCCCAACGTGTGACAAGAATCGCACCCTCGTGTTTTTTTAACTGCCAGGGGAACGAGTCGGCATTGAGGCTTTTCCCACACTGTTGAGTTTTTGGTAGAGACTTCTAACCAGCATACAACATTTTGGGTTGCGTTTAACATAACTATGCATGCAGCAATTACACTTGTAGAAGCAATTTACCTCTCACCAATTTGGTGAGGCCATAACGGTTTATTTACTCCTCTGGGAAGAGTTCTGAAACAACTGCCATCAAGAAACAATTTGTAGCATAACAAGGGGATGGGGGGTGGAGGGTTGAGGGGGTGGGGGAGGGAAAGGAGGAAGGTGGTAGGTTAAAATGTATTTCCACAGAACTAAGGAGACTCTCCTCCAGACTACAGTCAGCTAGAACAGTCCTGTTCTCTGCCGGAGGGAAAACAAAACACTGGCCAGATTGCAGAATAATTTCCCTGCTTTGATTTCGGCTCCAAAGAAAGTAGACAGGAAGTTGACTATTCCTCCAGACCACCAGTGATTGGCAGTTGGGGGATGGGAGGGCAGGTTGGAGTCCTCTACCCCTGGTCTGGGATCAGCTCCTAGGCCCACCGGCCTGACCTTCACCCATATACAATGAGCTATGCGAAACTGATCTTAAATCAGTTCCTCAGGCCATAGCTGGCCTTCCCGATCCTGGCAACTGGGACCCTGAAAAAGAAATGTAGCATGCCAGAGCCTTATCTCAGTGCCAGACACTTTGAATTTCGTAGCTAATTTGCCTTCATTGTTGCCAGATGTGGCGACATGGAGACAGATGTTTATGATATTGAATGTCCACAGGCGGCTCACTGAAATTGTTATTCTTTTGTTGTGAAGCTCAGGAAATCTGCTGGAGGAATGGACTCCAACTTTTTACTACCTCTTTGTGTGTTCCTGGGTCCTGTTTTTTGGTTGGTTTGACGTTCAAACAGTTAACAGAAAATGAATCAAACAATAACTTACAATCAAACAGCGTCACAGCTCAGATAAAGTGACCAACAGTAATATTATGTTGATGTGTTTTTAATCAGCGTGTTTTTCTTAGCTTGTTTTAGATTGTTGGTCAGCAAAGAATTCATTCTAGGCTTAGCGAAACATTGACAACCAAATGACTTCCAGAGAGAAATAATTAGCTATGGGAGACCAACTGGAATTCTATCCCATAATAAAGTTAATCGATGATTGAAAAACTAGAGTTGTGAGTGGAACCCATCAGCCACCACACATACCAGTGGTTGTGAGTCCTCTCTGTTGACAAGTTTCCTCGCACAGACACACTCAGAAGCAGCTCTTCCACTGTGACTCACTCAAGTCATTTAATCTGAGACTTAATCTCTGCAATCAATTCTTCGCCGACCAACCCTCTGAAGAGTTAAGATGGCCAAAGCTAGCCCTGATTAAAAACACATAAACATTACGTTACTGTGGGTCAATTCATCTGTGTTTTGGAAGGCGAACCACTTATGGAGAAAGACGTACTGCTGTCATGGCAACACAGGGGGGATTCAGGCACAGCCTTGACTGGATGCATCATTACAAAAGTCTCTGCAAAACTTCACACCATTGAAACATTGGAATTGCTCTAATTGTTATGAACTTATGAACACTACATGAAAATGAACATTAGCACATGGCTCGTTGTTTTTTACTGGAATCTACAAATGCATTATATTTCTTTGATAAACCCAAGACAAGATTTAGAAGTGTCGGAAACTGGTTAAAAAATAGAATTATGACAAAGACCTCTAAATCAGATCCCTGACACAGGTGGACTCATCCCTGACACAGGTGGACTCATCCCTGACTCAGGTGGACTCATCCCTGACACAGGTGGACTCATCCCTGACACAGGTGGACTCATCCCTGACACAGGTGGACTCATCCCTGACACAGGTGGACTCATCCCTGACACAGGTGGACTCATCCCTGACTCAGGTGGACTCATCCCTGACACAGGTGGACTCATCCCTGACACAGGTGGACTCATCCCTGACTCAGGTGGACTCATCCCTGACTCAGGTGGACTCATTCCTGACACAGGTGGACTCATCCCTGACACAGGTGGACTCATCCCTGACACAGTTGGACTCATCCCTGACACAGGTGGACTCATCCCTGACTCAGGTGGACTCATCCCTGACACAGGTGGACTCATCCCTCATCCTTCCTCAGCTCCTCTTTATGAGAAGCAGGGCTTCCTTCTCCCGCCCTGCCCAGGGGGCTCTTATGATTCAAAGCAGATACTGGGGCATTTCTTTCTCTATTTTTTGCCATAAATCACTAGCTGGCCCAGCCTCAACAACTGGCTGTCTGACAAATGTTCCACAATAACTTCACCCCCCAGCCCCCCGCCCCCACCGGCACCCACCGCCTCCCCCCCACCCTTCCCGTAAACTAAAGGCAGGAGGAGGAGAAGGAATTTCAAGCAGGCTTCTAGTAACTCTTTCGGTGCGGTTGTAAACTGGCTGCACAGGTGTGGAACTGAGAGGTAGTAAACGGAAGTTTAAAAAGCAGACATCCGGCCCTCTCCTTCTTTTCTTCTCTCGCTCTCTCACACCTTTCATGAAACGCAGCTTGGGTAACTGCCTCCCTCATGTCTCTCACTCTTTAGCAGCAAAAAAACGTCAATGTAACACAACCCAAGACCTAAGAGAGTGCACCCACATCCAGCCTGCATGGTGAACCAGTCTGGTAGTGTGTGTGTGGGTGTGTGTGTACGTGAGTATTGAATGAATGCATTCCATATGATTGATTCATCCAAAGCAAAGAGCAACAATACACCTACAGTAGACAGATATATTTCTAAATAGATGACGTTATTTGTGTTTGTTTCTAGCATCAAATCAGAAAGAGAGGATTGAAGTTTGTCGGTGACGAGAGACTGAGGATGAGGAGTGTGAGGATTTATGATGGTGACAGCAGACGGCCCCAGGTGACAGCAGACGGCCCCAGGTGACAGCAGACGGCCCCAGGTGACAGCAGACGGCCCCAGGTGACAGCAGACGGCCCCAGGTGACAGCAGACGGCCCCAGGTGACAGCAGACGGCCCTTGGCCACAGAGCTCACCAGCACCTGGCTGCTCCCCTGATCATCTCCTCTGGTTGCTTAGTTTTACTGCTGAAATTAAAGCAGCTACACAGACACCTCTCTGATTTCATGACTGGGGCAGGTAAGGAGCTAAACAATAAGTAAAGTCAAGTATTTGTGTCCCTAGATTCATGTTTGTGAGCTTAGTTCAGACTGGCTTTCATTTGTTGGTAAGGAGAAACAAACAGTTGACCAGTTGCTGCCCAGAAAACCAAATGGCCACTGTGTTAAGAACACAACCACAACACAGCTGCTGCCAAAATAGCTCTGAAATAATCCCCAAACAAATTGCCAATAAAGTGGTAAACTGTGTCTGCGTTTAGCCTGACTGAAATTATAGCCCTGGACAAATCCAGACAGGTTAGCTGTAGGTCTTCAGGGCATATTCTGTGAGCTGAGTGCACACGGCAGAGGAGGAGGGGCGGAGGAAAGAGGAAAGGTGACCTTGCTAGTTTAGTTTACCTCCTGGAGGTTTCCGTCTGTCCTGTCACCACCAGCCCCTTCACATTCTTTCACAGTATGCAAAAATCCACAGAGGGGAGTCTAGCGAATACTTCTGTGAGTGAATGTGTGCCTTGTGGGTATTTGTCATTGGCAGCCTATTATTATGAGATGGATTTTTATGTGTCGTTCTTATCTATTGGGAAAGTTGTTTTTCAAAAACCCCAGCTATTTAAAAAAAAGCACACAAAAAACTATAGTCTTCAGTTTGTTAGTGCTGAACCCTCTCACACACAGAGAAGTGAATCCATGAAATCACACTGCGTCCTTTGGAGTGCTGCTCCTGCCCTCTACCTCTGAAACCATCTCATCTCTTCAGACCTGGAACACACTGATAGTTCATCTTGACCAAATAGACACCCACGTCTTCAAGCGAGTAGAGGGTCTCTCTTGTTATCTGAACGGGATCTTTCTTGGTCACTTAACGACGGAGAGAGGGGAAAGAGCGAGAGACATGCATTCGTACAATGCAAGAGAGAGATAGACAACTAGATGGAGACAGAAAAAGATAGAGGCAGAGCGAGGCAGACATGAGCAGACAGACTGAGACTCTCTCTCTCTTCTAGCCTCTGTCTACTCACACCCTCAGATCATAGCTTCTGTCATCAATCTCTTCAGATCACTTCACCCAGAGAGCGTGAAGCAGGACACAAGCAGTGTGTGTGTGTGTGGTTGTGTTTGTGTGAGAGTATGTGTGAGTGTGTGTGTGTTTGTGTGTGAGTGTCTGTGTGTGTGTTTGTGAGTGTATGTGTGTGTTTGTAAGTGAGTGTTTGTGTGTATGAGTGAGTGTGTTTGTGAGCTCCCAGACAGTGTGGTTGTCAGGGCTGTGGCCAATCAGACTGCAACCCATATACTCTGTCATGGGAAGTCTATCCACACCCCTCACAAACACACTCACTATCACCATCTGACCTTTAACCCCCCTAAGGCACCATCACTCCAGCCACTCCGGGGTCAAATAGACCGACCTCCGCCGTTAAGGCCCCACCATGTGTACACGCACGCACACACACACACAGGTGTACGCAAACACTTCACACACACATGCAACACACACACATCCAATACTCTGATACACCAGTACACACACCCCAACACTCATGCAACACTCCAACAAACACAAATCAACATAATAGGCAGCACACATGATAACGCATTCCGAAGCACACACAGGATGTGTATATGTGTGTGGGACTTTACTAGCTCTCTCTATTGATCTCCTACCTCATACCACCTCTGTGATTTTGAGTGTGTGTGTGTGTGTGTGTTCCACAGCAGCCGTGCTCTCTAAAGGTGTGAGTTATGCACCGTCACTCCTAGATGGATGAGCCTCCTCTGTTGACAATGAGCAAACAAAGACCAAAAGGTTGTAATTTGAGGCCCGGCCTCCTCTCGACAAGTCAAACAAGCTCTGAATGAGAGAGAGGAACTGGGGGGGGGGGAGGGGGGGGGGAGGAGTGGAGGAGGAGGAGGTTGGTGTGGAGGAGGTGAAGAGGTTTAGCCAGGCTCACAGTTTACTCAGTGTGTTTACCCTCTCTTCAGCGCTGCATCCCTCCTTCATTGATTGTTAGTGCTCTTTGTAGAACCCAGATCAGATAACCGAGGACAAACACCAGATGAGGGGGGGAGTGGGGGGTGTGGGGGGGTGGGGGGGGGGTGGGGGGGTGGGGGGGGCACATCACTGTGGAAAAAAGTGTATTCTAAATGAACAGTGTCAGATGTGTGGTAGCTCCATGCGTGTCTCTGAGCGTCTGAGCTGGGAGACCTTGTCTGCATGGGAATTGCAGTGTGTGTAAAGGCATATCTTGGCTGGTACTCTCCGGTAATTATCTCATACGTTCTCTGGTTCTGCCGATGATTAATGACTACAATATGTTCTCGTGCAGTGAATTCACTCTTGGCTCTGTGTTGTGTGTGCTTGCCACACATTGTGCTGTGGCTCTTCTGTTTGACATCAGCGCACCACAGCACAGCAGTAAAGGACAAACGGTGTCCACCTCGAAAGAACGCTGGCCAGTCAACTTCCTGTCTCTTCTGACTTCCTGTCTCTTCCGACCTGACGCTGCTAAACAGACCAGCGACTCACAAGGCAGAAAAACAGCTCGACCTCATCCTGACGTGGAACTAGCTTTCATCAAAAGAAATGGTACAGAGGGGAGTTAATCGTGTGACGATGCCCAGTCAGATGCACTAACCAGCAGTGTGTCTCTGCAGGAGTGTGTGTGTGTGGGGGGGGGGGGGGGGGGGGGCTCAGTGTGAGGGGGGGACCTCAGTAGAGCAGGGTTTACACTGAGAGGCAGACAGCAGACCATGCCCTCCTCACCAGGCTGAGAACAAGTTCTGGCACGCACTGGGGTGGAAACACTGCAGCCTTTAAAACGAACTGAACTGTCTAATATTTACTGTTCAGTTCTGTGTAACAGTGCTGAATCACAGCAGTGGACTTAGGACTTAGAAAGAAGGAGGGAGGAACGGATGGATGAAGGGAGGGAGGGAGACAGGGGATTCCCCAAGCTTTACACAGAGTGTGGGTTCTTCTGTTTAAGATATATCTGACTGCAGTACATAGATGAATAGTTAGTGTAGCAGATGGTATCCAGAGGGGATGAGAGTGGATGGATTGGTCTGTCTTGCTTGTCACTGAGACGAACAGTTAAGCTTGCCAAGACTTCATTTGAGATGTGTGCGCTCAAGCCCACCCAGAACAGCACTCCAATCTTTTTTGGTGGGTGAAGATACACAATCATCTCTCCTGGAGGCTCATTGGGGATAGTACCAAAAGTAATGTATACAATAAATTATCGTACACATTACCTGTCTTAGTTTTACATAATCCTCCCTCTGCCTTTTTCGCTCTCTCCATTCCCTCACACACATGCATGCATACGCACACAAATTTACTTTAAACCAAATGGAAAAAGTTTTTTTTCTCTCTCTCTCTCTCTCTCTCTCTCTCTCTCTCTCTCTCTCTCTCTCTCTCTCTCTCTCTCTCTCTCTCTCTCTCTCTAAAATGAGAACTAAGGCAGAGTGTGCAGTTAATTTGAGTTTAAGCCTCACACTCTCTTCATAGTGCCGTCGCTCTAATGTGTTCCAGACTGTGGAATAGCAGCGGGCCTGTGCCAAGCTCACCCCATCAGTCAGATCATGTCCCGGAGACGCCATCTCGCTTTCTGATATACAAACAAAAGAAGAGGATTCAGTACAGTTTGGCGTTTTAGGGCAGATTCCAGATTGTCCCCTTCCCCGCTGCTCTGTGGGATTGCTCCCCCTGCTGGGGGGGATGGGGTACGGAGCCAGGCAGAGACTTTTGATCATGGTTGAGATAACGGCTTTGATCTCGGATCATGGTTGTGATCTGGCTCCAAATGTTCTCCTAAGGGGGACTGAATTTCATTCTCTGACACCTGGCTTCATCCAACTCTGAATGGACATAGATTTTCGGTGCCGTTGTGTTTGTGTAGCCAGCAAGAGGATTGGGGGGGGGGGGGGGGGGGGAGAAAAGGACAAAGAAAAGAGGGAACAAGAGAGTGAGATGGAGAGAAAGGCAGTGGAGGCTACATCAATCCTGCCCTGAATTACTATCATTATTGTAATGGCTCTGTGATGTTTTCTTTCCTGGTCTTGTAATTGTTACCAAACCTGGTGTTCAGAGGTGCAGGTGGACAAATCATTCCCAGCAGGGGAAACGACAGTCCAACTTTCCATGATGGAGGGAGGTACGGCTTTTCAAGTACATCGACCTATCACCAAGCACAGGGGAGCAGTCAGTCTCTTAGAGGTGTGTAGACAGCTGTGTTGGCTCTGATGAGTTCAAGTCACTGTTGAAGATTTATTTGCTTGTTCGATTGGCTTCATTTCTATGTTTCGAGCGTCACGTTTTTAGCTACAAGCTGGCTTTGGGTTATTGACAAAAAAACTATTTTAAGCGCAAAGCAGTTGGAGCCTCACGATCACGTTCCTCTGTTCCCCGGATGTTCGTATGCGTGTCGCTCCCTTCTGACAGGAATTCAGGTCCCCAGTGAGCCAGCAGCCTGTAGCTTTGCTCCTACGCTGGTTTACAACCTGCAGCACTGACCCCGTTAAACCTCCACGCTCCACACTTCCCCTAGGAACCTCCCCCTGCCCACTTCCAACTAGCCGTGAGTCTTAAAACGCTCCATATGTTTCTCCTGCTTCACGTCAGTGTCCCGGACACGGTCCCTTTCCCCGCTCCTCCTCCCAGACACCAGGTATCCCAGAGACCAACTGACAGTGTTCTAACAACTCGCTGCACATATTTGGGACGTGAATGTCACTGGACAGACCTCGCCCTCCGCCGTCCCCCCCTCCCCTCTCCTTCCTCCCCTCCCCCCCCATCTCTTTTCTTTCTTTTTCTTTTGATGAACATCTTTCTCTTCGCTCCCAGATGGCCTTTAGTCGGACTCTTCAAAGTCGTCACAGACAGTCCTACATCAAAAAGAACATTCCGTGGCTTTCAAAGTGGTGTAATCACCAGTACACTGGCAGCACATATGTGGGCCATATTGCATCAATCAAAAACGAACGACTCGTTTTAATCACTTTGCCACGGTTCTACTGATGGCTTTGACACCCGTGAAGTGGTTCAAACTAATCTCACCAGACGAGGCACGGTATATAATAGATAATCTTGTTGAATTAAACTCTTTCTTTTGAAAGTACAATCCACAGTGCTTCATAAATCACCTCAAACACTCCAGATTTACTTTGAGTGCTTTTGTCTTCTCTGCCATTGAATGGATTTTAAATACAGCGCAAAGCGCAAAGAGGAAGATATTGTTATTCAACAGCATAAGTCAATAACATTAAAACCAACAACCAAAAATGTCTCACTTCCGGTGGTAGACAGGGTTTACGGGGACAGGCCCTCACATTCCCAGACAAGTCTTCACCACAAGAAAATGCTTGAGCTCGTCCTGTGTCTGTTTACGACTACTTTCATTTCTGCATGAACTTTGAATCACGATGACACACGTGTGAACTCCCTGACATGCCATCATATGTCCTAGGTACTGTAACACCATGGGTGGGTCAAGACCAGATTATTTGCTTTTCAACATCACACTTTGTGATGAAGAAGACATCTCTCTGGATACACACAGATTCTACGCTCCCTAAGCTGTTTCTCTCCCACTCTCTCCCTCTCCTCACCCATCTCCCCTCCATTCCCTCCTCTCACCCCCCAACCCTCCACCCCCCCTGTCCAATGGCATGTTCGTCTTGATGGAGCGTGCTTCGAAAACCATTTCCATCCTCACTGGGAGAGAGCAAACTTGCAAACAGCTGCATTTTCCATTAGAAGTGGTTTCAGAGTCGTTTTTCTGTTTCTGAGAAGTTGAGGGAGAGTGGGGGTGAGAGGAGGAACCAGGAGGAGGAGGAGGGGATGAAGAGGGGGAGGAGGGGGAGGAGGGGGGATACAGATGAAACCCAGACAGGGCCTGAGTAAAGAAACATGGTTATGGTTTAGGGTATTGTTCACCGTGGTTTGTTCCAAGTATTGGACTGTAGATCAAGAGGCAGGTTTGTCACAAAACTGTCAGCTAGATCAACACATTGTTGCTCTGCGATCTGGATTGTTAGTTTATCAACATGCAGAAAATTAGAAAAAAAAAACATAAAAAATTCCCAAGCATGCAATACTTACAGGTGTATTGCAGAAAACACACACAAAGTCGGGTTCACAGTGTGTTTCTGTGTGATTGTAAAGTATTGAATAAAACCACCTCATGTCCTCATAGTGACACCTAGTGGCTGAAATCAGAATTTGACAATTTTGAAAGCAGTGGTGACAGACTTGGAAATGATTGGAACAGTGAAGAGAAAAAGACAGTTTAAGACAGTGGAACATCCTCCAGAACTCCAGACATTTGAACAAATGTTCAGTCAAATCAAGCATCATATCAGCAACTAACAAGTGCATGTAGGAGAACAAATTCTCCATGAAAAGACTTGAATGATTTGCATTGTTTTCCCTCCATTTAAAGGAAGGCGTCCCCTTGTTTGTGGAATCTTTTTGTTTGGCAACCCTCCCCCTCCCCCCTTTAGCCACTCGGGGTCGAAAATCCCACAGATTTATGCTTTTCTAAATGGAGTAATTAGTGTGCATTCATTATGTCACGCTAAGTGTGCTAGCTCTCGCAGCGTTTACTTTTTAATTGCTCTCTGCCTTGGAGCGTCCAACACATTTAATACAAAGGCTGATCAATAGCCATGGGATGCATTGCAAGGCTCGTGGCAAACTTCGCTCTGCGCCTCGCTGCCCTGCTCTGCCTCGCCGTGGCTAATGAGGATGAGAGGCAGCATGGATGAGGGCAGGGTCAGAGATTGTGTCAAAGACATCGTGCTGGGAGACATCCCACCCGGATAATGAACCCCCCAGGGATGCAGAGCCAGCGCAGGTTAACACACATGCAAATGGAAATTAGAGCGAGCTGTGAAGAGGAGGAGAGCCTCAGACGAGGTCTTAATGAGATGCTGACATGGACTAGAAGTCCTGCTTTGGCGTTCCAGCAGATGGTTGGTTGTTGTTGTTGTTGTGTAGTAATGATTGATCTGGAGTTTTCATTAGTATTCTTTGTGTAAAACTGATGTATGCCTAAGTAGAATGGTGCTCTGCTGGGCCTACAAACGAGCTTTGAAAAACCTCCAGACGTTTGATAGCTTCTAGGTCTCTGTCGAGCCGAGGCAAACTTCAACATGTGTTGAAAGAATGCCATGATCTCCCGCGTGAAACAAATCAACAAAACAAAGACACAACACGTGTCCGTGCACGATCAGAACCTGTGTCCGCATAGAACAAAGTGAGACCAAAGCGAGGAGAAGCGCTCCGGGCTGCAGTCCTGTATCGGTCAGTCCCAGGCAGGGCTGGGGAGTCCCCACAGGTCTCCAGTGTTCAGGTCTGGTTCCTGCAGCTGCCCGGCTGCATCAGAGCGGGCAGGCAGCCGTGACGAAGCCCCTGGACTGAGGAGACCGTTACCAGGCTTCTCAGCACCGGGGAGACCACTCGAGGACGAGGTCACTCTAAATTGGCTCGCCAGAGAGACTCCTCCTCCACCTCCCTCGCCCACCCCCGGCTCCAGGCTGCTTCCTGCTCCTCCCTCCATCGGTGTGTGACTCCCTGGATGCTCGCTGACAAGACAGCCGGCCGCTGTTGTCCAAATGGGCCAGCCTGTGATGAGAGAACACCGGCCAATCCTCTGTGTCCTTGGAATTAGCGATGACAAAAGACTCAAAGTCGCACCACATTTATCACTATTGACTGGTTGGTTAGGTGTGTTGAATGTGATGAATAACTGAACTCAAAGTTTCACGATTAAGAGGGTTCTGGTATCATCTGGGTCCCAATGAGGCTAGTTGCTATGAAAACAACTCATTCATCATTATGACTATAGATTGATTGCTTAAACTTATTTTGCTTGGGTCCTCCATGCTGTTTTCCAAAACCAAACCAAACCATTTACAGCACTCTCAACTCCAAGTTTGCTCTCCTCCACACTTCACATCCTCTTCCCCCAAACACAGGACAGGAAAGAGCTTCCCAGCTTCTTCTCTCTCATGCAAAGCCAAGTGTGTGCCAAGGCTCAACACTAAACTGAAGCTAGTTGGCAGTCGTGTAGGGAGATGTGGTGGTGGGGTGCGGTAGGGGCGGAGGGAGTAGAGGGAGGTGGGAGCAGAGTGAGATGAGGCAGCGAGCAGCAGACCCTGGGCTGTGGTTCCTGCCTGACTCCTCAGATAAGCCCCAAGAAAGCTGCTCATGGATCTGCAGCCACACACTCGGTTTGAGGCAAGCCCTAAAAATACTGCAGAATCGTGAGAGATAGTGTGAGTTTTTTTGTGAACAAATATGAACCTTTAGCCTTTCAACAGTGAGACTGTCTTACAGTATTCTCAAAGGAACATTTAGGGTTTGTATTGAGAAGTGTTTCACGAGTGATGTACTTATGAGTATTACTGTAACTATGGGGTGCTAGGCTTAGTGGGATGAGGATGTGAAGCCCACATCTGAGCAGAATATATTCTTTCTGTTGTTTCATTGATGAGGTGACCTTTGTGTTTTATCGCATATATTATTACAATCAGGGTCACATTTAATCCTTGATGGTGTGTTACGGATCCTTGCTTTTATTTGTGTGTTTTGAATCAATAGCAAATAAACCTTTCAGGTCAGTTTGTGCTGCTGTGTTTTCAGTAATAGACGCATCCAAGATGTGCCTCGGGATTCGTCGAAAGGAAACATTAATTAATGAGACTGCATAAATGATATACCACTACTCCTTTAGGGAGGGAAAGTTTGACAAGGTTACAGAAGTTGTGTTTGTCAAGGTTACAGAAGCTTCCTTAATGAGAACATGACTTGCGGGGTAGAAAAAACCCCAACAGCCATCTTCTTCCCTGTAGGATATTGTCCAATGGTTGTTATGCTAATGACTCAATTAATACCATGCATATCGTTAGTCATATGAAGATGTAAATGCCAGAAACATTAATTACTGCTCAAAACACCTTGCCATGGTAGTCTTTACAATTTGTCAGCAATAGATAGGCTACATTATGTTTATCTGTGCCATCATGAAAAGCATGAAAAGAGGCTTCGTCTATTGTTAAGCTCTCATCTGACTCCTTGCTTTCCTGACCACACTGAAGACACTGCAGCCCACCTGTTGTGTATGAAGCTAAATTGGAGAGATGGTGAGGTTGGAGAGACTGCAGTAATTATCAAGGCACAGTAAAGGGCCTAAATTGAGAGGGGTGAACCTAGGTTTCTGTGTAATGATGTTTTTCCTCTCATTAACACTGTTTCTTGTGTTCTCTCCTACCCGGGGCCTTGAAGACAGCCCCATGGGGTGGTGGCCAACTGAGAATCACAGCTTGGTCTTTTAAGTGAGATAAATGCCTTGGAGGAAAAAAAATAATAATAAAACATGAACTATTTGGGAAGGTATACTGATTTGCTCATATTTTCTCAACACCTTAAATTCTCATTTGCAGCAGCGCCAAACCTTCTTTTCATTAAGTTACAAATAGGAAAAAGGCGAATATGTCAGCCAACGCTGCACGTCAGCCTCTAAACACCTATTTAATTAAATTTCCAATTGATTTCAAGGCGCCATGCAGCGCCAGAGGAGGTTACCTGCTGAGGAAGAGTTAGGTGCTTAGCCCGAGGTGGGATTGTGCTGAGAATTAGAAATAATGGCTCTTCAATTACCATCCATTTCTTTCTTAAACCTTTCTTAAATCGTATTGACATAATTAACGTACTCTTAATAACCCAGTGTTTCTGCTGGGTTCGTTACACGTTCTTCTATGGGCACACTTAAGACCATAAAAGTGTTTCGATGGAAATTAGCGCAGGTTTAAGCCTTAGACCGGGGTGCCATGGTCTTTTTAGCACACATATATCTTACTGTGACCTGTTTCCCTTCTTCTCTGAACTTGGATTCAAACATGTCCTTAAAAAGTTGAGAAAGGACATTTCCTTGACCCCAAAAGGAGCTCCTAACAGCTGTGATGTTGGCAGCTTGTCTGTGGGTTGTTATGATGGTGTTAAAGGTACATGACAATATGACTCCCACGTTGCATCTCAACTTTTAATTCCTGAGAGAATATCTGGATTTATTTAGATCAATCAAGGGAGATCATTAGCACTCATGGGGATAATTTGTTGTCTCCGTGGATTAACCAAGTCTAGGGACTTAAATGGCTGAGCTTTCTAATTAGAACCCAGTGTGAGCTGCCGCTTTAAATGGATGGAGAAATCATAGGACTCCGTTCTCTCTGCAGTGATTTAATTAACTGCGTCGTTTCATCTTACCCCCCATAACAAGACTGACATTCACCTGAGCCTCAATGATGCAGATCAATGCAACTGTGCTTTTGGTTCATTTTAGGAGTCTGCTTACTTTAATGTAGCAATACTGCCATCGTGTGGACTAACAGTGCATATCATTCGACTGGAAGAGCATTGTGTCACTTTCAATTATTAAATAAAATATATTACAAGACATTAGAAAACAGTAATTAACAATTCGCCAGTCAAACGTTTACTTTTCTGTGTTTGTCTATTAATACATGGCATGTAGTGTGTCATTTCAGCGATGATTCTATTGTCTCATTTAAATGCCAGTTGTATAGCATTGTTGTTGGCCTACACAAAAATCCTCAACGACTGTTGTTCCTTGTATGTATTTTTTTTTTACTAAACAAAGATTAAGCCCTGAGCCGGCCTGAGCATGCAATTATCTGTAAGCTTCTCAAATTAAAGTAATCCACATCCAGTGTTTGATGTCATGTAAGATTTTCACTCTGTAAAGCCTGCTTGATGACTGTTTGTCTAAACTGAGCGAAAGACAACCTTGTTGAAGGACGAGGGATTTGCATCAGATTAACATCATGCTCTGCAAAGCAAGAATTTGCTTCTTTTTTTTAAACCCTTATAAATACATGTTTTCATAAGAACTTTTATTCCAGAATAATAATAATAATACGTTGACTCTAATTGAATAGCACAGTACAATCAACACTATTTACATAGAAAGTGTGAGTTGTCCGTCAAATGTAGGTTCACAGGTTTAAGAGCAGAGATGGACATGCATCCAGTGGAGATGTTCTGGAACCTTCTGTGCTGAAGGTCTGCAGGCTTCATACTCAGGAGAAATCAACAAACTATACTGTGTAATGAAAAAGGTCCCCTAAAAATTACATAAAACTTTGTGGGGATTAATACCCCAAAAGCACACTTTATTTCCTTTTATTCATTTACTCAAGTTTTACTCAAGTCCTTCGATTGATGAAATCCGTCACAAAGAGGGAAGACTCATTATATTTCCCTTAGATGCTTTATAAACACCTGTTATTGTCAGTTATCTGCTCAGGACAGATAGTGAACTGACTTTGCCCAGGTTTCTCTGGCCTCTGCATAAAAGCACCATTAGAAATTATAATACAACACAATTAATTTGATGTGTGTGTATACATACAAGCACATTTAGAGGTTGGCGTAGTATCGATCTCTGTTCTGATAATCTCTGTGGGCAAATTTTGCGTCCTTGTTGTTGTGTGGAATCCTCCCGAAGGGGGCGTGGTCATTGTAACAGGTGTCGAAGACCTCGTCCACCACCTTCTCTGCCTCCTCCTTGCTCACCTTCCTGACCGCTAAGATGGAGCGCAAGGCACGGCCTCGGACACACTCCTGACACAAGGAACCAAACGGGATATTTGTTTACTAATCTGTGACTTCTGTGAATTCTGCGCGTGAAAAGGAATCTTAAAAAAGACAATTGTAACTAATCGTAAAAAAAAAAATATGTATATATTATTCGAGACGGTGAGAATTACAAACAGTTACTACAGTACCTGCTGGTGCTGCTTGAGGCCAAAGTTGAATCTAGACACTTCATTGTAGAATGAACAATCTCCACTAAGATTAGCTGCACGAATCTTAGGAGAGAAAAACAAAACTAAATTGAAGTAGACATGAAGAGAGTAATAACAGGAGAATCAATGGAAATGATACATGAATGTAGGAAATTAATTTCACCCCAGAAATTGTAAGGTATCTTTTAATAATTCATCCATCCATCCATCCATCCATGCTTTGCCACCCTCACCTCTGAGCAGGCCAGGTGTTTGAAGTTGTTGAACCAGTCCACATGAGCCCGACAGTGGTCGAATGCGTGGATAAGCTCATGTGCGACCACACGGTTCATGTGGGACTGCTGGTGAATGTTGTTTTGACAGAGAACGATCTGGATGGAAAGAACAGTGTCAGTGACAAGCCAAGTCATCTGCTGGAAACGTACTTGGATGTTGGATTTTTACTTTTAGTCATGTCTTAAACACAAACTGCCACATGCTTCCTTACCTGTGATGATGTCGCATCAAATCCTCCACTAACCGTCCCATCACAGTCTTCACAGGAGAAGTGTCTGTCCTTGTACACTGTGCTGAGGAGACAAGAACACAAGCTGGTTACAGCTCAGTGGTTAGAGTATCTTCATATTCTGAAATTCAGATTCTCCCTCCCTGCAACACTTCTGATTCTGATTCCATTCGTTTTTTTGGGGCTGGACCAGCTCTAAGACAAATCAGCAGTTTAGAAGGCATAGGACTTGAATACTTCTAAATGAGATCATGCCTTAACTAAAGCTAAAGTAACTTACCACCCTGAACTTTTCATAGCTCCAAGGAGCAGTTTGGCATATGGACCTGGAGGAAGAGTCATGTGTTATTTAGTCTGACAAGCAACATGTTACCAGCTTCTATATTAGAACACTTAGTTAAATCCCTAATGAATGGGATATGCCCACCAATTGGTCTATGGTAAAAGCTTAAGTAGGTGTCATTTTCATTAGGTTATCTGTATTCAGTTGTCAATCTTAGCTGCGCTGCTATCTGGTCACTTACTAGTATCCATAGCGAACTGAAGCATAACCTGACACTTGTGGTTGAAAGTAAACAGGCTTTCAGCAATAGATCCCTTTGAATATTTCGTCTGTCTCCTATCGGGGAATAAATTGTATCCATAATCCTCTTCTTGTTGTTTAGTTTGATCCATTGCATGGAACTGGCAGTGATTGAACTCCTTTAGCAGCTAGTTTTGCTAAAAGGTCACTAGTGTTTTGTCAGGCACGTGACGTGATTGGGCCAAAGGTCAAAGGTAATGGAACAGTTTGACAGATTATTTAATGATTTCACTATGTGTTCAGACGATTTGGCGTAAAATATTAATATAATTATAATATAAAATACCAAAAATTATACTATTCATAATAGTGTAGACATTACAGACAGCTATGTACTTATGTGCGCACGTGGTTGACGCACGCGGAACCGGAAACTCCCAGCTCGCTGGTTAGCTGCTGTCATGGCGCCGAACCTAAACATTCAAGCTGTTGCTGTGACAGTAAACTGATCACTGCGGCTGTTTTCTACAACCAGCTTCTCACACTTACTTTAGGATCGAAAGAGCCGTTCTTCTGTTTGGTCTCTGAGACGTTCCTGAAAGAATTATTGGACCAGAGAGGCAAGTCATTACTTCTGTATGTTGTTTCTATGGCAAAACCCTGTTTCAGTTAGCTAGTCAATCGTTAACGTTATCACGGCTAAGTGCTAACTTAATGTTAGCGAAGAAAGTTCTAGAACGTCCCATAGACATAGTATGCATGCATCCATCTTCAGTACCCTGCTTTGCTATGATCGAGTAACCTTTTAGAGGCATGTTTTTAATCACACCCACACAGGGAAGATGTCTGGACCGAATAAAGCCCTGGAGTTGCAGTTACAGATGCGCCAGAACGCTGAAGATCTGAACAGTTTCATGAAAGACCTGGACAGCTGGGAGGAGGACATCAAGAAAAAAGATAACCAGCTGAGGACTGGGACCCTCGGTGAGACTGAAGTACGTTGCTGTCCACCAATTTGGGGACTGCTCCAAGCGTCCATAGGTGGAAACATGTTATGAGCAAGCAGTTGAAACTGATGGTGTCTCTCCCCCCCGCACCTACCTCTGTGTCTCTTGTAGAAAAGGATCCCACCTGTACGGAATAAGGATTACAAACGGAAGAAGAGAGGGAAGAGATCCACAGAGGGAAGTTCAAAGACTAAATCAAACCAACCTTCGAGAATCAAGTCTTACGATTATCAGTCATGGGACAAATTTGATGTGGTAAAGCCAAACGATTTCATTTTTTATTGATCCATCATTGTTTCTCATACGAAGAATGTTGTATGTGAGTCATTTAAAACAACAGGAGATCTGTATTTTTTGGTCCAAACTCTCAAACCTCACTCTAGGACAAGGCTTTGGATTCAATGGATAGGGAGGACAGCCCAGTGGAGTCCAACGACTCGGATTCAGAGGAAGTGGCTGTGGACCAGGAGACAGCCCTCAGAGAGAAGGAGAAAGTACGGCTGGCTCAACTGGAAAGTAAAACGGCACATGTCTTATTCAGTGTGTGTGGAAAGCCTAACAGCAGATGTTTTTGCAGGGGAACAGACTGTTCAAAGAAGGGAAGTATGATGAGGCCATTGAATGTTACAGCAAAGGCATGGGAGCAGACCCTCTAAACCCTGTCCTGCCCACCAACAGAGCTGCCTGCTTCTTCAGACAGAAAAAGTAAGTCACAGTTTCTTAGTGGGGTTATCTTTCACCCCTGATGCTCCTAATATTCCCGCCAAACCCACTGTCACAGATGGGTTTGGTCTTATGTATCTGGTGGGTTTGTGATGATTTTAGCAGTCCAGCTGACTGTGTTTCCTGGTAGGTTTAGTGTCGCTGAGTCCGACTGCAACCTGGCCATTGCGTTGGACAGGAAGTATGTGAAAGCATACGCTCGGAGAGGGGCGGCTCGCTCCTCCCTGCAGAACTATGCGTCTGCCTTAGAAGGTAAGCAGAGGTTTGACAGGGTAACTTAACATTGTGCTGTTTAAAGACGTCCTAATGTCAGATATGGCTGTGGTCATCAAGCCTCTGTTTCTTCACCATCACTAGACTATGAAACGGTTCTCCAGCTGGACCCTGGGAATCTGGAGGCTCAGAATGAAGTGAAGAAAATAAAGGAGGTCAGAGTGGTTTCCTGGTAGATGAATGCTACAGTGCTATATGGTAATTTGGGCTCAAACTGTAAATGTCCCTCCATGTATTTCTCCTGTCTTCTTCTCTCCCTGCGCAGGCCCTAGGTAGAGGGCCTCATAGCCCTGAGGTGCAGGTGGAGCCTCCGGTGGAGGACTCCGAGCAGCAGAGACAACAGGAGGAGCAGCAGAGGCGACAGGAGGCGGTGGTGCAGAAGGACAGGGTAGGTCCTCCCCTGGAGACGCCCTCATACACTCCCTATTTTCAGGTTCAAATCTCCCCTCTGGGCGTCACTTGGATGAAAGCATTGCTATATGAAGAAACGTTTGTGTTGTCATCCTTCAGGGGAACGCTTATTTCAAGGAGGGGAAGTATGAGGCAGCTGTGGAGTGTTACAGCAGAGGGATGGAGGCAGACGCCACCAACGCCCTCCTGCCTGCTAACCGGGCCATGGCCTACCTGAAGCTCCACAAGTAAGCAGAGACACAGACAGACACAGACAGACACACATACACAGGTAGACATATTTACACAGACACACAGATACACATACAGAGTACTTAAATCTGGGAGACATTGTATATATGTCAAGCTCCTTTTCACCTGTGTGTGTGTGTGGTTCTGTCACCAGGTATAATGAGGCAGAGGAAGACTGCAGCACGGCCATCGCTCTGGATGACACCTACTCCAAGGCGTTTGCTCGCCGGGGCACTGCCAGGGCAGCCCTGGGCCTCCTCGCTGCGGCCAGAGAGGGTGAACAGGATAGCACACACAACAGACTGTGTCAGCTTGGAAGGGGAGCTCTGTGTTCCCTATTTCACCTGGCGTTGATTAGTTTGTTTCAGTGTTGGATCTGTTTTCTTTGTGTTTTGTCTAGACTTCGAGCAGGTCCTGAGACTGGAGCCAGGAAACAAGCAGGCGTTCAACGAGCTGCAGAAAATCACAGCTGTATGTGACTGGGTGGCCAATTTTAATGCTGTGTCATTCTGGAAAGCCAGGATAACGTCATGGATGCCTTCTGACAAAAATTTGTTTCTGTCTGCTTCCATTCAGGACAAAGACGTGAGTGGTCTGCTGTCCACAGAGGAACACGTCCAGAGGAGAACCGTACAAGCCATCGACAAACCACTGCACCTGCGGTCAACAGTGAGATACTTTCTATTTAACGTGATATTAAATTACAATTAGCAAAAATATAGGGAAACTTGGGTAAAGTCAAGCCAATGTTCATGCCGTTGAAAGGATTGGCATTGCCTTCTCAGAAGCCCTTGAGAAGAGTGGACATCGAGGAGGTGGGGGGGAAGGTTGTGAGGATGGAAGAGCTCTCAGTTAGATCCTCTGCCCCCCCAGTAGCCCCAAGCAGTCAGCCATTAAAGTCTGCTGTTTCCCCCATCCTGAGTGGGGGCCAGGAGGGAGAGACGTCCTCCCCCCTCTCCACCTCCCCCAGCGCCAAGGTCCTAAAGATAGAAGAGATTTCGGACCTCCACTCCCAGACCCCCCTCAGGTAGAGCCATGCTGTTCTGAGTCCTGGTTCACCAGCCTGGGGTGGATCAAGCCAGCTGACCCAGACTGTGTGTGTGTTCCCAAGGGGCCCTGAAGGGGACAGGGGCAGCAGGCAGGCTGAGCAGCCCAGGAAGGAGCAGCCCAGAGCAGGTCAGACACAGACCCTAGCCCCTGCCATCTCAACCACCACCACAACAGACTCCACACCTGTGGTTCCTCCTGCCCCCAGCAACTGCTTCCAGCTGGAGAAAGACCTCCGACAGATAAGGGACAGCCCTGAGCTCATCTACGCATACTTCAGGGTGGGTTCTCAGGCCTTCACTTTGGATTTTTGTGCAGTTTTAGGTTTGAATTGTGTGTTTATGAGCATGTGTCCCTCCAGCAAATCAAACCACAGAGCTACGCCCAGATCTTCCAGAGCTCCCTGGAGCCAGACATCCTCAACCTCATCCTGAGCACCTTACACACTTTCTTCACAAAGTATGTACACACACATACACACACACTCACACACACTCACACACATTCCTGATGTGTATTCACCCTGCTTGATGGAGGATCTTTCCGCCCCCCCCCCAGGAGCGAGCCTCCGCAGCTTGTTCTGGACGTCCTCAGCAGTCTAGCCAGCGTCAGGAGGTTCAACATGGCCGTCATGTTCCTGTCCACCCCTGAGAAGACAGGTGACGTGTTCTCGCTTCCTCACAAACACCAGAATAGTCACTTCTATCAAGATACATGTTATTTCTAATAGAGAATTAGAGACAATGTCTCCTAACTGGATGTGTCTGTGTTTCTCCTCCCAGTGTTGAGAGAACTGTTTGACTTCCTTCATCATGCTGGTCTGGATGACCCAGCTGTCACAGCCTTACAGAAGCAGTATGGAGTGTGATGGCTCCTCTCACCATGAGGATCTAGACCCAGGACAGAACAGTTCCAAGGACTCAACACTCCATCAACACTTCAGTGTGATGATCGGTTTTAGGGGAGAAGACTGCTGCACTGTGGAAACAGTATGCTACTGTGGATGGTATTAGGAACCGCCATATTGGCATGTGTGGGGTAACAGGCCAGGGGCAGACATGTTTGATCTTCCAGTCTCATTCAAACAGTTCAGGTTGACTTATTTATAAGCATGTTGTACCTCGATAATGTTCAGACTTGACACTTATATGATTGATGCCTTTGAGTTACAGCGTCACATTGGATGTGTGGAAAACCTGGGGAATTAATAAAGACATGTTTATTTCTTATGTTTTTTACCAATATCTGTAGTTGTATCATGGTGGCACTCAGACTAAATGTTACAACACAAGAAACATTCAAAATATATTTGAAAATGTCTGTTTATTCAGTTTAAACAAAAAAACGACTCAATTCTGTACAATCATATTACATCTGTACAACAACACAATGATCATTGACAGGTTAGCAGAGGTGTGTGCGTGTTAGAGTGCAGTCTCTTTGGCATCTTTGGCTTCTGTCACTGACGGCCGGAAGGTCAGAATCTCTGTGAAAGTGTGACCTGTGCAAGGCAATGTAACAACGGGATGTCATCAATCAACTCTAATCAACACTTTAGTACACTGGAGATCAACGTGACAGGTTGGAAAGGCACATGAAGCACCGAGAAACCAAAGGCACTGGATTCCCACAGTATCTACATTTTGCTCCTCAACTCCCCCTCACTCCCCCTTACGTTTCCACTGCTCCAGGGGCAGGTCAGTGTTGTCCATGGAGTGGTCATAGGGTTGAGCCTCGGTCTCCTCTTCTGGTTCTCTGAACTCGCAGAAGAAGGGCATGGTCAGTGCCTCTGACGCGCTCACCCTCATCTCTGGGTCCAGCAGCAGCATGCGCTCCAGAACACCTACCGCTACACACACACACACACACACACATCAGGACAAATGCACACGTGTAACAGTTTGTTTTTTACTTGCTGTGGACTGGTGTTTCAATAGTGTTTGTGATTACCTTCTGGGCATGTTTTGGAGAAAAGCATGTTCAAATCTTTCTTCTGTACTTTGGGTAAACTTCTGATGTAGTTTTTGGCCTGTAGAACCAAGCAGTTGAAATACACATCAAAAAGTGTATCATTGCAAGTGACTGTGTGTGTGTGTGTGTGTGTGTGAGTACTCACATCTTGACTCTGCAGCTTCACCACAAAGTCAGCAGCAGGCGTACCAGTGATTTTCATGATCTCCTTCAGCTGGTCCAGGTCTGACATCACCAGGGGTCAAGGGTCACAGGAGCTTAAGCACAGACATTATGACACACTCCACAGAAAATATGACCCTGGAGGCTGAACTGGGACCAGTACAATAGTGAAGCTTTTATTCAAATAAAACTGAATTTGATGGAGGATACGGTCAGTTCCTTTAAACAGCGGCTTCCCTAAAAGCATTTCTGCCATGATGCAGCCCACTGACCAGATATCCACTAAAAGATAAATACAGAGAAAGAGAGAGAGAAAGAGATCGGGAGAGGAAGGGAGACATTAAGAGGAAGAGAGGGAGGGAGGATAAATATCATCACTTGACATGTAGTGCCATCTTGTGGACAAATGTAGTCAGAAATCAGGAGTTTCCACAAGAAAATCATAAGTACTCAAATAAAAAGGACTTGTGATCCTCGACTACTGAATGGGGCTAAATTGCCGTTACTCACAAGAAAAGTATTTAGGAATGAATGTCTGTTAATGAGGGACTAACCGGTCTGTGTGTAGTGCATCCAGTTCAGGATCACCTCTGGGGCTCTGTACCATCGGGTCACCACATACCCAGTCATCTCTGTATCTGCCTGTCTGGCCAGCCCAAAGTCCAGGATCTGGGGGGTGGGGGGAAAAACAGGAAGTCAGAAATACCCAACTACTACTTTCAGACAACAGAGGAAGGAGATCTGTGTTCCTATTTATTCTTTATTTTAAAGTATTGTTCCGTACCTTCAGCTCACAGTCTTGGTTGACTGATAGATTCCCTGGTTTGAGATCCTGGAAGGTTCAACATAATATGTTGATTCAGACTGAGAAACAGCTGACAGCTCTCTCACTTTCACACACAGCCTCATAAAGCCCAGGCAACCATGCACGCGCGCACACACAGTGCCACTGCTGTGGGAAACCACATGAATAGAAGTCGGGGTGCCAAAGAACAAGAACCCCACCCCCGATAGGTCAAAGGTCACATACCCTGTGGATGATCCCTGCTGAGTGGATGTACTACAGAGAGGAAGAGGACAGGGGGACATGAAGAGTTAGTCAAGGATATTATATTCAAAATACCTGTGAGAGTGTGCAGGATGTCTGTCTGTGTGCATGTCTGTGTGCATGTCTGTGTGCATGTCTGTATGCATGTTTGTGTGTGTGTGTGTGTGTGTGTGTGTGTGTGTGCAGGTGCATACTACCTTTAGTCCTTTCAGCATTTGATAGACCAGGAACTGAACTCTGTCCTCAGTCAGTCTCTCCAGCTTCATCAGTTTCCCCAGGTCTGTTCCCATGAAGGGCATGACCAGGTAGCTGATAGAGAGGGACAGGAGGGAGGAAGAGGGGGGAGAGAGAGCTTCAGATTTAATTGAATGAATATTTTCAGATTCAGTATTTTGTGAATGCACTCCAGTGTAAACATGAGAAGCTTTCAAGAAGGTAAAAACATACAAGTCATGGAATCTGTCCAATGAGATTTCAGAGGTGAACACATCCAGAAGGCCAATCACCTGAGATGTCAAACAGGAAGCATGAGTTTGATTTGGAATGTGTTCTATTGGAGAACAGTGAAACAGGTTCTAATGTGTTCTATCGGAGGACAGTGAGACAGGTTCTAATGTGTTCTACTGGAGGACAGTGAGACAGGTTCTCACATTCTCATGCTTCATGTGCTTGAGGAGGCGTAGCTCTCTGTATGCTCTCTTGGCAAACAGTTTGGACTGGAAGGGCCTGTGAAGCTTCTTTATGGCCACTCTCAAGCCTGACCTGCGGTCCAGAGCTGAGCTAGCAGGACACAAACACCACAAACCAGTTAGTTAGCAGAGGAAAAGATCACTTTTTATCCTTAATCTTCGGAAGAAATGGTCAGAACGTGTTGAACTGTAGTACTTGGTTATGTTGTGCCTTTCAGGTGCTTTTGAATGGATTTTCTATTTATTTTAAGTGTGAAATGTGTCCTAACATCAGCATTGACTAGGCCCTAAACAAGTTTGTGCTTTGTTGGTAGCCTATACATAAATTGCCACGTTGGATACAAACGTAAGCTATTAATCTGTCACACATGGATAAAGCAGTGGCCTTCTCTCTTGTCTGGCAGTCCAGGATCTAGTGGTGTTCCTCAGCTGGCTTCAGCCCAACAATGCACCAGTGGGGTTTCTTTGTTACAGCCCACAGCCCAACTTCCCATACGCAGAACTACCCTTCTACACATGGCTTATAGGTTCATCAGCACGCAAAAAACGATGTGAATGATTTAAATGTTCATGATTTCTCTGATGAGCTGATAGCTCAGTTTAGACATTGCTTTAAATTCGTCTATGAACCTATAGTGGCCAGTCCATAAACCAAAACCAACCAAAGAACTTCACGCGGATGGGCATTACTTTTTTAGGTCAAAGCAAACTGAATTATCTTGAGAACTTCTACCAGTGCATGTTTCCCACCCCAAGCAAGCAAGAACATCAAACAATTGTTCAAATGTCTTAAAGTTTTCCTGAACTTACCATACAGTTCCGTACGCTCCTGTCCCCACCTGCTTTAGTTCTCTGTACCGTTCAGGAACCTCCCATGCTGTCTTGTTTACCTCCTGATGGTAAAACCCAGTCCGAGAGCGGACTGACATAATCGATGTAATATAATATCGTAATATAATCCTAAACACGCTGTTCTTTTAATCAGTCTTCAGTCTCTTAACACCAAACGACCCTCGACACTGGTCCGACGAAAATCCGCAGTGAGCCCAGTGAGCCAAAAGACCTCGTCAGTGACGTGAAAGACAGTTTCCTGGTCTGAATCACCTACTGGCTGCAGACCATAGACATTATAAAGACTTTATGCATACTCTATAATGTCTATGCTGCAGACAGGCACACCCCAGACCCCAAACCAGCCTGCTTTCCCTGGCCAGTAAATGGGCGCATAGGTTCATAATGTGAAGGAATTGCTGGAAAGGCTGTTGTTCCTGTTGTCATGAGTTAGTGTGACGCGAGTGGCCGGGAAAGATAGGGATGAAATGCTATTTTAAGTCCTTGTTTAAATAAACGGGAAACTTCCGTTTTACTGACAGTTTATTATGACTTGCGACCCCCCAACAGACAACAACTAGATTGATTCATGTCCTGAAACATGCTTTGCTACAAACAAACTGACAGAAACGTCCATTTTAAGGAACTTCGTTTTTTATTGAGGAGAGTAGGAGTGAATTTGAAGAGTTCTGGATAACATGAAGGAGTCTTTTGCTGGCTGGAAGAACCTGCTGAAGACATGCAAAGCAGACACACACAATGTATAGGCCTGTGCCATAGAACATGTTCCATTAGCTTACACTAATAGACCAGTGATATGATTTTTGTAACAAAGACATTTGCTGGGTATGTTTCCCCTCCTGTGTGAGTTGGTTTGGCATTCAAGAAACAAACATTTGGTTATAGTGATGTAAATGTAAGTTTATGCCACCATGTGATAAACACAAACATTCTATAAGTACACGTTTGTTAACATTCATCTTGTTTTTCGCTTCCATCAGATATACAACATCAACATTTGGTTCACCACACATACTGTATGACATCGACCATCCCGTGCAGACGTGATCTTAGCTGGCATGTTCTACATTTACATTTAGTCATTTAGCAGACACTCCTATCCAGAGTGACTTACAGCAAGGACAGGGACATTCCCCCTGAGGCAAGTAGGATGAAATGCCTTGCCCAAGGTGGCCACTTCATTCCGCTGATCATGTTTGTCTTCATGCTGTGGTCACTGTTCCATCAGTTCAAGCCTTCTCAGGGGGAATCCTCGTCAGACATGGGAACTCCATGCAGAGTTCAACAACCCCCGCTGAAAGTCATGGACCTGTAAAACCTGTGAGCTCCCGACCTCCTGGTGTACAGGGGATGACTGGCCCACTCTGGGTTGTGGTGTACAGTTAGTCTGTGTGGAATAACGTTCAATGTTGCAGGTGAAATGTTAGAGACAAAATTGGGTTGGAAGCCATGGCAACAGTTCAACTGAATCCTCAGTAAGAATACCTTGATGTGACAATGTTTACTGATTACGGAAAGAAAGTTATAAATCACTGATATTGTCTCATGCAAGTCCACTGTGTGGAACAGTTACAGTGGTACTATGGTGATGTTTGATATAACCATCTCTATTACAGTGGCTTGATACTTGATTCGGGTTGGACATCTATTGAAAAAAACTAGAATAGGTAGGTTTGGATACTAGTGCTAATGCCAACTCTCTCTTTCTCACTCTTTTACAGTCCTTCTGACTTAAACAACAATCTGAAAATACAAACTTTTGTCCCTGTAATAATAATGTGCATATAACTTCCCTTCATGTTCAAACGCAAACCGCCGTTTCCCCACCCCTTCACGCTTCACTCCTGACGGACAGTCAAACCGATCAATCATCACATTAATTCCTGATGACAGCGTTGTCTCTGATTGGCTCGCAGTCTCTCTCGGCTCCTCCCAGACCTGACTGACTGACTGACAGACAGGCAGAGACAAAGCAGGCGTATCTGCTTCAGGAGGCGGGAGAGAGGCAGAGCAGGAAGGGGCGGGGCATCTTACGGCTCCACCTGAAGGTTGTCTGTGCTGTTGACGGGCGCCTTGATCCCATTCACCTCCTCAAACACCAACTCTGAGAGGACCAGAGAGGAAGAGGATGAGAGATGATGAGGGAGCGAGGGAGACAGGGAAATAGATATCAACTCTAACTATGCTTGAACCTTCTAATGTACTTGATGCTTCTCTGTCTCCACCATCTTTCCTCCAAACGTCTTTCCCCCTCCCTTCTCATCACCTTTCCTCCCTCCATCGCTCCGTCTTTCCCTCACCTCCTCCCCACTTCCCTCCATGCATCTCTCCCTTCCTCGCTCTTTCCTTTTCTCCTTCTCTCCATCCCTCCCTCCCTCTCTCACCCTTCCACTCCTCCAGAGTGCGGTCCTTGCTCTCCAGCGTCTGGTCGTAGGGTGGGGCCTCTGGCTCGTCGTCAGGGTCGTGGTACTGGGAGAAGTAGGGGTGGGACAGGGCAGCGCTGGCCGAGATACGGCCATCACAGTCCAACACCAGCATACGCTTCAGGAGGTCCACAGCTAACAGAGGGAGAGGAAGAGAGGCAAAGAGATAAGGAGAGAGAGAGGGAGTTTTTACGAAGCCATGTTGCTGAAGCTCTTGAGACTCACCCAGCGGGTTGGCTCCTCTGAAGATCTTCTCCAAGTCCTGCTGAGGCATGAAGGGGAGTGACTGGATGTACTTCTGAGCCTGCCAATGAGAATTGATGCATGATAGCAGTTAGCAGAAATTGATTGGTTGATACAGAAATCAATCATCCAACACGTCAAAACTCTGAGAGATCTATTAGCAGCTGTCTGTCAAATTAGCATGTTAATATCGTTGAATCATCTACTGCAACAAAGCATTAGCTAGGAGCTCATTTCTGTTTTCTTGTCTGCCTCTTTTCAATCTATCCATCCCTACATCTGCACATCCCTCTATCCATCCATCCATCCCTTATCTGTCCATCCCTGCTTCCCTGTATTTCTGTCTCACATGTTCAGAGGAGATCTTCTGTAGGAGGTCAGGCGTTGGAGTGCCCACAACCTCCATGATTCTCTTCAGCTGGTCGATATCTTAGGAGGGCACAGGTTAAGGAACCAGTACACATAAACAGTCACCATTGAGAGCAGGCCTGAAACTCATCAGGGTTGATCAGACTAAAACAGATGAGAAATGAAGAATGAAGGGCTGTTGAGTGACAGAAAAGGGACATTAAAGTGGCAGAGTTAGAATACTTGAACACCTCCAGTAAAGCCGCCTGATCTAGGCAGGCGGGCGACCCACTACATCTAAGGAACACTAAATCAAACACACCTCTGTTCTACTCCTAGAACTGTGACAGCCGATAAAATTCCACCTATTGTGAACATTCCATTCATTCAGTTCTCCCTGGAAGCTCCCCCTCCAGGAACAAAAGAGGGGAGGGAGGTCTAGATCTCTGCCTGGGATTGAGATGCAAATCCCTAGGAAGAAATTGTGTATAAAAAGTATATGGTGTCCTCTCAAGTCATACAGTGTTGTTCAACGAAGGATACAGTCGTTGCCTGGAAACAAGACCTTCCCTTTCAGAAGTTCTCCCATGATACAGCCGACTGACCAGATATCCACTGAAACAGACATGAGCAACAGATTCCATTGTGTTAAACTGTCCCGTGCAACAATGCATTGGGATTCCTCCATCCTTCCATCCCTCCATCTCTCCTTCATCCCTTCATCCCGGCAGGAATGAGAGTGAGTCCTTACCTGTTTGATTGTAATGCATCCAGTTCAGCATGATCTCAGGGGCTCTGTACCAGCGAGTGGCCACATAGCCAGTCATCTCATCATCTGTCTGTCTGGCCAATCCAAAGTCAAGGATCTGGACAACAGGCATACAGACAAAGGTTGTCAATGGCCTATGTTGGAGTTGAAGGGGGGGTGTTGTGATTGTGTTAGAAGGGGGGTAGGGTAAATTGGTGCTCTGGACTGGACTGGTGTAGACTTACTCTGAGCTCACAATCCTCATTCACAGCCACATTACTGGGCTTCAGGTCCTGGGAGAAACAGAGACATTTGAAGAGATAATAACAAAGAGACAGACTGGCAGACCAACTGGCAGACAGACTGGCAGACAGACTGGCAGGCAAGCAGTGGGGCAGGCAAGCAAGAAGTCACACAAACTAGTAGACAAGCAGGAGGTCACACAGACAGGCAGGCAGTCAGACACAGAAACACAGACACACACTCTGTCTACAGGAACTTGCCAACACACACATATTTTCACTCTCAGGTGGGAGAGGAACAGGAGGAAGAGAGAGCAGCCACTCACTCTGTGGATCAGTCCTGCTGAATGGATGTACTGTGAAGGGATGGGGGTGGTGTAGGAGTGGTGGAAAGAGAGAAAGGAGATCAGGGTTGGGGGTGAGAGGGGAGAGAGTTGGGGCAGGTGGTGTGGGAGGATAGGGGTGAGAAAGGAGATAGGGGGGAGGGATGGAGGGATGCAGTGGGAGGAGAAAGAACAGAAAGAAGGCAGGGGTCAGAAGAGCACGCCAGCAGTGGCCTCCGTGGCCCCAGCTTATAAGGAAGTCTTTTAGTTGTTTCCCTGGTAACCAGACTGACCAATGAATCTTCTGTCTAGTAGGACTCCTTGTTGTCTTAGCAACATTGCATTGTGACCCATATGTCTCTCATCAGAGGAGCAACATTGACTCCCAGCTTAGTCTCTGGAAAGGAGTTTCCCATTCAAAAACTCTGAACAAGGATGTCACCGTTTTCATGATACTGTGTTTATGATGCCAGTGTGTGTTACCATGGTACACAGTGAGTAGGGATCTGTTCAGTTGTGGTGCTTTCTGTACACTTTCTGAACAGGGCTGAACATTAGAGTGTGAAGTTTCCCTTTCAAACCCCAAACCTGGTAAGTGTGTGTGTATATAAGTATGTGTGTGTGTGTGTGTATATAAGTGTGTACTTGTGTGTGTGTGTGTCTATCCTTCTGTCAGGGGTAGCTTACCTTGAGCCCTCGTAGCAGCTGATAGATAAGAAACTGAACATGCTCGTCGGAGAGGCGCTGGAATTTCACGATATTGTTGAGGTCCGCCCCCATCAGATTGGTCACTAAGTAGCTGAGGAAGAGGGGTGGGGGGGTGGGAGAGGGAGGGGTGGGTTTGAGTTGTCATGGCAACATTTTATACTCAACCTCTTGGTGCTAAACTAGATCTTCTCTCAGCAAACTCACTCCCTCCCTTCTCCCACTCACACACTTGGACACTCACACTTCATTAAAGTCCTCTAGGGAGGCAGCAGGAGAGAAGACATCCAGCAGACCTATTACCTGAGGAGAGAGGGGGGGGCAGGAGGAGAGGGGAAGTGGAGACAGGGGAGGCAGAGGAATGAAGAATTGGAGAAGAGAGAAGGAGAAGAGAAGGAAAGAGGAAGTGAAGACGGTTGGTGTTACATACACTGATGTTGTGATGTCGTAGTAAGAGCCAATGTTGCCCCTCATGATACAAACAAGCTGCACTCACGTTCTCATGCTTCATGTGCTTGAGCAGACGGAGCTCCCGGTAGGAACGGCGGCTGTGGATGAGAGACTGGAAAGGCCTGGACAGCTTCTTCACTGCAACCTTCTGTCTCAACCTAACGTCATAGGCTGAACTGAGAGGAGGAAGGGGAGTGGGGAGATGGAGGAGAGGTGGAGAGGGATGGAGGAATGGAGGGAGAGAAGTGAGGGGGCGAATGAAGGGGAGGGAGAGGAGGACAGCGAAAGGAGAGAGGGAGAAGATGAGCAGATGGTGAAAAGAGACAGGAACGGAAGGAGAGAGAAGAAAAAAAACATGATTAAACACATGGTCCCACTTCATTTTGCCATTTAACGGTGATTTCCACATCGATTACTCAGCAGAGTTTAGACGTTGCTGTGAGTTTGGCATCCTTGTGCATATTCATCTGATGCTATTTCTGTTTTGCTTGCCATAGGACACTCACATCCTTGCAGCCTTTAGTATCGCCTCAAAGAGGAAGGTAAAACCGGATGCACAGGAAGCAGAAACATGTTTCGAAACCAAAAAAGTGGTGACTGAGAGCCAAAGAAACAAACGAGGTTTGACACAGCTATGAACAAGATGGGCGCTAATAATGTGATTGTTTAGCACTTTTAGACACTTTCCTTCAAAGGTTTCAACAGTAGATGAGGGATTCAAACCTGCAACCTTTTGATCGGCAGTGTGTTCTGCTACTGAGACACACCCAGGGACATGACGGAGGACAGAACTCTCTGCAGTCAGACCAACATCACGTTACACATCGACCTCGACTCTGGCCTGTCTCATTACCCTGTGAGGAGCATGCAGATATTACTGAGCTGTTATCTGCAGTCAACAATGAGGAGCAAGGACATACACACACTCACACACACACACACACACACACACACACACACACACACATAGAGAGAACCCCTAACAGATTGGCTTCAGCCAAGGCCAAGTGCAGCCAATCTGCTCCCAGTCACTGAAGCACCTGCTGGTATCCACAGATGCTCTCCTACACATGTCAGCCAAGAGGTGAGCATAGCTGCTAACCGCTACCCTCCCATCTCTTTCAATGGGTTAGCGTTATTGCTGACAGCTAGCCTCTTCTTCACCAGTGACAGAAGATAGAAGTGCTGGAGATGTGTTGTGCTTCATCAGGTGTGGTGAAGAAGTGGGTAGGCTGTCCGCCTGTGAAAACCAGAAGTGGGTGCAGCTCGTATTCCAGAGAATTTGATTGCAGAGGTTCAAATCCCCCTGTGTACGTCGTTTTGGATAAAAGTATCAATGAATGCTCTGTGAATACATTGTTGTCGTAACACGGCACCCGCCCAAGATGTGCATCGATCGCTACCTTCTTCCTGTCAGATGTGTGTGTGTGTGGGGGGGGGGACGTTCTTATTTTCTCCTCCAGCTGGTAACGCTCCTCCTTTTCCAACCCCCAGAGGAGGAGAGGAGAGGGGGAGGGTATGAGAGGAGAGTGGGGGGGGGGAGGGAGAGGAGGAGAGGGGGAGGGGTAGCATCAATGCCAGTGCAGTAACTCTGATGTTAGATATTCAGCTCTGAAGCATCAAACGACCATGTGAGTTTTACAGTTTGCCTGCCTGCCTGTCTACCTTTCTGTCCACTTATCTACCTCTCGGTCTGCCTGACTGTCTACATACCTTTACATCCCAATGATAACTCTCTCTCTCTCCAATTAAATCCATACATGAAGCACGCACACTCTCCCAGAAGCAGATTGCAGCTAGAATTTTTAACCACGGATGTTTGTTATTATTCCTCTGCATGTTCACCCTCCCGGCCATGTAAATATCCCCCTAACTGTTGTCATGCATGCGTGGCTGTCACTGTGCCCCCGTGTTTTATAATCACAACCTGCAGCTTCTAAGGATGACATAGAGTGGTGGAGATTGTGGTTCCACAAGCAGCCCCCCTCCCTCCCTACAGACAGCACCAGGCAGCATGCCTGAGGCATGTCTTTGTGACTGTCTATCTGATTGCACCCCCCACCCCCCCTTTGATATGTGTGGCATCACTGGAGTCCAGAGGGAACAGAATAGTTGAAACACTGCTGAAACATCCACCTCCTGTTCACTCATAGAGACACACCTAAACCAGTTCACTTCACCCACAGAGAACATCAGCTGTAATGCAGAAACTCTGGAAGCTTTCGTTCAGAAATGAAAGGTTTGCAGTTACTGGTCAAGATATCAAGCAGCAATTTTCTTTTACGGATGGAGGGATGAAGGAGGGAGAAGCAGAGTGATTGAGTTAAGGGGTCGGAGGCTGGAAGTAGAAACGGATATTTGAAATGCTATCAGACCTGAGATCGTCAGATCATTTTTTCAAGGATGACAACACTTTGGTGCTTGTATCCATGGATGTGTATGAGGCTGTGTGTGCCTGAGTGAGCAGGTGTGTGTGTGTGTATCGAGCCCAGACAATGGCTGGAAAATTGAATGCGTATTATGTATCTGTGCAATACACTTTTGCAAGTCAATGAATAGCTATTTTTACAACATTTCCTCCACCTTCCTCATATCCTACTAACATTTGATGGGCTTGTCTTATCCTTGACCCAGGCTAACACTTCCAGGAGAGATGCAGGGGCTCTGAGAGACCCGCAACATCTGCAGTCCTGTCCTCTTGCAGTAGAGGTACCACCCCTAGACCCCCCATGGCTTTCCCTACCCCCCAAAGCACACCACAGACTTTTAACCCTGTCTCCCCCACAGCCACCCCCCAGGCCCCACCCCGCACCCCCTAGTCCCTAAACCTCAGACCGCCACCCCAGCCTACTCCAAATCAATCAGGTCTGCCTGGGTCAGAGACAATGGATGAAGCTCAGTTAGGACAAAGAGGGGCAGGGCATGGCAGGGATTGTGTGTGTGTGTTTGTGTGTGTGAAGGGACTGAAGAAGCACAGATCAGACGGAGTGTGTGTTTGTTTTTGGATGTGTGTGTGTGTGTGTGTGTGTGTTTCTGTGTGTGTGTGTGTGTGTGTGTGTGTGTGTGTGTGTGTGTGTGTGTGTGTGTGTGTGAAGTGATCTCCAAGCTTTTAATGTTAATCCAATGCATCACTATCTGGTTGGAGTGAAACCCTGCAGGCGAGTATCTCTCCAGGAGCAGGGTCGGAGTGTAAAACAACCATCACATGATCTCATTAAACTTGTCCCTGGTTGGTGGAGGGAACAGATTAGCTCCCTTAATGAAGCCATTAAGATGTTGGACAGCGCCCGAGCTCTCACCTCTGATTGGTGCCCTGTACCCAGAGGTGTAGTCTAGTACAGAACTGTGGGCTCACTATCATTCACCAAGCCTCTTGGACCACTGCTCATGTTACAGAGAGCATGCAGAACACGCATGTAATGTAAGAATGTACATGTATTAATATCGCGGACAAGCTATTCCCACAGTGTCTAGACTCCACCCACCTCTGTATCTACTGGCTTTGTTCTGCATCCCTGCTGTCTCACACAACATGACACTGTCTGCTGTCAGCAGGAAGTGACACTGTCTGCTGTCAGAAAGAGGTGCAGGCTAACATCTCAGGAGATGGAAGTTTCTCCGTAGGACAAACCGTAGAAAAACAACAACACAGGTTGGCGGTTCTCAGATGCCTTCATCCGACCTATCCAGACCTGCCCCTGACATCTTTTATCCAAAGTGACACATTACAATGCGTATCGTTAATGCAGTAGATCATCAAGGACTAGAAGGGTGCAGTTCTATCTGTACTGTGGTGCTCTCTAACCAGCATAAGCTATTCTCTCCCCTTCCTACACAGTCTGTCAGCAGACACACAGACCACCACCCCACACACCTCCCTCCTCAACCCAGCAAGCATGGTTTAATATTGACTGTGTCCACGCCACTCAGGCTAAAGTGCTGTCACCATGACACCTCACCATGGCAACAGTGTATTTCTCCAGGCGACAGCCCAGTGTATGATTGAAACAATTAAATATTGTAAACCACATAAATTAATAAGCTCGGTTTGGACAATGCAGGACATGACAGAGATAGTGCGCGCGTGCAAGGTGTGTGTGCACGGTGTGTGTGCATGATGTGTGCATGTGGCGGTTGGGAGTAAAACCAGACAAGCAGACAGAGAGGAAGAAAGTGAGGCAGGAGGAGTTAATGGATTAATTGATCGGGGAGGAATCAAACAGTGTTCTATTCGAGAGCAATCAAAACAAAACACCTACTGTATACCCAAGCAGACCTATTCCAAGAATCCTGACTGATATGTAGACATGTGCTTTCCTACAGCATCACTGAGCCTGAATGAGGAAGGCTATTTCAGGAGAGATTCAGCCTAATAGACTTGCTGTCTGCACTAGACCAGCCCCCCTGTGGAGACACTGCAACATGACCATCCCATCCAGATGTGTCATGCCTTCTCTTCCTCTCTTTCTCTCGTCCTCCTCCTCTCCTTCCCCATCTCCCTCTCTCTCTCTCTTCCTCTCTCCACCCAATTCTTAGTCATCCCTGCTGCCTGTTGACCCCGTTATCCGCTTTGGAGTCCGTCAGACTGGGCAATATGTGGGTGCTGAAGATGGGAATTTGAGATCCATGATTTTAGCATGACACTTTGTCTCACACAACCACAGGAGGAGAAGAAGAGTGGGAGACCCCGACAGCCTCATCACAGCACTGCAGCTGTCTGCTGCTTCCTGTTTAAAGACGCCCCAAAGTGTTTCAATGGACAGAATCACATTTTCGAAAGTGGGTTCCTCCCTTTAACAATGACCAGTGCACCAAGCCAAGACAAACCTGACGCATTTTATTCACAGTATGAGTCTAATGATCAAAGCCAATGACAAAAATAACAGCAACGCATGGTTAAGACACCTTATTTAAACTACATGTGTGTCACCTGGTTAACATATCGTGAATAATAGAGATGCATACGAATACTATATATTTTCTATTTCAAATGACAATGAGTCTTTAACAGTACCATCACTGTGCATTGCATGGAGAATGGACTTCCATCCAGCCTCGCCCTCTCTCCTCCAGAAACACTCACCATACCGAGCCGTAGGCCCCCGAACCCACGGGAGTCAGGTTCTGGTACCGCTCCGGAACCTCCCACACAGTCTTGTTCAGCTCCTGCCGATAGTACCCCTGTCTGGCTGTCATGTTCCCCCGAAAGAGGTGCGCTAAGAACCGGACAGAGCTCCACTGCAGCCGCGGTACTCTGTCTGTCTACGACTGATGCGCTCTGCATAGAGGCTCCGCCGGCCGGTCTGGTTCTGTCTCTGTCTCTCTCTGTCTCTCTCTCTCTGTCTCTCTCTCTCTCTCTCTGTCTCTCTCTCTGTCTCTCTCTGTCTCTCTCTCTCTCTCTCTCTGTCTCCCCCTCTCTGTCTACCCCTCTCTCTCTGTGTCTCTCCCGGTCTGTCTATCCCTCTCTCTCTCCTTGTTTCTAAGAGGGGGTTTCTGATACGGATGAGGGCTGCTGAGAGCTTGTAGATTTCCAGACAGGATGGCTGGTTTGGGGGAGCAGTATTAGGGGGATGGGAAGCGGCTCTCATTCTAAATCGTGCTACCGAATGCAAACCATACACATACTAAATGATTGGGATTGGGTCTATTGAAAATAGTTGTTATAAAAATCTAATTTGAATTTGTAATATGCTTTTTCAGACGTTTATGTTAATAATATGCAAAGCATGCATAATCTTTGATCATGTCAAATGAAAATGCGTTGTTTAAAATGTGATGTTTATTGTGTGACTTGTGAGACGTGTAATCAGGCATTACAAAAAGTAAGCTACGCATTCTTATTGTGTCACATTAAAAATAACAATTACTGTCAGCATACTACAGTTTTATTATTTGTGCAAAATAGGCTATTGCCGTCGAATACTTGATCACCTACAACAACTTTAGGATGATTTTAACCAGAGTCCAAAAAGAACTGCAGTGGGAATCAAATGTGAACATTTGAAAAGTGATCATTTAATTTTGTATTGGCCCACACGTCTGTGTCTCCAGAACTGCACATTAAGAAACGTGTCAATATCTCCTAATTAGAACATAAGGAGCTGGAAATACAGACGCTAACCCTCGAGGTCCTCAATTGTTGCAAGTGTTCCAACAGAAAGGTGACTGTAGCGCCTTCTAGTGGCTGAATAATGCTTCTACATAAGATGACTGGACAGTTAAATGTAGGGCATCATATGGAGATCTGGACACAGTGTAAAAGGACAGTTGTCAGTGGCCGTTACCCCCTTAACAATGTGTGCAAGTGTGTGCTTATATATGAACAGTTTCCTTTGGTCAATAACCCTTTATTGACTCCAACTGAATGCATCCAACAGCCAATTCCATTTTCTTGTTCTGTCCAGACGTCTGTGTTAGGCTGGTGAGCCTAGCTAGCGTGCTTTAGCCAGCCCGATGCGGTCCTCACCACGGTCAAAGATGCTGTAGTACTCCATCAGAAACACATCTCCAAGAATCCACAGCGAGGTGGTGGCGGAGGGGAGGTCCAATGCCTGGAACCCACTGAAACAGATCTGTGTGTCACCCAGCACGTTCTGGGGGAGGAGAAGAGGGGAGGAGGAAACACAAGAAACAGAGGAACAGAGAGAGAGACGTAGAGAGAAAGACAAAGAGGTCAAGAGAAGAGAGAAAGAGACAGAGAACCACAGAAACGCTCTGTTTCATTAAAGACACACACTACATTATAATTAAAGTCATAAAGAAGCAGCCTAATAATACTGTTTGGGGATGGTTTGTGGGAGTGAAAGGAAGTGTCCAGTAAAGATGCAGATGTCACAGTGTTGGAAGTGAAACAGGTGGCCCACCCTGCGGATGTAGGAGTCAGCTGACAGGGTGAACTCCACCCCAGCGATGGTGAAAGACACCTGGGGAAGACTGGACACTCTGGAGCAGTCCACCAGGTACTGGAACACAACACATTTGACATGCATTCATCCAAAGAGGTCACACAAAGTGTACATGTAGAAGATCAAGGATCAGTGTTCAAACAGTCCTCTTCATTTATCAGGATGTCATCAGAATCAAAAACTAAAAGTTTGAATCTGGTGAATGAAAAACTCAAGAGGGCTCATACTTCACCAGTGGGGGTGGGCGTGGCTCCGATCAGCTGTTGCAGGTAGAAGATGTCACGGGGCGGGCCAGTGATGAGGGACGTGCCTGTGTCAACGATGGCCTGGCAGCCCTGAGCACAGTGAGTCGTGGTGCCCTGGACTTTAATGCTGCAACATAAAAATACCCCCATGCACACACACAAGACACTAAATTGGTATCCCGAGACTTATGCTTACACCATTTGTGATGTGTATGGTGCAGTGACTGACTTGTCTATCTGGATCTGCCAGTAGCCCCTCACAGTCACAGGGACCCAGAGGATTTGGCCAATGTACAATGCCTCATCTATCCCGCCTAGCAACAGCTCCCCCTCTGGCTCGGTGGTATCTTTGCTCCTGGAAACGTGAAAAGTCAAACCTTGTTCATCATACTTTTCAATATCCTCAACACTGATGACTTCAATAAAAAAATCACCATAATTATTATCATCCATATCATAATCGTCATCATCATGCTCATTGTATTCCTTCTGCTGACGCTTCTGCAGGTGTTCTTACTTGCTGAGGTAGAAGGAGAAGATAGGCAGCTCCACTAACTTCTGAGCCATGATGTTGTCAAAAACAGGGTTTCCCACCTCAGATGCCAGGGACGGGTACCCGAGCCCCAACACGCCATCGAACTTGGCCATGACAAACATGAATCCAGGCTCAAACACAGACTCCCCAAAATCCTGGTTGGCCACTGTCACATTCGCTATCTGGACACAAACACACAGGGTAGACACAAGGTATTTGAATACAGGCAGGTTATGGAGATGTGGTTTACTGCAGAACAATTAAACGAGACAGATTGCTAAGATTATTTAAGACTCTTTTGAAGCAGTCTAAGATGGAGGCGTAAAGGTTAAAGGTCAACAGTGGCTCCACCTTGAGGGTCTCCTTGGCCGTGATACCCAGCAGGTGACCATTGCCATAGTGGATCCCAAACGTCTGTCCACCATGAACGTAGGTGCTAGACTCAAACGCCTTGAACTTTTTGTGCGCACCTGAAGACGGAAACATAACACTCAGTACAGGCCTCACTCACACACCTAAACACACACACGCACACTTGACACTCACCACAGGCCTCGCTCACACAGTAGTATGAAGGAACCCACAGGTCAGCTGAGCCAGTATCAAACACCACCTTGAAGTGCTGCTCCGGGGTACCCAGACTAATCACCCCATAGAACTGGGTCTGGGACCACACACACACACACAAAGATAAGCAACATGTTTACATAACAAAATGACATAACACCTCACCGTTCATCAAACCCAGCAACGCTCCATCGTGTTTATATGGCTGCATCCCAACTCACGTCCATGAAGTTGTAGAGCTTCAAGCTTTTCCGGCTGAGCTGCAGGGAGGGGGTCCCAGGGGGGTAGCACTGGGAGTATTTCCTGGAGAAGGTGTCAGGCTCATGGTCCCTCAGGAAGGCCTCCAGAAACTGCCCAGCTCTGAGCTGGGTACGTATCGTCTCCATGCGTCGCACTGGAACTCTGGAAAGGACGGGGTGTACTCGTTGTGACTTACCATAGACATTCACAACAGATATATGGAGTGAGCAGGGAAACATCCCGAAAACAATCTAGAATTTAAGAGTTCCTCAGTTTTTATTCAAGTCTGACACTCATGCACACGGCTACCAAAATACACGTGACTTCTCCAAGACACGTTACTACGACGATGCCATCATGCAGTACTTACCTGAGCAGACCCTGAGCCGTCCATGGACAGACACAGGAGAGAAGAGACACAAGCAGCCACTTCATCCTCAACTGTGTGTGTGAAGTTAACCTATGAAGGTTTCACTCAACTATCTCACTAGACCAAACAGAACCAGATGAAAAGCTCTGATCTCTGAACTGATGGTAACAAGGGGATCCAGTTTGTTCTTTTAGCTGGTCACTGTGACCGAGACCTAGGAGATATTGTTGACAAAGCAAATAATACCTAGTAACTTTTAGTGGTCAGGGTAACCGACTATCTAGATTTCAAAATCTTTGCAACTGTAGCATTATCTTCTTCTATTTTTGTTCTGTTTACAGGCGCTGTATAGTACAAACCAAACGCAAGACAAAGAACCAGTCCATTTTCAATTTTATTTCAGTAAACAAACAACTTCCATACAGCCGTTGGGGTGAGTTATACAGATAGCCAGGTGCTAGCACTAGCAAGGCTAGCCAGGAGTTAGCATTAACATGGATAACCGGGAGCTAGCATTAGCATGGCTAGCTGGAACAGTGCTTCTAGAGGTGCTTTAACATAGATATCAACAGAGTTTAAACTAACCAGGACTTCCATCAGGAGGTTATAAATACACAGATCATCCCTCTCCTCTAAACACCCGACATGACTGTTACACCCCCTCCTCTTCCTCAGCTTTGTAACATTAACAGGGGTGGTGGTCTGGAACTCTCTTCCTGCAGAGGGGAGAAGATAGACAGAACATCAGTACAAAAAGATCCACAAGAGAGGCAACCATAAGATTAGAAAGAGTGAGAGGACAGTGAGAATAGAACAAGAGGAAGTCCTTCAAGCATAAACAGAGCAGACAGACAGACGTATGGCCAACCACAGACCTGGGAGCAGCCTTGATGATGTTGTCCACTCTGAGGATCATCTCTGCTGCCTCAGCAGCACTGAGCAGCACCTGCCTCTTCACCTGGAAGCTCTCAGTGATGCCCAGTGCAGCCATGTCTCCGATGGTGCCCTGATTCATGTCTGGAGAGGAGGGTGGGGTTACAGAGGATACACAGCACACACACACACCACATCCAGGCAGTAACACACACACTAAAATGTACACACACAAACAGACAAAGCTACTGACCGAGTCCGAAGGTGGTCTTGTTCTCCTGGTGTGCAGCCCTGAGTTGGGCCACCAGATCAGCACTATCGTAGCCGGCGTTGTCAGCGATGATGGTGGGCAGCTGCAGGCAGGGTACAGTGTGAATGACACAGTAATAACAGCTGCTACAGGGTTATTATAACATGATAAGCAGCAGTCCAGGGTGGACCTACCATGCGGAGAGCTTTAGCGAAGGACTCCATGGCAACAGCCTCTTTTCCTGGGGTCCTATTGGCCAGGTCGGATACCACACGGGCCATCAGCATCTCTGAGCAGCCTGGATGAGGAAGGAACGTTTAGAGTGTGTGCTAAATGAACATGAGAATGTTTGACACCTCCCTAGTAAGTGTGTGTGTGTGATTGAGTGACCCTTTCAGAGCATGTGTGTGTGTCTAGGTACATGCATGTGCGTTTGGCCGGCCCTGACCTCCTCCGAACACAGTGCGGGTCTCCTTGACGGTCTGAGCCAGGACGCAGAGGGCGTCATGCAGCGAGCGCTCCGCCTCGTCCAGGATCTGCTGGGTGGCGCCGCGCAGCACGATGGTGCACGCCTCGCCCAGGGCCACGCCCGAGAAGTGGAGGAGGGTGTCCTCCCCGATCATCACCTCCTCGATCAGCTTACAGTGGCCCAGCTTCACCAGCTCAGGGTGGTCGAATGTGGACGTGATTTCTCCACCTGGGGAGGAAGGGCGGGAGAGGAAGATGGATCATCTCATTTAAAAGCACTGAGGATTCAAGCTAATTTCCACATGCACTTTGAAAGAGTTTCTGTTGAGGGAATGCTTGTGCCGTTCCCAGAGAGACTGTAGTTCTTACCTGTGACCAGGGCAAGGCGCTCCACACCAGAAAAGTCTGCGTGTTCGATGGCCATGACGCCTGCGGCAGCAAACAGCTGCTCTGGGTAGTTATAGATCAACTGCCTGGAGGAGGGATGGGACAGAACAGTACAGCTTAGAACAGGACAGATGGTTTTAACATGGATAAGGATAGAACATGCTAGAACAGCATAGTACAGGACTGAACATCAAAGCACAGAATAGAACCTATGTGGAGTAACGAAGGGTTGACTTATATTTGGTGCGAGTAGCAGATTTGCATGTTTCTATGCAAGGGTCTATGTGAGTAAATACTTAGCAGTCGAGCGTGTGTGTGTATCAGGTGTGTGTACCTGTTGATGAAGCAGTTGATGCCATGCTTGAGGATCCTCTCAACCTTCTCCTTCATCTTCTCCTTCTCTGCCATCTCGATCTCGGCCACCTTGGCTGTGGAATCCACACGCACTCTGGAACCAAAGATCTGACACACACACACACACGTTTCATAAAAGGTACACTATGACACACACCTACATAGACCCCCTTCTTATTCTGTAGCTATGTCATATCCCTCCTTATCCCCTACAGACCAGTGGGGATGAAGAGAGGTATCAGTTCTAACCTTGATCTTGTCTGTGTCCATGCCAGTGTTGGCAATAAGAATGTTGACGTTCTCAAGTCTCTTGGGCTGATTCACTCCAATCTTCTTATCCAGCAGGAAACCTGGTCAGGAAACAAGAGCTGATGTTAACTTAATCAAATTATCACTGAGATCTAATATCACACACAGCACCCTTCTCCTGCACTCTTGCACTCACAAAGGGCAACGTCATCACACACATCCGTCTCCTTCTCAGACATACCTTCGTCCAGGTAGGAGTCGGTGAGGCTGCCCCCCAGCTTCTTGATGACGTGGATGGCCTCCAGGTTCCCTGAACCCCTCAGCCTCAGCACGGCCTCCACAGCCAGCTTGGAGAAGTGGTCCTTGTGGTGTGTCAGCAGCTTGGAGGACAGTGTGGTCCGGGCGATGTTCAGAAGGTCCAGCTCGAACTTCTCCTGGTCGTTACTGAAGAGAAACAAATCACCAGTCTGAGAAACAAATCTCCAGTCTGAATCACCAATAATCTGTAGAGGAGAAGCACTCTCATAGAATTACTCCCTCTGAGATCTGATATATAATAGGTTTTGGGAAGTTATCCAGGTCTTCTGAGGGTTAGCCACAATCATTTAGCAGATGCAGACCCAAAGTTTTATGAACCTGTGACCTCCTTTCCTACTTCAGTTAGAGGAGAGTGTGGTAGTTTACCCATGGTCCACAGCTGCCTCCTTCAGGGCCTCGCGGGCCACCTGCGTGGCCTTCCTCCAGCCAGACACGATGATGTGGGGGTGGATCTTCTTGGCGATGAGCAGCTCTGCTTCCTACAGGAACCAGAGATACGTCAAGTCAAGCTCTCGTACTGAATGACATCACCCAGAGCTAGGCCCTGTTCTGTGTCCTGATTGATGGAGATCCTGGTGGTCGTACCCTAAGCAGCTCAGCGGCCAGGACTGTGACAGACGTAGTGCCGTCTCCAACCTCATCGTCCTGTACCTTGGACATGTCTGGAACACACACATGGACACAACACACACAGTTAGGCAGGGAAGGGGAAGAAACAACCGAGGAGTACTAAGGATTTCCTGTTGTGTTTTAATGACACACAATCCAACTCTGCTAGAAGAGCATGAGTCCATTACTCACCAACCAGGACTTTAGCAGCAGGGTTGTCCACGCCGATGGCTTTGAGGATGGTGGCTCCATCGTTGGTGACGGTGACAGAGCCCTCCCTTCCTCCGCCCAGGAGAATCTTGTCCTGAAAAGAAAAAGACGAAGAGAGATGAGTTTACGCCAGAGACAAATCCATGACCTAAAGTCCAAAAAGTACTGAGATGTGTGATGTGATAGAAACTATTTAAATACGAACCATTCCCTTTGGTCCCAGGGTGCTCTTCACTAAATCTCCAATGGCAATGGCTCCAATGAAGGAGGACTGAGGACCACAAACACACACTTTAGATATGATAGTTTTTCTTAAAAGGCGTTACACACACATACAGCCACTGCACAACTTACAAGGCGGGCTGTTTCAGCTTTCTCCTCATCTGCTCCATGTCTGAAGATGTTCACTGGGGCCATCGATAAGGAAGCCTAAGGAACACATCACATGACGGTCAGTAATGTACATATGCTTGGTGTTCAGCTAGATGATGTGAATGCATTTTGTAGTTAAGATGCATGTACAGTTTTACGTATTATTCTATTTTTTTCCAAAGGTAGTCAGTGTTTCAATTAACGTATGCAATAAAAAGCAAGTATGTTAAACTAAAGATTATAAAAGTGATCCATTTTCACTCATATGGTTGATTAACAAGTTACCCCTGCTGGCTAATTGTTTAGACTAGGAATGACTAAAGACTTAAATATAATTATTTACTACCTTAAAGTGTTTATTTTTATTAAACACACCATATATAGTAATACAAGCTGAAAAGGGATTCTTTACAGTACACTGTGCGACAGAGCAGATGATATTGAGGCTCCACCTTCTTCTCCTAAGAAACCACTAGAAGCTTGGCAGCCAGTATGGCCTTAGTGACAATATACGGACTCTTATTAACAATTATTCCAGTCAGACATGAACTAAGAGGGGTGCAAACAAGCTATCCCATGAACTGAATCACTGGATGTTATTGCTGTTAATGATAAAACACCCAAGCAGTGCTAATGTCTGTTCAGTGTGATGCTGCTACCTAGCAGCAGCAGCATTACCAAGCAGAACAATGCATAACACCCTTTTTCCTTCCTTACCATTTCAGTAGCTAGTAGTGCTAGCTATGTGTAACCTTGCGTTACAGCCACATTAATGAACATTTCATTCACTTGTGAAATATTTTGAGCCAATTATTGTCTGGGTTGGCTTTGTATTGTTGCGTTTCTCAACTGAACTAACCGGCAGCTACTTAATCAGTTCGCTAGTAACGCAGCTTAGCCAGCTAGCTTAGCCACTCTCCATGTGCTTCCTCTCTGTCAGTTTATCATTGATAATTAAGGAATAAAACCCCCGGTAAACTGCGGTCCGTGTTCAACTAAGATACTATACATGTATCAAAATGTGCTTCGGAAAATATAAGGAATATAATCTAGGTTTGTCGGTGAAGTGGAAACACTCAAAAGAAAACCGTTTACTTACCATGATTACTGTGAGTTGAAAGCTAAAGCCGTGCACGCGCAGAGAAGGAGGACTAGGGGAGAATGACGCAGTTACACGCGCACTAAAGACAGAGAAGGGCGGATGGCAGTCAATTAAAGCCCGGAGAAGACTAACATTTTTTAATGCATATAAGGTTCGTTTTTAAAATGTGAATGGATACTGAACGCAATTACATATTTTTTTCTTCATTTATTTTTTCCCCCATATGGAAACCCCTGTGTTAGAGTACAGTATAGGCCATTGAAAAAAAAGACAGGCAAAAAAATACAACTTGTTTATTGATCATGCGACGAAGAGTTTATTCAACCCTCTGCACTAGATGTTTCTTCCAAATTCCATAGCCTTTCATTAAAATAGTCAGCAGTGTAAATACATGAGAAGTGGATAAAAGCGTCTGCTAAATTAGTATTTATTATTCAGTTTAAGTCCATCACTGGAGCAGGGGGACGTTCTATAAAATAACGGTTTTGGGCACACCGAGTGCAAAGCGCATCAATGGTTGTGTGAAGAAGTGCGGGAACAGGTTAATATCTGTACAGTAAAGGCATGATAGGCCTATGCTTTGAAGAACACTTTTTACTGTTGCAATGCAAAGTTGTGTGATTTTGATGGAGAAAGACACACTTCTGCACTGATGCGGTAGGAGGCAGTGTGTGTGCAACTTTCAGTTGGATGCGATCCGCCAATCAAAATCAAGGAAGAGCACTAGTAGGATATGACGTCATAAGGCTTTCCTGTTTGCATTTTGTCTGCTGCTCGTAGAGAAGGTGGTGAATGGAAAATGGCGGACGGTGTGGATCACATCGACATTTACGCCGACGTCGAGGAGGAGTTCAACCAGGTATGCATAAGCATAACTTTGTTATTCTCTGCTCCTTGATAACTCAAGAGTAGGTTGCTGTTTATTTTTTATTGTTGTGGTTGCACTAGAAGCTATTTGATATCTTGTGCCTCAAAGGAGGCTGCAGGGTGCCGCTCGGCAGTGTGCAGGCGCACATTTTTTTCCACTGCGTGTGATGGCTAAACAAGTAGCCTACGCAAAAGCTAGTGGTTGAGAAATGAAAGGTGACGTAACAGTATGCTGGTACTAGGCTATCGTTGTGCTAACTTGAATCCTAATTTATCTTATGACATCTAGTTTGATTGTCAAGCTGGCGTGCAAAAGCCTTTTGTTTACGGTCAAGTCGAATTCATTGTGCTGTGCTCTTGCGCTGGCGCGAGGCCTTGCGTTGTGAAGAGCGTGGCCCAGCGCAGCTCGAGCCCTCTTAACTTGTTGAAATGGGAATTGATTTGAATGTTTCTGAATAGTTATTTCATAAATAAGGAATTCTATATTATTTTTTTTTACAAGAAATAGAGGTGGTTTATTGTATACGAATGGTTTCCCTTGGTTTCTATAGAGATGAAGCTGTAGTGCGATGTTGTTGGTGCTTTGAATGTATTCCAGAGATGGAGCGGTGAGATCAGACCAGCACATGTTAGCTATAGCTATGTTGAACTAAGTCACGTTTTTATAGCAAACTGCACAATGTAGTTTAGGTAATCTGTGTTTTTAGTGAACCACGATTCGAGTGCCAGTGTAGAATGTACGTAGGTATGCCGCGGGAGTCACGTGATTATGATCCTGACGTTTTTATAGGACAAAATAATACAAAAAAAGCAAAACATGTGAATATGAGAACATCGATTGCTGAGTAAGTGCATTAAATATGACAACTTGTATTTGCTGTCCTGTGTACACAGCCAGCAAATCTTGTTACTTGTGACTACACCTTCATATTTCTCTTCCTCCCTGTTACAGGAAGCAGACTATCCTGTTCACGATCAAATAGATCTGTACGATGACGTCATCTCGCCATCAGCCAATAACGGGGATGCACCTGAGGACAGAGACTACCTGGACAACCTTCCTGCCCCGGGGGGGTCAGAGGGCAGCAAAAGTGCTCCGCCCAACGTAGTCTACACATACACCGGCAAGAGAATCGCCCTCTACATTGGAAATCTCACATGGGTAGGTCTTTAGTTGTTGGTGTGTGTGTGAGAGAGAGGGGGATGTGTAAGATGGAAAGACACAGACAGAGAGAGTGAGATTCAGGTCACTCTCACTTAGCAGGAAATCCCTACCAAATCTGGATGCAATGGAAGCTATATTGATGATATTTTTGTTTCTCCCCCAGTGGACGACAGATGAAGATTTGACAGATGCCATCCGATCAATAGGCATCAGTGATGTGTTGGAGATCAAGTTCTTTGAGAACAGGGCCAATGGACAAAGTAAAGGGTGAGCATGTTGTCTGGTCAAGTTGAAAATATATACTTGAATATATATATATATATATATAACATTTTGGTCTTCTCCCCAGGTTTGCTCTGGTGTGTGTGGGCTCCGAAGCCTCGTCCAGGAAGCTGATGGATCTCCTGTCAAAGCGGGAACTGCACGGCCAGAACCCCATAGTCACTCCGTGCAACAAACAGTCCCTCAGCCAGTTCGAGATGCAGTCTCGGAAAAGTATGTGGACATGCTTGTTTCCTCATGCTCGTTACCTCACTGTCTGCCACCCCCCGCAGTCAGGGAGAAACGAGCGCTCTGACTTTTGAACAGGATTTTGTGTCATTTGTACTGTAACACTTAAGGTTAGTATACTAAACTAGCTGTAGTCAGAACACCTGTAGAGTATTTGTGGTGACCTGGTCTGTGATTGTCTGTATTCTGTACTAAGATTACTAAAGTACTACACTACTTACAACTATATTGAAGCAAAAAAAAAACTCTGAAGTAACCTCCGTTTTAAAGTTGGTCTGACATAATTATGGGCAACTAAAAAAGCTTGATTTCCACATGAATGAACAGTGCTACTCAGGGGCAAGCTAGTGTCCAGAGTGGGGGCCTTCTATATGAGATTTGAATGTTCCCCCTGCCCTTCTCCAACCCTCATGTCCAGGTACACAGTCAGGTCAGATGTCAGGCGAGGGCAAGGCCGGGCCTCCAGGCATCGGTCCGCGTGGAGGGTTCCCCATGGGCAGAGGCAGAGGCAGGTTCCCTGGACCACCAGGCCCAGGAGGTGATCGCTTCCCTGGACCCATCGGCCCCGGAGGTCCCCCGCCACACTTCCCTGGTGAGTCCTGAGCATCAACATTCAAACCTGACCCAAGGTCAAGGGTCAGTGCATGGATTGTGTGTGTGTGTGTGTGTTTGTGTGTCCACAGAAGGAGGTCGGTCACCTTAAGTCTCACCCAGGCTAGAACACATTGATCCCCAGAAATGTCTAGAACTATCCAGCCTATCTCCTAACGTAGTCCTATGGCTTTCTCTTCTGGCTGTCTCTGTGTTCATAGGCCCAAGTCTAAGCCTGAAGTAGACCTCATCAGCTCAGTCTATAGATCTAGATGATATTCCTACAGAGAGGTATTCAGAAGGACTTGAATGGACCTGGACATCATTATACAGGATTATAGGATGGCCGTAGGGGGTTGTCAGTGTAAGGCTCATAATGCCTGCTTGCCCTCTGCATATCCCTCTTTATTTTGCCCCTCCTTTCTCATCATCATTATCATTCCTTTCCCCCATTGTTTTTCTCTTGGCGCCTGCCCTGTGTCGCTGTTGCCAGCCAGCTAGCCTATCAGCTACTGCGTGAGGGGGAGGAGCCAGTTGTGATTGGTGTTTTTTTCCCCAATAGGGTCAGGGATGAGGCCACCAGAGCTCATAGCCCATAGACACCAGGATGGCCATCTGATGGATATGAATTTCAATTGCTTCCCGCCGGGGCGAGATGGCAACTGGCGACCCAGAGGTGAAACGCCTCAACTACTAAGTACTACAATGACTGACTGGTTAACTGACTCATTGACTGACAATAACTGACGCTCTGACAAGACATTGTTGTTTTGAGTACTCCTCCCTTAGAATCAGAAACATAACACATGCCAGTATGTTGGTATACTCAGGACACTTAGATAAAAGTTAGACATATAAAGTGCAAGAAAACATAGATGTTTTAATATGAGTAACCAGACAGACAGAAATAGCAATGTTTCAGCAAGCCTCAGTCCCAACCGAGCACAACAGCAAATATTCAGTGCGTCTTCTAAGCTTTCAGTAATTAGGACTGGCCCCCTCTTTCTACTCACCTGTTCCCCAGAGACTGGACTGTAAACTGGACTAACTAAAACTGGACTCTGGCCTCTCGCTGTACTCCCTCACCCCACAGTGCCAAGGGCCTTAGCAGCGTAATGCTAGCTCTTTCCAGCCCAGGGTATACAGGTGGTGGTGTCTATACCCATGTTGTCTCGGATGTCTGGCGTGTGTCCTTGCTCCCACCAGACTGCTGCCTGAATGTGTGCTGTCATAACCTGCTTGTCTGGAGCAGCTCATCAGGGCTGCACAGGAGCTCCAGAATGTTCTGTCGCTGCACATGCACTTCATATCTCCCTTTTTTTCTTTGTGGTCTGCTGGTTTTCTGTTTAACTGTCTGTATGGTTCCTCCTGGTTCCTTCCTCCATGGTTCCCATCTCTCTCTCTGTCCCCTCATGTTCTGTTTTCCATCTCTCCCCTCTTGCTTTTTTCCACCGATGCCTCAAATCGCTCTGCTCTTCCTCATTGCTCTGGTCCTCCTCATCACTCTGCGAGTGTTTCTCTCTGCCTTTGCCTGATTTAATGGAATGGTGTGCTTGGGTTTCTGAAGTCTATGGAGAGTAGTTAGGCTTATTTATCTAGCATCTAGAAATGATTCCTTAACTGTTTCGAGCTTTAAGCATGAACTAATGGGGTGTGGGAAACAATCCCTCTTTCTGAAATCTTTGATACAAAATTTGCTGAATTAGCATTTGGTAAATAAGCCTGTAATTCTGCCATAGAACATTCAGGTCCAGTTTCCCTGACAGGGATTACTCCTAGTCCAAAAGTAAGACAGAATTTCAATGGAGATCTCTGTTGTAAATGTTTTTAATCAAGGACTAGGCTTAATCCATGTCTGGGAATCTGGGCCTCAGTGTTTGTTATTGTACTAGCATATTGTATCCCCTGGACCCGATGTTGACAATTATTTAGAGCTTTATTTTGTGATCCATGTTATCCATAACCAAAGCCTGCTTGGTGCATTTTACTTACCAAATTGTGAATAATTAATGTGAAGAGAAAATATGTAATTTTGACTGAGGTGGATTTGTGTTTTTGTTTGTGTTTCAGGTGGAATGCAAGGACCTCCTAGGCCCCCACCCGGACCACCAGGTCCTCCTGGCCCCCCTGGCCCCCCTCCCCCAGGACAGGGCCTCCCACCTCCCATGTCTGGTCCCCCCAACCGTGGCGACCGGCCCCCTCCCCCAGTCATGTTCCCTGGTCAGTTTGGTCAGCCCCCCATGGGCCCCCTCCCCCCAGGCCCCCCACCACCAGGCTATGGACCCCCACCAGGGCCTCCTCCCCCACAACAGGGTCCACCACCTCCAGGACCCTTCCCACCTCGCCCCCCAGGACCCATCGGGCCCCCCCTTGCGCTAGCCCCACCTCCACACATGGCTGGGCCCCCCCCAGGCGGTCCACCCCCAGCCCCCCACGTGAATCCAGCTTTCTTTCCACCTCCTGGGAACAACAACATGCCCCCCTCAGACAGCCGGGGCCCCCCAGGACCCAACGACCCCTACGGACGCCCGCCGCCATATGACCGTGGAGATTATGGCCCCGGTGGCAGGTAATGGAACTGCACACACACACACACCTCTGCCTCCATGTGTTTCCCCTGTTGTCCACCTGTTTCATCTATTCCTTTGGCTCCACCCACTGTTGTCTGTGGGCAGGGTATCAGACATTAAAAAGACTGTTGAATGTTTTGATTCACACACATAAAATGTTCTGTTATCTGTGTAGTTGGTAACACTGCTTCCCATCCCAGACATCTGAACTCCTGTTTCATGAATACATACATGACCATGATACTAGACATGTAGAACACCGTACTAAGGGACTCGTGTCATGTGATTTAGGCTGGGCAGCTTTAGCTAAAGTGAAGCAAATTTCATGGTGAGAGTTTTGATCTTACCAGTGAATCTGAACCTCCCTCCTCCATCCCTCCTTTTTCTTTCATTCCTCCTTCCTGCGGCCCCTGACAGAAACCGCCACCCCCCTCTAATCTGTGAGTTTGACCCCAGACCACCTCGCGACCCCTGGACTAATGAGGGGCTGGTCGATATGAAACATGGCGGACAGAGCTTGTCTAGTGCAAGCGACCCAGGGTTAGTAGAGCACCAGTCACACCCAGGCTGGGACACTACAACTCTCACCCCTCCCCTTAAAAACAAAAAACACACACGCCCACACACTCACGCTTGGCTTGATATGAGTGGATGCTTGATGTGATGTCAGGAGTTGTTACTAGCACTTTTTTGTAGTGATTGTTTTGCTGTATTTCATCTTTTTTTTTTTGTCCCAAGTATAGTGCCCTACTGTTGTTATTGATAGTCTTATTGTCCCTTGGTGGATGGGGTAAACGGGCTGTGGGTGGGAGGGATGAAGCTGTCCGTCCCTGTGGCGTGAAGTTGATGATATAACACTTGTGTGCTTCCTTTGGTCAAACTCACCCTTCCCAATCCCCCTTATGCTCTCAACACCTCTTCTGTCCCAGATCAACACCTTAAACAGAAAGGTCTATTGTGTGCTTTGGTATTCAACCTCCTTTTGAGAGTTCATTGGACAGATCATTAAGCCTTAATGTTGTCCAGTCTTTTGACAGTCTTTTGTCCAGACCATCTAATAGCAGGTTTTTAAAGGTTTGATTTGGGACAGATGTCTCTCTTGGGGAGCTGTCCTTCCTTGTTTTGGGTGCTGTTGGGGAGGAGTGATGGGATAGCCATGATGACCGTGACCTCTGTTTTGGTTTCCAGGGAGATGGACGCCGCACGGACGCCGTTGAGCGAAGCCGAGTTTGAGGAGATCATGAACAGAAACCGCGCAATTTCCAGCAGCGCCATCTCAAGAGCCGTGTCAGACGCCAGCGCAGGTAACACACACACACTCACACACAGCTGATGTTATACTGTGACTTCCTCATCTGTGTTGCTGTTATTGAACATGGAGTAGCAAGCTGTTGTGTAGCTTGAGCCCCCTGGTGTCAGGTGACTAACCCCCTCTCCTCCTCAGCTGACTATGGCAGCGCCATCGAGACCTTGGTGACAGCCATCTCGCTGATCAAACAGTCCAAGGTGTCTGCTGATGACCGCTGTAAAGTCCTCATAAGCTCTCTGCAGGACTGTCTCCATGGCATCGAGTCCAAGTCCTATGGTTCAGCCTCCAGGTAACACACCTTTACCTTCCTGTTCCACACCTTTACCTGCCTGCTCCACATGATCTGTCATCGTCCCTCCAATATATCTCCCCCCTAACCCCACCACAAGGACACCTTTACCTGTCCCCCCCGACACACCTGTACCTGTCCTCAAACACAGATTTGCATTTGCATGTAGATTCCCTGTCCACTTATTACCTCATGTGTCATACCTGTGTTCCCTGTCACCATGTGGTAGATGGGCGGATACTCACCCACTACTCCAAGGCTTTTATACTTGCGTTTTCGTTTACATCAAAAACAGAGGTCCCAAATCAAATCCTATCTCCTGTTTGGACAGACGAGAGCGGTCCAGGGAACGCGATCACAGCCGTTCTCGGGAGAAGAGCCGCCGCCACAAGTCCCGGAGCCGCGATCGCCATGAGGATTACTACCGGGAGCGCAGCCGGGAGCGGGACAGGCACCGGGAGAGGGATCGGGACCGCGAGAGAGACCGTGAGAGGGAGAGGGAATACAGACACCGTTAACGGGATAGGGGAGGTGTGTATGAAGCCAGGATGGTTCCGCTCTCTATCTGCCTCTCTGCTATTAACCACCTCTGTCCTATAGGAGTAAGGCCTGGGCAGGGGGTGGAGGGGACCTGCTCTAGCCAGCCCAGGCCCAATGGCAGGGGCCTGGGTCCGGAAGGATCCAGGAAATACAGGTAAGGTGGCCTGGGCCCTCTGGTAAGTCCAGGTAAGCCCTTCTGTCTAGATAGTATCTGTGTTCTGACTCCTATGACAAGCTATGTGTGTGTCTGTATATACTGTGTGTCTATATGATTCAAGGTTAACATGTCTGAGAATGATGTTCTTAGATCTGTAAATATGAGTGTGCTCCTAAAATACAAGGGTTGGGTTTGTATGTCTGTTCTTTGGCAGTTGTGAAATGGTACGATTTTAGGAAGTAGCAACATCATAAGTCAGCAAAATCTTAAGGACAGGTTGTCTGTAATTATAGTTAATATAAATATTTTCATCAACTTTTTATTTTTATTTGAGTAATGCTGTGACTTGCTTTGTCAATATTCGATTAGGTCGATTTGACTGCTCGACAGGTTTTCCATGTTGAAATTAATTCCAACTATCTCATGGTCCTTTTTGGGTAGAGTTGATATTTCTGCACATGGAATGTCTTGTAAATATTCACCCAGACACCTGTAGAATACTGAAATGTCTGAATGAATAGACACATTAAATCGTATTGCATTGTAAGGCCTTTGATGACCAGAATGCATTGCTATCCCTTTTTGAAATGGTTGTCACAAGACTATGCTTTTTAACTCAGTTATCAATTTGATCATTTGTAAAATTTTAAGATTTAATACTGTTTGCTACTCAGTACTATTTAAAGATGGTTTTACTGTGGTAACCTAATAGATGTATTGTTCTGAGAACCAGACCAAATGTTCTGTTTTTACTTTGCAATCTCAAAATGAAGGACCAAATTTCACCTAAAAGTTTAATTGAAAATTGAATTCTCATAGGTAACTGTTAGGGCTGATGTAAACAAGCTTGTTTACTAATAGTCTCCATAATGTTTTATCACCTGAAAGTTGGGCATGTTCTGTACTCTGACTGACCTAAAGATTATGATGTGATAAGCTGCACTTTCTGACGCTCAGAATTGGGGGAAAAAAAATTGTGATCAGTTATTTGATGATTGGTAACACTACAAAATCGGCATTAGAACTATTTTGTGTGTAAAGTGGCATTTTTCCTCTGTAGTCCAGAGCAATGTGTAAATACCATATGACATTTCTTGACATGCTTAAATTGGCCCCATGGAAGTTTTACTGTAAGGGAAATCTAGGTTGTGTCGTGTTGTGATCCATTTTAGCCTGCTTGCCACATTGGAAACATAAAACATATGATTGTGCTTTGTAGTAAGGCATTTGTAACAGATATCAATTGTTTCTATATTGTTGGTAGTTAAAACAGGGCAAATTTTTTTACTTAAGTTAGAAGGGGTTTTTTGTGGTAAAGTTGAAGCTTTAGCTTTTATCTTAGGTCTAACTTGAAGAGGAGCAAAACAATTCCTTAGTCTTCTATAAGAAATAAAATACTCTAATTCAGAGATTTGTGTAAATAAAAGAATATAATTTTAACTCCTGAATCTTTTCGACAGTGAAACGGGTATTACTATTACACTTATTCAGTACTCTTTTCTCTTGCACATCAGTTTCAGACTAATAGGCCAAACAGTTCTATGAGCAAAATATTTTGTGATAAAAATGGATGCCTCGTTTGAATGTACAGGCTTCAGTACATAACCTCTCTGGTGTTAAACTAGATATAAAAAGATATATAAATGTAGAAGGTAAAATTATATAGTAATACTGAAACTTTTCAGTAGACAGGTATGCATGTTGATAAAGTGGACTGAACAGGACCTGAAATGTGCCACAAGAGGTTGTTTGCTGACCCTCGTAAATTCAAATGTTTATCGTTTCCTCTGACTTGTACGAATGTTTCTTTGGAAACGCCTGGTAACCATGACAATTGCTGGTATCCTGCTTGTGTCAAATTTAACACCCCTCTGTTTGATCGTAGCTGTGGGGGCCTCCTTTGTGTGTGTGTGTTTGCTATGATAAAATGACTAGCTATTTCTCCAGTTTGTCTGTAGGTATGAAATCCTGTTCTTGCAGGCATGGAGAAAGCAGTCCTGATCTTCTGACATTTCTTCACTCATTCTTTCTTCACCTCTTTTTCCTCTTGCTCATTTTCTCTACTCCAGTCTATCCCTCTCTCATGTTTCTCTCCGACTCTTTCTGTCACTTTCTCTCTCTCTTTGTTGCCGTCTCCAGCTTTTTCCTGTTTCTTTTCCCTCCATTTTGAAATATTCTCATCTAATCGTTTTAATGTTGTTATGGTGCCAGTCAGTGGTTGAGCTCAGCACCTGCATGGGAGACATTTTGAAATGGTCAAAGAAATAATAGGATTTGTAAAGTCAGTCTCAACTATTTATTTGAAACGATTTAGAAACCAGTTTAATGTATTTTCTAGATTGTGATATGATACATAATAAACTCCCATACACTTAAGAGTTCTAATCCCTGCCCATTAAAACCATGTGGTCTCCTGTCTGGGTGCTGTGCTCCCATAGAGAGGCTGGATGTTCTATTTGGGAGAGTTGTTCTGTAAAATGGTGCTATCAAAACGTTTGCATTTGATACCTCAAACTATACACCATGTACAATTTGACTGAAATCATCAAAGTTACAATCTCAATATTGTCATTGTCCTTTTTAAATCTATACCAAGATAACAAGATTAATTTCTGTAATAATTACATGGTGAATTGACTGAGATTTGGGTATAACGGTGATATTATACTTGAAATTGAGAACTGGATAATAGACATTTTACTTAACTGTTGGATTGCATTTCTGCTCAATTGTTCTGTGCAGACGCATGCTTGTCATGTACGTAATGTAGAGTAGACAGGTCAGTGTTCTGATCTATAGAGTCACAGCAGGCTGCTCTGTCGCTCTAGGCTCTGTGCTCTCCCCTCTAGAGCTAGAGCAGTGCCTCATTCCATGTTGTAGATCGAAAAGCGCTAGATATGTTCATCCTGGTCTCTTTTTCCATTTCTAACTTTTACATCTGCACACCTTGAGTTAGAGCAGTTTGACTTGGAGGTACATGCCTGTTTAACACTTCCATTCACTAAATTTGAATATTAATGGTTTTTGTCCCCTTCTGCCTGTGTTATTATAGGTGTTACGATAAAAACATTTGATCTCATAAACATTTGACTTGATTTGTTGTAAAAAAACAACAACAAAAAAACAGTTGATGCCAAGAATGTAGTACATTTTTGCATGGCACATGCAAAATATTGAAAAATATCGAAATATTGAAAAAGTGTCAGAAACGTCTGTCCAGCAATTGTAAATGTACTGCTCTTGACTTGCTATACTTAAGGGTGACAGTATGTAGTAGTCTGCATGCCTCTGTGTCATCAGGATGTGTATGTAGAGGGGGAAACAAACCATGATTGTTGGGCTGCCCCAAACCAAACTCCACCCTCCGTTCTGACACCTTTCAGTTAACGGACGAGGCTCAGGAGGACAGACAGCCACTGCTCCACCTGCTGGCTGCTTCTGGAACGACACCCCATCACCCTCCACCTACCTCTGCCCCTGCTCTGCTTTCTCTGCTTATCTGCCTGAGGACTGGGATCCATTCACAGCTGTGTAAGAAACAGTATAATTCTGTCAATCTGTACTCTTGGTAAAACTGAAAAATAAGTGACTGCTCTTTTGATCTTTTTATTTTTACAAACCATTTTATTTGATATGACAGTATGACTACCTATGTGAAGAGGTAAGCTTTGTGAATTGAGGGTAAAATGTAAAGAATAAATTGCCTGCTCTATCCAAAATGCATTGATAAACATAAGACTTTACGTTTTTGACTTGCTATAATATGTAAATTGTCAGTTTAGAGTAGTTGTTTTTATAGGGATTTCATTTTTTCTTTTTTCTTCTCAGTGTCCCATTTAGGATAATGTTTGTAAATGTCTGCTTTTGATGATTAAAACTAGACTCTGTGTTGTAATAAACTGTTTGTTGGGGTTGACACTTCATACTTTGACATCCTCCACATGCAACTAAAGTTCATTTCGGATATGTGTATTGTTTCCTTTCAAGGTTTTCCCATTTACTTCCCAAATTACTTTGCACAGCCTCAGAACTAACTTGATTTCATTAATTTGATCTAAGTCTAAAGTGTTCTTGTCATGTCGCTGTAAAAAATAGACATGGATACATCAAACTTAGTGGTTAATGTAATGACTCAACATTATAGTCAAGGTATTGTATTTTAATCCAAACATTTGGTGTTTGTACATTTTTTAAACAATTAATTCATGGTCCACTATGTTTTCTGCCTGAAGGTAAAAGGTTGTTTACTGGATACATCATAGTATGGTACTTAAGACTTCTTTTTATTTTTTTATACATGTTTTATTTTATTTTTATTCTTTTATTTGCCTTTAGTGTTGTGTGCTCTTATTCAGTGTTACATCAGTATGCATTTTAATTGGATAGGACGTTATTCATACTGTTGAAATTGAGTCTAAAGAGTCAGGGACGGCAGGAAGCCTTGTTACTGCTGCTTTTGTGCTTTGTAGTCTGTAAATATCAATTGAAATTGTTTTACACATGCCACTTGCATTTAAACATCACTTCCATATTGACATTTATTTTGAGTGATATCTATTTTCATAACAAATGGCACAACCCAAAAGTAGCACAAACTATTTAGTATAGGACCAATGTCCTGAAGGTTTTACATGTTTCCCTGCTCTAGCACACCTGATTCTAATGATGGATTGTTATCAAGCTCTCTGGAAGCTTTTTAATTACCTTTCTTTAGAATCAGGTGTGTTGGGGTAGGGAAACATTTAAAATCTTCAGGAGAGTGGCTCCGTCGGACCAGGGTTGCCGACCCCTGGTTTATTAAATCCTCTGAAACAGTGCAAATATACTGTGTGCATTCTGCATTTGGGAGATGAATTTCCAGTTAGGAAAGGTTACAAGTTTACCATATGAGATATCTGCAAAGTAATTTTTTCAATGCTGGCTCAATGGTGAATCAAAGTCTACTGAACTTTTACTTGTTTTCATAGTGATATTATCTGTTTTGACGTGATTGGCTGGTGTTGTGATTTTAGGGATTATCAGACCATGTTTGAGAGCTCCTGATTTTTCTTCACTGTTCATCTCATGTCTGGTAAGTGATTTGTGCAAGGACAGGGATAAGGGGATAGTATATACTTTCTACATCTCTAACCAGGTTGTTGTAAACTGAAGGGTTTCCATTTGCCTACTTTCCAGGCAGAGGAAGGAAGCACTGACACAGGTCTCCCCAGGGTTCTAATGACAGGCCGTGATGGACTAGAGAACGACTGCTTACTGTCGGTATGACTCGTACGACGGATATGTTAATATAACAGGCGCTGTTAGTGGGCCCCTGGAGAGACCCTGGGGGTGCTCCCTTACTTGCAAATGAATGAACTGATTCATGCTTCTTGCTCTTGAATTTGGCCCCCTAAGGCAGGATGACTTGTCAGTGGCTAAAACGTTGTGCCATCTTGGGATGTCTGATGAAGGCATAATGGTAGCCATCCCTGAGCAAATGATGCACCACCTATGTACTCCTAAAGTGGTGTGCATTTTGTACATAGATTAGTCCTACAGCAATTTAACTAGACTGATCTGACTCATTTTGTATATATATATATATATATATTTTTTTGTTTTTGTTTTACAGCTGTGAGGTAAGATTCTTTCAGTCAAAAGTGGTCCTGTAATATGTAACATGTTGAGGACGTGGGGGGGGGGGGGGGTGCTTGTCTACAGTGCACTGTCTTACAGAATGTCTCAAAATAAAGTAGTTGATTTTCTTGACGCAAGAGCTCATCAACAGTTCAGGGCCAGTATGTCTCATTGATGGTTAAATTACATCTTAATCTCTGGTTGGATCACTTGCATGTCATTGGAGGCTGATGCTGTGGTCAAATTATACTGACAACTTATTGAGCAAAAAAAACATACATTTTTTTCTATGTATAGCATTTATTATTGGCCAAGCAGCATAGGTTAACCTAGAATTGTGTTTTTGTTGACAATATTTATATTATAATTTTTGTTCGTCCCTCGTGTGAATGAAACGGCAACGTTTATTTTTTTTGCTTGTCACTTTTCTCCGCAGCTGACCAGGTAAGTCAGTCATCTAGTTCGACAGAAGAGGAGATCCAGTTTGGACTGGAATAGACTTGTGCTGTGTAGATGCCCTAAACTCGCAACTTTTTACAGATTTGACCACTAGTCAAAAGCTACACTGAATTAGTTGCGCACTCCGTCACATGATGATAATTTTTTTAACAGCCATTATTTACAGCTACATTTAATGAGACAGATTATATGTACCTAAAGCCTGATTCTACTAACCACAGGTAGACACACTCCAGGTGCGTCGCTGTAAGAGACCATAGCACATTTCAATGCAGGAGGTCATTAGTGAGAATTTGCAGGCTCTTAGCACAGCTCAAATTAAATTGTACCTGCTAATACGTGCCAAATAAAATGTAGAGTGAAATTTAAATTTGCTTATTGTGCTTTCTGTTAATTTGCTTTGTAGACTGTATAGTCAATGTTCATTAATAGGCCACATGCCGGCATCAATGACAATATTTTGAAGATGCGTACAATTGACAAGGTTCTATAGAATGCCACGGGCAGAATAGTGTGATTTTATTGATCAATGCATGATCATGTACAATCCAACTTTAGACACTAACTTTGATTTATTAATGTTTAGAAATTGGTCCGATTACACCTTTGCTTCATAAACCGGAACGTTTCTCTCCCGGAAAGTCCCACATCGGAGCATGAAAAGTGACGGAAGTACTTCCGCTGCTTGTTTGGCTGGTTATTTGAAATGTTCAGTCGGCCATAGATCGGTGTGTTTTTCTGAGCTTTAATGGCAAACCTTTCGGGCTATGCACTGCAACTACATATCAGAAGAGTGGCATAGAGCTATATACGAGTTCTACACCTAATAATATTTACTATACTATGTTCAAAAGGATGGCAGAATTTGGTCCAGATTCGGGGGGGCGGGTGAAGGTAGGTAATGATGGATGTCAATAAATAACAAGCGGCATTTGGATCGTCAGCTTAATTTACTCCTAAAATATTAACAGTTACAACTAAAATTATCTCATTTTCAAAACTTGAAATAAATATTGGTTTGTTAATAACTGTCAAATGTTATGTTGTGGGCTATTCGGAAGCCGGTTTATCCCAAAGTAGTAACGTGAGCAGGTTCAGCATCAGATTAAAAGGCAGAATGTTAGGAGGTTTTGTACCTAAATCGGTTTCCTGGCCTCCAGCAACATGGTTCAGATACAGACAGCGTGTCTTTATGATCCACAGGGAGTCACCATCGTGAAGCCTATCGTGTTCGGAAACGTTGCCAAGTATTTTGGAAAGAAGAGAGAAGAGGATGGTCACACACATCAGTGGTCTGTGTATGTGAAACCCTACAGAAATGAGGTACGATGTCGCATTAGAACTAAGGTGTGACAGTGCACATTCAACAGCCATATAAATATTCTTTTGTAGCTTATGTATAGTTTATATATATATATAGTAGGCCTTTTTACCTGCTTGTATTACCTATATGTAATGCTCTGTTTGCTTTACCAGGATATGTCAGCATATGTCAAGAAGATCCAGTTCAAATTGCATGAGAGCTACGGAAACCCACTCAGAGGTACACATGATTCATATTCTGATGCCAGCGATGATCTGTCTAGCCACAACCCTGCCCAGTGTCATCACAGAGCAGTAATCTACAGCAGCAGATCTCATTCACAACACTTTCCCAGCACTTTTCCCAGATAACTGTGAAAGCTGAGGCCATAGTGGAGGGTTAGGGATTGGTTGTGGTACAGATCATTGGATAGTCATTTTGAGAGTTGACTAAAAAGTATTTTGGTGATCAGTCAAAGATCAGTTTGTATTTACTACCCACTTCACGAGTGTACTTTCAATAGGTACTATTTGCATGCATGTTTGGATAAAAGTGCATACTAAACATCCGTTGTGTGTGATGGAGAGTTGAATATTGTGGGGTTTTGTGTAGTGGTCACCAAGCCTCCATATGAGATCACTGAGACGGGCTGGGGAGAGTTTGAGATCATCATCAAGATCTTCTTCATTGACCCCAACGAGAGGCCGGTGAGTTCCATCATCTGCTTGTTCCATGGTTCTCTTCTCAACATACTACACCCACGTCTGCAGCCACGGTTTGACTAGATCAGTCTTTGTTCTTGCTTTTGTGTTATGTCACTAAAGTGTGTGTATGTGTGTGTATGTGTGTGTGTGTTTGTTGGTGCTACAGGTGACTCTGTACCACCTGCTGAAGCTGTTTCAGTCGGACTCCAGTGCCATGCCCAAGAAGACGGTGGTGTCTGAGTTCTATGATGAGATGGTAGGATGTGTACAGACACACTGCTCTGGGGGTTCCATGGGGTTAGATAGGTGACTCTCAGAGGCGGATTATTTATGATGCTTGGTCATGTAAAGCTCTTGTTGCCTTCTCTTTCTTCATACCTTTCTTTGATCTCTCCTCCTTTTCTTCCTCTCTCCTCCTTCTCCCTCCCTCCCTCCCTCCCTCCCTCCCTCCCTCCCTCCCTCCCTCCCTCCCTCCCTCCCTCCCTCCCTCCCTCCAGATCTTCCAGGACCCCACAGCGATGATGCAGCAGCTGCTGACCACCTCCAGACAGCTCACCCTGGGAGCCTACAAACATGAGACTGAGTGTGAGTACAGCACTAGCACACCTCCCACTCTTCTCCCTCGCCTCATTGGTCAGTCAGGCCTCTGTCTTGTCCACCGATTGGGCAGCAATGCCAGCAGAAAGCAATGATCTCACTTCCCTGTGGGTGTATGTGATGGTGTGTGTGTGTGTAGTTTCAGAGCTGGAGGTGCGCACGCGGGAGAAACTGGAAGCAGCGAAGAAGAAGATGAGTCAGGAGATCACAGAGCTGAAGGAGCGTCTGAAGGCCAGCAGGGAAACCATCAACTTTCTGAAGGGAGAAATACGCAAGCTGGAGGATGACGACCAGATCAAAGACCACTGAGACACACACACACACACACTGACTCATACAGTGTGAAAACACACACTCACTTTATCTCATGCTCACTCTCTCTGAGACACACAAGCACACACACACAAGCACACACACACACACACACACACACACACAAACTCATACAGGTTAAAATGCCCACTCACCCTTTAGGTTACTCTCTCTCTCTCTCTCTCTCTCTCTCTCTCTCTCTCTCTCTCTCTCTCTCTCTCTCTCTCTCTCTCTCTCTCTCTCTCTCTCTCTCTGACACACACAGTACAGATTAATTTTACAAACATACATGGAATAATAAGTGATACATTTCACTGGATATCTGTCTCTTTCTCTCTCACACACATGCACACATATACACATACACACACACACTCTCTCTCCGTCACTGATCTGGAGATCTTGAATGTTAATTTGTAGATCCTACACTCGTTTGCCACACTCACATTTGACCACAGAGGACTGCACATCGATCTGACTCAGGCAGCAGAACATAGTCAATTTGTCAACATTTTTCTAAGCCTTTCTGAATATGAATATATTTGCAGCTGTTGCATTTTTTTGTCTGTTTTTTTTTTATTTTTTACCATCTTTATGTATGTAATTCAAGTTTGTCTTTAACTATACCCCTCTATATGCGCAGTAAGGTGCTGCTGTTGCACCTGCTGTTGTGCTGTTTCTTAATCAGTCTCATTTTCTCATTGGCTGTAGTTTCCCTTCTAGTCAAATGATTTCCTTCCAGTTGTTTTGAAAAACATCATAGTGTCCTGTGACACCAGCCCAGCCCCTTTCTGAATCACTCAGGTTGCCAGGTTTACTACATGACAACCCTGGCCTTTAATTGGTGGTGATACAAATCCAGACTGAGCCTTTTTGTGTGTTCTATTTTTATTTATAGTCTACTTTGTGGGTGTAATTCCTGCATACTTGTAAATGTGTTGTCTAGTCCTTCAATGCTCACTCAGTCTAGCTGGGGGTGCCAAACATCTCCCTAATCCCCCAATAAAAGTGTCAAGCTTTTGATAGGAACTCTGCTCACTGTTGATTGTATTTTATTACTGATAGAAGATTGATTGGGTCGTAAAGCTGCTGCACTACCTTTAACTACCAAAAGGGGATGGCTATGAGTAACTAATGTAGAGTTAGTAGCTTACAGTCAATGAAACGCATAAGGCGTTTTAATGTTGGCAAATTAAATAAACCGAACATAAAACATTGTTTCTCAGATTCTACAAAGGGGATGATATAGTCAATTGTTCAACTTTATTACGTCAGTTGCCATGTAGTATGTAGCAGTAAAATGATAAGTTCCGTGGAAATGCTGTCAGATGCAGCGACAGGCTGCAGTGTGTGTGGTTGAACTTGCCCCTGAACTCGGGCTGGTCTGATATTAAATAAGAGTGTTAAGTGTTGAGGTTAAACACACCTAACACACTTGGTAACATCTCATTCAATCTCTGCCTCGTTCTCATCCATCAAGCATTTATCTCTGTTTATGTCTCTATGGGCTTTTGCACAATAGCATTCGAAGGATGCTTGATCACAACTGTGGAGAATTAGAATGTTTTGTAAACCATTAGAGACGGGTCGGTGACCGTTTTAGCCCCAGACTGACAAATTAAAGATGAGAGGTGATTGAAGCTCGAGATGCTCTCGCTCCAACACCAAACAAGACGCTTTCTGTGTTCTCCTGTGCACCTTAACAGGGGTGCTGCTCTGTGCTTACAGGAGAAGGGGTCGGGACATTTACATGCGAGAAGAAGAGAAAGAGACAACGATAAATGCGGTCTATACAGCCGGTTCTCCCGATAACTTTTTAGTGGAACAGGGGAGCGACCCGGATGCAGTCCTGGGACACCAGTGGAGGAGGAGCAGGCTGCTGCTCGCTTCCAGCGCGAGCGAGCGCGAGGCCACACTCAAGTGCTGCGCGCTCGCGACGTTGCCCGTAGTTTGTTGCTGTGCGCTCGAGCGATTAACAAGCAGGCAGGGCGACACTTCTGCAAGATTCATGCAGCCTTCTGTTTGTAAGTACAGCCAAACTTAACACGCACCTTCTTGCAGTCTTGGAGTTTGTAATGGTCGTTGACGTTGTTTTGTTCAACAAAGGTCTAGAACTGACGCTGGTAACTATTGATGAACTCTTTCAGAAAAGGAGTTGCGACCATTAAAAGCAACCAAAATGAATGTATTCTATTATGTTGTAGGCTAATCAATGAACTTGAGCGGTACTTAATTGCATTCAATTCCACACGTATCACTTCTAACGCAGCTGCTTCTATGGCTTGGTTTTAGAGTGCTCTGTTGCCTACCTGGTTCATTACTAGGCTGCTTTCAGTCATCTACACAGAATGACTAGAGGAAAGTAGACGTTTTCAATTGGTACCAGAGCTGCACTCGCTTGGAAATGCATCAGTAACTTGTATTGTTGTCACTGCCTGTGATATTACCGGAGAGTGAAATGTTTTGCAGACTTTGCATGATGCCTTTACCCACAGATAGGGTCATTGTGGGAGGATTTGAACGGAATGGCTTGCGGTCAGCCAGCCTATAGTCAATTGTGCGTTCATGGTAGCCCCAGAAACAATATCATCGAGGCTGTCCAGTGGAATACATGCGGGTCAGCCATGCCTTGGTTGATCTCGAGCTGAGATTTTCCTATAAAGTGACGGCTTTTACATGTAAAGATGGAAGCTTTGGACTGACCCATTCAGCCTCGTGTAATATCTCTGCAGTAGAGTATAGTAGTATAGGTAGTCAATGAGCAGACTGATGCACCGTGCTGAACTCCCTGTCATATTGTCCCAGGGGAGGCTGATCTGTCTCAGTGGTACTATGGCCCACTAGGGGTTCAAACTGGGTAGAAAGCTCTGTTGAACCATTGACCCTTGTTCCACTGCCCTGTCCTTGAGATCACAGTGGCTTGACTGACTGGACATGCAGGCCCTTACCTCTCAGCTCCTCACTTTTCTTATCCTCCTTAATGTCTCACTTTCTCTCTTCCTCCTCTTTCTTATTTATCTCCCCCCCCTCCCTCCCACTCTCTCTGTCTCTTTCCAGTGTACCAGGGCTGGGTCTGTGTTGTTTACCCAGTGAGTCAACACTGTCTTTATGAACCTGTAAACGGCCTGTTGGGTACATCTGACACCACTTTTTCCCTGTCACTGTTTCTGTCTTATTGTCGGTCACACTGTACTGTAGGGCTCTGCTCTGTTGGTTACCCACTGTTGTACTGCACTCCTACAATGTACTGTGGAACAATACTAGGCTTGTACTAGTTTCTATGATATAAAAATCAATATGTCTTACCTACCTACTGTGTTCTATTCTGCTTGACTCTAGTGAGACTGGTATCTATCCCCTTAGCAGCTTGTTTATACCTCACCTTATGATTTCAATGTCTCTACCCCAAAAGCACAGAGGCTTTAATAGTCCTCATAGCAGGAGAATCATTTCTCATCTAGCCGTCAGTTTGTTGCACCATTTCGTCCAGTTATTTCCCTGTAGCATTGAGCTGTGCGTGTGTGTGGTTGTATGTGTGTAAGTACACTGTACCTGCTAGCATCTTTTTAGAGTGAGGTAGAGCATGCAGTGTGTGTGTGTGTGTGTAGCTGTAGAGGAGCGGATCTACGACTCTGAACAGCGTTAATGTTTAATGGGAATGGTGTATGTGCGTCAGCGAACAACCTCTAGAGATGGGAGTCCTCAACTGACTCACACGCACGCACACACACACACACACACACACACACACACACACACACACACACACACACACACACACACACACACACACACACACACACACACACACACAGACTTACTCACTCATGCACACATACACACATGGGCACACACACTGTGCTTCTAGTATAAAGTGTTACTGTACACAGAACAGAGAGGCCAGCTCTCTACCTCACCCTAGCAAGCTGCTAGCAGGTACGACTGACACACACACACACACACACACACACACACACACACACACACACACACACACACACACACACACACACTGCAGGATGTACATCATCCTAGCAAGCTGCTAGCTTTAGTTTGGTAACACAGCAAACAGATCTTATTATACTCTGTAACTGAGGAACAGACTGGCAAGTGGGCTGGTAGACAGACGTTTAAACTATTCACTAGACTAGGAAGCATCTTTTTCTTAAAACTGAACAAATCACAGCAAGTAGTTTGAACAGATGTATTGGTTTCAGCTGCACTGTAAGAAGGATTTATTCTATAATGTATGTCACGTAGACCCAGTTTCCCAGTTTCCCAGACTAAAAACCTTTTCAATGGATATCTTCATGTAATGTTGCTCTCACTTTAAAACTAGGCTTAATCCATGTTGGGTAAACTGAGCCTAAATGTTTAATCTACCAGCTCACTACACGGAGTCCCCGGTCTGTTCCCTACTCTGGCACAGAGGAAGTGTGCCACATTTTCCCCTTCAAGCATAATCATCCAACTTGTATGCTGGCTAACTTAATGCAGTCTAGACCCAGTTCTGTCTTCGTACAGTCTTGTCCTAGTTCTAGCTTTCTACAGATGAGTCCAGTACTAACTTAATACAGGCTAGTCCTAGTACTGGTTTCAGACAGGCTAGTCCTAGTACTAATTCCATCCAGGCTAGGGTTAATAGATGTTGTTCACTGGACTTCTGTTGTGCTTTGATCCTGGGGGGCTCTGGGGATCTATGTCTGACAGCCCCTCTGGGAGGGATGGGGGGGGGGGATTTGGGCAAAGTAGGGCAGAAGGAGGGGGGGTTGAGACTAACGAGAAGGAGCGAGGGGTGGATGAGGTGTAAACAGAGTGGGTGTGCAAGATGGGGTGGGGGATTGAGGTGTAAGCAGAGAGAGACTGCATGAGAGGAGAGAAAGAGATTCTGTGAGTTAAAATATTTAATATGTATGGGAGGGAATATGTTTGTGGGGGTGGTGGGTGGGGATAGAGAGACAGAGTAGATGAGAGATGGAATGAGATGGAGAGGGAATAGGACTTAGGGAAGAAGAGAAGGAAGGAAGGAGAGAGGGAATAAGAGTGTGGGAAGGAGGGAAGCATCCATGTTAATGCATCCATGTTCATTTTCCCAGCCAGACAGGCAGCCTCATAGTAAGAGTTCAGTCACGCTGAAACCAATCATCTGTACCTCCCAGCCTGCTGGTGCACTGGAATGCCCCAGTCTACTACTGTCCCTCTTTCCTTCCCCAGCTCTAATACCCCACTTTCAATACTCCCCTCTCTCCTACCCCAGTTATGTTACTGCCCTTCTCTCCTACCCCGGCAATAAGACTACCCCCCTCTCTCTCCTACCCCAGCAATAATACTTCCCCTTCTATCATATTGTGTTGGTTGGCCTACCTGTCTGTTAGAGTGGCTGCTAGCCTAGCAGAGATAGCGTGTCTGTTGGCGGGGCTGTTAGCTTAGCCGAGATAGTGTGTCTGTTAGCCTAAGAGACACTGGGCTGGCCCAGACCCACATGTGTGTTTTCTCAGGGAGAGATGGTGTGATTCTTGGAAATCCAAACAGCAGTGTGTGTATGTGTGTGCTGGGCCTGTGGTTGGATAAACATTTAGCCCCTAGTTGAAGCCAAATCATTTCACATCTTGTAGATAAAGGGTGAGGCTGTGCGGCCCTCACTACGCTCCCCTGATGTTCGGCGCCTTCTTCCTTTGGAGCGAGCAGCAGTCAGACTTCTTTCACCACAGCTCGGAGAGGAGAGGCGATAGGCAGTGGTAAAAGTGTTCACATTCCACCACTGCACACACACACACACATTTACACTTCTCATCCCATCACTGTACTTTTCAGACAAAGAGATTAAGTTGGTTTAGGGGCCTCCCTTCTCCTCCTCCTCTCTATCTCCCTGCTCTCTCCTCCTCCTCCTTTTTATCCCCTCCCTTTTCCTCCCCTCTATCTCCCCTACTCTCACTATCTTTTTATACAAACGCACCCTCCCCTCCACTCCCTTCCCCTCCTCTCCGACTGTCAGTCGTTGATTTAAGGGCAAAAATAGTTTGTTGACTGGTAAACAGGTAGTAAACAGTTGACTGGTAAACAATTTGTTGGAATCACTGCTGCTGACTCAACTTTGTGTGTCTGTGGAGGTCTCTGACTGTGTGTGTGTGAGTCTGTGTGGGTGTGTCTGTGTGTGCCAATATGTGTATTAGCGTGTTTGGTTGTGTGTGTGTGTGTGTGTGTGTGTGTGTGTGTGTGTGTGTGTGTGTGTGTGTGGTACTTGTGGTAGACAGACATGGTGAAACAACATGACAGAGTAAATGAAGATCATTAATAACAGAGTGAAGCATGTCCTGACACACAAGCTGACACCAGGATGTTACTCAGCTCCAGTAACTGTGCCTCTACAACTCACTTACAAGCGAAGACTGTGCGTGTGTGTGTGTGTGAAAATGATTGTGTGTGTCTGTGTGTGTGTCTGTGTGTGTGTGTGCGTGCGTGCTGTGGTTGACCACATGAGAGCGGTCCAGGCCCTGGCCTTTCCAGAGAGCAGAGAGGGAGAGTGTTCAGCTGTATAGCAGTTTAAAGAGCTACAGGCTCATGCTACAAACTGTTTGGTTTGACTGTAAACCCCTCCCTTTCATCAGACAGCTGCCTGTCTGCCAGGCACACACACACACTCCTCACACACACACACACACCTCTTCAGATTCTAGTTTGAAGGTGGACCATTGCCTGCCAGTGAAAATGAGCTGGAAGTGTGTGTGTCTCTCAAGGACAGATCACTGACCTCACAGAGAACATGGTCAGAGTGACCTACGTGTGTGCGTGTGTGTGTGTGTTTTTATATTACACCTTTCACAGTCTCTCCGTCTTCTCTAGCCAGTCAGTACCCCTCTCTTTCTCTCCCTCCCTCTTCTTCTCTCTGCCTTCTCTCGTCCCTCTCCCTCCCTCCTCTCAGAGCTCATCTAGATGTCTGTATTTGTATAACACACACTTTTCTTCCTTCCTCTGATCCTTCCCTCCCTCCCTCTTTCTTTCTTTCTTTCTTTCTTTCTTCTCTCCCTCCCCCTCACTCTAAACAACAAGAGAACAGCATGCTGCTGCCCTCCCTGACAGGGGTCTCCAGCTTCACACACACACACGCACACACACAAAACCACACACATAAACGCACACATAGACATACAGGCACACATGCCTGCCGACGCACAAACACACGCACACCCACGTGGAAGAAAAGGCTCTGGTGTGTTAATTTGCCGTTCATGATTAACTAACTCAACTTCTCACACAGGAGAGAGTTTAACCCTCTCCCACGGTCTCCTCCTTTTGGCCCTTCGGGATAGGAGAGGGTTAAGTCCTCCCCCACCCCTCTCCCAACCCTTCCCTTTGCCCTCCTCCTCTAATGTTGGGCCTCTAGCCACCCCTCCTCTCCCCCTTTTCACCTCCCCTCCTCTCTCCCTCGTGCTTCGGCCCAGACCTTACCACCACCACCACCACCACCTCCTCCACTCCCTCCACACACACAAAGAGTGAGAGTAGAGGGGGAGTTGAAGTAAACGCTGGCTGATCTGTTTGAAGTCATACAGAGGTTCACTCACCAGACAGACAAGTAGGCAGACAGGCAGCAAGACAGGCACATAAACAGCCAGGCAGACAGCCAGTCCGATGGAGGGGTAGGCAGGCCGGAAGGCAGGCAGATAGAGAGACAGACAGGCAGACAGATAGGCAGGCTGGCAGATAGAGACAGACAGGCAGGCAGATAAAGAAACAGACGGGCAGGCAGCGTAAAGTGTTGCCTAGGTGACTGATACTGTGCAAGAAAGAATGCTAGCAGAGTGGGCAAAGAGTGAAAGAGGGAGAGAGAGAAAGGAAGGAAGGGAGGGAGGGAGGGAGGGAGGGAGGGAGGGAGGGAGGGAGGGAGGGAGGGAGGGAGGGAGGGAGGGAGGGAGGGAGGGCAAGGCATAGAGGGAGAGGGAAAGGTACACAATCATGCCCTGGCCCTCATAACCACATATATGGAGAGGGGTAAAAGGAGGGAGAGAGGAGAGAGAGTGAGAGTGGGCGGGAGTAGTTAGTAATAGAGTTGTAATAGAGTTTCACTTCAGTGTAAAGCGTTCTACTCTGCTTCCAACATGTGATCTGTCTACACACACCCACCCACACACACACACACACACACACACACACACACACACACACACACACACACACACACACACACGATTAAATCCTCAAACCCTTAGTTAGCAGCATGCTGCAGTGAGATAATGGCTCTAATCTGCTGTAAAAACACACAACCATAACTGGTACAGGGTGTCTGGAATTAGCTCACACTAGCAAGCTAGAGACACACACACGCACGCACAGGGCAGACAGGTGACCTTGATGACCTTGTTCACAGAGGACACTCTGATCTGGGACACACCCCCCACCCCCAGTCACATGGTGAGATCTGGGATGATGAACGTCTTAGAAGAAGTATAGTGCAACATTTTTAATTTAGAGAGATAGCATGCAGTAACATTTGATTTGTGTCTGAGGTGATGTGTGTGTGTGTGTGTGTGTGGAGAGAGTGTTGAGAGGTAGTGTGTGTGTATGTGTGTGTTTGTGTGTGCGTGAGAGAGAGATGATAGTGTGTGTGTGTGTGTGTGTGTGTGAGGTGAGAAGAGGTAGTGTGTCTGTGTGTCCCTGTTGGGTCATCATACCTGCTTCAGATCAGATAGTAATGTGGCCCACGATGCCCTCAATTTGAGTGATACTATGTGCTGCTCCACACACACACACACACACACACACACACACACACACACACACACACACACACACACACACACACACACACACACACACACACACACACTACATAGATTCACAGGTCCTTACACTCTAGAGACTATTTCTCTGTCAAACTGGTATGTAATTCAAGTGCAGGGGTCTCCAATCCTGGTCCTCGAGGGCCGCTGTCCTGAAGGTTCTAGATGTTTCCCTTCTCCAGCACACCTCTACAGAGCTTGATAACGACCCTTCATTAGAATCAGGTGTGCCGGAGCAAGGAAACATCTAAAACCTTCAGGACAGCGGCCCTCGAGGACCAGTATTGGAGACCCATGTTCAAATGTGTGTGTGCATTTTAGTGTGTGTGTGTATTTGTTTATTTGTGTGTTTGTGTGTGCATGCATTTAGCATGTGTGCTACAGCAGTGTGACAGTCAAGAGGAATACATCAGTTTGTTAATGAGTGGGTGTGTCCCTCCCATTCTCCATAGTGAGCAGTGATTGTATGTTGGCTGGAGACACCAGTCTGTCCTGCCCTACCCAGGCTGCCTGCCTGCCTGCCTGCCTGCCTGCCTGCCTGCCTGTCTGCCTGTCTGTCTGTCTGTCTGCCTGTCTGCCTGTCTGTCTGCCCGTCTGTCTGTCTGCCTGCCTGTCTGTCTGTCTGCCCGTCTGTCTGTCTGCCCTTCAGAGGTCCTAAAGGCAGGCAGTGGTTAAGTTCAGATATAGAAAAACACACACACCAGTGAGTCTGAAGATGACACCCATTATAATAGTGGGCACTCCCACAAGACCGACCGCACATTCTGATTGGTTAACAAAACTGCATTCCTGAGGCTCTGTGACTGTGTGTAATTGGCAGATCCTGCCGAGAGCAGCAACAAATCATCTGGCTCTAAAATGAGATCTGTTTAGCAGTGGATGGGTACAGCCCGGTGGTTTACCCTGTGATGTCTCTCATGTACAGCACTGCCAAGAAGATACTGGATCCATTCAGATGGACTACAGTGAGAATATGCTGCATCATTTCACTGTGTTTGCTTGCAGTGAGACACTGTCAGTGAGTGAGTGTCAGATGATGTCTCCATACACACACACACACTCACAAGCTCTGCAGACAAGTGTATAGAGACTTGAAGGGCCAGTCAGCCATTTTGGCTGTGTGGTGCTTAGCTGTGTCCAGGAGGGCAGTGAACAGTGTCCCAGTGAGGTCGTTCACATAGCTGGAGTCAGAGCGTTGGAACACACAGACTGAGCCACCCATCTGAACACACTGGAAACTTTATGGGACTGCATGTTTGAATGTGGTACAAACATGTGAGTTTGTATGCGTGCACAATGTGTATACCTGTGACTGTTTGTGTGTGTGTGTGTGTGTGTGTCCAGGGGGGTCTGTGCAGCACAGCAGCAGTAACAAGGCAGTCCCTGACTCACTGTTTCCAGTAGGTGGTTACATAATTAGAGCGCTGTCCAGATGTACAATAACATTTACTCTGACCCCTACTCACCTCTCACCCGCTTGCCAGCTCCCAGCATGCACTTGGCCAGAACCAAGGAGGGGCTGGCCAGAGCCGAGCATCGACACAATGCAGAGGAGGAGAGGGGGAGGGGCAGGGGAGGGGGCAGGGGAGGGGGCAGGGGAGGGGGCAGGGGAGGGGGAGAGAGGAGAGGAAAGAAGAGCACCGGGGAGCTAGGAGAGGAAAGAAGGAGACAAGGTAGAAAGGATGAGGGTGCTGGTGATGCAGCATGCAGGGTGTGTGTGAGGCAGGGTGTGTGAGGCAGGGTGTGTGTGATGCAGGGTGTGTGTGTGAGGCAGGGTGTGTGTGTGAGGCAGGGTGTGTGTGTGAGGCAGGGTGTGTGTGAGGCAGGGTGTGTGATGCAGGGTGTGTGTGATGCAGGGTGTGTGTGATGCAGGGTGTGTGTGAGGCAGGGTGTGTGATGCAGGGTGTGTGTGAGGCAGGGTGTGTGTGAGGCAGGGTGTGTGTGATGCAGGGTGTGTGTGATGCAGGGTGTGTGTGATGCAGGGTGTGTGTGATGCAGGGTGTGTGTGATGCAGGGTGTGTGTGATGCAGGGTGTGTGTGAGGCAGGGTGTGTGATGCAGGGTGTGTGTGAGGCAGGGTGTGTGTGATGCAGGGTGTGTGTGATGCAGGGTGTGTGTGATGCAGGGTGTGTGTGAGGCAGGGTGTGTGTGATGCAGGGTGTGTGTGAGGCAGGGTGTGTGTGATGCAGGGTGTGTGTGATGCAGGGTGTGTGTGATGCAGGGTGTGTGTGAGGCAGGGTGTGTGTGATGCAGGGTGTGTGTGAGGCAGGGTGTGTGTGATGCAGAGTGTGTGATGCAGGGTGTGTGTGAGGCAGGGTGTGTGTGTGATGCAGGGTGTGTGTGATGCAGGGTGTGTGTGAGGCAGGGTGTGTGTGTGTGAGGCAGGGTGTGTGTGTGATGCAGGGTGTGTGTGAGGCAGGGTGTGTGTGAAGCAGGGTGTGTGTGAGGCAGTTTCCAAGCAGTGACCTTTCAGTCTTGGATTCCCTCTGTAATACAACTCCAGGCACACACACAGCTGAGTCATACTCTCGACACACACACAGTCTCCCAAAGGCTAGCATGCTTGCCTAAACGTGCAGTGGGGAATGGATGGAACTTCACCATGTCATGGCCCTAAAGGCTGATAAAGCACATGATATACAGGCTGTATTGGGTGTGCCCCAACCCGTCTCTCACAGACTGATATGCTGGCAGACAGACAGCCAGACAGGCAGGCAGGCAGGCAGACAGCCAGACAGTCTGGCAGACAGACAGACAGCCAGACAGGCAGGCAGACAGCCAGACAGATAGACAGACAGACAGACAGACAGGCAGCCAGACAGACAGACAGACAGACAGGCAGGCAGGCAGGCAGGCAGGTAGGCAGGCAGGCAGGCAGGCAGGCAGGCAGGCAGCCAGTCTGGCAGGCAGGCAGACAGACAACCAGACAGGCAGACAGCCAGACAGACAGGCAGCCAGACAGACAGGCAGCCAGACAGACAGTCTGGCAGACAGACAGACAGACAGGCGGGCAGACAGGCAGCCAGCCAGACAGACAGACAGACAGACAGACAGGCGGGCAGACAGGCAGCCAGACAGACAGGCAGACAGTCAGACAGACAGACAGGCGGGCAGACAGAAAGAAAGACCTGCCGTCTCTGACCTCTCTGGTCACATGATTGAAGGTCACACCAGGTCAGAGTTCAGTCTGCCTGTCTTTGGGTTTGTTTTTGTTTCCCCCTCCCCCCTCTCCTCTCTCTCCCCTCAGTTTGATCTCTGGCTACCTCTCTGCTTCTCTCTCTTCTTTCTCTCTCTTTCTCCCATCTCTCCCTTTTCACTCGGTTTATTATACTATATCCACCTCTGCTTCTCTCTTTCTCTTTTTCCCTTCTCTCCCTGTGTCTCTGTCCTCCTCTCCTCTCTCAGCTATTGAGGCTTGGCTTCTAGTGAAGGCTTTGCAGGAACATGGGTGTGCAGGTTATATGTCCTGGAGCATGTGTGGGTGGTTTGCATACTAAGTGTGTGTGTGTGTGTGTGTGTGTGTGTGTGGTATTGTTGGGTCATAGTGTGCGTGTGTATTTCTGCTTGCAGAGTAAACTGAGCCAGTTTAGTGAGTGGGTGTTTTTTAAGTGGAGTTTCGCTATAGCAGGTTTGCATACACCTTTCAACTGTGTGCGTGGGTGAGAATGTGCACTCTGAGTAGTTTGTGTGTGTGTGTGTGGGGGCGAGAATGTGCACGCCCTGTGTGTGTGTGTGTGTGTGTGTGTGTGTGTGTGTGTGTGTGTGTGTGTGTGTGTGTGTGTGTGTGTGTGTGTGTGTGTGTGTGTGTGTGTGTGTGTGTGTGTGTGTGTGTGTGTGTGTGTGTGTGTGTGTGTGTGTGTGGAATGTGTGTTTGAGTATTGGGTTAACCAGTCAGGAGCTAAGGTCACCTGACCAAAAGAATCAGACAGGTCATTACTTAATCAGACAAGGCCAGACTACACACACACACACACACACACACAGAACAAACAAGCAGTACACATACAATCACACAAACTATTACCTAGCTTCAGGTCTTCAAAGCCTCCTTATCTGGTTTCAGTGCTGACTTGGCTTTAAAGTGACGTAGTTTAGTAGAGTGGTTCAGGACAGCCATGCATACCTGTGCAGTCTTCTTGGTCTGATGCTAGAAGTTTCCATGTGTAAAGTTTGTGTTGGTATTTTTAATCAGACATCTTAGATCTTTCTAGAAGAGAGGAGGAGCATGGCCGTTTATCGTATACAACAATAGTGGAACTTCAACATGGACTAGACCAACAGAATGATTACTGACTACTGCGGTTCACTTTTTAGAATAGTCAGCTGAAGTACAGTGTCTCTCTCACACACAGACACACACACACACAGTACCACACTTACATATACTTATACACGCACTACCATCTCTCCTATTAAGAGTGTTGTGTTCTAGCTGGGCAATTTGCCTGGTGTAGAACAGAGTAATGAAATCCATGCTTTGTTTGTATCGTAGTGTAATCTTAAATATTGTTTAGTGTAACCTCTGTAAGCCTCATTATACTGGATGGAAGTGTGTGGATGTGTGTGTGAGCGCACTAGCATGTTAAAGCCCATCTTCTGTCTCCCCAGAGAAAACCTTTCTCCTCTTTGCAGAGCTAATGCCCTTTAAATGAGTTAGAACTTGTTGTTTCTGATCCGCTACAACATATCGCACACACACACACACACACTTGCACACTCACACACACAGAGGCTGCGATGACAGAGACTCACAGCATTAAACAGACCGGCTCTCCTTCCCCCTGTTGATGGAGCCTTTCTTTATTTGTCTTCCCGCCTCCCTCTGGGGATGGTGTGTGTGTGTGTGTCTGTGTGTGTGTCTGTGTGTGTGTCTGTGTGTGTGTTTCAGAGAAGAAGCCTTATCAGAAATCTTGCTTATACACAGCAGCTAGACTGCGATTTGCAGTGCTGTGCTTTGTTAGGCCTGAGATTGGCTAAACTAAGCTGAGATTGGCTAGGCTAAGATGACAGACTAGATTAGTGTTGTCCAAGACACATCGTATAACACATATTTAGTAGATTTTGGCTAGGTTGATTTAGGCTATGTTTCCCTCCAAGTCCCCCTCTTTAGACTCCAGATTCTTCAACTCCAGCCAAACCTCTGGCTCACTGTTTATTTGACTCCCCTACCCCTCTGTTGTCTTTGGTTTAGCCCGCTCCCCTGGCTGCAGCCTGGCAGTCAGCCAGCCGGTTGTGCCCACTGCTGATGACGCAGGGGTGTGCAGCCTGGCCCACAGCAGCTAAGAATAGGTCTGGAATGCCTGGAAGGAATTTGGGGGCTGTGAAGATTCTTCATCTGCGAGAGACAGAACGTGTGTGTGTGTGTGTGTGTGTGTGTGTGTGTGTGTGTGTGTGTGTGTGTGTGTGTGTGTGTGTGTGTGTGTGTGTGTGTGTGTGTGTGTGTGTGTGTGTGTGTGTGTGTGTGTGTGTGTGTGTGTGTGTGTGTGTGTGTGTGTGTGTGTGTGTGTGTGTGTGTGTGTGTGTGTGTGTGTGTGTGTGTGTGTGTGGAAAGTAAGTCAGGGACAGAGCACTGAAGAGGTGGAAACTGAAAAAGAGACGGAGAGACAGAAAGGGGGAGAGAGAGGACTACAAAGACAGAGAGGGTGATGTCTGGGGAGGAGTGGAGAGAGAGATGGAGAGATAAGGGTGTGGAGATGAGAGAGGTCTAGAGAGACTGACACACACCCTGTCTGACCTGCAGACTGACCTCTCTAAAGGTCTCTCTCACACACCCTCTGCCCTGCCTCTTCTCTCAAACACACACAAACATTTTCACACCTCATTGCATGGATTCTATTATTTTTTATTAGTCTCTGTCTGTCTTGTTCCCTCTTGTCCTGAGCTAATGTTCAGAGACTGGAGAGGTGCATTGTGGGTGAAGAAGGCAGGCACTACGCTGAGCCCAACTGAGAACTTAATGTTTATGTTAGAGAGGGGGGAGAAAGAGGAGGAGGAGAGGGAGAGGGGGAAAAGGAGGAGGATGAAGGAGATGAGGAGGGATAGAAAGAGAGACCAAAAAAAAATCGTACTGGGAGGGAGAGAGGGAGGAATGGAGGGAGGGAGGGGGAGAGAGGAATGAGAGAGAGGGCAGAAGCACAGAGTAGATAACCTAGATGGAGTTCAGCTAGCGTACGTTAATTATGAAAGTATGTAGAGTAGCTTAGAGACTGTGGGCAAAGAGCTGGGCTTGTTAGACATGCTACACACAGCCTGTGTAACCCTTGCTGTGCCAAACACACACACACACACACACACACACAAGCTTTAGTCTGTGGTAACTGGGAATTCCCCTGGTTGCTGGCCTCAGTCAGGTGACAGACCTTGACATCGGTCAACCCAGCTGTGTATCTGAGGAGGGGAAAGTGAGGAGGGGTGAGGGTGGTGGAGGAAGAGGGTAAACCAACCCTGGGTGGGTGGGGGGGGGGGGGGGGGGGGGGGGTGAGTAGCTTTAGACCTGCATGCTGTGAGGTAGTGTTGGGTGTAGGTGAGGGTGGGCATACTCCTGACATCCTGACATGTAGGTTAGTTCCCATCTCCTGTTCTGTCTTAGACTGGAGAGTAGCGATCTCCTCCACCATTAACACACCGTCTGTCCCAAACAGATGGTCTCTCCCCCCCCTCTCTCTCTCTCTCCCCCCCTCTCTCTCTCTCTCTCTTTCTCTCTCTCTCTCTCTCTCTCTCTCTCTCTCTCTCCCCCCTCCCTCTCTCTCTCCCCCTCTCTCTGTCCCCCTCTCTCTCTCTCTCTCTCTCTCTCTCTCTCTCTCTCTCTCCCCCCTCTCTCTCTCCCCCCCCACTCTCTCCCCCTCTCTTTCTCTCCCCCTCCCTCTCTCTCTCTCACACACGCTCCCTCTATCTTTCACTCTCACACACTCACTTCTCTATCCCTCCCTCTCTCTCTGTCTAATATTTCATGAAAGATTGAGGGTGTACTAGCCTGGAGCCACCATTTTTCATTAGAGTTCACACACACACATAGACACACACACACACATACCTGCCACTTTAGCCTTCTTATTAATGCTCGTTGCAATCACATTATCAAGTTATGTCCCTCTCGCTCGCTCACTCACTCTCCCAATCATCCTCCACTCCCTCCCTCCCTCTCTCTCTCCCTCCTACACAGCATTCCTTCCTCCGCCCACCTTCCTGTCATCTTTTCTCGTTTATCTTCGGGCCTTGGCCCATCACTCCATCACTGTCACGGGCCAGAACCCACTCGCCCACTGTCAGAGGAGGAGAGCCTGTGGATGTGGCCACACATGGGATGTGTAGTTTGGATGGGATACGTATGTAGTGGCCTTCTAACATGTTGTAGGCCTACTTCACGATTTGGAAGGACAGATTTATTTCTGTTTTTTTCCTGCTCTCCCTTCCCTATCTCTCCCTCCCTTCCCCCCTCATCCCTCAGCTCTGCAGGTAGCTAGATGAGGGAGGAGGGGGTCAGCCATGTTGACCAGGTGAGATCAGCCTGACTGACTCAGAGCTGGAGAGCCAATCAGGAACCTCCATGGCAGCATCTGGATCTAGGTGAGTCTGACCGCCACCTGCTGTTTGCATGTTGAACTGCACCCTGGAAAAGCCTTCACACTTCAGTTCATGCTTGAAGAGGAAGAAATGATGTCAGCGAGTTAGAAGTGTGGGTTAGATGAAGCTAATGTCCCAGTGTCTGTGTATGTCCAGAAGACAGATGGAGCACTAAGAAGCCATGGGAAGCTGCTGTAGCTGTCCTGACACACACTCCCTCTCAGACCATCATCACAGCAAGTTCAAGGTTGGGTCAAGTCCACCTCCTTACGTCTTTCTCTCTTTCTCGCATGTATCCACATGTTTACCAATTAAGTATTCATTGAGTCGCTCCTCTCCCCCCTTCTCCTCCCTCCTCCTCCTCCCCTCTCCCCTACTGGCTAGGTTGTTAATGTGTTAGCTGTGTACAGTCATGTGTTTCTGGTGTAAGAGGCCTATAGATGACTGACCGGCCTCGTATCTCAGCCATGCCAAATCATTAACCACTTTGACTGCCCCAGGATCACAACCATGTGTTTGTCTGACGTGTGTGTGTGTAGCTGTGCTTATGTTCTGTGCCTGTGAATGTGGAATGTGGAGTCTCTGGACATGTTGTTGCTAATGTGTGTGTGTGTGTGTGCCTGTGTAGGTGATCAACGTGGATGACGATGGCAATGAGCTGGGCTCAGGAGTGATGGAGCTGACGGATGAGGAGCTGATCTTGCACACGCGCAGACGCGAGCCCGTCAACTGGCCCTACCTGTGTCTTCGTCGCTATGGCTGCGACTCCAACCTGTTCTCCTTCGAAAGCGGCCGGCGCTGCCAGACTGGACAGGGTAGGAGCAGCGGGGGGTCCAGCTCATCCATCACCCTCTTTCTCTCTTCTGTGTGGGTACCTACGTGGGTGTGTGTGTGTTTACATGCGTGCCGTCCTCTCTCCATGCAGGGATCTTTGCCTTTAAGTGTGTGCGTGCGGAGGAGATCTTCAACATGCTGCAGGAGACCATGCACAATAACAGCATCAGTGTGGTGGAGGAGGCCGTCCTGGAGCCTGGCCAGGGCCCCCTGGAGCCAGATGCCCCCCGCACGCCACGCACGCCCACCAGTGAGGACACACACACTGTACACTCCCTCTCCCCACCCTCTCATGATAGAAGGGGCAGACGCCAACACTAACACTCTTACTCCTGTTTCTGTAAAGCTCCAGGCTACTCTGTTCCTACGGTGGCCAATGGGATTGCTCGCTACCCGTCATTTGGCGAGGCCTCCTCCCGCCCCTCCAGTCGCCACCCGTCTATAGGCAGCGCCAGACTGCCCTCTGTTGGCGAGGAAGCCACACACCCTCTACTGGTCACTGATGACCCGGTGAGAGTACACACACACACACAGGCCAAAAGACCTGAGCTGTTTAGGCTGCACCTGAACACTCACATACTCCCCCTCTCTCCAACGACCTCTCTTTCTTTCCTACTCCATCTCTCTTTATTCTCTCTCTCTTTATTCTCTCTCTCTCTCTCTCTCTCTCTCTCTTTATTCTCTCTCTCTTTATTCTCTCTCTCTCTCTCTTTATTCTCTCTCTCTCTCTCTCTCTCTCTCTCTCTCCCTCTCTCAGGTCCACACGTATGTAAACACTTCGGGTGTTCAGGAAGACCGACGCTCGCGGCCATGCAGCCACACCCCTTTGGAACTTTGGCTGCCCAATCCTGAGAGCTCCTCCGCCACTCCAGCCAATCAAGGGACAGAGGCAGAGCCCCAGGTGGTGCTGGAGGGGGAGAGTGTGAAGTTTGTTCTGGGACCCACCCCGGTCCAGAGACAGAAACAGAGACTGGTAGGTGACAGAGAGACTGGGCCTGGGCCTGGAATGGAGCCTGGGGCTGGAGTTGGAGCCGGGGCTGGAGGTATTGAGGATGGGACTGGGCAGAGGGACAAGGACAGGGAGCCTGGGTCTGGGCGGGGGGATGACAGTCTGGAGCCGAACAGTTCCAACGACTGCGTGACCCAGTCAGCTGAATGTGACACGGGTTACGACAGTGACGAGCGCAAGGACGCCCCTCCCCCTCCACCCCTCCCGCCCCAATCAATCGCCAAGCTCTCTCACGAGCACCACAACGGAACCAATCACGTGTCCACTCCCGCTCCTTTCTCCATGCCTAACCACGCCCCCAGACGCAACCGCCCTGCCCTCCCTTCCCCCGACTTCTCCCACAACGCCAACAACTCCGCCCAGCGGCGAACAGCGCTGCTGAATTACGAGAACCTCCCGTCTCTCCCCCCGGTGTGGGAGACGCCCAAACGCTTCTCGGCGGGAGAGGAAGAGGAGGATGATGAAGACGACGAGGACGAAGAGTCGTACGGACGACCAAAGACCCTCAACGGCTACCACCGCCACCTTCACCACCGCCCTCACCACCACCACCCGCTCCAGCACCCCCTACTGGACCCCATGCATAACTACGTCAACACGGAGAACGTGACCATGCCGCTCAGCGCCAAGCTTGACTCCGTTCGTCTCCCCCGTAGGGAGGGGGCTGGTGGGGGAGGTGCGGCGACACCCACCGTCTTTAACTTTGACTTCCGCGGGGCGGGAGGGCTGGATCCTCTCAGGCAGCTGAATTACATCGAGGTGGAGATGGAGAAAGGTTCAGACTCCAGCGGGCCACACACCCCCAAGACCCCCACCACCCCCCTGCTGGGCCCCCCGCTGCCTCCCGCCCGCCGGACAGAGCTGTACGCCGTCATTGACATTGAGCGCACGGCGGCCATGTCAAGCCTGCAGAAAGCGCTACCCCGCGACGACGGAACATCACGGAAAACCCGACACAACAGCACTGACCTACCCATGTGACCTGATGCCATGAAGCACTGTCCTAACCCTCTCCATCACCCCTACTCTTTGTTTTACTGTCACTCCAATTCTCTCCTCCTTACCCCCTATTGGCAAATTACCTCACATTACCCCCCTTCTTTCTCTCTCCTCCCCTCCCACACACTTCTTTCCTCTCTTATTCACCCTCACATATACATCCTCCACACGCTTTGCTGTTGAAGGATGCAGACAGCTGCCATATTTTCTACTGCAAACTCTGTCATGTAAGGGAACGCAGCAGTCTTAACCTCCATCTTGTCCCTGAGAGGCAGATTAGGGCCGGTACCGTTCCTGTGGCTGGGGTACAGGGGCTTTAAAAAGAGCAAACTGCACCTTTTAATTCCATGCCTGCGTCTGATTGGCAGATTGACAATCAGACCAGGCCAATAATAAAGACTCTTTTCGAATGACCCATACCATTGGTTCATCACGCTCCTGGTACGAGTACTGATAATTATTAGTTCCAGACTTTCTTATATAAAAATAAATATAAAAAGAAATGTACTTGCTGGTATTTACATATTTTACATTGTACACATCTAGTCACTTTAGCCCCGTACGTACAAGACACTCTGTCTTAAGAGGCAGACTAGGGTCAAAACACAGAAGTGAAATACTGATATTTGATGTGTTGTTCTATTTACCTCTGTTTGCACTTTTGGGACTGGACCTTGGGTGCCATTGCACTTCTGTGAACGAAAGCTTGGTCTTCTCGTCTCAAGTTCACCCTAAGTATTTGCAAATATTATTTGACCCTGGTCCGCTAAAAGACAAGTTCTTGTTATCTTAACGACAACAAACAACAATTGTTTACTGAGCTCTGCAGTCATAAATAACTACAGTCCTAGTTCCAAAGTTCTTCACCTTGCTACCCATGTAGTTGTATTATACTGTAAAATGTATTATATGTTCTAACTTGCTTTATATTTTTTGTACCAAGTAAAAAAAATCATGAATGAATAAGTATAGTAATTGTACAAAGATGTAGTTTACTAGGTAATGTTTATTAAACAAATGAAACATTTAGGGGAGCATGCCATCCTTCACTGCCAAATGTAATTTCCCAGCCTATGATTGGTTACTGAAAGTTGAAACTGGTCATTGATTGGTCAGTGTGAGAATCAATTGCCTAAATGTTCCCAATTCCCCGTTCTGATTGGCTCAGCCATCAAGATTGCAGCACTAAGTGGCGAGCAGTGAACGACTGCATTTACTGTGTTCAAGGAAAGCCACAAATATTGTACATTTATATTGAAACTGATTTTGATATTTGCTTTTTTCAGGTATGGATATAAGTTTACCAGAAAGTTTGTATTTTTGGAAATGAGGAAGCATTCTGTGTATTTTGTCATATTCTACATTTTTCCTTCAATGCCATCAGTGCCAAAACACACTTTTTTTGTAGCATGGCAAAATAATAATAAAAACAAGGAACTAATGTGTCTTGAGATCCTGTCTGGCCTGTGAACACACACACACACACACACAGCCTGTCTCCCCTGGTCCTCAGGACTCCCAGCATGTTTGAGGTGTTTCTCTGTTCCAGCACATCAGATCAAAGTGATAAAAAACTGATATCTATATACAGCACTTGACCCCTAACCTAACAAACCAGTATGACACCTGTCTTGTTTTTATTGCAGTGCTTGAGTGTTTGTATTTGACAGTTTTTGCACATTGAAATCTCATCGAGGTGATTGTTAATAGACACAGTGCTTCATCCAACCATGAGTCACCAATATCTCTGGACATAACTGCTAAATGATTTCTTCGGATTGTCCACTGGGGTAGAAACTCACCTCACCAACATGGCCGTGTGTTCGACCAAAAAGCTTTCAGGGCTTCTAGTTACAGTTCGGAAGTAGATCAAAGTCGTGTGACCATTCTTTCCAAACTTGTTAGAATAAGGATCAAGTGTTAATGTCTTATGATCAGCCTATGTGAGCTCTAGGTGGAAGGCAATGGAGGTGACCAGTCTATGTGTTTCTCATTTTGTGTCCGTTTTTATGACATTAACTTCGTCTCCGCAACTCTGGAAATCCATCCGAGGTCTGAGAACGAGAACTTTCCACCGTGCATGTCTGGTTAAAACTCAGATGAAAAGTCAGACGAGGTAACTTCACGTATTTTATTTCGTATATGCCTACTTTAAGTTTAACCATTTGAAGTGCAGATGTAGACGAGGGTTTAGAAACTGCAATGTGGTTGCAAACAGGCAACGCAACACAACACAACAACAACAACACAACAACAACACTTTTTTTTTTAACAACAACAACACAACACGCGTTTGGTAAAGTGTGCTGACGTCACATTTCCAGGATCATGTAATAAATAGTTGAGTGATAAAGCGCGTTAATGTTATCCTGTCATCCTCACCTGAATTAAGGGCAGTCTTACAAAGTAACCGGATTAAAGCGGGGCTGATGGGAGGTGACGCCTGTGTGCAGTTCTTTAGTCTATCTGGTTAGACGGGTGCTGGAGATGGTTTCGTTCCGCTTGTGAAGCTTATTTAGATCAGTTTTGTCACATGATCAAGTTTTTTGGAAACAGACGTCAGAATCGTTGTGGCACCGACAACCGATAAAGATACACACTTCAAACCTGTGCGGTGGAAAGATCACGACACTGAACCAAGACATGACACAACACTGACGGATATTGCTGCTCTGCGTTCAGTGATCAGGTAGGGTTTCGTAACGCAGGCTTTGCAATTTAAAGCGTTATTTGTTTGTGAAATTGTGTTTCTACCAGCAACGTGAATGAATGATATTAGCGGACCTGTGTCACTCGTAATATACATGTGTCGATTCCGTGTGCAGCGTAGCTCCTTTCGTCTGTAATAGTTGTGTATCTCATGCCAGGTTGTGTGCGCTCATCGACATGCTTACCGGGGATCTGCTGTTTTGAACTGCCTCGACAGAAGCGTTTGTGTCGCTGGTGCGTATCTGTGTTAAGCCAATGAAAGCTTTAGTCAGTAGTGTGTTACAGTATGTGAGGGTCTCGTAGAATGGATACTTTAGTCAGTAGTGTGTTACAGTGTATGAGGGCCTCATAGAATGGATGACGCCACTTAACAACTTGTGCTTCAGCATTTACTGTACCATAGTAAGGAGCTTTTATGCTGTTAAGTATGGAATAAACATGATGAACAGTAGTGTACTGTTGTGGGTAAAACAGTTTTTCTGCTCATAGTAGAATTACATAAACCATCTGTGAGATGCTAAACTGCAGCATTTACATTTTTTAATGTTTTGAATAAATATCTGTTAGGCACACATCCATAATGACTGGGTTTGTCTGACTTTGAAATGGATGGTTGGAGCTTTGGCAAAGTGTCATTGTGTGACAATCAGATAAAACCCTCAAACAATGGTCCAAGGTTTGATACACACAAGCACACACACTCTCTGCAAATGAGTGGGTGTGGTGTCACACTGCTGATTTGGCTGAAGAAATAGTTCTTAAATGGTTTCATAGATCGATGAGTGGTCTACGGTGCTTAGTATTTTATGATATAACTATTGATAATGATACATATATATATATTGTTGACTAGATCATAGCACATAGCACACAGCCCGCTAGCAGCATTATAACATCTGTCGTGCAACCTCCATGTCTGCTATCTCCATTCAGGTTAGGACCGCGAGCTGAGTCCATGGAGGTAGGCAGCAAAGCAGGGTTGGAGGAGAGGCAGGGCCTGGTGCAGAGGGCCACCAGTGGGGGAGGGGAGTCACTGAGGGTGGAGAGAGGCAAGGAGGAAGAAGTGGTCGTCCGACCCAAGGTTGCTGACCAGGACCAGGACCAGGCCAGAAAGGGGAGCTCGTCGCGGTCGTCTCGTAAGAGTTTCCGTCTGGACTATCGTCTGGAGGAAGAGGTGACGCGGTCGGTCCGGGATCGTCACGGTCGTTTCTCCAACCCCTGGCCTGACTGGAGGTTCCCCTCGTACGGCACACTGCTTCGCTTCCTGCTGCTGGACAAGGACAACAGCAATGTGCCGTCAGACAAGAACGTGAGTGGGATTCATCTTAGACTACAGACACAGGTGTTCAAACCACAAACCCATAAAGTGCCCTGACACCTGCCATGAGCTGCTCACCATTAGAACAAAGAGGATATGTAGTCTAGGACAGGGAGGGTCTTCATCAGGGATAGACTAAGGATGCTAGATCATGCCAGAACTCTTTAGACATCAAACTCGGATTATACAGTACACAGGAGGTGTTGCCGTGTCTCAGCTGTAAGGTGTGTGAGCATAATTATAATGATTATTCTGATGCCTTGACGTCCCCACCCTGTAAGTAGCTGCAGTGAGGCTGTCAGGTTGGTGCCTGTTTGAGTGCTGGAGAGCTTAGACAGGACCTGCAACATCCCAGAGCAGGTCCCAGGCTGTCTGCTGAGGATTTGTCACTCTGTCTGTCTTTCTCTGTCCTTTTCGCTGTTTCTCTCTCTCTCTCTCTCTCTCTCGCTCTCTCGCTCTCTCACCCTGTCCCAGCCATGCAAGGAACTCTGCTCCCTGCTCCAGTAACAGTGAGAGTAATTATAACTGCAGCATGTAAGCCTAGATACCTCAAGGCTGGGGTTATGGCTGGCCCACTCTCACACACTTCTTTCGTCTCAACACTAGTCCTTCCTTCCATGACACTATGAATTGTACTCTCAATTGTCTCTTTTCTCTTTGCTCCATTATATTTAAATATTATTTATCTTGCCCCTTGCCCACCCCTCTCACACCAGGTTCTAGATAGCGAACTTCCTGTCCTGAAGCCCTACTTCCTCCAGAATCCTGAGCTGACTGGGAGGGCGGCACCTGGTATACGGGTGACCTGGCTAGGCCACGCCTCTGTCCTGGTGGAGATGGATGACCTGGTCATCCTAACCGACCCCATCTTCAGCCAGAGGGCCTCTCCACTGCAATTCCTGGGGCCCAAGCGCTTCCGGGGTCCCCCCTGCACGGTGGATCAACTCCCCAGGGTGGACGCTGTCCTCATCAGCCACACCCACTACGACCACCTGGACTTGGGGACTGTGACGGCGCTGAACGTCCGTTTTGGGAGTGAGCTGCGCTGGTTCGTGCCGCTGGGCCTTCTGGACTGGATGCAGAAGAACGGCTGTGAGAACGTGATAGAACTGGACTGGTGGGAGGAGAACTGCGTGCCGGGCCACGATGACGTCACCTTTGTGTTCACGCCGGCACAGCACTGGTGCAAACGCACGCCCATGGATGACAACAAGGTTCTGTGGGGCAGCTGGGCCGTCCTCGGACCTGGGGGACGCTTCTTCTTCGCTGGAGACACGGGCTACTGCCCCGGCTTCCGGGAGATAGGACGCCGCTTCGGACCCTTCGACCTGGCCGCCATCCCCATCGGAGCTTACCTGCCCAGGTAGGGATGGTATCATGTATTTTAACTGGCGTGTGTGACGCATTTCTGACCCAAGTGTGCTGTCCCTCCAGAAACATGATGAGCGGTCAGCATGTGGACCCAGAGCAGGCTGTGCTCATCCACCAGGACATCCAAGCCAAACACTCCCTGGCCATCCACTGGGGAACCTTTGCCCTGGCCTACGAGGTGAGCGTGGAGCCAGCACTCCTGCACCCTGGCTCCATATCCCATGCTTGGCAGGGAAGGAAGGGGCTAGATGAAGCAGGAGGGAGGGTCAGAGAAAGAGACCCACTACATGTCAGGGCAAGAGTCATCAATCATGCTTGGCTGAGGCCTTAGACAGCAACACACACACACATCAGCAGCAAGCGACTCTCTAAAGACAAAGGTTGAAAGGTCTTTGACAGACTGTGTGTGCTGAAAACAAAAGAACACAAAGGTGGGATTGTTCCAGATTCGCAATAGCAACGCACATTGTTAGAATATGCTGAGGGGAATTAGGCCAATATGGTCTAAACCATATTCGGAAAAAAGCCTTTCTAAATCTGAAAGATTTGCTCTGATTGGGCCAAGCTGAGAGCTATAGGCTGGTGTTTCTCCCCTGCTTACATATTTCCATGGAATTCTCCTTCTGTCTTTCTCACTTCAGCTCTCGTCATCATCTCTCTTTCCCTCTCTCTTAGTATTACCTAGAGCCTCCTGTCAAGCTGAGGGAGGCCATGGAGAAGAAGGGGTTAGACATGGACACGTTCTTCACCCTCAACCATGGAGAGTCCCGGGTGGTCAGTACAGAGGAGGAAGTCTTTGAATCGTTGGAAGATTTGCCTCAAATTGAACCCTTTTAAAACAAACTCAGGCGTGTGCGCATGAAGAGGCCAAGAACGCCATCTTGGGAGATTTGACTGCTGTATGCTATTGGACGATAGCTCTAACCTGCTGTTTGATTGGCCGGTTCATTTACCACCCTGTCAGATCATAAACTGTACTATAGGTGTTAATCCTCTTCATGTCAGAAGGATCCTGAATCAGACAGATGGCTCACTGATTCAGATAGATGATTCCTCTGAATCACTGCACCCCACCTCCAGTGACTCTCCAATGCCAAATGTCAGATGTCTGGGTTGTAATCAGTTAGAGTTCTAATGAACAGCCTGTTCTGCTTCTGTGCTGATTTTGTATTTGCTGAATGAAAAATGTATTATTTTATTGAAATGCACATCTCAGTTCCTGTATAAACTGCCATACGTATTGCAGAAATGAACCTTTTTGTTTTCTATTGTTGACACTGGACAAGGCTACACTTGACTGGCTTTAAGTTGGTTCCCCACAAAAATTTGAAGAATGTTTGATCCTATTAGTTGGCTTGGTAACAGGAAAGGACAGTTTAATTACTACGTCTAAACATCATTCTAGAACAATTAAGAATATTCCGGGCTAATGTTCTCAGTGGTAGAACAAACGATGGTTCCATCCCCTTATTGGATGGACTTAGGAAGAGAAGATGAGGAAGATGAGGAAGAAAGAAGACAATTCTGTAGGAAATGAAATTTAATTTTTTAATAACATCATTCCTCAGATAAAAATGCAATGTTACAGGAATATACATTAGAGATTAATTTAAAACTTGCTTTTCAAGGACCATACAGTCTAAATATATTTTTTCTTTTTTCTTTACTGGTAGCGTGCGTTATAAGCAAGACCACTCTGTCACCAAAGACAGACTGACAGTTACAGATACAAACTGTACATCACCTATGTACAAATCAACTTTTTGTTTGCTTTTTATTTAACTTTTATTGAAAATAGGAGTAGAAAAAGTGATTGAATAATCTGATTCATTTATTGTATTCTTTCCCTTTCTAAAATCTAAAATCAAAGAAGGAAACAAACGCGGAAAAAGAAAAGCAGTTTTTTCAGTTATAAAGTAAAGAGAGAGGAGGAAGGAGGGGTGGGGTTGTGTAATTTAAGGAGACCCATGCTGAGCTCTTATTCGGAGAAGACAAGTTAACTAGCTAACGTGGGACCAACGTTGCTCGGCTACCCCGCAGCCGCCCCCGTACTCCCAACGTGGAGGTCAGGGGTCAGACACCCAGCTTGAAGAAACTCTGTTACAAAATGGCCACCAGCCTGTCTCCATAGCTACCAGAAGCACAATATACTGTAACACTCTATCTCAAAGTTTTGTCCATAAATAGTGCTGATATTAAATACTACATTTAACAGTAGCGCCACTACTAAATATTACAACAGATAGTTGGTCTTGGTGTGAAACTGAGAATAGCTCCTTTCAAAAGAAATAAAATGCAAGACAAACTAAACATTTGTAAAAGATAGATCCTTCAACTAGTCCTTAGATTCCTGTGAATGATCAATCAGCCGTATCATTGATTATTAGGGTATTTATGAAGACCAGTGTGGACATATTGATACCCTTTACCCTCCACCTGTATGATCTGGATCACAACTACATAATATTGATACAAAAGAAATCTGTACTAATCAATAAATAAGTCATTGATCGCTCCTTATTCTCTGAGATGCATAAAGTCACACCACTACGGGCCAGCTCTGAATCAGAAAGAAATCTAACTTTATAATGGAGTACCAAAACATTTCAACAAAACAGTCCAACAATCCTCAATAAAGTTTGCACATACAGTATGGATCTGGTGCACTTGCCATAAGGACTGTATCAAAATATGTTTTGTGTTCCATGTAGAAGTGGAATGCTGGCATGGAACACGGATCGTTCAAAAATGAGGCTTATTCACCTATCAGGAAGAGAGGCAGAGACAGAGGGAGGAAGATGGTCAGGATTCAACCAATCACCTACTAGACAGCAGCTAGACAATGCCTTTGGGGACATCATTTCCATTTGCACGTTTTCCTGAAGCGCACACCTGTCCCTCCCTGTCTCTGAGGAAATGGTGTCAAACTAAACTGCTGGTCTACGTGCAAACAGGGACCTGCTCCAGGATTCTGCCTCCTCTGCATAATTATTATAAATATGAGACAAATATTGATGACAATAATGGTCAGGTGTGATAATAATCGTTAACTAACAGTCGTTGAAAAAAGATCCTCCTAGGAAAGGTGCTTCTGAAGGTGCTACACTAATAAGTTGTGTGTGTGTGTGTGTGTGTGTGTGTGTGTGTGTGTGTGTGTGTGTGTGTGTGTGTGTGTGCGCACATGGAAACTGTTGATCACATATCTAGGTGGTCTGTTTCTAGACTGACCAACCCCTGCAGCAGACGTGGATCCTGTCAGTTGAACGCTCATCTAGAGTTCAAAGGTGAAGGGTCAAGACACAGCCGCATGCTTCTACGTGACTAGAGCATGCATGAACATTCAGCCCCACATCCCCATTATGATGTGCAACAGAGACGCAAAAGAAGAAAGAAAAACTGTCTGGGCTTTCTAGTGTATGTGGAGAATCATGGGTCTAAGCTGACGCAGAATCCCTGTCCAGAGAGCTGCTCTACCAGGTAATTCAGTCTGCTGGTGTCCTGGATGACTGATATGACACAGCGGCTAAAGTTCGCCCTCCCTGTGACTCATCAATACATTAAAATATGTTTATTTCATTTTTTAATTATCTAAATTCGAAAGTCATTTTATGCCAGTTTCCTTCATCATAAATACAAATTTAACAATCTGATATAGATATATCTGTATATGACATCTAAAATAGAAATAGTTAATATGCATTTTAACTATTCTTTTTTTCTCACCTAAAAGCCTGCACAGAGATGCAGATAATATGGAATGCCAGGTCAGTTATGATTAAATACTTAAATATGCCTTATCAATAAATATGAAGCTAAACCATTTATAAACATTAAAATAAATATAAATATATTCATGTGAATGAGTCAATATAGTTCAAAAAATAAAAAGGTTTTGATTTAAAAATAAAGATTTTAAATGGGGAACGATCAAATCACCAAATCGGTGTCATCCAGGTAATCTTAGCGAGCAAGCTTACAATTTGTTTAATGTTTTAATGAATTATGACTTAAGTCACTGAAAAAAAAATAATATATATTTTACTATACCAACTCATTTATGTTAATACATTTAAATATTTCTTGCTATAACATGTTAATGTTATATAATATTTGATAGATATAATTAAAAGGCATATATATTTATTTTTAATACTGACTGAAATGGCATTCTATAACATAATGGCTGTAAAATGTCACAAGGTGATGTTCCTTTGCTTTTGAAAGATAAGGTAATGGCTAATGGTCAACCTACATAAGGATTCACATTGGGGCAGAAGGAAAATAAAGTCTATATTCAAAATATTTGTCTTAAAATATGTCTGTCTAGATCCAAGTGTTTCAACAGCAATTTGTTTGCAAGAAAATAGAAACTGTGTGTTAGAACTGAAATGAGAGAACTAGAACGAAGACAGATTCCAGGACAAACAGGAAGTCAACCAGATATCTTCATCTTATCATTTATCTTCTCAAACCTTCATAGCACCTCATATCCCCTGAATAGTAGATCATTGGCCACCAAATCAGCAATACATCCTAATCATTGTCCAATCATATTCCTTCCTACATTCTATCAATCCTACTTTTTATAAAAACATGATCACCCAATCAAAATCCTTCCTCCTTCTGAGCAAGATAAGCTACATATTTAGCTGCTGTCATTTTAAAAGCACAGGGAGAACCTCAAAGGTTCTGTTGTAAAAACCCTTTCTCTTTTTGGTTCTTTGTTCCAGGAAGTTTCTGGACGACTTGATGATCTGGTTCAGTTACTAGGAGGAGATTCTTGATGCTACACATCGTCCTGTTCATACATGCAACAATAGATTGAGAAGAAAAAAGAAATCCTTAAACTATCATTAAACCTTATATTTATGGCGATGAACTTCCCTTTCTGGCTGTGTTTCCAACATCTCAAATGTAGCTAACAAACAAACAAGTTTACACCAGGACAATATATGGATGTCAGCATTGCACATCAATACTTGTAGTCAACCAATGACACTGTGCACTACAGTACCCACAAAGCTTAGCTTGGCTACTCTATACAGAAGAGAATGACCACGCTTCCTGATAAAACACAAAGCAGACTATAGAAAACAACGGCTTTGGCAGCAATACTGTGTAGTGTAGGTAGGTTCTATGTGTGGCCCATCATTCCATCCTGTTCCTGTAACTTGATACAATCAAGCACACCTGCGGCAACCTTTACATGCTAAAACACAATCTGTTACCCTACCAGCCAACGCCCAAGCCACCTTCACAATAAAAGTCCTGTGAATCCACAAAATACACTCTCCATCCCTAAATTGAAAGAAAGTCAACAAGAAAGTTGAGGCCTAAGTAGGGACACAGTTTAAATAGATTACATTATTCTCTTATAGTACTGAAAGTCTGGACAACAAACATCTTAATGGGTACAATCTTATATCATACCAGTAAATCTATGTATATATATATATATTCTTTATATGATTTATAAAAAATATACAATCATTGCCAGTTGAACCTCAACATAATTTATGTCCACGTATCTTTTCGAAGGGCCAGGAATGAAGTCTGACTCACCAGCAGCCCAAGCTATCCCAGCACCGTCCAACCACAGACAACCTCACCAGTCCTCTAGATGGTCAGTAAATAGAATCAATTAGACTTATATTTCTCTACTTTGTAATAATACTCTATGTTGTGGGATTAGACTCTCTAAAGGATTCCACACCATGCACAATAAAGACCAACATGTTTCCTCACCCACCCACCATGCTCCTGTGTGCTCTGGACCCTCTATGTGGCTGATCAATAAACACATTCCAAATCCTCCAATAAATCAATTGTCTGAACAATAGGCATCTCTAACCCATCTTACAGCCCTGTGATTGGTAGAAGTTGCAATACTCGGGCAGGAAGTGATGTATGCTCAGCTCGGTGCACAAGGAGGGGGATGAAGGGATGGGGAAGGAGAGAGGATGGAGGAGAGGGAACAGAAGTGCAACAAACAAAAAAGAGAGGAGGAAAGAGGGTGTGGAAGAGCATGCAAAGAAGAGCAGGAGAAAAGAGTTAGAAGATAAGAGGTGACAGGAAACCAACTGAAAGACGGAAGCAGACAGATGAACACAAGATATGCAAAACCTGTTCATGTGCCCACATGTGCGCTGTACTGCAGGCACAGCCCTCCTCTCCTTATATTTTGCTCCGTTTATTTCCATAAAAATAGATATAGAATAGAGCTACACAGACCTCTGTATCTGAGATACTTTGCCTGATTAAAAACCTTTCAGTCAACGAAAGCAAAATTTGTCGCGCTGAAATGTTAAAATGATTATCATGCAACAATGGTGTCAAGTTGCCGTTTCACTTGAATAACGAAGAGTGGAAGGATCATACAGATAAAATCAATGAAGTCTTGGAAAAAGATATACATTTGACCCTATACGGAAATGCACCTGAATTCAAGTAGAACAGGCTTCTTATAAACAATTGCAATTTAACAAACAGAAGAAAAAAAATCGGAATATATTATAATGTGATATAATTTTCTCTTTTCAATTCTGTACAACTATATATTTTTTATGATTTTTTTTTTTTACAGTCCTAGTTATTGCATTGTTTTTGCATATCTTGTGGAATTCAAACACACCCCCACTCATTCCAGAGGAAAGTCTGAAGCCACAGTTTAACAGACAGCCTGCAACACTGATCTACTTCTTAAGAGGGCGCCACCAGCTATGGATGTCCTCTCACAGGCTCACAACCACAAACCACAGAGGAAGCAGGGGACACTTGTAGTATGGCCAAACTGTTAGGATCCTAATGACAGCTAGATGAATCTACTGCAGGTGATGATTTGTAAGGGAAATCACGTTTTCTCGAGGGAGCGTGTGTGTGTGTTGTAGAAAAAACATCTCTCATTCACTAGCTTGGTATAATTTGACAGTGAAGTGTATGTTTTAGTGTAAACATTCTTTGCCAGCTAGCTAGAACAAATGTATGAGGAGGGCAGGATGGCTGTAGCAGATAACAGAAGATCACACACACAGACACACACACATACACACACAGACAGACACACACACACACACACACACACACACACACACACACACACACACACACACACACACACACACACACACACACAGACACAAACACGCCTACAGACACACAGAGACTCTATATGAGGCCTGTTCAGGACATTGTTTTGGAGGAGATCTAACTGAAATTCAGAACAGCTTTCCAGGCAGCTTTCCAGTTAGAGTTAACGGTGCTACGGTGAACACAGGGAGCTGCAGTCTGCAGACACCAGGTGACCTGGGTTCAGTCCCCACACTCATCAAACCCTGCTGCGTCGTACTTCCTGGAACACTGCAAACTCTGTCCATGACTGACAGCGGAGGAATATCCAATCAGAAAGATGTTCATTATTAAAACAATAACCGATCCAGCATTGAAAATCAAAGTTTTACAAAATGTTAAATCATTTGCAAAGTACAGAAGAAGTCTAACCTCAGTGTTTCATGGACGTTGACCTACAGCATCGCGGGCAGTATGACTCCTCAACACACCATTTGCATAATAGAGCTCTGAGACAGTGTGAAAGAATGAGTGTGTGTGTGTGTGTGTGTGTGTGTGTGTGTGTGTGTGTGTGTGTGTGTGTGTGTGTGAAGCTGTGTACATGCATGTAGGGGCCAGCACAGCATAAACTGTGGCTGGCAATGAAGAGTAATGATAATAAAACATCTTATATTCTTAGCCCTACAGTATGAACTGTAACAAAGTAGTATGACCTGATGTTGGTCACCTTGCTATTGGAACTGAAACTCCTAATTCACACACACACACACACACACACACACACACACACACACCCTCCCTTCTGTTTGATAAGAGGAAGTGTGCATGGAGCCTATATCTGTGTGTGTGTGAGTGTGGGTTGGGTGTGAGGTGCTCCCATATTGTATTTAACACCAGACTTCCTAGTTAGAACATCCCTAGAACGTTCTGTGTAGGGAAACCTACAACCCATAAATGGTGACCATCCACAGTGCTGATATGTGAGCTGTTTGTGCAGTAAGCGTGTGCCTTCTGATTGGTCCTATAACTGTGTCCTGGCTTGCTGAGGCTGTGTGAGAGTGTTTGGATGTGCTGATTTGTCAGGTGTGTGTGAAGGGGGGGTGGCGGCTGGGAGACCTCTGACCAGGCTCAGTGATTCATTAGACCAACAACCATGAAGCAGCAGAACACCAAGCTGTGGAAGCATGCCTGGCACTGGTTTACCTGCAGGTGGCGATATCACACACAGCACACCATACTTATGCTACCTTAAATGGAACCGTTTAGGCATAAAATCTTTTTTTCTTTTTTTTGTAGAACAGCAAATACATATTTCACCCACTCCAAAAAAATACACACTTCACCCCCAAGGATAAAATAAATAAATAAATAATTACAATCTGATAAAGGTGCATACTGATAGAGACTCCCACTGAGTTATATGTCACACAGACGCACTCACACGCATGCACTCAAGCACACACACACACACACACACACACACACACACACACACACACACACATACACACACTCTACATCCTGCCCTAACCACTGGGCTGGATACTTCTTAATTTTCTTAAATCTCCTACAAAAAAAATTAATAAAGCAAAAATACAGAAGGAGAAGAGCACCCTGGCATGTGCACACCCAAAACCAAAGAAGAAGATGAAATCAAGATAAATTAATAAAGATCATGAAAATCTATCCTTATGGAGAGCAAGTGTTGCACACTGCCCAGGGGGTGTGGCAGTAAACGGTCTGGTCTGGGGGAGAGGGGGGGGGGGAGGGTTGGGGTGGGCGTGTCTTTGTCTAGCTGTTCAACTCTGAACGACGCTTGTCCGTCACGTAAATGGGTGATGCAGTAGAGAAGGAGGGCTATAAGGTTGCAGACCTAACCTCCATCACATGAGAGTCCACTTCTCCTTTTTCTCCTCTTTCCTTTTCGTCTCTTCACACTCCTCTGTCACTGAGGAACTTGAACGCTTCCATCGCTCCAAACCAAACTAGATGCAGATATGTGAGCTGAGGGAGGGGCAGCAGGGGGGGCGCTGTCTCTGTGATGGAACAGCCTTACTCAGCTCCGCCCAGTTTGTGTTTGAGCAGGAAACGGCTGCACGTGATAGGCGGACTTTAACAGAAGGAAGGAAGAGGATTGGTGGAGGTGGCGGTTTGTGGCAGGACAGCTGGCAGTTGACTGGCAGTTCCAAAATGTCTCTTGCCCTTTCTTGGTTTCCTGTTGGCCAGTGTCTCTGTGTCATATCCCCAGGGTTATACTGGCTATAGGTACATCTGTTAAAGTCTTCCCCGGCTAGCTGTGCCGTCCTCCATGGTTCCCTGTGGAAATAGTCAAGTTCAGTGGCCCAGTGAGCAGTGAGGACTATCGCAGAGCTCTGGTGTGAGGCCCAGCATGGAGGTCTGGAGTGAGGCCTGATGAGTTGCTCTGCCAACAGCATCATGTAAGGTCATGACACCTGGCCAGCAACCCAGAGTAGAGGCCTAATGACCTCGGACACCTCCAGGACTAACTCCACCCCTGCTTGCACTGTGGGGAGGTCCAGTGCCTTACACCCATCCGCCTGGCAGCCAGTGGAACAGAACAA